>VDFB02109042.1:22643428-23300244 GCA_007258455.2 Sequoia sempervirens
ACATTATATATGTTTGTTCGATGTCACTTTTTAAATATCTTATTCAAATTGTATAGATTATACATATTTCATGTGTCTTCTATTTACCACATTTTATATAATTATTCAATTGTATAGTTTATACATTAAATATACATACAAGGAGATGGTTTTTTGTTTATTGATTCAGATATTTGCTATGTAATTGGAAAATAGTTAGAATTACTTGCCCTTAATTTATTATGAATATGATTTAAGAAACTATTTAAGGAATGTTTTAATTTGTCACCTAACCATCTGACAAGTTATATATATATATGAAATTTGATTCTAGATAAGAATTATTATATAGTGCATGTATTACTTGAAAATTTGATAAAATATAAATATATAGATATGTATATAAATGCATATAATTATGAAAATGAACATAACATGATCTCATAATTGACTGCATATATAATCATCATATTAAAGTCAACTAATATAAATAAACACACATATATGATAATAACATGTTCAAAATAAAACTAGAGATCTACATAGTCCATAAAATTTATATGTCAAGTCCAACACATATATTGAAATGAAACTAGAGGTTTGTAGTCCATAAAATATAAAACTATCTAACTCTCAGGCTGATCAGTCAAATCAAGTCTCCTCTTTGTTCCACGTTGACTAGATGTACCTGCATCATGCTGTAAAAGAGTTCAAGAAACTCGAAATTAGATTTAAATTTATTTAGAAATTTCTATATAATTAAACATATTTAAAATTGAAAATATAAACTTTTAGATAAAAAAAACTAATTAAATATCGACTAAATATATTAAAAATGATTTCTAGTATGCATAAATTACCATATGGTCATGTGAATCAACTGGCACATTTTCTTCAACAAGTAACATAACTGTCTGTTGAGAAGATGCAAATGCCTGATCCGCTATATCCTGCATATTCATATAAAGCAAAGAATATGTGAAAACCTTGAATATATATATATAAAATGTTCATAAAAATTGTATAGGAGATTTAAAGTAAAGTTTACAACCTCGAATGATATGACCTCATGATCACGCACCTGAGATTGCCCATGAATAGATGTCAATGATGTCTCAGGTGCGCGGCCCGCCATGGTTATCTCATCAAATCCCTACATATAAATGTACAACAGTTCATATAGATCATTCACACATGTGTATATAAATGTAAAAATTAAATTAGATCTATGATGTGTATTTAATTTAAACTTAACAAACTTTTGAAAGCACACACCTGAGCTGATGATGTCTCAGGAGCGCTCACCACTGTAACTTGTGGCTCATCAATACTAGGAATAGTATGACTTCCCTGCATATAGATATAATATATCAATTCACACATGTGTACAAATTCAAATTAAATTATATATATATGGACACACAAATTATTTAATATATTTTGGTTCAAGTACCTGTTGAAAAGGTGAGCCCAAATCTACAGCACTCGACATATACACACGATGATGATATTGAGTTTCGGGCATCACGTCATTATGTGTCTATACACCAAACACAAAATTATTGAATTAATATTATATTATATATATAGTTTGATGTTATATTATTTACATGAATTTTTTACATTTCAAACTTGAATTAAATTTAAGTTCAAAAGATGAACATACCTGTGTGGGACGATCCTCAGAATATAGTAAATTTAGGTATGATCCCGCCCCAGATGCATGTGCCTCACCTGAAGTGGATGTCTGAGTATCCCTATAGCCCGAGCCTCCATGCTCTGTATTGGCCACTTCAGTGGCCGCGTGTGTAGTCTGCTGAGTGAGATGTCCTGAAAGTGAACTCAATGCTCCTAGTGTAGATAACATGGTTTGCTGCTGAAATGCAGCGGGAATACCAGGAGAAGGAGGAGGAACAAGAGGCGCAACTGGAGCACGTCGCTGAGGATCGACACGTGCTCCTAGTCTATGTTGGGGCATGCCACGCCCAGCTCCCTGAAATGACCTCATATCAAAATAGTTGGGTTTTTTACCCAACTCAAACTCAGCCCATAACTTTCTCAAAAAATATAAGGGCACCTCACTGTTGCCATGTGGTGGAGTATCAAACACCATCCACCATCTATCCCAAAAATTTGCAGCTATCTGCGGGTGCCTACACCATAAAATTGAAATTCTTTTTTTTGTGGGTGGTATTGGTTCGTTTGTTTGGGGGTTCACAAAATATTGGCATATAGCTTGTTTAGTGATTTTTAGGTTATTGATTTCTTTATATGACAACCCATCTGCATAGAATTGTCTCATCTCTTCTCTCCATTGATGGAACCTATCTAGGTCTGCATCGATAGATCGAACAGAATCGACAATAGTTTGCATCGTAGATGCAAACCGTGCGAGATGAGGAGGGATTCTAGTCTCATTTTTTATGAGATCTATGTTCCCTTGAATCACAACTAAGTTGGCTCGAATATTATCTCTGAGTTGATTTTGGTCAAATGGAGGAGGGGGTGGGGGTTCAGGTGGTGGAGAATGCGGAGGTGACTGAGGCATATCCTCATGTGGTGGGGTGGGGTGTGCACCAGGATCTATAGGAATTTCTGGATTAGGCATGAAATCCTCTAAAGTGAAAAGTGGATCCATGGACGAGAAATGATATGGCAACTGCATGTTAAACAATTAAAAAATATATATCAACAAACTAATTAAATAATGTACACAATTTCAAAGTTATTTAAAAATCACATTGAACATGCACAAATTCAAAATATATTTCATTTATAACATTAAAATTCAATTTATAACATTAAAAAATCATAGCATTACAAATTCATATTATAAATGAGAGTTGAATAGAAACCGATAGTCACTTAAGAACTATAAATGAGAGTTGAATAAAAACAGAAGGTTAGTAGAACAAGTGATGAAAAATATTGAAAATCATTGAAGACAATTCATAAATCAATCATGACAAATTCCATATAGGGATAGTAATTAAGATACGTTGAATTATTATCCAAGTGACTCCTACAATACCTATTTTTTATAAGTTTTAAGTTGCTCTCTTGGAACCTATGGTTTGTAATTCGTGTACAAATTAGAGTTAGGGTTGGGGTTAGGGTTAGGGATAAGTTTAGGGTTAGGCTTAAGATTGGAGTTAGGGTTAGGGTTATAGATATTATTAGGGTTAGGGTTAGGGATAAGGTGAGGGTTAGGCTTAATATTGGGTTAGGGTTAGGTTAGAGTTAGAGTTAGAATTAGGGTTAGGTTTGGGTTAAAATTAGAGTTATTTTTTGGGCATAGATTTAGGGTTATGGTTAGGAAAAGGGTAAAAATTAGAGTTACAATTGGGGTTAAGGTTAAAACATGAGTTAGGGTTGAGAATAGGGTTCAGGTTAGGGTAAGAGTAAGAACTAGAGTTAGTTTTGGGGTTAGGGTTATGGTTATGGTTAGAGCTAGGGTTAAAATTATGGTTAGGGTTAAGGTTAGAGATAAAATTACATGGTTAAGGTTAGGGTTATGATTAGAGATTGAGTTAGGGTTAGGGTTAGTGTTTGGGTTAAAATTAGATTAAGGGTTATGGATAGGGTAACAATAAGAATTGGAGTTATGGTGGGGATTAGGGTTATGGTGAAGGTTAGTGTTAGGGTTAAGATTAGGGTTTGGGTTAAGCTTAGAGATAGAATTAGGGTTAGGGTTAGGGTTATGGGGTTGAGGGTGAAGTAAGTCTCTAATTTCTCCAACTGGGCAGGTGAGAAAAATCTTGTCACTACAATCAAACTTAGGTGTATAAAGTTTTTTAGCTTACTTTTTATCTCCCTATTCTTCACTTTCTATATTCCTTGCTCATTTCTTGTAGATGGAACTTCTTACCATATTGAAACATTTTTCAAAAGATAAGGCTTCTCTCATATATTTTCATTGATTCAAATATTTTTCTATTAATCTATATTGTTTCTCCTTAATAGATTATTCCTAAGGGATGAGGGGAATGGTTTCAAATTCTTCTTCATCTTCCTATAAAACATGGGGTTTTAGGAATTCAAAAGGGTGTCACATGTTGCTCTACTATTTTTTTTTTTTGATTTTTCCCTCCTTTTGGGATTTTTTATGATTAAATATTCAACCAACTTCCTAGAATTAGCCCATTTGACTCCTTTAGCCTTGATTTAGAATTTGAAAATTCTTTTAGAAGAATTCCTCTTTTTCTCCTTACCCTTTTTTCAATAAAATTTTATGATATCCTAAAATATTTCTTATTTCTCATTGGACTTACGAAAATAAAATAGGGAAATGACTATAATATTTAAGTATGTTATGAGTGCCCTAGTTATGGGGCCACTAGTGTAATAAAGAATGTAATTTTAAAGTGGCATTGATAAAAAGGTTTGTACATGTAGGTTTATTTTGGAGCTTGTAAAAAGGAAAGAAATTAAAAGATAGCTATTTAATTAAATCCTAAGATTGAGAGTGGTATTCTTGTTTATCCATTAATTTTACTTGAATAGATTGGACACCATATTTTCCTATCACTAGAGATTAGAGGAGGGAACCCCATTTATTTTCATATATAGTTAATGGATGAAAATTCATAAATCAATCATGACAAATTCCATATAGGGATAGTAATTAAGATACATTGAATTATTATCCAAGTGACTCCTACAATACCTATTTTTTATAAGTTTTAAGTTGCTCTCTTGGAACCTATGGTTTGTAATTCGTGTACAAATTAGAGTTAGGGTTGGGGATAGGGTTAGGGATAAGTTTAGGGTTAGGCTTAAGATTGGAGTTAGGGTTAGGGTTATAGATAATTAGGGTTAGGGATAAGGTGAGGGTTAGGCTTAATATTGGGGTTAGGGTTAGGGTTAGAGTTAGAGTTAGAATTAGGGTTAGGTTTGGGTTAAAATTAGAGTTATTTTTTGGGCATAGGTTTAGGGTTATGGTTAGGAAAAGGGTAAAAATTAGAGTTACGATTGGGGTTAAGGTTAAAACATGAGTTAGGGTTGAGGATAGGGTTCAGGTTAGTGTAAGAGTAAGAATTAGAGTTAGTTTTGGGGTTAGGGTTATGGTTAAGGTTAGAGCTAGGGTTAAAATTATGGTTAGGGTTAAGGTTAGAGATAAAATTACATGGTTAAGGTTAGGTTTATGATTAGAGATTGAGTTAGGGTTAGGGTTAGTGTTTGGGTTAAAATTAGATTAAGGGTTATGAATAGGGTAACAATAAGAATTGGAGTTATGGTGGGGATTAGGGTTATGGTGAAGGTTAGTGTTAGGGTTAAGATTAGGGTTTGGGTTATCCTATATTAACCTAATTCCAATATTAACCCTAATTATAATGAAAAAACTAATTCTAAATGTAACCTAAGGGGAGAGAGGTCTCTAAGAGGTTTTTAGTTTTACGTTTTAGGGTTTAGATTTCTAAGTTTAGATAAAATATGGTTTTCAATTTACAATTTAAAGTTATTTATTTTTTAAATGCAATTTAAAACTATTAAAAATTGAAATAAAACGCATTAAACAAAAAAAACTTAAATACTAATTCAAAAACAAAAAAACAAGATACAAAGCAAAAAAGGGCAGAAATCAACTAACCTGGAGGTCTCAGAGGTCAAGTGTGATGACGGGAGGAGCGAGCAACAGCCTCCAAACGCGTACGCGCTCTTGCTTGACTTCTGTTGATTCGGCAAAAATAGTGGATAAAATGAAAAGCCAGCAGTTTATTTAAAAAAATAAATACTTTTCGATAACGCGTACGCGTTTCGAAACGTGTATGCGTTATAAACGCGCGCGCGCTTTAAAACGTATACGATATTAAACGTATGCGTTCGCGGTATCAGACGCTGGATAACAGACACGTGAAAGCCTGCCTCGCCTCGCGCATGCGGATTTAGGTTCGCAGCCATACGTAACGCTGTGACATAGCGTTTTAAACGCGTATGCCGTTTGTGCGAAATTTTTTTGTTGCCCAAATTTCCCCTCTTCTTGTACTCAACTTCTTGCTTTTACCCATAATTGTTTACTCAACCTCCTCTCTCATTTTCATAACCTAAACAATCTTAAAAATTAATTTTAGAATACAAAAATTCTCATGTCATATCAAAGTTCCCCATACCCCACCATTTTCCACATGAGCAAAAGCCTTGGAGAAATTTATTGTTTCTATTCCACTTGATTTTGTTTCATCTTTTAAGTAGGTGAACATGAAAATAATGTGCATTATTTTCTCAATGCCTTCTGTAATAATTTGTAATGTGAGCAATCTTTTGTTTTAACTCGGGCTGAAAATAAAGGCAACCAACCACCACAAGTGTTCAAATATTAGTCCACGTGTCACAAGCTTGTCTATGTGGGTGTGGGGATTTTTGTTAAGTGAAATAGACATCCAATCATTTTATTTGGAAAAAATAAATATATAAAAAATCCAATAAATATTTTATGGGAGAGTTTGCTTTGTCTTGCATTATTAATCGTCATCAAGCATCATCAATCCCTAAGGTTTGACTTTAGAAAAATTACTGGGGATTTTTAGTCATATTCTATTACACAAAGAAAATTATTTATAGTTATGGAGAAAATAGGCAAATATTGGAAACATTGATGGAGAATATGAGCAACTCTAATCTTAAGTATAATTTGCATTGAAGAAATTACCAAACTTCACTTTTCATTCTATCAATCATGTTCATTTTGTTCAGAGATGTGGAAAAATGTTTAATGGTAGATATGTTGATGGGACATGCGTTGTTTTTTCTTTATATGTTTATAAATAAAATAAGTATTATATAGTCGTTATTTTATGTTATTGTAATATTTGTGAAAGTATAAACGACAATAAATAGTTAAAGGTATTAGTAAATTGTTATTGTTATAGTCAATTATTTTTTTACAATTTGCAACAAGAGTTTAAAAGTTTTAATTAATGACATCTAGTTACCACAATCCATATTGCAAATTCAAATTGTCGTTTTTGGGTTTGATTGTGTATGAGATTTTTGCTCCAATCAAATCCAGAAATGATAATTTGAATTTAAAAGTTTTTGTCAAAATTTTACTTTAATGTATTTGTGTATTGACATTTAAAAAACATATTTTAAAATTGATTAAAAAATTGCCCCATTTATATTTTTTATTGTTCCTTTTGAATGATGTGTTAGACTATGTAAAAATGACATCATTGTATTGTAAAGTCAAGTTTCCTTATACTTAAAAATTGAAATTTTTAAGATTTTAATTATTATTAAATGTGTGGATTTTAAAGCTTAATTCTAGCATAAATTCATGAAGTTGATTTTCACCATAGTTAATAAATGTGATTTGAGTGTTAGTTTACAAAATAATTCATACCTATAAAAATTGGTCTTAGGTGAATTTATCTTGTTAAATATTTCTTTTAATATATGAATTAAGAAAACATTTTAAAAAATTTAACATATTTGTTCAAATTAAATAATTGACTATTCCAAAAAAACATAAAATTATTCATTATTTCATGATCTTGCATTAAGATACAATAAATTACATCAACATTTTACTAGGCATTTTATACAAGACAAAGAAATTGAGCTTTGTCTACTATCCAAAACTAGACCAAGTAACAAATGGCCTTCAAGAAAGAAGGGGATGAAGAAAATATCTATATATGTTTACATTGAATATTATTTAGACCATCATTTGATAAAGTGGTTGATTATTTCACATAAATGTATTAAGTAAAGTGTAGTCGTGTTAAAGAAGTTTTGTCGATTATATATCATCTATATTTGATAAAGTAGAAGTTATAGAATAGGTTAGTCATATAAGATTTATCAATATTTTTCATCTTTAAAATAATAAAGAGAATGTGAAAAACATGTTCATTATGATGGTTTGAACACATATTGTTAAATGCCATTTTTTTTTGTTATGGCTCAATGAACAAGAATTGATGTATACCACAATAATCGATCAATATAGTTGTCTTACAAATGAAAAAAATTACTAATATATAAAAAACTTGCAAGTTTTGATGATTCATTTTCTTAGATAGATGGAGTTCACTCAAAAATAATTTTCCTTGATTTTATAATTTTTTTAAAAGGATATAATAGTAAACTATTCCCTACAAGTAATAACAAAACAATTACATGAATGCATTTTTCAAATCATCTTATTGTAGTGTAATCATTCTCAAATGAACATGTATCTAAGAACAATTTTGAGATGAATATACTAAGTCCAAAAATAATCTAGTAAACATCTTTCTTTGATAATTTATCTTGTCTTTGAGTTGCATGATGTCATATATTGATGGATGTGTTGTACTCCTATGCAAAGGAGAAATAATCTAATAAATTTTAGATCTTTAACAATTTCTTGTGTAGAAGTTGTGTGATGTCTCATATAGATAAAATTTCACTCCCATGCAAGCCTGGAAGAGGCAAATCAATTATGTTTTCCACACATCTCTCATGAATCCAATAAATATAACCAATCTCACTCATTTATTTTGAGCATATTTTCTTATTATAATCAACACTTGGGTCTTTATATTACTTTAAGTCTTAACTCTAAAAATTATAGTGCGAATTTCATAAAGTTGCTCTAAAATTATCATTGTGAGTTTAAAACAATCAATGACTTTATGAAATCTAACCACATTGTAATAACATTTATGAATACAACTATCCATCTAACTAGATGTTATTTAAAATTCACCTATGTGATATCAACTTAACTACTTTGTTCACTAAATAACAAATACAACTCAACAAAGATAAAATTCCTCAAATCAAACATTTATAAACTTGATTATAGTAATTTTACAATGTAAATCTACTCTACCTAATTTATCTTTACAAGTTAAGTTATTACATGCTAAGAAAAGGTTAATAATATCTAAAATGTTGAAAAACCAAGTCTTTAAACTTCCTTATTGTTTTAGGTTCCACTCAAAAATTATCTTTTTAGTGCCTCAAGAAGATAGATAAATCCCCAAACTCTATCTATAACAAAAGTTAAGTGAACAAAATCAAAGCACTTTAAAAAGAATATAGATTAATAATACTAGAGAAAAAATGTTAAAGCAACAACCACTTAAATAATACTCAAGTTTTTGTAGGACTAAAAATCATAATAATTTTTTTCATTTTGCTATGATATTGACATGTAATAACCCTCAAGGCACATATTGGATGTCACATAATTTCATGTACCTTTTCAACTATTTCAATAGTGGATTGTACAAGTTTTTCACATTTAGTATTGAGTTTATAGTAGCTTATGTGATGTGTTTCATCATGTTAGAGTTAGGAGATATAAAGTCTACAACCAATAGAATAATACAAACATATGGACCATGTTTTAAGTGAAATTGTGAGGACAAAACCAAATCTATACTCTTTATGAGATAGGTATGAAACCTACACATTATATAATATTTAGTTTTATAGTTGCTTGATGGGTTTCATGCCACAAGATGCAAAATCTTAGGAGGATCAAGAGTGGTTGAGGGATGCAAAAGATAGATGAGTTTAGACCATGGCAATATTAGAAAAAACTCCTACATAGATTAATTACTCTAACCCATATGTAACTTCAGATTGTGTACATGCACTTAAGCTCTCTTTACACGTTATATGTTTGGAAATTTGACCTTGAATCAATATTTACATTGGATAACATGAAGCTTGTAATAAGATCTAAAATAATTTGGCCAATATAAATATCAATAAACCATTTTAAAAAATAGTTAATATTATTGAATGCTTACATTCAAATTAAATATCTATAATAAGTTTAAAAAAATTAATTTTGATTGAATAGAAAGTAAAATCATTAATAACCAATTATCATGTATCCATCATAATAGGTATCTTATTAGAAAAGGGGTTAATAAATGTTTCTTATATAATTTATCTAGGGTAAATAAATTAATTTATACTGATAAATAAGTACATATATATATAAGTTCTAAGACAAAAATAATTAGTGAAAGATATTTATAAATATAAAAATTAGTGAAGAGAATTGGGGTACTTAGCTCTAGGGTTCAATGACAAATATTCTATAATTAATGCCATTGTTTGATTTGTCACCAATACTTAAGCATGCATTAGATAACTTCTAAAATATATAAATTTGAATGTGTTCTACTTTGGTTCAATTTTATATCTACAAATCTAAATATTTTCTATGGAAATGACCCCTTATTATGAAAATGAACTTGTCATATTTTCTCATAATTATTTTTTCCTTGAATATCTAAATAGGTTGGTTCCAATAAACCCTAGTGAAGTTTATTGTTCTTGATATTTGAGGTACTTAACTCTCCACCTCTCACATTAGTTAAACCCTTAGATCAATTTGACTATTTTGACATGTTAGAAGATACTTTAAGCAACCATGTAAATGCTTAATTTGTTATTATTGATATTATGATCTTTTGATGATGTTGCAATATGTAATTGAGCTTCCATTAGATGAAATTTCTCTCTTGTTTGATGTTAAAAATGAACTAGGGTTTTCCCTTTATATAATACACTAGTGCAAAAATTTGAATATTTCATGATCAAGTTGGAAAGCAATAGCTATTTAGAAGGTGGTTGAATTGGGGCTAGGATCAAAATTAAAATTAGGAGCCAAATCTACAAATGTAGATTTGAATTAGGTTTAGGTATGCATCTACAAAATTGACCCCAAATAAGGAAGGATAAGTTTACAAATCAAGTCTAAACCCTTAGGATGCATGGAATTAAGATTAATTAAGGCTCATCTTATTTGCTAACTTATAAATGAAAATACATCTCTTGTATGCTTGCCATTGCACTTAAGATAAATGATTCAAAGTGAGCCCAAAATAAAGAAAAGTATGAGGTATGCAATTTTCACCATTACAATGATTAATGTTCTTAAAATTATCATGTAGCCTTAGGGGTGTTGGGAAGTAATTTTGTCATTGTAGTTTTTATGTCAATTTTCCCAATGATAGTGTCAAAATCTTGCAACATTGGATAAATCACCATTGACAAGGTTATCTTCCTCTATGTTTAAGAGGCACAACTTCCTCATTTGATGCAACGTTTTTTGGTTTTTGATACTTTTAACCAAAAAATACCTAAAGGAAGCAAAAATAAAAGGGGAATTTAATGAAAGTGAATGTAAGAGAAGTGGATGCAAAATAATGGGAATAGAAATAAAGGAAAAATTCTTGATTTAATGAATTCAAAATATTATCTAGGAAATCTAAGAGTAAAATAGTGTTTTATTTCTTCTCATAAAAATGAAAAAAATTATAAATAAAATATTAACAGTCCAAAATCTATTAATAGCCTCTATATATATGTAGTACAAACACCATGAAATAAATGCTTTGTAAATAAAAAATAAAAATAAATTCAAATGTTGATAGCACAAAGTCCATTAATATCCCCTATGTATTGTGATACCAAGGCCATTGTAAATCTTAACAGAATAAAGTTTATTTAAAAACTAAAAATGAGGAATCATCATAGAAGTATTACTCACGATTGACTACAAACTCACAAAATGTGATAAAAATTAACACACGTTAACTCTTAGTCTAATGAGTATAAAACTCTTTTACAATGAAAATATCTTCTATTGTACATTTTTCTTTCCATAACTAGTTACATAACAACCTGCAACTTCTATTTTACCTAACTCCCACTTTATATTATTTTGCCCATTTTTCACTCTTTTATACATATGGATAATTTTACAAAATCTTGTACAATTAGCTTTTGTACTTTACAATATTAATTCTAAGAAATAATTAATACAATTAGATATTACAAAAGCACCAAGGCCCATATGACTTAAGTTTAATTCAACTCAAAGTTAACTTTGCTTGACCTTTAGTTTGTACATATTTTTCTCTCCAATACATATAGTTGTGTATCGGTGAATTGCATGCTATAACTTTTAATTAATTACTAAATGAATTAATTTAAGTCACATTATGACATAATTAAATTAATCAATTTAAGTCACTTTGGGACATAATTTAAGTCACTTTGTGACATAATTAAATTAATTAGTTTAAGTCACTTTGTGACATAAGTAAATTTATTAAGTCACTTCACATGACATAATTAAATTAATTAATTAAAAATAATTAATATAATTTAATTTTATAGAATCACCAAAGCTCAACTTCAACCAAGGTAGAACACCAAGTAGGGTGTATCATGCATAGTCTCTGTTGGGTGGAGAATTCAATTGTCCGTGTTGCAATAGCTTCTCTAACAACCCTTAGTAGAAACCTTATAGATTTTAATCTCAAGGAGTTAACCGCATCTTGTAGGTGACAATATTTCTATTTTAATCAAAATAAGGGGATAGAATAAGGAAAAACTTAATAGGATCACTTGGAGGATAATAAAAAATTAGGGACAAGAAGACACAATGTTTTGTAATTCATTATTCATATTTGGAATATGGGAACAAGAGAAATTTATATTAATATGACAAAACAAATATTAATACTTTATAAATAATTTGTTTGATTTTAAGGAAGATTATGTTATGATTGCATTGAATTATAATTATTAACTACAAATTAGTTTTAAAGTATTTGCTTGTCTAGTGACTAATATGATATTATCATTAGATTTAATGATATTTCATTTTGATACTATATAAGTGAGAATTGCATCAGTCACACTTTTCCTTCTTATTTTACATCACTATGTGTGGGTCTCCTAAGTGTATAGGCTTAGCACATGGTTTTTTAATTTGGCATGCTCGTTGACCCCGTACTTAGTATTGCACTCAAAAACATAAATGTTCCTCTACTTAGAACATTCCTAGCTCTTACATTATTGTTTTCTCTACCTAGTTCAAGGTTGCACGAATAGTCTTGGCACTCAAATTTTAAACTCAAGTTTAATTTTGGTCATAGATTGACTTAGTTCAACTAGTCATTAATTGT
This sequence comes from Sequoia sempervirens, assembly GCA_007258455.2. Taxonomy (NCBI): domain Eukaryota; kingdom Viridiplantae; phylum Streptophyta; class Pinopsida; order Cupressales; family Cupressaceae; genus Sequoia; species Sequoia sempervirens. The sequence goes on from VDFB02109042.1 coordinate 22,656,334, forward strand.
CAATTCTTGTGCCAAAATATTTTAAGTTATGCACCTAGGAATTGCATAAAATTACACCACCCTTAGGTCATTCTAATCATCCATCATAAGGACAACCCATCTACAACTATTATTAAAATGATCACTCAATGGTCAAACTTTTGGCAGCACTTAGTCTTTTACATTAATTATCTTAGTCACACCATGTCTTACATTAGTCAATGTTAAAAACCTAGTTCCTACACTAGGTTTATCTCTTTGGAATCAATTACATTTCATTACATCATTATATTAAGCACTTAGCATCATTGTATTGCATCATTGTCAACTAATTACACATTTATTTACATACATTGCTTAATGTGTCTTCCAAATTTTGTAAATTTGTTAATCAATCAATGGGGCTTGATTAAAGTGCAAGGAGGGAGTAAAGATTTTAAGATTATGGAGGATGGCTCTGCCTGCAGAGGCCGCAGCCATCTAGGCTCGGCCTGCATGTGGTCTTTTGGTGGTTGCATGTGTAGTTGGGGGTCGGATCTGTTCTCTTCTTCTCTGAAGCTTCTTGGGGGTGGGTTTTTTTACGCTATTTGGGGGGAGGCTCTTTTCTTTTGCAGCAGGTGTGTATTCTGGGGTTGGGGGGTTGCGACCTTGGTGTCCAGTGGAGTGTGCCTTCTTCGAAGGGCTCTTGGTTTTATTTGGGCCTTGCTTGCTCATCTTGCGTTGTGTGCTCTTTGATGGATACTGGAGAATCTTCTAGGGTTTGTCCCAATATGGACTTTCGTTCTGCTTTTGGATCGAAACCCTCTCCACAGGGTTCGAAGATTTTTGATAATAATCTTTTCTCGGTGGAACCTGAGAAAGTCGAGATGGGCTCGGTAGGGGGGCCTAGAATTCCGAAGATTAATGGGTGCCTCGAACGGTGTAAAGAGAGGCCGAGCGTAGTCATTCCAATGGAGATGTTGGCTGAAGACATTGATTATTATGCACGACATTCTCTTTATTGCAAATTCTTAGGTTTGAAAATTTCTTTGCAATTCTTGGAGATGTGGGCTCAAAAGACATGGATGCCTGAGGGAGAGATGGAGATCCGCCTCCTGGCAAATAACTACTTCATGGTTACTTTTGATTGTTTGGCTGATCGGAATAGGATTTTTGAAGGGGGCCCGTATTTTTATAACCAGGTGGGCTTATTTATTAAGCCATGGCATGCTGGCTTCAACCCGGCAGAGGAACTTCCGAATCGGGTTCCGGTTTGGGTCCGTCTTCCAAGGCTCCCTGTGGAATGCTGGCGAGAGGATGTGTTGTGCCTATTAGCCTCGAAGCTGGGGAAACCTGTGGGTTCTTCTCAGCAAACACAATTCAAAAAGGTAATGACTTTTGCCCGATTTTGTGTAGAAATTGATTTAAGTAAGCCATTGCCAGACTCGTTAGAAGTGAGTGCAGGAGATTATTCATGGGTGCAACAGCTGGATTATGAAACACTTCCCTTCCGTTGTCGTTTCTGTCATGAGTATGGTCACCTCCTGCGCAGATGTCCAAAGGCCAAGCCTTTGGAGGCTCATTCTTCTCAACCTTCAGCTAATCCACCTAGGGTGGATAAGGGCAAGGACCCCATTCAGGGTTCTGGTGGTAGGGAAGATGGATTTATTCCCGTTAGAGGCCGAAACAGAAATAAAGGTCATAAAAGGACTTTGAAGGACAGGCAGGAGGAGGACACCTTCAACAGGTTTGAGGTGCTAGAGGATCTTAGTCAACAGGAGGTGAACCCAGGATTTTTGGATCTAGATCATGGGACTCTGGATATTGATCAGCATGGCCCTTTAGTTGAGGCAATGCTTACTCCCCAACAGGAGGGGGGTATGGGAGTGCCATGCTTAGATGAGGTTGGGAAAGATTCTAGTCAGGTTTTGCTCAACTCAGAGGGGATTATGGCTCCGCTTACTGATGGGACTTCGGCTCTAGGGACAGATCGTCAAATGGAGGTTCAGGTTGAGTTGGGTGGTAGTGCTGAGGTAGTGAAAGATAGTGTAGATAAGGTTCACCTCTTGCAAAAAGTTGGTCCAGAGGTGGGCAAGAAGAATATTAAGGCGTCCTCTCAGTTGGGTGTTCTGCAAAAAGTTCTCAAGAAGGGGGGGCCGGAGAAAATTTCTAAGCTGGGAAGGAAGAAGGATGAGGAAAAGATTAAGATGATAGGGGAGACTTTGGTGGAGTCAGGGTCAGTCAAGACTCTGGATTCGCATTTTTCATGCCCCTCGAAATGATAGTTCTCTCTTGGAATGTTAGGGGCTTGAACAGTGGCCCTAGACAAAAAGCTGTTCAGGATTTGATTAGGTGTCATTCGCCTGATGTTCTTTTTTTGCAGGAGACTAAGCTCTCTGTGGAGGGTATGATGGATCTAGTTCCTAAGTTATGGGGGAATGGTGGATGCCAATGCATTGGTGCTCAAGGGTCTTCTGGCGGGGTGGCATGTTTATGGAACCCGCGTAAGATTTGCCCCCTTTGGTGGGTGTCTTTCAGGTCCTCCCTTTCCATGGTGGCCTCTTGTTTTATGTCAGGGGAAATTGCTCTCTTCTCCAATGTGTATGCGCCTGTGGAGTTGCAAGGAAAGCAACTTTTGTGGTCCAACATTCATTTAGTTCGCAGCTTATTTCCCTACCATCCTTGGATTATTGGAGGCGATTTTAATGCTATCACGGAGCTTGCAGAGAAACGAGGTGGTATTGCAAGGTTGGAGGCTTCTGCATTATTGCTCCAGGACAATATCTCTGCTTTGAATCTTGTGGATATCAAACCTGGCAATGGTCTTTTTACTTGGAATAATAGGAGAATTGGCGATGCCTCTATTTCTGAAAGACTTGATAGATTTTTGGTGTCTAGTTTTTGGGTGGGGGACAGGTGGTTGATAAGCTCTGAAATTTTGGAGTCGGTTCTGATCATTGGCCTATTAAGCTAGTGGTTGATGTGCCTCAACGGTGTGCTAGACAGACCTTTAAGTTCCAACTCATGTGGCTTAGGGATGAATCTCTTCATGTTTTGCTCCCTAGTTGGTGGGATCAGGGGAAGCCAGCATATGGCACTGCCATGTACTCTTTCTCAAAGAGGCTCCAGTATGTTAAATACAGATTGAAAAGATGGAATAGGCAGCATTTTGGTAACTTATTTCAGGAAAAGCAAAAGGCGCGAGATAATCTAGACCTAATTACCAGACAAATTCGAGATCAAGGCCTCTCAGAGGAGCTGAGTTTATTAGAGGTTGCTGCAACAAAAGAGCTTGAGGAATGGGAGTTAAGAGAAGAGATTTTTTGGAAACAAAAGTCTCGTATTGAATGGCTCCAGGCTGGGGATCGAAACACTGCTTTCTTCCATAACTCAGTTAAGGATCGGAGACAAGGTAATGCTATTTCTTCTATTCTGTTGCCTAATGGGGAATCTTTGTCCTCTTCAGCCTCTATTTCAGCTGAATGCATTCGATATTTCTCTACCCTTTTCTCTGAGGATTCGCCTCCTGCGGAGGAGGATGAAGCTAAAATTTTAGATTGTATCCCGAAGCTGGTGACTAATGAAATGAATGAATCATTGCTTGCTCCTATTACCTTGTCGGAGCTTGAGAAGGTTGTATTCCAGATGAAGAAAGGTAAAGCTCCTGGGCCTGATGGATTCCCCATTGAATTTTTTCAGGAGTTCTGGGAAGTGGTTAAATTGGACCTTTTAGAGGTTGTCCAAGAATCCTTTATGCATAAACAAATGTTGAAGTCCCTAAATGCTACATTTTTAGCTCTTATTCCTAAGAAGGTGGGAGCTAACTCCTTGGATTTGTTTAGGCCTATAGCTCTATGTAATGTTGTGTATAAAATTATTACTAAGTTGATCGCAGAAAGGCTGAAGCCTTGGCTTGATGACTTAATTTCTGAAGAGCAGGGGGGTTTTGTTGCTGGAAGACAGATCATGGATGGGGTAGCTATTGCTGCTGAGGCCATCCACTCTATGGAATCCTCAAAAGATAAATCTATGTTTATCAAGTTAGACATGGCTAAAGCTTATGATCGTGTTAAATGGAGTTTTCTATTTAAAATCCTTGGAGCTTTTGGCTTTGCTGAGGGTTGGATTGAATGGGTTAGGAGTTGTGTCACTTCCTCCTCCTTTTCGGTGCTTGTCAATGGTGAGCCCACTTGTTTGTTTGGTGCTTCTAGAGGCCTTAGGCAAGGAGATCCCCTATCTCCTTACTTATTCATCCTCCTTGCGGAAGGCCTGGGAAGACTCATTCGTGCTCAGGTTGCTAGTGGATTGCTTCAGGGATGGAGTTGGGGAGATGGTATTCCCCCTCAGTCTCATCTGCAATTTGTAGATGATACTGCCTTGATGGGTAGGGCTAAGGTTGAGGAGGCTCTCAATTGGCGCAGTGTTTTGGACAGTTACTTGGCAGCTTCTGGGCAATGCATAAATGAGGGGAAGTCCTTCATATATTTCTTCCACACTCCTAAAGGTATTCAAAGGAGAATTGCTGGTATCCTTCGGTTTCAAATTGGTTCGCTTCCTTTTTCCTATCTTGGAATCCCTCTTGCTGTTCGCTCTCTCCCCAAAAGGTTTTGGCAAGAGACTCTTGATAAGTTTCGAGGATTGGTCAGTCATTGGACTTGCAGGTGGCTTTCTTCAGCAGGTAGAGTGACTCTTTTAAAGTCGGTGGTCCAGGCTCTTCCTATTTATAAATGCTTTGTTCTTTCTGCTCCTTCAAGTTTTATTAGAGATTTCGAGAAATTGTCTCGTCAGTTTCTGTGGGCTGGTAATCTTCTTCATAGAAAATGGAGTCTTGTGAAGTGGGATGTTGTTTGTAGGCCAAAGCAAGAGGGGGGTCTTGGTTTACGGCGGGCTGATTTGAATGGGCAGGCCTTGGCTGCTAAGTTGTATTGGCGCTGGTGCTCTCAACAGCATATGTGCTGGGCTAAAATTCTGACCTTCAAATATTTGGGGGCAGTAGAAAGTAGGGAGGTATCAAGGTTTAGTATGGAGGGGAAAGGCTCTGTGATCTGGAGTACCCTTAAACGTGGTGCCAAGTTGGTTAAACAGGGACTTTTTTGGATTTGTAATGGGGGTCGAGATGCTCTTTTCTGGTATGATTCTTGGGATGGATACCCACCCATTGTGTCATCTCATCCCCATCTCCAAGATTTGTGCCAGATTTTTGTGGAGGCGGGTTGGAATCATGTGGCAGATTTTAAATCTCAACAATCTTTGGGTCAAATTTCTGTGTCTAGGTGGAAGAGCCCCTTGGATTGGCCTCCTGGTGGTGCAGTGGAGGATCGTCAAGAGCTTGCTAAGATTTTATCGAGTCGTGTCTGCAATTCTCTCCAAGGGGCTGATGTGCTTGCTTGGGGACCTGACTTGAAAGGAAAATTTTCAGTTGCCTCTGGTTATCAGGTTTTGGATAAACAGGTCTTTGGAAGCTCCCAGGTTTCTTGGTGGAAGCATGCTTGGAATAAATTTGCTTGGCCTAAGTGTAATTTTTTCTCTTGGCTCGTGGTTCAAGGTAAGTGTCTTACTTGGGATAATCTTTGCAAACGTGGGTTCCAGGGCCCCTCCATGTGCATTCTATGTGGTCAGCATGATGAATGCTTATCACATCTATTTTTTCAGTGCTCTTTTGTTAAGACTATCTGGCATCACTGGTGGAATCTTTGGAGCTTACCATGTTGCCATGTCTCTTCTTTGGAGGATTTTTGGAAGAGACAGGGTTCTTCTCCTGCTACAACCTCTTTTCTTAAAATTGCTTGGAGCATTGGTCCTAGTTTGATTGTTTGGCAAATCTGGTTGGAACGTAACAGAAGAATATTCTTGGATAAAAAATTGCTCGTGGGGCAACTTTGGAGGCGAATTCTTGGGGCTTTGCTGGAGACTTTGACTGCAAAGTGTGACTTGTCTGTGCCGATTGCTCCTGGGGACTTGGGTGTTGTAAATTCCCTGGGTCTTGCCACAGGGGGGAAGTGTATTATGAGTAAAGTGCATCGTAGGCGTGGGCGTGAGAGGGTTGCTCGTGAGGGCTTTTGGTGCCCACCTGCTCTAGGGGAGTTGAAAATTAATACTGATGGGTCTTCTAGAGGTAACCCTGGGCATGCTGGGGTTGGTGGTATTGGTAGAGATAGCCTTGGAGTGGTGGTTTTCTTCTTTTCTATGTATCGTGGTTTGCAAACTAATAATCTTATGGAGGCTAGTGCTATTCTCTTGGCGGTTGAGCGTGCAGTTTCCCTTGGATGGCGGCGGATTGTTTGTGAAGCTGATTCTCAGGTGGTTATTGATATGTTGAATAATCAAAATTTGGAGGATGTGAATTGGCAGCTAGCTGTGGTTGTCAAACAGATTATTTCTCTGTGCTCTACCTTGGAGTCCATTGTTTTCCGTCATATTCCACGGGAGTGGAATAGGGTGGCTGATGGGCTGGCTAGATGGGCGTCGGAAAAGACTGATTCTTGGTCTGTGGATGATTGGAGCAATCTCCCTGTTGATATGGCCCCTGTTCTTGAGGAGTGGGTTGCTGAGGATATGAGGTGCTTCTTGGGTGTGAATTAATTCTTGTTGTTTTGGCCCCTTGTGGCTTCCTTCTTTGGACTTTGTAATGCTGTTATGATTCAATAAAGTTTTTACCCTCTTTTATTAAAAAAAGTGCAAGGAGGGAAGCTACTCAACTTCCTATCCTATAGAAAGTTCCAAAAGTGCCTCTCAACACCACTAAGTTTTCCATTTATAGGTACATGATTAGGGAAGCACTTTTTGTAGGTACTAAAACCTAAGACAATTAAAGCTCAAGGCCACATAAAAGGTTTGGGGACACAATTTCAAGGTTAAGGTTGCTCATGTATGTGAAGGCTCAAGAGTCTAATGAAGGATAGTCAAACCAAGTAGAGTGGATCAAAAAAATTATACTAAGAACATGTTGAGCATAAAAATAGAGGATCTCAATAATTAATTTTTATTCTTATAAATATATTCATTAAAAATTAGTTCAAATACTTGATAATTGACACAAATTGTTATAACTTAGTGCAAGGCCAAAATTTAGAAACACACAATCTACCATAATGTATGTTGAAAGATACAACTTTTCTCGAGCAAGTGATGATACCTCATAAATTTGGGAAATTATCATTTATACACAACAAGGGGCTCAAAAAGCCCATTACCATGTCCAATAATTTAGGGACGACCTTCCCATATTGGACCCATTATTAAGATTACATCTCAAATGCTCAATGGTGGATTAAATGGAATGAAAATTCTTCAAGATATACTATCTAAGTTGTTTGTATTGATTGAGATTATAGGTATGTAATGGTCCTATATCTTAGAATGAAGTAATTGTTGAATTCAAATTGGTGCAAGAAAATTTGTCTTTAAGAAAAAAATTAAGCACAAGGAACTTGAAAGAAATAATATCGAGTGATAAAATAATGAAGTAACATTGTCCAATGTTTTGAGTACACAATGAAGATGAAACATGATCATTTATCATAATCATGTAGTCTAGACTATTAATTTTGAGGAGAAAACTAAATGGCCATTAATATACATGTGTGGTAAGAAGATCACAACCAAATTATCTTGCATCAAGGTCAAATCATAATAAAACCTTTGGTATCACCCAAGAGGAAGGGAACAAACAAACTCATGGTGCATAATGAGAAACATATAAATACATGTGAAAGCAAGTAAAAAACAGTTGTGATTATAAAAAGCATTCTTGTCTTCCCTATGCACTTTCTTGGAAAAGGTTTAACAACCTTTAAACCATGCATTCTTTATTTCTCAAAATATACCATTTCCTTAGATCATCCTTTGCATGTCTTACACTTAAATCAAGCTAACTTTCCTTAGTCACTCCTCAAACCTTTTGATCATACTTTCTCATCTTTGCTATAAATTTAGCTTACTTTGCCTTTTTTTAATTTGACTATCATAGTTTTCTCTATATAAGCTTGTAATACCACCCACTTCTATGTGGCATGCTCAAATAATATAGCCTCCACCTCCTTTATTTCTCCCTTTCTTAGGGATTCCTTTGAAATCAACATTCCCTATGATCAACTTTATATTTTTCGTTTGGATTCTTTAGAGGATTCAAAATGAACTACTTACTATACTTAACTAGGTTGTAAGTATTGACTTGACTACTATGCACCACCTTCTTGTAGCTAAAGGCACATGCATAAAGAACAATAAACACAAAATTAGAGGATCTCAATAATTATGCTTTATTCTTATGAGGAGATTCATTACAACTTCACACAAGGTTTATAAATTTGTGCAAGGTTAACAAGAATAGAAACCCAAGATCTTGTCACAATACCAAAAGATAAAACTTTTCTTCAGTGAGTGATGGTACTCCATAAATTTAGCAAATCCTCATTCATACACAATAAAGCACTCCATAGAAATTGTTGCCATCTCCAAGAGTTAGGGATGAATTCCCCAAATTGGATCCACCCTAAGGATTACATCTTATTTGCTCAATATGGATCAAAAGGAGTGCAATTTCTTTAGGATATGCTAGAAGTTGTAGGTGCCAATTGGGATCATAGGTGTACAATAAGTAATTTTTTAATTCAAATTAGTGCAAGAAAAGTTTCATCTTCATGAAGGAAATTAGACACAAAGAACTTGAAAGGAACAATCTTGAGTGATAAACCAATGAAGTAATGTTGTATAAAGTTTTGGGTTGATAATGAACATAAAACATGATCACAACATTAACACATAATTCAAAACTACTAGTTTTGAGGAGAAAATTGAATGGATCTTAATGTATGAGTGCAAGAATAAGACCACATCCAAGCTCTCTTGTATGAAAGCCAAGCCATAATGAAACCTTCAAAACCACCCAAGAGAAAGCACACACTCGACACAACAAGAACCTTGTAAATACATAGAAACACAAGCAAATGAAACAAAATATTTTTGGTTAATGCAAGATTAATGATGAATTGGGGATGCTCCTATATTAGCTACACTCAAGTGGTCCAAGGTTGGCATTCACAACGTTAATTCAAGTCTTTGTATAGTTCTATATTTCTTAGAGCTCATTCATCTAAATTGTCTATTTATAGATCCAATCTCAAAGTCTAGGTATCACATCTCTATCATAATCAAATAAGTCTCCTTTCCTCTGACATAAAAGTAGACATTTGAATAATTTTATTTTCATTAAAGAGTACCAAAATCATGTACATGTCTAGATTCAACTCATTTATCTAGGCTTAGATATTTATCATTATTTAATTGATATACCTCAAATATTTAGTCTAAGGCGTGCTTTGTTTCTATTTGTTTAACAAGTGACATAATAACATATTTTATTTATCATTATTTAATTGATATACCTTAAATATTTAGTCTAAGGCGTGCTTTGTTTCTATTTGTTTAACAAGTGACATAATAACATATTTTCTCACTTTAATACTCATATGACTTTGATTACAACATAAATTCTACATTCAATTCAAGACACATCAAAAAAACTTAAAAAATCCATACTCCACATTCACTATTGACTATAATGTCATAAAAAAGTTAACTATTCCGCCAAAATCACCCAAGATAGAGAAAGCACTAGAAAGCCCATAGAAATTTTATAGATATATCCTTCCATGAGGAAGTGTCCCCATTGGCTTGACCGGTTCTATGGGTGAATAAATAAGCTAATGTTTACTAACTCTCCATGGAAGCTTGAGCACGGAACCAGAAAACGCCAAGAAAAAGGAACCCAAATTGAGTCTGCTACGAAAAACAAACATACCTATCTGAATGAAAAGCAAGAGACAAAAATAGAGTGCACCATTTACACTGGGCAGCAATCCATTTTTTTGACTCTGCCTGTTATAAACAAGTAGACAGGGCCTTTAATGTACAACAAAGTTGATATTTCCGCCCAAAACATAGAAATATGGAACAAAATGGGCCCAACGAACTTTGTCCCTTAGCCTGGCCTCTCCTCTTGTCGCACGTGGCCCCCAATAGCTTCTAGAACATGTATTCGAGACGAAACCACAGAAGAAGCTGTGTATATCGTGTTACGTAAGTCGTAGGACTAGTACTAGAACCCGTCCCTTCTCCTCCTTGCTGTCATTGAATATTTTATAGTACTCTTGTCCAAGGAAGAAATACGAAAGCTTCCAGAACCTCCCCGTGGAACATTCGTGATAATATAATTAATAAAAGTTAGATGGTCCTTTGTGGGATTTGTAGGTTTGAACGGTTTTATGTCGCCTGGAGATAAAATTTGTGCGTTGGTTGGATTGGTGCGTGTTTAAGATCTTTGCCTATTTTAGGCAAAGTGGGTTTCTATTGCCTGCTGGAATTTCCATCTGGGTGTGCTTTTCTGGCGCAGAATTGTGTAATTTGGTGTGCGGAATTGAATTTTGATCATTTGTGAGCCTCTGGTTGGATTGTTTTTTGTTTCTAGGAGTTTCCTAGGCGAAGGGGTCTCTCTTACCTGCTGGAATTTCCATCTGGGCGTGCTTTACTGGCACAGGATTATGTAAATTGGAGGCAAGATTGAATATTAATCATTTGTGGATTTTTTGAGTGGAGGGATTAGGAAGGATTCTAAAAATAGGGGGATTATTGATAAGTTTGCCATGGCACTCTAGTTTTGGAAAGGAAATTCTAAGGGTGTCATGGTGAATTTGAAAGATTGAGTGTATATATTGAGAAGCCTGCGATCGAAGTTTTATTAGAGTTTTGTAATTGTGTTTGAGGTATCGGGATGAATATCATGTAAAATTCGTGATTTTGCTGGCTCCCGAGGCTTGAAATTGAGGTGCCAGGCGTGGTGTGAAATGGGGTTTTCAGGGGAACAGAAGCAGCCACCGAATAACGATGGGGCGGTGGTGGCGGTTGAGTCGTGTCACAGATCGGTACCGGCTCCATTTCTGATCAAGACATACCAGTTAGTAGATGACTCCACCACTGACGACTTGATTTCATGGAACGAAGCCGGCACAACGTTTATAGTCTGGCGGCCTGCAGAATTTGCCAGGGATTTGTTGCCTAATTATTTCAAGCACAACAATTTCTCCAGCTTTGTTCGCCAGCTGAATACTTATGTGAGTATTAATCGATCGCACTACTTCTGGAATCGGATCCTTCCCAAAGCTTTTATGTAATTGTGTCCTGTTTTACTCTTTACAGTTGTTTTTATGACCTTTTTGGTTGGGGTTGGTGGAAGAGATAAGGATTTCCAGTGTTAAATGTCTCTAGATTCTGGGCTTTTTTCACTTTGTCTTTCTTCTAGTTTCGTTTATCTTTTGGAAGGGATTTCAGTGCTGTGTCGATCTCTAAAAGTTTTATGAAATGAGCCCATTTTGTGCATCTCATGGGTTGGATTGGGGAATCAAACTTGGGCCTAGCTTTAAAAGCGAGCCCACAATCCTGGGCCTAGCTGTAAGAGTGAGCCCACCAACCTTGGGCCTAGCTAAGAATGACTCCAGAAACCAATTACCCTTAAACCTTGTCTTTCTTTTTCTTTTTTGCTGTTGTTATAATTATTGTTTAAGTTTTAGATATATGGGGGCCTGGTGGCTCTTGTTATATTTGGGATGTGGGAGCTCTTATTCCGTTGGGGATTTGGGCGCTTACCTTCACAAGATAATAGCTCAGCTCACCAAAGCTGCTTTAACCAGGGATATTGCTCAGGGGGTCAAATCCCTGCTCTTCTCTTTGGTAATTGCTCTGCTCGGCTTTATTTTTATATTCTTTTTAACAATTTTTTCATGAATTTTGTATATTGCTTAGTCCATCATTTGTTTGGATTAACCTGAGTTAAGTTCAACCATGCTCTTTAATTTAGAGCTTTTCCGTGTAAGATATCATGGAATTCTTTTTAGTAAGTGTTTCTTTATTGCTTTTTCTGAAAGTTAAATCTAAAGGGCTTACGTTGGTGCCTTTTATTCGGATTATTTTGACTGTACTTTTTCATTGATGAAGTCTTTTAGTTGGTAATAAGCTCCTCGATTCTCTCTTTTTTCCTTTTGTTTTCAAAGTGAAATCTAAAAGGGGAACAAGAATATTGCGGAGATTTTGAAGGTGTATGCCACTGTTATTTTATATAGATTTATAGCTTCTTTTAATGTTCTCAACTGTGATGATTATATCTGCTTGCACTGTATTATTAGTGGGTATCAGCTATTCCAATTAAAGAGTTTGTTGCGAAAGTATTATGACTGCAGAGTAAGTGAAAGGATGATTTGAATTGAAGAAGGTAAATTAAAGGCTTGCCTGTTACGTAAATAACAATTTGCAGAATATATAATGTTAAAGCAAAATAAAAAAATTGAAAGTTAGATTAATTATTATATTGAATGTCACCTTCGTCGAGAGTTATCATTAGCCCCAATTTGGGACTTGAACAAAACAGTGTGCAAAAGCACAATAGATCAGTTTTACCCTTGTTTCAGTTCATTTTACTGTGTAAATAATCCAAAAACACTTCGAAGATAGTATGCAGGTACATAGCATACGAGTTTGTGAAGAGGGCAAAAATAAATGAAAGAAATATATACTCGAGTGGTAAAGGAATTTGGGTTTTAACATAGGGCCTGTGAATTCAGGTTCAAAGAAGCACGTTCACTTTAGGCTTCAGTGGAAAGCTTGGATTGCCATCTTGTTATGATAGAGTTTGTGCTTGATGGAGAAGTCTTGGCCTCATAGTTTTTGGTGGAAATCATACAACCCTATATGTTTGTTAGCAGAAATTAAGTGATCCCCAGAGTGTAAACACTTTTTTCTCTTGTATCCTGGAAAACAAGCATGGAGTGAACATTAATAAGAAGCAAGATTGAATCTTTAAAGGACAAAATAACCCTAAAAATCTAGATTTAATCCTTCTAAAAGAAGAACTCAAATACAAGCTGTCACAGACAATCTCCTTTTCAAAGATATGAACTCTGCCTCCCAGTCCCAAAAATGTCACAAAGAAAATTATATCCAGATTGGGCAATTCATCTACTCCATTCTTTTTACAAAAAATTTATTTCTTTAAAAGCTTATACATGTTATGTTCGGAGGTTTGGTAATATACATGAAGTGGTTATCAGAAGCATAACTGTTGGCTCTGCAGTCGTGTATTAACAAGAAAACTCTTGGAGAAGGATGATAACTAGGATGCCTTATTTGGTTCAAAATTCTGTGGACCTATGCTGCCAAAACATTGCAGTTTTCTTGCTAAGGTAGAGATTAGTCACTACGGATCACAACATGTTAGTATATGATGCTAAGTTGGAGCTTTTAATAAAGCTCGAGTTCCTTCTTGTGATGCCTACAAATGCATTTTTAAATTTTTGTGGAAGCACACATTTTCTTTTTTTAGAAAAGGGTTTGGTGGAAGTTCATTTAATTGGCTTCGTAAAGCCAGCTAAACTCTGAAGTAAAAATTCTATTCATAGAACAAACAATAAGAGGAATGATATTTCAGTAATATGATGGTGTGTAGATTCTCATGTTAACAATCTGTTTGTTGATACAGGGTTTCAGGAAGATTGTTCCAGACAGGTGGGAGTTCTCAAATGAATATTTTCGTAAGGGAGAGAAGCATTTGCTTTCTGAAATCCACAGAAGAAAGGGTCTTATACAGCCTCCTCCTCCAACAGAGAACAGGGCCATTTCCCCATCTAACTCAGCTGAAGAGCAAACTTGGTCTTCCACCTCTTCTCCTACCTCCTCCCCCGCAATAGAAGCTCTTAACCATAAAAATGCGGTGGAAGAAAATGAGAAACTGAGAAGGGACAATTATCAATTGATAACTGAGCTGGCACAAATGAAAAAGCTATGCAATCATCTTCTCCTATTCTTATCCCAGCATGTGAACATCACCCCAGATCTTGTAAGCAATTTTCTGTCCCAAAATGTCTCATCCTCAGAAAGGTTGGCAATGCTGGCAAGGTTAAAGGAATATCTGGAGCATCATGGGGGAGAGGGGATTCCAAGAGATTGTCCTGGCAGCTCCTTGAGCTCAGTTCCTTCTCTTGCAAATGATAGCCAATATATTACAGCTTCGGCAAAAGAATGCATTGCCTCAAAGAGGATGCCTTTTGTAGATGGCGTGTGTAGAGAAGTAGATAGGAAAACTTTCAGTTATGTAAAAATTGAAGAAGATAATGACGATAAAAAAAGCTCCAAGCTGTTTGGTGTGCCATTTGTAGATGGTGTGTGTAGAGAAGTAGATAGAAAAACTTTTAATTCTATAAAAAATGAAGAAGATGATGACAATAAAGGAAGCCCCAGGCTGTTTGGTGTGCCTTTGGTGAGCAAGAAGAGGCCCCTTCCTATCTCTAGCAACAATGGACAACAAGAACCATTGGTTTGCAAGATTGGAAGGTGTACCAATTGACTTTGGGCCTGTCTCTAATGTGGGTTGCTTACTACTACTGCTCTTTCTGTACCACAAAGGTTACAGATGAAGTTAAGTTCAATGCCAGGTAAACTGCCTGGAGATGAACATTTTGTTCCTAAACCTTCTTAATATTTAGATCAAGTGATTATAAATTTAATGGTATGTTACTGTGAAATTCTATTTGCTCCTGCTGATTATGGTCCAATTTAATGGTGAATTTTTATTTGTTATTGCTGCTTTTTGTCATATTTCAACTTTGAATTCTATTTTCTGCTGCTAATTCTAATCATATTGAACTATGAATTGTATGGGTTGGTGCTTATCAGTTTTAGTTTATTAAGTTAAATGAGACGTTTAGAAAAGGCAGGGACATTTGTTATATTGATGTTTTAGTTTATTAAGTTAAATAAGACGTTTAGAAAAGGCAGTGACATTTGTTATATTGATGTTTTAGTTTATTAAGTTAAATAAGACGTTTAGAAAGGGCAGGGACATTTGTTGTATTGATGCATGTAATATTGTATCAGGATTCTGCATCACATCATTTCTTGTGAAACATATTTTCTGAAGAGCGGTGTCCTTTGAATTTGAGAGGAAGCTAATCAAGGTTGGAAACATTTTCCATCTACATATATGTAGATAACTAGTCCAAAGGGCTGCTTGAAATGTTTATGGATTTGACTGCGCGAATTTTTCTATATGAATGCTATTTTCTATGTTAATGAATTTGACTGCATGAATTTTTTATATGAATGTCTCAGATCACACTCCATGGTTCATTATCAGAATGTAGAAAGTAGATAGCATGAGAAGAGAAATGCTATGTATTTTTTTCATCTTGATGATGGATCATGGAGTGTTTCAGTCGAATAATTTTTTAATGTCTCCATAAATTCTTTGGTCAAATGTTGTATGAGGTTACTGGTTGCTGCATATTTTTTTGTTGGGTAAGATTTACAAATGATGAGGTGAAAATGTGAAGAGATTTCGACTGTCACCACGTTTCTTTGAAAAGACTCTTTAAGAGATGCGAAAATCTTTACAAGAATATATGTATCATGCTTTTTATTGGAAAAATAGGAATTATTATGAGTACTTTATTTTTAAAACAATTTTGCTCAAGTTTAGGGGAACATAAAATTCACTATTACTACTTTTCATTAGTCTTTTCCCCAATTTCTAGATTTTTTTAAAATTAAAGGAAAGATCCTGAGAAACTATATAAAAATTATGAATCACTAATTTAAAAGTTATCACCAAGATAGCAGTCTGGAATAGCATATTAGCGTTCTAACAAAAGGTAAGGCCTTTTTTAGTATTATCCTGATAACCTTAATGGTCGAAGGTTTCTTTGGAGAGGGCTTAAATTTTCTTAAGAAATTAGTAATTATGAGATATTTTCTTACTTTTCATAGACGTGTATGTTATATATTTGTAGACGATGCAAAGCTGATTTTGTAAATGAAACAATCAATAATTGTGAAAGAATTGGGCGTGGAAAATCTGAACATTTAAGTCATGGTTATTATCTTCATTGGTGGGCTCGCCCAATTTGTTCCATCAATAATATTCAAAGGGTCGTATATTTTGTCAATTACTGTGGCTTGAAAGTTTTCAATTGACTTTTCTGAAAAGCACAATTTTTTTTTTAATCAATTACGGAAGAAAGGATGGGTGTTTTGAATAACTGTTATGATCTGAAGACTTGTTCAAAGTTTGATTAAGACTGGAGTTCTAAGCCATACGTTTCCTTTTATTTTTTTTACCTTCTCTTATTCTCTTTATTTTTAAGGTCTCTGGGATTGCCTGCCTGTTTATTTTCTGGTTTTCATTAGTGAGCTTCAAAGACTACGGGTCTCCCGGACTCGGATTATTTTTGGGAATGTCGCTTATGCTTTGGTCATCTGGTACTTATCTTTAATGGATATTCAAGTGAGCTTCAAAGATTATGGGTCTTTCGGATGTTGTTTTAGGAATGATGCTTATGTTTTGGCTATCTGGTTTTTATTGTGTTATTTTTCACAATATTCAAGTGAGTTTTGGAAGATTATGGGCTTGGAAGATTATGGGTTTTTCGGATTTTGTTTCAGAAATGTTGTTTATGTTCTAGGCATTTGGTTTTTATCTTTCATGGACATTCAAAGATTATGGGTCTTTCAGAAATTTTTTAGACTTGTTTTGGATATTGTTATTCAGGAACTTGCACATAATTTTCAAATTGTGATCATGATAATAGGTTAGTATGAATATTGCTATTCGTGGACTTTATTTTTACGATAACCTCATGGCCCCATGCCGCTGTTTAACTCCATTTTCTACTTAAATTTAAGCAACAGGAGTGTTCCCATGCATAAATTTTATTGTTGGGAAAGGATAATTTGAAATCTTTTCCTATTTTAATGGAGCAGCTACTGTTTAGAAATTGAAAATAAACTGTGGGAAAAAAGGGGGGGCTGGAAATAAGCAGCAACTGCATATTGTAAAAAATCCACATGGCTCCACAAATTTCTTTCCCTCTTTTTTAAGATTTTTTTTCTTTTTTCTTTTTCTAATTTTTTTTTGTACAAATTATTATTAATACTGTTAATACAAATTTAAGCTGCTAAAAAATAAGTAGAAAAATTAAGCATTCATGGGGCCATCAGCTCCACAAATAACTCATAAATAGTGGCTGCTAGCCAAAATAAGCTAAGAAACCGCATGGGGACATGAGGTAAGATTCTACTATATTCTTGGTGAGTGGATTTTGGTATTATTTTCAAATTGTGATCCTGATAATAGGCTAGTATGGATATTGCTATTCATGGACTTTATTTTTACAATGAGTGGATTTTAGTATTATTTTCAAATTGTGATCGTGATAATAGGCTAGTATGGATAATGCTATTCATGGACTTTACTTTTACGATAAGATTCTACTATATTCTTGATGAGTGTGGATATTGGTATTATGGTTAGATTAACAAACTTTTATAATATTATTGTGATGATCTATTTAATTAATGATTTTGGTTTACTTGTATAATTGAACTATATGTATTTGATAAAGAGTTATGTTTTGCTCCCTTTATCATTATAAATGAGTTTTATTTATATTATGATGGAAATTACAAAGAAATTGTATGAAATATTATTGTTATATGAATTGTGTGTGAAGATGATCTTGCTTATTAGATTTAAATATTTTAATGGCTATTGCGTAATTTGAGATGATTATGTTGATTATTGTTTTGGTTATTTTGTATTGACATTTATTTAAAGTTTGTCGGCAATCTCATGGTCAATGGAAATATTCTAAAGTTCTCAAGAAAATCTTTGTTGTGAATTCTTTGTGACTAGACCTAGGTCCACAAGAGAACTACAATCTTCATTATGAGAAACATGTTCAAATATAACATTAATATCTTTTTCCCCTATTATTTTTTTGTGGAATTAAGTACCTTTGGTGTTTACCTACACGTCGGGTACTTATTATTTGTACTCACATTTTATATTTTAGTGAAATTTTGACTCTTTGAAGTACCTTAGGAAGAAACTAACAAAACTTGCATGGGAAGGTCAAGAGTCACCTCATCTTAAGAAGAGGAAGAATCGGAATAATCTTGTATTCTTTATTAGAATTTCTCTAGTAATGTGAGGGGCATCTTTTGGGGGAGAAAAGAACTTTGGTGTTAGTTTATTTGGTAGTGAAATATTGGATTGTTGATATAGAGATGCAAAATTGGGAATTGAAGGGGTAAAAGATTGAATAGAGGATTTGAAATAAGTTTCAAGGAATCATTGTATATTTTGGAAATTATTTGAAGTAGGATTATTCGTCTTTTGTAAAAATAGATTATCGAATTTTGTTTCAAATTGATGTAGATTGTAAATGTATTTTTTGTGAAGATCTCATTTTTATTTGTGCATGTGTGATGGGTGGGAGTTTTTGTTGCTATAACTCTCTAAATTGATTGAGAGCAACCCATGTGTGGGGTTGAGGGATGAGTGAGGCTTGCTTTGAGAAAACAATTACATTTCTTTGCAAAGGAAATCTTAGCTAGAATTTCATAAATAAAGTTTTAGCATATATTGGTGATGTGGTAGTGGTGTTTTGGTATGATGTTCTTGTGGAAAAATAATTGTATAGAAGTGCTTTATTGTGATGGTAGTTATGGGAGAAGGATGGTGTTTTTGTGGAGATATTATCATTTATAGAGATGAAATTATTCTTATCTTTAAAAGATGTATCTCCTCATATCCTCCTTTTCTATGAGTTTGTTTGAGATTCATATGTATTGTATATACCTTTGGGGTTTGTTTGTTTGCTATGTAATCTTTATGAATATTTGTTTTTATATGTTTGTGAAACCTAGTTTTCTTGAGAACCTCTTAGCTCATGGGTGGGTTTATAAGCAAACACTATGGTAGGGAGGAGGGTAAATTTCCATTTGCTTGGATATTAAGCTATTTTTGCAAATTTGTGGAAGATTTATTAAGTGGTTACCTTGGATTGGTGGAAACTTTAAACTTGTTACTCACACCTTTGGGTAAAAGTAGAAAGCTATGTCACACTTTGAGCCAACTTATCAACACAAGTCAATTTAAGTATTTTTAACTAAAAATATATTTTGGTCAAATGTATGATCTTGTAAGATTCATTCTAGATAAGTTAGATATATTCACAACTTTTCCAACTAAAATTGTTGTCTAAATGCATATGTAGCACCACTTTGAGGCCAATTTACCAAAAAAAATAGATTTATTTGAAAAAATCAATGTTTCAAAAAATTTGACTCATGTAAATAACATTTAAAAAAAATATAAAAATACCCTTTTTGTAGATTCATAATTCTAGTTTTCAAAAATATATATTTTAATAATTAAATTATTATTTATATTTTTCTTTTTATTTTTATTAAAAGTAGGTTATCAACACAAACTATTAGGTTGATTACCATGACAAGGAAATATAGTAAAACTTATTAAAAAATTTGAA
Organism: Sequoia sempervirens; assembly: GCA_007258455.2. NCBI lineage: Eukaryota > Viridiplantae > Streptophyta > Pinopsida > Cupressales > Cupressaceae > Sequoia > Sequoia sempervirens. The sequence continues at coordinate 22,675,665 of VDFB02109042.1, forward strand.
AAAAATATGATGCACTAGATAAAAGAATCTATATCAAGAGGGTATAATTTTTTTTCCATTTTAAATAAATATTAATATGAAAGTTGACATCAAATGAAAACAACTATGTTTTAATATGCACACATTTTAATATTTATTTAAAAATATATATTTATCAAAATTGGAAAAAAAAATATCCATGCACTAAAGTTTTAAGTTATAAATACACACAAAAAAATTAAGGGAGAAAAAATAAAAATTACTATAAAAAGGTTGAAGTCTCATGTGACTTCATTTTTCAGCAACTAAATTATAGTGTCAATTTATAAAAAAACTATAATCAAATCATTTTTTTATTTTTATTTTTACAATACAAACATAAAATATACTAAAAAAGAATTTTTTCATTAGTTTACATCATTTCAAAATTCAAAACATATGTCACTTTTTTAATGATTCAACTTTAAAAGTTGGATCAGTGTTGGTCATTTCCTTTAAAAAGTGTGACACAACTTTGTGCTTTTACCCCTCTAGAGGGATCAATCCACTTTAAGGTTAGAGATATATCATTCTTGAATGTGGATAGACCAACTCATCAACAAAATATGAGTAATGATAGGCCAATTGTTGAGAGAGGATAATATCTTCACTTTGAGCTCAACTAGATCAAAGAGGGTTTTCTGAGAAGTAATTTTTAACAAGATTTAATCACAATTGAAGATTTATAAGTAGACTAACTTTAGTAGTATCCAAATGTATGCCTAGTCCTAAAATTTGTTGTTAGACTAAGACTAACTTACTACATATATAACCTCTATTAAGCCAATGAAGATATGCAAGACATGATTCTCTAATATAAAAAATGCTATATGGATCATTTCAAATTTTTTTCTCGAGTAAATTATTAAATAATTTAGTGCATATGAACTACTTCCCACTCCTAAGCTATTGGTTAATGATACTATTCATTTTTAGGCACATGGGGGGTCAACACTTCTAGGATTAATGATTTATGTTGAGTTATAGAGTTGCATTTAAGTAGAAGACATGACACATAGAAATGACAAAAAGAGATGATACCAACAACTAAACATACTAAATAATCCCTCTTCAAAATTTTAGAAGTATACATGCAAGAAGGAATAGCCATTATACACAATCTTTGCAATGTATTAAAGTGTTGTGACACTTATCAAATTGATATTACATTTACATTAACAAATATGGCAAGAGAACCCAAAGCTAAGAAGAACTATCACAAATCATGCTTGAAAGTCTTCTTGGAGATACACAACTGGTCAAGGAGATTCAATTACAAATATTCGCTATAGGATAGCTACCTCTTTGTGATTTGCAAGGTGAGTTGCTTCAATGGTGACTAGACATACATGGATTGAAACTTGAGATCTTTCTCAATGCTACAATCGTGTGGAAATGGAAAAACAATCAAATGGAAAAATGATCGACCATTTGAATGAGAAATGAACTGATATTTATAGCACATTGTTTGGTCATTGAATCCTCACTAAAATTTTACTTAGGACCAAATGTTATTAATGTTCCATGTGGATCAAGTCAAAATCTTATGTAATTTGTTGAAACTAGTGGCTTAGAGATAGCGTAGAACTACTTGCATAAGAAATTCTAACCACCACATTCATGGTGGCATGATGTTCTTCATCATCTAACATCTATTTTGAATTTTGGATTCACACCCTTATGATAAGCATGAGTTTTTAGGAGGGAAAGTCCAACTAGCAATTTCAAGGGTCAAATTGGGTATGAATGAAATTTTTTGGAGTGGTTGGAGTGATCAAGAGGAGTCAAGGAAGGAATAATGAATTTTATGAGGAATAAGACATAAGAATAAGATGTGAGATTTTAGGTCTAGTTTGAATGTGGAGAGTGGATAAAGGAATAAATATCTTTAAGTCTAAAGAAACTCTGTAAAAGGGAAGAAAGAGTAAATGAAATATTTGGAGGAAGCATAAGAGAAATGTGTGGGAATGGACATCAAGATTAGATGTCCAAGTGGAAGGAAAGATATCTAGATATCAAAATGAAGTTCACGTAAGAAAGAATAAGCAACAAAAAGGCCTTAGAGCACTTTGTGGAAAAAGGGTGTACAAGTTGATATGGAATAGGATATGTGAATGGAATAATGGGAAGATAAATCAAAGGAGTTCAAACAAAAAGAGGGTTAGATAAAATCAATGAAACCAAGAACTCAAATAATTGAATTATACCCATTACCAATGAAGTGATTTAACAAAGATCAAATGAAAGCAATTAAGAAGTAACAAGAACATAAATCAAATTTAAGCCCACTTTTTACCTCACCCAAAGAATGCCAAACCCTTACTATTGTAGCTTGATAAGATTAATTATCATTGATGTCAAAAGTATGCTTAAGTGTGTATATTCTTTGGAGATTATTAGTATGTGGAAATATCTACTGGTGCATGTCAGCATTGCATTGCTTTGGAAGACTAAGAGTCAATCTGATGTCTTAGTATGATGTGGAGGTGGGTACACATGTGTTAATGTGTTTTAAGGATGGATACAATGATATTTTGTTAGTTTAGTGACAAGTTGCAAAAGTTTTGTCTAAGGATTTCACAATATAAAATCTAAGGAAGAGTCATAGTGTTTTGGTTTGCATCCTTTCACAGAGCAAGATCTAGTCTTGTGGTTCAAAAGTTAAGCTCATGAAGATGTGAAGGTGTTATATACAAAGTTTCATATCAATCATCCTTCTACAAAAAAGTTACAAGTGATATAGTACCAGACTGTGTTAGGGCAGTACAAAGTGGTTCAAGAGACTTGTTGGAATGCTCTACATTCCTTCGAATGTGAAGCTTTGACCAAGCAACTTTGAAGGCGTACTCAGTGATGTCTAAAGTATGCTACATTGAAGTTTCAAGTCATTTGGTGCTCCACAAGTTCAACTTTCAAAGTGTCTGAGTGATACAGTTGAGTCTGGATGCTTAATCTTCATCACAACATGTGTTTGAATACTTGCGCCAACAAAAAGTTGTGGAGTTTAGTAGTATGAGTTTGTTTGGACACTCCACATGTCTCATAGTGTTTTAGGTATGAAGTGCATGAAGATCTTTCTTGTTTCCAGTACCACATAGTTGTTTCAATTCATTTTATGAAGTTATGTTTTTTTCTAAGGCCGACTAAGACCTGTTGATGGTGTGCACCACTAATTCAAGATTGAGCATAGTTTAAGGAGTGATTGAATATGTTGTATGGGTCATATTGACTCATTTGGGAAAAATGTAAATAACATTTTATCTTTATTTGTGTACCACAAATGGTTATGAAGGTCAACACGCTAAAAGTTTCATATTTTCTTGTTTTTGGAAAACTTAATTTGTATTTGCGAGTGTTTGGATGATATATGTTGATGCCAAAAATTGACAAGGTAACGGTGTCTTATGGGAAACTCAATTTATGGGGGAACTTTTGTGCTAAACTAAGTGACCTCTGGATTTTTAAAGAAGTTGACTTCTTCTATAATGGGGGTTTGGAAAGGGAAAAGGAAACAAATATATAAAAATGAAGTCTAATCTAAGGTGATGCACCAAGACTTAATAATAGGCACGATAAATCATAGTTCTAAGGGCTTGATTGGTATTTGTAATGTCCCAGAAGGGCAAAAACTAAAGATTAAAGTATAGATGATCCATTCATTGACATAAAATAACATTGCATACATTCCTACTGCCAAGAAGAGTCATAAGACATGATCTAGACCCACAGACTTGCATTCAATTTATAGAAGTTCTCAAATGAAATATCTAGACAATAGCAACACGGTCTAAAGTTAATCAAATAGCATAAAAAGAACAAAAAGGCCAAACAATTGGCATAGTCTGAGAGTATTTGCAATAAAAAAACAATAATAAAGGCCTAGTATCTTTTCTAAAATTAGTGTTCTTCTGAAAATCTGGACCCTTCCCTCAAAATAGAGAGAAATATTTATAGTTGAAACTCCCACCACCTTGGCAAGCAATAACAAAAAAGATTTCAGAATCCCTAGCAATGATGCAAAATTGAGTATTCCTCCAGGTCATTGCAACAAAAAAAAGATTTGAAACCAAGCATCCGGTCATTCCAAGATCAGGTGCATCCTCTACAAATGATGGCAATGGTCCCGATGAGGTCAAGTAGGCAAGTGTCATCACCCTGTAAAGAGAAAGCAATTTTGACATGCGACAGCTAGTCGCAATGTTTGGTTCACTTCATCCATCACCCAAATACAAAACCCATTGAAGAAACACGTGGAAGTATAGTGCAGCTCGTGTGAGTCTTTATCTTTCACTGTCAAAAGCTTGCGCTAAGGTGACACATGGCGTGTGGGCGGAGCTCTACTCAAAAGTGAAGGGAAGTGATCATCAATTGTGCACAACAATGATACATGGTAGCATAGCGAGGCCTCTTTTAAATGCGAAGGAAGGAAAACTTTTGGGGAGTGTAGAGAAAACATGTGGAGGGGGCAACAGAGTTTGACAAAAAAGGTCGAGTGGCTCATTTGTGATGCACAGGCCGATACTTAACCCAAAAATATATACCTGAAGGGAGCTTGCTGAATATTTATTCACAATATATATAGAAGATAAAAGATGAGAAGTAAGGTATAAAAGTGTGTGAATATGTATAAGTGTATGGGAAAAGTGTGATAAGATCTGCCTTAGATCTAATGTGCAGAATTGATGACTATCAATGGGTTGAAGCCATAAAATCAGTCATATTATAACTATTGTAATAAGGGAGTTGTAGCTTCCTTGAGTGTTGTTAAAAAATGGTGTGTCCCTTGGTATCCTTGGTGTAACACAATTCTTGGGTTTGTGACATGGCTTAACCACCTCCCGTGGATCTTGTATAAATCTGGCAATTGTATTGGGCATTAACAGGTCGATCTTTTGGTGCAACGACAACCACCAATGAAACAATTAGTATTAGAGCTGAGGTCACGGATTCAAACCCCTCGCTTGCATTGGGTGGGATTGTTACAAGATGGTGTGTCCCTTTGTCTCCTTGGTGCAATGTGGTGCTTGGGTTCGTGACACGGCTTAACCGCCTTCTTTGGATCTTGTATAAATCTAACAGTTGTATCGAGCATTACAAGTCAATATTTTCGTGCAACGTTGACAACCACCAATGCAACAGGTGTAACCCTAAAACTAGAATCAAGGAGTTGTAGATTCCTTGGGTTGTAGCCCTAAATCAAAATTAGAACTGTTTCTCATTTGTGAGGTTGGATTTGGATAATAGATCCAAGAAAAATTCTCATCCCCTATGGGGTTTTCCATGTATATTTGGCGTCACCTATGTTCTTATATGGATACTTATCTTCTTTTCTATTTTTATTAAGTAGATGAATGCTTTAATGGTATAAATTAGCTTCAATAGTTAAATTTTGAGATTGAAATTTGAAGTATATTGATTCATCCCCACTCTTAGTATTTTGGAGTGTTCAACAATTGGTATTAGAGCAAGGTTCCTTGATTTAGCCTAATAGTTGAGGTAGATCCTATCTTTAGAACACATGGGGAATGAAGAAACACCCAAGAAGAAATGATCTCAAGAAGAAGAGGACATAATCCATGAGGAGGAGGATGTATTTGAATTCAATAAAGAAGATTTTCTAGTGGATTATGAGGGAGAGCTTATTTCTGCTCTAAATGTTTTGGATGAAGAAGGAGAAAAGAATGAAGAACTCCATTTCAAACTTGAAAAATCAAAAAAAAAATTTGTCAAGTTGAAATTTCAAGTTGAAGAAGGAAACATAATTCTAGATTGCCTAAATATCAAAGACAAATATGTTGAATGCTCCAAGCTTGAAGAAGAGATTGTCTCCTTGAGGAAATAGTTAGATAAAGAAAAATAACAAATTGAAAAGGGTCTAAAGTTAAAAGGAGTTTCTGAAATTCTTGAGGAAATAATCAGCTCTCAAAAACCTTCAAAAGAAAAATTAGGTCTTGGTTTTGAGAAAGGTAAAATTCCAACAAATAGTGCATCTGTAGACCTATATGAGACCTTTAAAGTAGAAGACAAGTCTGAAATAAAGGAGGAAAATGCTTGCACTGAAGAACCTGAGAAGACAACCTTTGAAAATGCAAAATCAGATCATGATAGCAAAAAGGAAGAAGGTGGATCTATCTCAATCCATAGACAAAGGAGATTTAGAGGTCCTCTACCTACTAGTCAGCATGCCCCTATCAAGTTCACTCAATCTTTTCAAGGCTATTGTTATTCTTGCAATAAATTTGGGCATACGACTATTAATTGTAGATATAGGGCAAGAAGAAATGATTGCATGGGTAGAAAACCATTTGTGCCTCCAAGATATGATGTTATGATGTCTCATTATTTTCATGGATATTGTTATGCATGCAATAATTTTGGTCATAAGGTTGTAGAGTGCAGAACTAAAGTTAGGAGAAATAACTTTTTTTCAGAACATAATATTGTTTGTTTCAATTGCAATAAGGTTGGGCATAAAGAAATTTTTTGTAGGAGTGGTTTTGTGAAGCCACCTATTTAGAATTGAAAGAAGGGAGAAACCCTAACTAAGCAAAAGAAGGGAAATGCAAAAGTTTGGAAAAAGAAGCAAGTTTAGGAGAATGCGAAGAAGGATGATAACATGCTTGTGCATTCTACACAAGATCTTGTGACAAACAGAGATAGAGCATTATCTTAGGGGGAGCTATCATTTGCAAATCCTTTAGCCCCTGGAAAGGTTAAAATATTGAATATTTTAGTATGAAAGTTGAATTGAATCAATTCCTCTGGTGTGTAGGTCTGCTAAGCAAGATTGAACCTATTGATCAAGGTTTTTGAGTAAATGAATGATTTGCGGAGGTATGTTGAGCATCTTTGCATCCTTGTGATGACACATAGTATTCTTGTAGAAGGTTTACCTAACAAGTATGAATGCATTAATGGCGAAAGTTAGCACAAATAAAAGGATTTTTATGCTTTATTTGAATGATTTGAAGAAGAGAAGAGTGGAAATGGTTTTTAAGCTATATGTGTGATTTCGTGCCAAACCCTAGTGACGATGTTTGAAGTTTTCAAAAGGAAAATCAATGGCGACCCCACAACTAGTAGATGTTGTAGAGAAACCTAGGCGTACAAGAAGTTTCCCTTCAAGGTAATGAAGGTCGATAAATATGGCACATTCTTGAAGGTTATTGCAGATATGGTGTACATTGAAGATATAAAAATCTATATTCATGCTCCACTCAATGAGATTGATCACACATCATTCGAGGTGCTTCAACTTGAACTCCTAGATGATTATGGTGTATACAAGCCTGAATATGAAAATTTGGTAGTGAAAGGGTTAGATGTGTGGAAGGATTTTCTAGACTTTTGGAATAGTAAAGAAGGGGTAAGGATTGTCCTAAGTTGCATTCATGATGAATTTATATATTTGGATAAGCCCTATAGGATAACAAGAGAAGCAATTAGGTAGTTATTGGTCTTGGTGCCATTGAACCAGTCTCAGTGATGAAGTTAATTAAGAATGAGAGGGTTACTAAGCTTACTAGAGCTAAGTTTGACAAAAGAACCCTAACTATGAAAGATATCATTGATCCTAGAATCCGCTATGCCACAAATGGGATTTCTTACAAAATTTACTATACAAATAAAGGACCTACCACCGCCACCATAATCCATATTGTGTATCAAATGGTAAAGGAAGGAGCCAACTTTGATTTGTGTAAGCTATTGAGGGAGCAACTGATGGAAAATTTGAAGAGAACAAAAGAAACCAAATATAATTTCAGGTTTGGATCATTGATTATTTGCCTTACATTATTTTTCTTGAATGAATTACCTGGATTTAAAGGAAAAATATGGGATGAGTTCTCTCTAGTAGCAACTCAAATCAAGAAACATATGAAAGGTTCCCAAGATAAGAAAACATACAACACTTTGTATTGGGGATTCTTTAAAAACTCGCAAACCAAGATGCAAGAGAGAGAGAGAGAATTCCAATTGATTTGGTATGGAAATATAAGAATGAGGTAACCTTTATGTTAGACAAGGATCATTGTGTGGATGTGAAAATCTGCATATGGTTAGCATTTTAAAACCAAAATAATCCTCAACATCCCTATGAAATAATGAAACATGTTAGATATGCTAAGTGAGATATTAAAACAACAAGAAAAACCAAATAAGCATACAAACAACATGAATCAACTTCATCTCATAGTGGATTGGTGTCACATGTGCTAGTGACCCTTTCCCAATCCTTGATTGATAAGCTTAGATGATGATGATAAAATGGACAAGATTATCTCTCCATTGAAGAGAGTAACCTTGTATGAGATTGGAGATGAAAATGCTAAGATTGTGGAGTGGATGAACAAAATCAGTTCTCAAACCAAGAGAGTGACTTTGCATAAAGATTGTGGAGTGGACAAAATCAATTCTCAAATGAAGAGAATGACTTTGCATAGGAGTTGTGGAGACCTTGCTTGAAGGATGAAGTCTCTCATTTAAAGATTTTCAAAATGCCAACTGTTGAAGAGAGACCAATGTGAGACTAAGATTGGACCAATGAAAGAAGGACACTTGTCAAGTGGTGATTGGTTGATGCATGTGCAAGATTAGGGAAATGTGCCCATGAGAGGGAAAATTTGAATTCAAAATTGGCAATAAATTTTGAGAGGGAGACAAGAAAAACAACAATAAATGCTATGTTGGAGGGACAAATCAACTTGCCATGTTGAGGGAAAATGAGGGTTTTTAATAAATCAATAAAATTGATTTATTTGTGCAAGTGGAGATATCTAGAGAATGCAAGTGGGATGGGATTAGCATTTAATCATGGTTAGATTAAATAAATGATGATTAGGCTGATTTGACCTTTTAGGACTTAAATACTTGATTTATTTAAGTCAAAAAAGGATGAAGTATGATTTGGATTTGAATTAAATAAAGTCCTGATTTATTTAATTAAATGGATGATGCAAGATGAAGGTTGAATGATCTATGAGAGATGAAATGGTATTATTTGATTAAACCTTTGGATTGACCCGATTTACTTGATGAATGGACTTGTTGTGTTTGATCAATTCAATGAACGGATGAATATGCATAATGCTAATTTGACGTGTCTACATTTTTCCCCTCTTTGAAGCAATGTACTTGTTGCATTGGTTCAAAGAATAAACTTACTGTGCTCGAAATTTAATTTTTTTTTGATTTTTCGGATGCCCCAATGGAAAGAAGTACACTGGTACATTGCCCCCTCGAGAGATCAAGCGAAAAGATTCGATTTGAGGGTCGATATTGCAATAAAGAGGTTCAAAATGGATGGTTATGGATGATGATACAAATGAGATGATTTTAAGATGCTTAGAATAACAAATCTATATTATCCTAAACAACTTAAATGATGATATGATATGAGATGGATAAGATGGGTGATGGGATATGCTATGATATGCAATGGATGATTTATGAGATGCTTAGACTAATAGATCTATATTATGATGATGATGAATGTGAGATGATATGCATAATTCTGATGATTTATGGATGCAAGATGAATGCATAATGGATGCATGATGGATGTATTGGTGATGATGATTAACTATTCATGCTATGATGTTAGTGCAAAAAATTGAGAAATTAGATGATGACAAGAGGATCCAACAAGCCAACATTATGAGAGATGATGATGAAAAATGATGATAAGAAATGATGATGATAGATGGATGATTTTGCTTTATCAAGGATTGGGATTTTCAAAGGGTCACTTACTTTATGTTTGATAACACGCCTAAGTATGATGCATCAAGGTATGAAGGACCAGGATGGCGTTGTACTTAGTGTGATGGACTTTGACTCAACAAATAGATAGGAGTATTCCTGTTCACACCTGACATACATAAACCTTGCTAGGATGCACTTTAGAAGTCTCAAACATCTCGGACCAAAACAAGGAAAGGTATAACCAATCAATGCAATAGTCAACAAGCTATCCAAAACATCCTCTATACATATCTAACAAAGAAATTATTCGCCAAGTTATTTTAAAAGAACGTCCAACAAGCACAACAGACAAAAGAATAATGATCGTTGCCCCATTCCTATCTCTCTAAATCCTTCGTTCATATATCATTGAGAGGTCCTTGGAATGAGTGTAATAAGATAAATCAAAAGAAAAGATCAAGTACACAAACAAGCCAATGTTCTTCATACCTTCAGCCAAAGGGATGTGTTTTGATAGGATAAGGATCCAGGGTGATATCCAAAATGATGCCCATTGTCGGAACGATATATCCTAGGACATGCATTGTATAGGATGATGATGGTTTGATAAGTTGATTGATAGGCTATTGATATAAGGTTGATTGACATGTTTGTGGCTACTCGAGAGTTTGATTTTGTGTTCAAGATTTGTTGTTTGCTTTTGATTTTACGATTGAAGCTTGCTTTTGCTGATTGCTATGATTGTTTCTATTTGTTTTGCCAAAGGATGAAGGTGACGACCAGTTTGTTATGGATGATTGATTATTGTGGGTGAAAGCGAAATGAGACGGATGGATTTTTTCAAATATTTGGATGTTTTTGACGTTTTGAAATGTTTTGAGGCTTTTTTGTATTTTTGGATTTTTCAAATGTTTTGATTTTTTGATTTTTCTCAAATGTTTTTGGATTTTGATGTTTTTCGAATGTTTTTGGATTTTGATGTTTTTTGAATGTTTTTGGATTTTGATGTCTCGGGGGCTGATCAAAGATTTAGCCTTCCCTACTTTAAGCTCAGAGACGACATAGTTCAAATTTCAATGTTTTTGATGTTTTCTATTTTTTATGGATGTTTTTGGTTTTTTTGATATGTTTTGAATGTTTTTGGATTTTCTAATTTTCTGATGTTTTTGGATTTTCACATGATTTTGATGATTTGGATATGGATATGTGTGATGATATCAGTGCTTTGTTTAGGTTTTTTCTAAATACCAAGCTAAGGTTGATTGATCGGATCGATGGATTGATGATGACAACATTGTTGATGATGCACAACAATGCAAGGATAGTGTTAAACAACACAATGATTGAGATGTTGATGGGATTGATGATGATAACATTGTTGAGGATGCACAACAATGCAAGGATAGTGTTAAGCAACACAAGGATATCCTGAGATGATGATTGGATTTGATTGGTCATGATTGTTGAAGCTTGATTTGGAACAAAAGTTGTTCGAATGATTTGATGTGATGTTCAAGGTGCAACTTAGATGTGACTGATATTGACTGTTTAAATCAATGTTTGATAAAAGATGAAGACTGGTAAGGAATGTCTTCTCGTCAAAATATGCCACGGGCTAGTGATTTGGATTTTTGGATCATAAATGTCTTGACCAATTTTATTTCATGTTTTCCAATGTTCGGATCGCCACATAAGCTGGAGGATATAGACCAAGATTTATTCTCAAAGCAAGATGTACATATCTGCCCCCATTGTCTAGCAATGTATGGAATGTGATGGGATGGATGCTTGGATAGGTGTATGGATGGATGGATATGGATTATCTTGTGATAAGATAAGGTGTTCGGATAACGAATGCTCATTTGGATAATGCTTCATAGCTCAGATAATGTTGTATAGGATAGGATCAATGAAAATGGCCCATGCCAAGATGTTTACCATAAGCAAGCGCAAAGTGTGCCCCAAACTTTCATCAAGATCAAGATAACTTAGACTATGGATGCAAATGGATAAAGATGGATTGGATAAATGGTTCATGGATGGATGGATTTATTATGGCTAAGATGGATGGAATGCTCAATTTATTACGGATTGGATGAGATGCTTTCTCCCAAAGTGGCACACGTAGATGCTCAATTCTACACATGACGCCTGTTTGCCAGGTTTTCATCATGGTCTTTCCCAAAGCGCCGCCCATGCGGTTTTCACTAGAGGACGATTTTTTATCTTTACTGTTTTCAATCCCTTTTCTGATTTTTTTTGGATTTTTTGCTTTTTTGCTTTTTTGTATTTTTCTATGAAACATTTAAAGCTCATGCTGAACCACAAGGTGTTGCTGATGTAGATGCCCCTATCATAATGTGCCATCGATATCCTGCTTGAAGAAGCTGCTTTGCCAAGATACGTGCACTTGAATACAATTTTTGGGATTTCTAATTTGCTTCATCGATACCGGAGTTAACTTTGTCTTTGTGCGCACATTGCTATAGAGTGCCCTTTGAATCCTTATGATGAAGGGTCGTTGCCAATACATGGTCAATGTGAGAATTGGATATCATGCGTGGAGGCGTGAATGGAGTGTGTTTAGGTATAGGAGATGGATTGGTTGACAGCTTGGAATCTTTGATTCTCCAAACTTGGGAAGATGAACAATGATGGGTGGATACGAAAGTGTGTGTGGAATTAGGACCAACTACTTGATATACCTTGTACGTTGCTTGAAAAGCCTGCTTTTGCTTTTGTGGACATCTTTGATGGATACTTTTCCCTCTTTTATTTTTCCCCACAGTTTCTTTGATTGATGGAGTTTGATAGGGATGATCTTTCTTTGTATTCTTTGGTATCCATTTGTATTTGATTTGTCCTTCAAGCTTGGCTTCTTTTTCTTTGATAACGTTCTTTATAATTTGATTTAACACTTTCCTTTGGTGTTGGTCCCAATTCGTGGATGGGATGATAGGTGGATGAAAATTCATGGCGTGACTGGTTGTAGTATTGGCAATGGTTTCACCATAAGGATTCTTCGTGCTCCCTATGTTGACGTTTGCTTGAGATGAAGTTGCCCCTAGTATGGTGATAGTACCTTTGTTCTTTGACTCTTCCTGTTCTGAGATGTCTTGTTCAGTAAACATGCTCTGACAAATGACCACCGTAGTTGACATTCTTTCAATTTGCTACTCCGCTAACTCTGGATGTTCTATTTGACTTGTTTTGTTGAGCGGATAATGATGGATATCTTTATTCATGATTTCCTCAATCTGAGTTTGGGACATATTTGATCCTGATGTTGACAACTTCGTTTGATTGTAGGAGTTAAGAATCTTCTCTTTTTGTGTAACAAAATCTTGTTCTAGACAAAGATCATCTACATGCCCATCTGTAGAAAGCATCTCATGGGTAGATGGAGGAGTATGTGCTACATGGATATGATCATCTTGCATGGATAAGAGAGTGTTCATTAGATTATTGTAGTATCTTGAAGATACAAATTCTTGATCTTGATTAATTTTGGAGTTGCTTTCGACATGCTTTGGATCAAGTTCTTGACATGGGGTAGCTTCAAAGGATGGATTTCTTACAAAGGAATTTTGGATGTCGACATTAGGCATGGTCAAGTTCAAGGTTCCTTCAGCATCTGTAACCATGAGGTCAAAGGGGATCAACATGTTTTGAAAATGACCATTGCTAGACCTTAGTGAAAGATTTTGATCTTGCTTTGGAATAACTTCTTGAGATATGTCCTCTAACTCATAAGGCGATGTAGAGACATTTTCAATATGATCATTGGTCAACGGACCATGCATTATGTCAATAGGATCAAATAATCCTAACACTCCTTGAAATAGATCACTAAAGAGTGGCTCTTGATGTATGGTGAGTTGATCATTGGATTGTGTAGCTACATCCTCAATGTGCTCCTCGATGGAGAGGTTTTGATCATTGTTTTCGACAATTGCGGTGGAGAGATTGTGAATGTCTTCAACCATAGAGTCAAGTGATGTTGATATTTCTTGAATTGGCTCATTGTCGATTTTTGTTGCTAGATTTTGATCGTGATTCAAAAGTGACTCTTGACATATGTCGATTTGATCTTCGAATGAGATAAAAACATCTCCAATGTGTTCTTTGATGGATAAATCTTGAATAATGCTTTCATCAATTGTGGTGGGGAGATTGTCAATGCTATCACCAATGGTTGAATGCCCATTGTTATCCCCAATCATTTTTCATGTTTGTGCTTGTGTTTGTTGGGTACCTTGAGAGGCTTGTGGAACCACCTGATATTGTTGAAGTGTTTTTTGGTAGGCTTGATGTGCTTTTAGTGCGATGCTACGATATTGACTTATTGCATTTGGTTTTGGTGGTAGTGGTGGTGTATTTGGAATTGTGTTGGATGTAGTGCCAAGTTGTTGAGATACACTTGGAGCGATCATGGGGGTGGTGTTTGGAATGATCGAAGTGATAGGGATGATTGGGATGAATGAGGTGATAGGACCTTGGGAGACCATATTTTGATTGGTTGGGATCATCATTGTTGCTTGATTGGATACCATCTGTTGGTGCGATGTTGATGGTATATTCAAAGGATTTGATGTGATGGCTTTATTGGCGTTATGTGGATTGATTTGGATGGAGTGATTGGTGCTAGGTAAAGGGGGAAGCCCTAAACCAAGGAATGATGTTGATATGGGTAATGGTGGTGGAGATGTCTCTTGGCGCAATGACTCAACTATTTTGCTAAGTGTAGCAATTTGATCTAGCCAAATTTGTTCTTGATTTTGATCTTGATTCCCTTGATATAGTTGATTTGGCTTGTGTTCAAGTAGTTTTGGCATGCATGCTTGTCGTTTTTGAATGGGGTCATGGACAAATGGATTTTGGATGATGTTTAGATTTGGGATGATGCTTTGATTTGGCGTGATAGGTTGAAATTGACCATTGTTCATGTTTGTATGATTTGCATATGTGTCCATCCCAAAGTTTTCTGGACTTGTGTTTTGAAAGCTTGTACTTGGTACATTCTCCTTTGGCATGTAGGGATTTGGTGAGATGACATTGTTTGTTTGAAGGCTCATGATTTGTTTGTTCGGTTGGTGGATTTGTAGGTTTGGACTTAGATCTATCTTTGGGAAATGTGTTCCAAACTTTGACTTGGGCTTACTCACACTTGTTGTACCATTGACATTTTTCGAAGGTAATGATCCCATGCATGGACTTTGATAATTGATAGACATTGTAAGGTTTTGAAGACTCAATTGATTTGGATTACCCAAGATGTATGGATCAAGTTTATATTCCATGTTCTTCTTGTGTTTTGACCTTGTTATGAAAAGTGACCTCTAAGGTTCTTAGGACCAATGATGAGATGGAGGATGAAATGTGTAAATGATATGAGTGTTTGAATGTTTAGGGACTTTGGATCAATGCTAGACTTAGGATTTGATTTGGATAATGAATGTGTAAACCCTAAGATGTTGGATGTTATCTTAGGATGAACTTGTTCAAAGGATTTCTGATTTAATTAAATGTATGAGAAAGGATGCATTCCCACACACCTAATTAAACAAATGACTTTTATTTGATTTAAGGATGATTTACCCAAGTCTAGAATGATGTTTCCAAAGTTCTAAAGTTGTTTGGTGGGATGGATTTTGATAAATGTTTGAGATGGATGAAGTGTTTGATTTTATCCTAAGAGACTTAGAGATACTTTGTTTACTAGGCCAAGGTATTGAAGAGCACACTTTTCTCTAAGAGCAATCAAAAGACCAATATGACCAAAAGATATCAAGCACATGTGTGGGGTCCAATTTGTTATCTTTGCTTAATGAGTACTTTTTACCACAAACACACTTCTTGATTAGGTTTCAAACTGAATTTCCAATGTCACAACTTCTTTTTGTCCCACAAAGTGCTATGTGGAAGTTCCAAGAAATTAGGACAAGGGTTGCCTAATGTTGATCTTTGTAAGAGCAAATTAAGATGTAAACCCAATTACTTAGAAACCTCTAAGGACATAATCCGAAGGGTAAGCAATAGTTCTTGGGTTTTGTCAAAGGTATTTGCTCTAACTAAGGGGTTTGAAATTCTGATGATGATGTTGAATGATGGTTTTCCAATGTTTTTGATAAACACACTGTGTTTTCAAACAAGCAATGTAACATCCTAGCTCAATTGGTACGTTTTTCTTGGTGGGCTTGCCTCATGCCCTTCGTAGTAGAAGAGATGATTTTACATGCAACCAAGGATAAAATATAGAGGTATGTTAAGAATGAAGTCTTAACCTCTATATTTCAACCAAGATCGGACATGGCAAGTAACTTCTTGGAATCTTAGTTCCAATGCACCACTTCAATAAACTCGTTGGATGGACTGGTTGGCAACTACAAACAAGGTTTTTTAATGACACAACATCAGGGAAATGGCACCTTGTGAGCGTCCAGCAAGCCACTAAAGGCTTTAATCAATCCTACTAGGGGCTCTTATATGTTTTACGGTAGTACCCCGTTCTGAAAGAAACTATACGACTAAGGCCTACATACCATGAGGACTTGACAGTTTAGTCTTATCCATTTATATACCGTCCCGAATGAAAAACCGGTTGGAATTGCCTTCGAGTTCTCCTTGTGGATGTGTCTCTTAGGCAGGCCCCTCTAAAGGTAAACAATAGCGAGCAAGCACATCCGTAGTTCAATCAACCTTCATTTAGAAACAAAGGGAGAACACACACGATATACCTAGCTCACACTCGCAAAGTGTTTTGTTCATTTTTTAAACCGAAGCTAAAGTGTGGAGGCAATCTTTTATGCAACTTAATGTCATCAAAAAGACTTTTGATTCTCAAGATTGCTGTGAAGCGTGAGAGAAGCACATACGCCTTTTTAGGTGAGATTATTTTGCATACAAGATTACAAAACATAAAAGACACATGTTCATTTTATCCTTCAAAGCAATGATTCGAGTTTGTTTTAAAGCACCAAAGGAAATATGGAGATTTGCCTTGTCCAATTTCAGCCAAAATTGAGATCTAGTTAGTTTCTAAGGTTCAATTTTAGCCCTTTGCAATGAAAAATTGAAGTGTTCTTTCTTTAGATCCTCAAAAGTGTAAGTTGATTTAAAAATAAAACAAAGACGTATAATGTAAACTTTAAGCATTAAAAAATGCGTTGTGTATTTTCAAGTTTCAATGCCTAATTTTCTTTGACTCCAATTTGCTCGATTCCAACGCTTGATTTCGAAATCAACCTACAAATAGTACAAAAATATCATCAATAAGAAGTATGACAAAATTTTAATGATAACTTCACAAAGATCTAAATCACCCATTAATGATATCCTAAACATGTTTGAAGCACCACAAAGGCTAAAATGTGTTTTGTGTTCAAGTTGCACTCAAAACTTAAATGAGAACAAGATACTCAATCTTCTTCACTGCCTAAGTCATAAATTTCAGCTTCATAAAATAGAATATCACAACTTATGCAGCAAAGATTTCAACGACTTAATGCAAAGATAGGACTGTCATATAAAAGCATATAAATTTAAGACAAAATCTGAAAGTCTACCAAAAACATAAAGAAATAAAGAGCATTTAATTAGTCAGAACATTGTCGGGGCACTTGACTCATTTTGGATTGCTTTAACTTCCATTGATGTCGCTACTGCTTTTGTTACATCGCTTCCATTGACTCTTCCATCACTCTGTAACATAGAACACATAGCCATGAACTACAAATAAATTGCTGCGCCTCTCTGTGCTGACTGGTTTTTCAAGGAAAGTTCATTCAAAGCATAATGATGTAAATCTGCTTGCATGGGGATTCGAGGTGTGTTGATTGAAAATTCATGCATAGATATTCAAACACTTCAATTTTCCACTCAAAATGTTATTTTCTACCAACCCACCCAACACTAGCTTATTAAATAGACGTGACAGTGATGATAGCTAGATAAAGCGTGTGAATTGAATGTCAGTCTGCCTCAAAGAAAAGAGACAAGGTATATGTGCTATTTGACACTCCAGCTGCTGCCTAGAAATGTGGTCTCCAGCTGCTGCCTAGAAATGTGGTCAACCTAATAATGTTGCAGGAATTACACTCAACACAGACACTAAACAACATTAGCTCATCATAAAGAAAAAGCAAGAAAGCGTAACACTTTTGAAGGCGCATTCAAGGCTGGTCATTAAGATTGGTGATTATTCTTATTCTTTGTATTTCACCATAACTGTTGTGATGCTAAGTATTAAAAACTTGCGGATTATTAAGGATGTTGATTGTATACCAGCAACACAATACAGTGAGCCTGCGGACTAGATATAGGTCAATAGATACAGATGGAGATAGAGCAGTGTTAACAAGGTTTCACCCAGATTTTGAGGCAACAGGTAGCCTCACCTACTCTTCAAAAATATTTTATCCTTCCTCCAGGCAGGGACAGAGAAAGAAAAGTGACAGAGACAAAGATTTTAACATGGAGTGATTACTAGGCAGCGACATAGATTTACCAGGCCGTGGCTTCTAGGCAGCGACAAAGTCAGCAGATATTGTGCTCATGGAAAAAGTTACATGGCCTATGTTGTCATCTGGCCGCCGATACCAATTTGATATAGGTTTCAGTCGTTTAGCAGCTCAACCCAGAGCATTGTCCATCCCTTGGATATGAAGATTGCATTGTGACCCTGGCCCAACAACCTCTTCCTGACAAAGCCGAATAGTGGAATAAAGTGATAGGGTGCGGGCTATGTATGCATAGTTAATGTATATAAAATAAAGCAGTAGGATGGTGATATTTACTAACTTCAAGCGATCTTAATGACAACACATGACCAATCTCCTATACATGAGCTTGGAAACTTGCAATCAATATCAATTTGGACTTATAAAGAAGTTGCGGAGGACCACACAAAATAGCCAGAGAATAGCAAAGGACTCCTTGCGTATGCGATTTTGGTGTGAGTTTTTATTAGAGATGGCAGGAGGGTGGGTAATGATTTCTTGGTTTGAAATTTCCATTCCCCCTACCCACCATGGCTTGAGTGAGACTGAAGGGAAAACCGATCTATGGCTTCTGGGTCATACCAGTAGGCAATGTACCAACTGGATTTGACAGACTTACAAATCAAATGAAAAGGCTTTAGAAAATTTCAAGAAAATGTAATATGTGTAAGGATAGACAAGACACGTGAACTTTTTGACTGTATGACTTGAAGAAATATGATCCCAAAACTGCAAAGAATGGTTTCGTTGCAAAGGAATTTTGAAACTTTTATGAAAATGCAACTGGCAGATGTAAAGTCAGACTCCCCAACCTTTGTTAGCATCCTCTGTGCCTACTACCAGTATGGGAGCTTTGAAATAGCGGATGGATTTTCGTTCTCCCTTACAAAAAATGCAAGAACAAAGGATTTTAAATAGAGAAAGCAGAAAACAGGGGATTTTATGTTGAAAATAGAGAAAGCATGAAACATGTTAACAGCATACCCCTTTTCTCTAACACAAACAATATTTTTCTTTCTATGAATTAACCAGAAACAAAGAGATTGCTGGCTGTCAAAATAATTGAAAGTAATCACAGAATTCCTATTTCTTATGATAGAAAATAGAATGAAGCAAATGACTTTCAAAGATAAGCCAAAATATAAATGAAAGGCCCTCCTTCTAGCGCCATTATGTGGATGTGAAAATCTGCATATGGTTAGCATTTTAAAACCAAAATAATCCTCAACATCCCTATGAAATAATGAAACATGTTAGATATGCTAAGTGAGATATTAAAACAACAAGAAAAACCAAATAAGCATACAAACAACATGAATCAACTTCATCTCATAGTGGATTGGTGTCACATGTGCTAGTGACCCTTTCCCAATCCTTGATTGATAAGCTTAGATGATGATGATAAAATGGACAAGATTAGCTCTCCATTGAAGAGAGTAACCTTGTATTAGATTGGAGATGATAATGCTAAGATTGTGGAGTGGATGAACAAAATCAGTTCTCAAACCAAGAGAGTGACTTTGCATAAAGATTGTGGAGTGGACAAAATCAATTCTCAAATGAAGAGAATGACTTTGCATAGGAGTTGTGGAGACCTTGCTTGAAGGATGAAGCCTCTCATTAAAGATTTTCAAAATGCCAAGTGTTGAAGAGAGACCAATGCGGGACTAAGATTGGACCAATGAAAGAAGGACACTTGTCAAGTGGTGATTGGTTGATGCATGTGCAAGATTAGGGAAATGTGCCCATGAGAGGGAAAATTTGAATTCAAAATTGGCAATAAATTTTGAGAGGGAGACAAGAAAAACAACAATAAATGCTATGTTGGAGGGACAAATCAACTTGCCATGTTGAGGGAAATGAGGGTTTTTAATAAATCAATAAAATTGATTTATTTGTGCAAGTGGAGATATCTAGAGAATGCAAGTGGGATGGGATTAGCATTTAATCATGGTTAGATTAAATAAATGATGATTAGGCTGATTTGACCTTTTAGGACTTAAATACTTGATTTATTTAATTCAGAAAAGGATGAAGTATGATTTTGATTTGAATTAAATAAAGTCCCGATTTATTTAATTAAATGGATGATGCAAGATGAAGGTTGAATGATCTATGAGAGATGAAATGGTATTATTTGATTAAACCTTTGGATTGACCTGATTTACTTGATGAATGGACTTGTTGTGTTTGATCAATTCAATGAGCGGATGAATATGCATAATGCTAATTTGACGTGTTTACATTTTCCCCCTCTTTGAAGCAATGTACTTGTTGCATTGGTTCAAAGAATAAACTTGCAGAGGAGCATGCAGAGGAGCATCTAGAAAAACATAGAGAAGAGCTTCACAAGAAATGGGATATCCCTCTAGTCTACTTCTGATGCCCCTATGAAGAGTTCTAAAATAAAATTTGTTCCTTTGGAATCCACTAAAGTACCAAGAAGGTCTAGTAGATCCGCTTTTTTTGCTACATCTTCTTTGTAGCTCCCTAGATCTACACAAACAAATGATGCAAGGAGAAGAGTTGCATCAAAAAATCCTCCACAAAAGAAGGCCACTAGGCCTAAGAAAATGGAAAAGAGGAAGAAGACAACTATGAAGGAATCTGAAAAGGAGGAATAATTTGAAGATGAAGGCACTTCCAAATAGAAAAATAAAGGGAAGAAGGTAGAGAAAGAGAAAAAAGAGAAATATCCTTCGGTTCCCATGAGCCCCTCAATTTTGAAGCCATTTTGAATTGAATTGTTGATCATGGTCTATTGAATGAAACTATAGAGCTCCATCTGGAAGTCCCTCTAGAATATCAAAAGACCATAGAAAAGTCTATTATTGTGTATATGCTCAAGCATAATAGGTCTTTGAGTAACTTCATCGAAAAGGCTCTCAAAGGCATACAATAGGCTTTGAGATAAAGAAGAGAGAATGTGATAAAAGTGGATGAAGAGCTGCAATAACAGGCTATCAACAAGGTAAGGTCCTCTATCTCCCAAAAAAAAGGAAAAGATAGTACGTAAACAAGCTAAAGAGCTTTGCACAAAGCAAAGAATAAATATTCTCATAAGCATGGATGATGATGATAGAGAGAAGATTCTGAAGGAGATAGAAGAAGTCACTAAGAATATTCTTGAAGAGGTGCAACTTGATGTTGACATGAATGCACAAGAGCCTCTAGATGAGAAAGATACTAATAATATGCTCCCTCTGATGAGTACAAAGGAGCAAGTTGTCTCTGATTAGCAAAAGGAGAAAGATGTATCTAATAAGGAAATGGAGAAGGAAAACGATAAGGAAATGGAGAAGGAAAAGGAAAAGGAAATGGAGAAGAAAAAGGAGAAAGAAAAGGAGAAGGAGAAGGATGCTAAAGAAGAAAGCTCAGAAAAGTCATACTCCTCTCTAGTTAACTCAATCAAGGATTTTTGGCACAAGAGATGCAGATTCAACTAGTGGTATCTTCGTAGTTACTGCAAGTTCCCTCATTTGATGGGAAAGTCCATTTGTTTGGTATGTGTCCCCTACATAATATGAAGCTTGGAGATGTACTCCACTCCACAACAAGGAAGATTTGCTACAACAATAGGTGGAGAGTGTTGAAGCTTTGAAAGAAGCAATGAAGGTATTGGAAGAAAGATTGCCAGAAGAAAAAAGGGATTCATCATTGCCCCCTACACAACAGATGAAGCAGTTAATGGAATCCTTTAAGACTTATTCATCTCATTTGGAGAAGAAGGAAAAAATAAAATTTTAATAAAAAGATACTGAAAGATGCCTCCAAAAAGTGTGATAGTGTATTTTCCCAAGTTGCTATCATGCATTAAGGACATTAAAAAAATCTTGGATTCCAAGCAAAAGTATTATACATCTTTTGTTTGAAGTGGCTTGCTATAACAAAGAGGATAAAGGATTAGATCAATGCTAATGAAATGAAGATCACTAATGTGGTTGCAACTTATGGTCCTATGTAGGATAATGAGGGTGCCATAAGGGCACAAGTGGAAAATTTGCACTCCCAAATACAACAATTGTAAGATCAAAGGGAGAAATTTGAAAGTTAGGTAAAACAATTAAGAGAAGTAGTGAGCCTAAGGTTGGCTTCACTCACTGGACTTATGAAAGAGGCTAATAGTGTAATTTAGAAATACCACACACCATCTTATTTGGAGGAAGCAAAAGACCCATATGTTCAACTGACATGTCTATTGGAAAAACAAGGACAAACAACTGAGAGGGGGGGTGAATCAGTTGTCACAGAATGCTTAAATCTTTTCAAACTTTATTTAACTCAATCTCAGATCTGATCAATGAACAATAAACCACAAACATTCAACACATCAAAAACATAGAGAACACCAAGATTTTTTATGTGGAGACCCTGTTAGGGAAAAACCACGGTGGAGGTTAGTCCACAATATTATACCTTGTTAAAAGTATAATGAGAAATAATAGGAATGCACATGCATTCAGGCACACTGCCTAGAGCTCACTGCTCAAGTACAAAAGAGGACTCACTGTCCAAATAAAATTTTGGATTAAAACCATCCAAATTTTGAACTAAGAAAATAGCTTCTACACAAGCCTAATTAATGTTCTAGTTAAGCACAAAAAAGCCTTCTTCACTCTTCTCTCAAACTTCTTCACACTTCGCTCAATCTTCTTCACTCTCTGCTCTGCAATTGAATGATATTCACACATACACACATAGGAGCACGTGGAGCACACTTTACACCGATGAAACAATCTCTCTTATATATCTGCAACATGAGATTGCATTAGCAACTTAGTCGGCCAAAGATATAAATCATATTTTCAATGTTGGCCCAAATTTACAAATAAATTTTCAATGTGAATCCACCAAGGTCAGCCAAAACATGGTGGAGACCCAAATAAACAACTCCAACTCAAAAAGACTTCAATTAATTTCACCTCGAATATCCACCACACGTTACACCCATCATGTCGGCCAAGAACATGAAAACCCAAACATATAGAGAAAAATCTTCGACCACGAGCACATCGATCAATATAGACGTACCAAAAAGATAGAGCATGATCTAAAAACATCCAAGAACACTGAGAAATAATAGAGAAACATCCACAACAACTAGAATTACCAAAATTACATTAATCAAGAACACTGACAGAGACCACAAAAACATTGTTAGAACACAAATCTTCATGAGGACCTTTGAAACTTTCGGAGGATGGACTAGATACACTCAACAATAAACCCTTTAGTCCACAATAATTGATCTTCAACATACATAACAAGATGCCTTTATGACCTTCACAGTTCCACTGGGAACTTGGAACACTTTCTTTTACAATTTTCTCAATATCCTCGACATATACAAACTTCAATACATCAAATGCTAATAGTGTTGACATCAATGACAACCACATATCATCCACACAACTACAACATCCAACAATGCCAAGTCTAGACTCTAATCGCAACAAAAAAATGGGAAAACAACTTGATCCAGCTACATATAATTTACAAGAACATCCTTCCATCTAGTTGAGTTGTGTTTGATTTTTGATGTAAGATATCTTTCCCTTTTATGTTGTGTATATATGTAGAATAGAATAGTCAATAGATAAAAAGATGTTACCTTTTTTTCTGATGAAGTAATCAGATTTTGTAACATCATGAAAACAACAAAGGTTAAAATAAACCACTCAATGGAATTAAACTCTAATGCAATCTAAAGTCAAACACCAAAGAACAAAGGAAATAAGCTAAAACATAAAATAATCTCACCAAAGATTGATGTAACTCCATGGATAACCTCTGTTGTATTTCTCCATTTCGTTGTGTTGGTATAATTGCCCTTAGATTTCTTTGTGCAAGTATAGCTTGTGATAGTGATTTAGCAAAAAATTGAAGAGTCAGATAATAGATAAGCTTCCAAAAGTCATAAGATTTCAGGAGAGGTAAAATGATGAAAGACAGATCAATTTATAGAAAATTGATCATTCGAATGACAGGTCAGGATCGAAAGATAAATGGATGATTGAGATCAAAGGATTTGACATGTATTATGATAACTGTTAGTACTGACATGAGTGATAAAAACAAAGAATAGAGATAAAGATTAAAAAATGATTTAATCTTCAAGTTTGGTATTCAAAAATAGAAGAATAATGTTTGCATGACAAAGATAAAGATGGATTAAAAGCAACGTTCCATTTGAACGCACACACAAAATTTAATTAATTAAATAAAGATATTTAATTAATAAGCATGTACATGCATACGAGTTAAAACTAGATAACTGACTGGTTATGACAGAGAGTTTATTCGCAAAAGACACTCAGACATTAAATCAAGAGATAACTGACTAATTCAAATAGATCTCGAGTCAAGTGGGAATGAATACTTAGATGACTTAAACATTTATCTAAATATAGAGGAATGTGTCAAAAATAGACTTTTATGAATTAAATGATTTATTTAATTCAAGATTCAACATTTAAGGATAAATTAAATAAGATTTATTTAATTAAGTGATGAAAATGTTGAATGAATAATTAAAGTATTAAAGTATTTATTTAATTATAGTCAAAAAATATGATAAAGGTAAATTAAATAAGAATTTATTTAATTTAAGAAGGATTTTGTTAATTAATGACGTAATTAAATAAAAAGCGTTTATTTAATTAATCATGATAGAATAAAGAAAATGTGAATTAATTAAATAATTAAGATTATTTAATTAATGAATGAATAAACGTTAAAGTGAATTAATTAAATAATTAAAAGTTATTTAATTAATAGATCTGAGAAAGGACTTAATAAAGTAATTAAATAATTTACATTATTTAATCACAACCATGATAATATGAATTATGAAGAAATTGAAGTCGCAGGCTTAGACCAAATTTCGGTGTCTACATTTGCCCCTCTTTGATACAATGTCATTTCAGCATTGTGTCAAAGAAAATTGATAAAAAATATGCCCTAGTGTAAAATAGGTGAAGGTATGCCCCCTCGGGAAAATTGACAAATCTTTGAAACATTCATAAAAATTTGGAAATAGTACCGATTAGTCAATTTGATAGTCGGAAATGCAATGGAGTTGACGGAATTGAATTTGGAGGTGTTAGGGATGTGTGCGGGTTGATTGAAGTTGGAAATTTACCTGGCCAATAGACAAGGTCAGAAGAATTGTCACCCAAAACCCTAGGTATAAATAGAAAAGGGGTGAAAAACCAGTTCATTTTCACCCACCTAGTTTTGAAAATTAAGATTTTGCTCTGGACTCCCAACAAGAATGTCTCCAGTTCCACACACTCACCATCGCACCTATCAGATCTAGACATTTAGGCAGCTTGCCAATGCAGACCCCCCAGTATGTTGTTCGAAACCAACCTTTGAAAAATTATTTTTCACACGTTTCTAGGCATTTATTGCATGTTTTTGTTATGCGTCATTTTTCTGAAAAGTTGCATTTGAATGCGTAATCAACACATTTGCATGCAGTTCAATGCAATTGAAAATTTACGTTTGTGTGTTGCGTAGGGTTTTGGAATGTATACGCAATTGTATTTTATTTGGATGCATTTATTAATTGGATACACATTTGATTTTTGCATAAACACATATGGAATTTTGTCATGCAATTGTGTTTGTTTCAATGCATATGGATTTACTATAGTTGTCTATAATGTGTGATTGTAAAGTCATGCATTTGCATTGTTGCACGCATTTGAATTTTGTAATGATGCAATTGACAATATAAGACACATTTGCAAAGTTAAATGACACAATTGACATTTTAAATGCATTTGCAAATAAAGTGACACATTTGTTTGTTTTGGAAATTTGAATTTTTGGCTAGGATATATCTTTGTTTATGACATGAGGCATGCACAATTCCATTGCAGGTTCTATTCGATCCCATCTATATGAGAGAGTCGAGACCATTGACTTTCCGCTTCTTTGACAGTTTGTGGAGCGGGGAGAAATGGTTTTTGTGGCACTTGGGATTGCATCACGTGAATTTCATGCCCACTATCTAGGAAAACTAGGGACTGTTGACAATGTTGTGTGAGTGGTGGCACTCATAGACATCATTGTTTCACCTACCTACTTGTGAGGCGACAGTGACTTTAGCGGATGTATACAGGATTTTGAGACTTAGCCATTAGAGGCACCAGGGTTATGTATGATACACAGAGGGGTTTCTCTAATATGTGTAGATATTACCCCCACGAGGACATTAGATAGTTAGGTATTGATCACTATGAGATTAGGTGGCATGTCCTAGCACAAAGGTATAGGTAGTTAGACTATGTTTTGTGTACATTGATAGGTGGCATAGTCCTCCCTGATCGTTGGGGTCATGGATTTCTTGTTGGGTGGGGGGAGATGTTAGTAGGGATGCTAGAGAGGCAGGAGGTCTATGCTTGGGGCCCTTGTCTTTTAGTGATGTTGTATTTTCATTTGCATGATATATAATATAGGGATGGTCAGTCTATGAGATGTGGTACCACACTCTTGATGGTATGGGTGTGGGAACACATTGCCATGTTCCATCCACCAGTGATAGTTGATGTGCGGCAAGGATCACCATATGCCTTCCGTTATGCGAGGGAAGTCACCCCACACCATGTGGGAGATACTGGTTATTAAAGGAATGCAATTGATACTATGGTGCAATTCATATGGAGACCATACTTGGATTTTCCATGGTGGTCAAATGAGGATGAGAATTTGGTATATTGCAGGAAGAATCAGTACCTGATTGGTTGAACAGTTTCACATGTCCACATTATTGAGAGGCACTTGCTAGATCGAGTTTTGAGACAGTTTGGAGAGGTTCAGGATGAGCCTTGAGGCCGACCAAAGTATGTGAGGTCTTCCAGAGAGATCACATTATTAGGTGCTAAGATTCTAGTGGCTACTATAGAGGCCAACATTGATGCGCTACGACTAGTATAGTGGGCTTGGAGAGGTGGAGTAGTTGATCTAGGCACTACAGTGGCATATGATACATGGTGGGTGGATCACAGACCAGTTTCGTTGATAGATCTAGATCAAGATGCACCTGTGGAGAGGCAAGGGACATGGGCGCAAGGCAGACATGGTAGAGGAAGAGTTCAAAGGGGTGGAGGTGGTCATGGTGATGATGGAGATGTTCATGGTGGTGGTCGGAGGGGTGGTGGGAGAGGGAGGCATGGTGGGAGAGGACGAGGTCCACTTTTGTCACCTATCCATGAGGAGGTACAAGATGGAGAGGATGTTCACATGCTAGAGATTGGTAGAGGTGAGGAGGAGGTGGATGTTGAGATTGTCAGAGATGTGGTTCATGTTGGAGTTGGTGGGGAGAAGCATGCTGCAAAGGAGAAAATTCCAGAGGAGCATGTAGAGGTAGAGATGGGGAGAGAGGAGGCTGAGATAGATGCCCTTGGTCTACTTGGTATGTATCAGTATGATGGTGATGAGGTTGATGATCAAGAGCGAGAGCTCTATGACATGATCTTGGAGGAGATGGAGGATGATGATAGTGGGTTAGAGAGAGTTCGACAAGATGATACTGGGGTTGTTGATCCAGATGCTATGACTCTACGTGCTCATATTGCATCATTGGAGGAGAGGATGATGGTTTTGATGTCTAAGTGGGATGCACTGTAGATGGAGAGGGACAAAGCCTATATGAATAGGGACTAGGCTATATCTTGGAGACATGAGATCTAATAGTAGTTTACGAAGATTAGAGCCCTTTGCAATGGAATAGATGATGACTTCACTCGAGAGTTAGTCAGATCTATGGAGAGGGCTTCCTATTATTGGGACCTATATGAGGTAGAGGTTCCTCCAGAGATACAAGCGCCCAAATTTTCATAGGCACGTAGTGGCTGGTCTTAGGGTAGGACACACACCAGGCTTCATACCAGGACAATGAGCACAAAGGGGGTTGAGGGGCCATGCAGATCTGGACCATATGACAGGCCTCCTTCCGCACATATTTCATCAGGATCCTGACATGATTTTCCCTCACAGTCTAGTCATGGTAGCAATGGTAGTTCTGGATAGGGACATTTATTGATATTTATTGATGGACATTGTACTTTGATCATGTAGCCTGCGAGCTTCATATTTATTGATATATTGTGACATTATGATGTGACACTTTTTGAGCGATTATATATATATGATTTTGACAACAATTCTCATATGTAGTTCTATTTTGATTATGTAGTTTATTATGTATTCACATGTTCTATATGATATGCCTATGTTATGGATGATCATATCTACTTTATGATGAGTTTATGCAGCCTATGATGTGATGTTATTCTATATGATGATGTATGCATTGAGTTCTTATGGTATCAATGGATGTTATGTATGCATTTGATGATTATGAGATGCAATGTGATTTATATATATACAAGGCTATCTACATGTGATAATATATGTTTGATGATGATGGATTTAATGTGATGCATATATTTACACTAGTTATGGACATGTAATTCTTTTGTTATGTAATCTATGATGATGAATGTCTATTATGCCATGATGTCCTAGACATGATAGATGCCTATATTTTTGTATTTTTCAAATGTAAGATTTATGTATGATTTTCAATGTATGATATGTACATGATGTTTCTAACATGAATGTATATGCAAGATGCTTTATATTTTTGTGTGTCACATGACTCCGTCATAATGCAATAAAGAAGAAATGTTAGTGCGAAAAGAAAGATAATTAATAAAAGACGATGAGGTTAGTATTAGAAATCTTCGATGTTTCACCGTATCACAAAATGAATTGCACTTTATCATCATTGGGCGGGACTAATACAAATGGAGACAAACACCATGATATGACATAGATCAAGGTGTGCAAGGTCATCCACTTGCTAACAACAGACAGTCGCAGACAAGGATTGTCCTAACTCATACTAAGGGCACAATTGCCCCAGTCTTTTTGTCAAGACAAACCACAAACAACAATGAAATAAAAGATGGGTCATGAGACGTCATCACTCCTCTAAATCCTTCATGGGACATCCTTGAGGAGACTAGTAACATGACTCAAAATTCATAGTTAAAAGACAGTCGACAAACAACAGTCAAAGAAAATGGAATACTAATACATCATTGCTTCTCTAAATCCTTCATGGGACATCCTTGAGAAAGCTAGTAATAGGATTCCAAACATAAAGTCAATTGAAATGATAAGATAAACAAGCCATAAAGTCAACAAGCTAATAAAATATTTTCCAAAACTTGATCTATTTTTTTGATTGTTTTGATTGATAAGATGATTGATTGATAAGACCTAGTTTCAGGAAAGACATATACTTGATAAGATGTTGAGTCTGGTTTCGATATTATGACTATTTGTATAAGGCATGACAAAAGCCTAGTTTCAGAAAGACACCTATCGTATAAGATGTTGAGTATGATGTCATTGATGTGATAACCTATATGAGGCCTTGTTGATTGTGACGGTGTCTATATGTAGGAAGGACTCATCCTATATAAGACATAAGTTGATTGTTTTGCTAATATCTATCTTCAAGAAGGACACATCCTGAATAAGATACAGGGTGATTGTTTTGGTGATGTCTATTTTTCAGGAAGGACTCATCCTGTAGCAGACATAAGTTGATCGGTTTTGGTTGTAGGTTGGGAAATTTGTTTGTTTTGACTTGATGAGATTGTTGAATTGTTCATCTTGTTGATGCTTGACTTGATATCATTTGTTGACAATTGACTGTGTGTGATGATGAACCCTGAAGGACTGACCTAGTGTGGCCTCAGGGGCTCATCGATTGATGGCCTTGCCTACGTTATACACACAAAGACCTCATAGTTCGACTAGAATTTGACTGACAAGAATGACTATAAAGAGCTTGATTTGTATGAAGATATTTGATGTGTGTGGTAGTGCATGTGATGAACCCTAGTGGAATGACCTAGTGCGGCCTCAGGGGCTCATCTATTGATGGCCTTGCCTACGTTATACACGCAAAGACCTCGTCGTTTGACATGACCAATGACCTTGTCTTATAGACAAATGAATTGAACTATGTTTTTATACAAAAAAAACCTAGAAGTACTGACCTAATGCCTCAGGGGAACATCGGTAGATGGCCTTGCCTACATCCAGTCATAGAGGCAACGTAGTTCGACAAATGACAAAGACTGACTAGTGTGATTGAATCTGACTTTGTTTTTGGTTTTTTGACATGTTTTGATTTATTATTTTTTGTATTTTCTAGATGACCTTGATGCTTTGGATGATCACTGATTGTGTTGAATCCATTGATGGTGCTGATGTAGAGACTGGTGCCATGATATGCCAATAATGACCTTTATGAAGTAGTTACCTTGTCAGGATCATAGTGCTTGCATATAATTAATTGATGTCATTGTGATCCTTGTTGATACTAGAGTTGGACTTATCAGAATACAAACATCGTGATAGAGTGCCATGGGAGTCCTTACAATAAAAAGTTGCTACCACGATGCAACGAATTTGTGACGTAGGGTTTTTATACTTTAGGCGAGATGTAGGATTATGACGGATGATGGTAGATGTGTTTGGCAATTTAGATGTAGGAATTTTTATTTTCCAAACTTGGGGTGATGGATGATGGAGATTGGATTTCAGATTGGGATGATGTTTGGAACCATGACTATTATATGCCTTGCTTGATGACCATTTTAATGGAGGTGGACATTTATTTTATGTGGGAGTCCTCTTTTCTTGTGGCTCCGCATTTTGATTGACTTTTACTTTTGAACTATTTTATTTGCTTGATCCATTTTTCTTTGGGATCCATTTTAACTTTATTTGTCCACTTGGATTTTTGATTGATTCAATGGCCTTTGAAATTTTATTTTGAACTTTGAATTTGTAAGACTTTTCTTTTTGTTGGTTCCAAATGGAAGGTTTATTCATGTTGGAATGACAATTTATGGTATGGATGGAAGGAGTGTTGGAAACAACCTTATGGTAAGAACTACTCATGGCCTCCATTTTGATGTTTGTATCAGATAAAGTTTCCCCCAATATTGAGGAGGTACCAGTAACATCATTAGATTTTTTGACTGAAGGATAACCAAGACTTGATGTCTAGGATTTTCTTGAAACTGTACTGGTTCTAGAATTCCTTGCTCGTGTATGCCTAGTCCTTTTCCTTGATACTACATGCTTTGATAGATTTTGTTTGCGATGGGGTAGCTTTTGTTTTGAAAGAAAGATTCTAACCCATCATTGTGTATATGGAAACTATTACTTGGAATCTTCACCTCTACAAGAAAGCCTGATTTGATAAAAGTGGATGATCCTAGTTGATAGGATGTCTTAGCTTCATTGACATGTTAGATATTTTTGTTGTGATTTTGTGACATATCAGATTTAGATGATTCTACTAGTGCTTCCAAGTCGATGTCGAAACTATCTTTATGGTCATTGTCATAGAGTCCGATGAACTCTGCTATAGCTTGATCATTTGCAAATATGTCTAGAGTAGGAGACTCTCATTCTAGAGGAATATCATTTATGTGCCCAAAGGAGGAAAGTGTCTCATTTTGGGAAATGGATGTATTTGGTACTTGGATAGGTTCATCTTCATTTTTTTGATCATGAATGGAATAATGGTCAAGGAGTGGATCATTTTGGACTTCTTTCTCAATAGTAGTGTCTTGATCAAAGATGGGTTTTTCTTGAATGATATGGTTGGGAACATAATCTTGATCAAGGATAGGTGTATTTTGGATGCCATGTTTATCCAGAAGGACTTCTTGGATGGACTTAAAGATAGGTTTGTGGCATAGACTACTTTGATCTTGACATGAAGGTGAATCCGTGATGTCATGCTTTGGACTTTCCATTTGACATGTATCCTCAAGTTTAGTAGATGGGATGTGAATTTGGAGACCATGACTAGATGTATTTTCATGACTAAATGTAGATTGAGATGGAGTGGCTTGGAAGGGATTAGTGGATGGACTAGGATAGGACATGGAGGCTTGGAAGGGATTAGTGGAAGGTTGGTTTCCCTTGTCAAGGTTAGGATAGGTATGACTAATAGATGTTTGTCATGGATTAATGGCATGGATTATGCTAAGGGACTCTTGATAATGAGGGTAGATGGATGGAGGACTAGGACTTATGGATTTTTGGTAGGAAGGGTATGTGGGTAGTTGACCATGGGTTGACATTGATTGGAATTTGGATTGGATAAATTGTCTTTTGAAGTCTATGGCTTGTTGGAATTGACCATTACGGAGTAACTAGTATTCAACTTGACTAGCAAGCATATCAAGGTAAATTGCATACATGGTGGTGAGGTTATGACAAAAGATGGAGTATGACTAAGGTATGTGATATAAGGTCTAAGGTATGTCAATGCAAAGAGGGTGACTTAAGTCTAAGGTATGCAACCTAAGCTATGTTTTTGGGATTTTCTAGGTGCAAATAAGGAATGAATGAAACTATTTTTTTGGTATTTTCTCTGCAAATAGGGTATGTCTAAGAATGATGCTATCCTAGGATGACCATGTCTAAAGATGTAAAGTACAGGTGACCAAATTGGAAGATTCTAAAAGAGGTTTTCTATTAGCTAAAGCTTAACCCAAGTTTCAATTTAGTTTTGACAAGGAACCTTTGTAGGAATAAGACTAAAAGATAAGGTGAACTCGCAGGCTAGACTGATGAGATGGAACGATTCATGCGTAGGACAAAGGATATGTTGACTAGGTTCAATGACAATGTTTGTTGAATCAAGGGTTTACCCAAAGCATGAAAGGGTGCCTATCCTAAAATATGTAAAAGATGATCTCTCTAAAGGAAATTAAAGACCTCTAAAATGAAAATAAGATGCGTGACTAGGATACCTATCTCTATGACTGAATGATTCCTAAAAGATCTAATCATGCAAGTTTTGAGCAAATGTTTAGGTTTCTGTCCAAGAATCAGTGAAAAAGAATAAGATAGATACTGATTTGACTATTTGTTCTTGGTTTATGACACTAAATTTTAGTTTTCTAATCTTTAGGCAGATGCGTTGCAGAATTTGACAGTTGCGGTCTTGTTTCTTAGCTGCGTGTTTCTGGTAATTTTAGACTTTGGTATCAAACTGATGCAACTTTGTTTACAATAGATACGACTCAGGATAGCAATTATGACTCAGGATTGTACAGTTGCAGGTTTTCAAGACTCTGTGCACTGGTAAAATTTATGCGATAGGGGAAAATGCGTCGTTCCATACTACAAATGTGGCTCACCTTTTCAGATGCATCACAAAATATGACAAGTATGGGTTTTAAATTAGATGTAGTTTTTGACAAATGCGGCTCTAGATTAAATTGGATAGTTTCTAACATATGTGAATCTAGATTAAACAGATGCAACTCGAAATAACAATTGAGACTTTCTGGTGAATAGTTGTGGTTTTCTAGTGAAGGACAATGTAAACTGACTCTGTTTCATGATCAAGTTTTGGAAGACAAAGACAATCAGAAGACAATGTATTTTTATTTTGATTTTGACACAAAGAACGTTTAATTCCATAACAAAAAATCACATCCTAGGCTGTGATGGACAGTATTTACTGAGTTCTCACTTGGGTTTTACCCCAACTACACTTATTCAAGGTGGATGACTAGTAGGTTGACCGCACTAGCTTCCCTCCATAGGTCAACACTTCTTTTGGGGTAGCCAAGCTACAATACCCATGAAACTCCCATGGCATACTTTCATCTCTACACATGAATAGTAAAAATGTGAAATGACTTCATAGGTCTGACCTACTACACCAGTAAATAGAGGGATTTTGGACACTACAAACAAGGGTGTTTAATTCTAGAATTCCGTTCATGGGGTATCATCCATGCGGTGAGAGACCATTGTTGCCATTCTCATTGAAACAATACTCATGATTCTTGGGCTTTCCCCAAGAACCCACTTTTATATACCAGCTGGAAGTCCCTTGGATTCAAGGTGCTATCGGTCTGAGTCATCCTGGGGTGAGTACTTTTTCCCACCAGGACAGGCCCAATTTCTAGAGTAAGTAACCGGTTCTCTTGCACCCAGGATCGCATGATTGCGCAAGGGGAGAGTATACTTTGATATACCAAATCGTAAAGGGTAATAACACAGTGTGCTTTCACACTAAATGCTATAGACAATAGTAAATTTTAATCCAAATGAAAAATTTATAAACTACCAAGCAATCTGTTTCAAAAAAAAATGTCTTCAACTCTCATCCTGCAAAAGATTCATTAGTAGTTTTGCAAATTTGTTTCTTCGACAATCGTCTTGTAAGAAAGAGTTTTGAAAACTTTGTCTTCAATGATATGTCCTGCAAACACTATGTTAACTCCTAGACACACGCTACAAACCAAACATTAGTTAAAATGGAAAAATGAAAGAAAGCTATAAATTAAAAATCTAAACTAAAAAGTTCACCAGTCAAATGCGTCATTTTCTTCGTTAGATGCGTTGTTATCTGTTGTGGCTTAAATAATAACATATGCATCGGGTTTCATCAAATGCATCATTTCTATTATCAAATACGTTTCAGTATATCAGTTGCATCATTTCTTCTATCAGATGCGTTTTGGAATATCAGTTGCGTCGTTTCGTCTGTTAGATGCGTCGTTTTGTACGAAACCTGCAAAAATCGAATAAAATTCTATGGATTTGTGAAGATGGTGTCTTCACGTCAGGTTCACCAAATGTAACATCATGAAAACAACAAAGGTTAAAATCAAACAATCAATGCAATCAAACTCTAATGTAATCTAAAGTCAAACAACAAAGAACAAAGGAAATAAGCTAAACCATAAAAAAATATCACTAAAGATCGATGTAACTCCATAGATAATCTCTATTGTCCTTCTCCATTTTGTTGTGTTGGAATGTAATATCATGAAAACAACAAAGGTTAAAAGCAAACACTCAATGCAATTAAACTCTAATGCAATCTAAATTCAAACAACAAAGAACAAAGGAAATAAGCTAAAACATAAAACAATCTCACCAAAGATTGATGTAACTCCATGGATATCCTCTGTTGTCCTTCTCCATTTCACTGTGTTGGTATAATTGCCCTCAAATTTCTCTATGCAAGTATAGCCTGTGATAGTGATTTAGAAAAACATCAAAGATTCAGATAATAGATATGCTTCCAAAAGTCATAAGATTTTAGGAGAGGTAAAATGATGAAAGATAGATCAATTTATAGAAAATTGATCATTCGAATGATAGGCCAGGATCGAAAGATAAACATACGATTGAGATTAGAAGATTAGAAATGTATTATGATAACTATTAGTACTAACATGAGTGATAAAAACTAAGAATAGAGATAAAGATTAAATAATGATTTAATCTTTGAGTTTGGTATTCGAAAATAGAAGAATAATGTTTGCATGACAAAGATAAAGATGGATTAAAAGCAACATTCTATTCGAATGCACACACAAAATTTAATTAATTAAATAAAGATATTTAATTAATAAGCATGTACATGCATACAAGTTAGAACTAGATAACTAACTGGTTATGATAGAGAGTTTATTCGAGAAAGACACTCAGACATTAAATCAGGAGATAACTGACTGATTCAAATAGATCTCGAGTCAAGTGGGAATGAATACTTAGATAACTTAAACATTTATCTAAATATAGAGGAATGTGTCAAAAATAGACTTTTATGAATTAAATGATTTATTTAATTCAAGATTTGACATTTAAGGATAAATTAAATAAGTAAGATTTATTTAATTAAGTGATGAAAAGGTTGAATGAATAATTAAATAATTAAATTATTTATTTAATTATAGTCAGAAAATATGACAAAGGTAAATTAAATAAGAATTTATTTAATTCAAGAAGAAGGATTATGTTAATTAATGACATAATTAAATAAAAAGCGCTTATTTAATTAATGAAGATAGAATAAAGAAAATGTGAATTAATTAAATAATTATGATTATTTAATTAATAAATGAATAAACGTTAAAGTGAATTAATTAAATAATTAAAAGTTATTTAATTAATAGATGAGAAAGGACTTTAGAAAGTAATTAAATAATTTACATTATTTAATCACGACCATGATAATATGAATTATGAAGAAATTGAAGTCACAGGCTTAGACCAAATTTTGGTGTCTACAGATTTCATCCTAGAGGGAGTAAAAGTTGTATATAATAAGGGATTATGACTAATTACCCTTTGCCCTTGATGTAAAAGGGGGAGTTTTTGTGCACATCGGTTGGTTTTTTCCATTAATGACAAAGGGGGAGATTGTTACAACTTGATAAGCTTGATTTTCATTGATGTCAAAAGTATCCTTAAGTGTGTATATGCTTTGGAGATTGTTAGTATGCAGAGATATCTATTAGTGCAGGTCAACATTGCAGTGCTCTGGAAGACTAAGTCATCCTAATGTCTTAGATGATGCAGAGGTTGGTACACATGTCTTAATATGTTTTAAGGATGCCTACAATGATATTTTGTCAGTTTGGTGTACCACACTCAGTGACAAGTTATAAAAGTTTTATCTAAGGCTTTCATAGTATATAATCTAAGGTAGAGACACAATGTTTTGGTCTGAATCCTTCCACAAAGAAAGATCTACTCTTATGGTTCATAAGTTAATCCCATGAAGATGTAAAGGTGTTATATACAAATTTTCATATCAATCATCCTTCCATACAAAAATTTACAAGTGACAGAGTATTGGATTCTATTAGGGAAGTACAAAATGGTTTAGGAGACTTGTTAGTATGCTTCACATTCCTCCAGATGTAAATTTTTGGCTAAGAAGTTTTGAAGAAATACTTCGTGATGTCTAAAGTATGCTACATTGAAGTTTCAAGTCATTTGGTGCCCTACAAGTTCAACTTTCAAAGTGTCAGAGTGATACAATCGAGTTTGGATGCTTAATCTTCATTAGAACATGTCTTTGAATACTTGTGCCAGAAGAAAGTTTTGGAGTCCACTAGTATGAGTTTTTTTGGACACTCTATATGTCTCATAGTGTCTAAGGTATGAAGTGCATGAAGATCTTTCTTGTTTCCAATACCACACAATTGTTTCAAGTTATTTTGTGAAGTTATGTTTTTTTTTTAGGCTGACTAAGGCATATTGATGGTGTGTGCCACTAATTCAAGATTGAGTGGAGTTTAAGGAGTGATTAAATATGTTGTATGGGTCATGTTGACTCATTTGGGAAAAATGTAAATGATGTTTTAACTCTTTTTGTGTACCGCCAATGGATATGAAGTCCGACATGCTACAAGTTTCATATTTTCTTGTTTTCAGCCAACTTAATTTGTATTTGCAAGTGTGCAGATGATATATATATAAGATAAAAGATGAGAAGTGAGGTATGAAAGTGTGTGAAGATGTATAAGTGTATGTGCACAACATGATAAGATCTTCCTTAGATCTATTTTTTAGAATTAATGACTATTAGTGGGTCGAAGCCATAAAATCAATCATATTACAATTATTGTAATTAGGGAGTTGTAGCTTCCTTGGGTTGTAGCCCTAAATCAAAGTTGTAATTGTTTCTCATTTGTGAGGTTGGGTTTGGACAATAGATCCAAGCAACATTGCCTACCATGGTTTTTCCCCTATGGGGTTTTCCACACATATCTAGTGTCAATTGTGTTCTTATGTGGATGCTTCTCTTATTTCCTATTTTTATTAGGTAGATGAATGCTTTAATGGTATAACTTAGCTTCAACAGTTAAAGATTGAGATTGAAATTTTAAGTATACTGATTCACCCCCCTCTTAGTATTCTGATATGTTCACTTACTCCATTGTTGAAAATGTGAGATTATTCCTTTGGATATGTGGATCTCTCATACTTAGCATAACCCAATTATGAAAAGTTTTGATGATGATGTTTCATGGATCTTGAATTCAAATTCTTGAGGAGAACATGAATGATCAATATGGGAGAGCTTTGATTGACAAAAAATGAGGAGAGATGAATGAGGAATGAATTCTTGTTTTATAGATCATTAGGACTTGAGATCAATGGTTGAGGATGAAAGATCAAATCAAGGGTTCAGGATGAATGAGAGAGGAGAGGCCATGCATGTTGAGGAAGAGTTGAGTTAACTATTTATTTCCTTCCTTATTTTTAGGAGAGATGTTTTCAAATGAGATGATATTTTCAAATTTGAATTTGGAATAACAAAGAAGGAATATTCCATTTTGGGGGGAATGTGCAACTATATAAATTAAAGAATTTATTTAATCTTGGAAGAGAAATTAGTTAATTAAATGATTAGGAAATATTTAATTATGGAGGGGTAAGGAAAAATGCATGATATTTAATTAAATAATAAAAAATATTTAATTATGTGTATGAGAGGAATATTTGAAATTAAATAAATAATCAAAATTATTTAATTAAAATGGATGAGAGAAAATGATTTAATTAATTAAATAATTAAAAATTATTTAACTAAAGATGATGAAGGGAAATATGATGAATTAATTAAATAATTAAAATTATTTAATTAATAGAGGAAAATAGGTTAGTTTAATCAAATAATTATAAATTATTTAATTAAAAGGTGATGAAAGAGGGTGATGCATGATAATAGATTAGAAGAAAGTGTGATGACGACGAGAATGTGTTTGGACATTTTTAGGTGTCTACAAGATATTTGGAAGGAGTCCAAATATCTAGAAAGATATTATAAGTTTGCAAGGCAAGGACTAGGGAATTCACAAGGAAATATTGTGGAATTGGTTGTGAGATGTGGATGAAGCAGAATAGTGAGAAATGTCTGGATCTAGTTTGTAAGACCATAAAATGATGAAAACGAGATAGGAATAAAGGTTTGTGGGGAATGGGAATAGAAGTGGATAAGGGAATGGGAGAGAAGACAAACATCTAGATTTGATAAAAAAAGCCACAAATAATGAAAGGAAGAGAGAAACAAGAAGGAAGGACAAGAGCTATGGAAATTTCAATACTTTTATGTGGAATATGAAATGGGATTAGGATATTGGTAAAATAGGAAATATTTGGTTCCACACAAAAAGTCTACAACATTATGAAATAAATGAAAAATGACTAGAGCACACCTAGACTTTGATAAATTATCCACGATGAACAAAATAAGGATTATATACATAAATGAGTTAAGATTTAAGAAAAAATTGCAATTCTCTCAAATTGAGTCCCAACATTGGCTCTAGTTAGGGATGTGTGTCTCTTATAGGCATGGGAAAAACCTATATCTTTTAGATTAGACCATCAAAAGGGGACATAAATAAGTTAGTCATAATCTACTAAAAACTTTTGGGGCTAGCCATACATCTAGATATTACTATAGCTAGTCTATTTGCATATCTTTAGTTGTGATTAATTCTTGTTAAATATTACCTTTAGGAACACCCTTTTTAGTCCATTTAATCCCAAAGTGAAGGAGATATTATCCACTCTCTGCAATTATCCTATCATCACTTTTATTTTGTTGATGATCTAGTATATCCACCTTTAGGAATATGTCCTTGGCCTTAAAGTAGATTGATCCCTTTAGAGGTGTGAGTAGTGATTTTGGGACTCAACACTAAGATCTTAATCCTTCATCCTTCATCCAATTCAACCTCAACCAACCCTATCCACTTCCACTCCAACCCTTCCTGTCTCGAAATCCAAACTTATCCAACAATTTTAGATTTAAAAATCATGTCCCATATCATTTGATATCAAAACAATATTAAACCCAAAACCAAAATTATCCCATTTATCCTATCACCAATCCAAATAAAAAAGTAATTATGACATTTTGTTTTGATGAGTCCCTTCATCACCTATCTAAAAATTCATTCTTTGATGATGATGATGATGATAGATTTGTCAATCAAGAAGAATAAAATCCCTATGACAATAATGAAAGCCTTGTGGACCAAGAGGAATTCACTCATGAATTCTTAGATGAAATTTCCTCAAGAAATCTTTCCACAAGATGCAATCACCCAAACATCAACCATCAAGACCTAAAAATAACTAGCACAAAATATCATGTATAACCTATGCATGTATTTTCCAACAATCATCACTCTACCTTTGACAAGGGAAACCCATCTTTAATACAAGGCCTTCATTGCCCGTCCTTCTCTATATCATGTGAGTTTCTTGTCGCCTCGACCTCCTATACAAATTTTTCATCCTTAAAACCTTTTCCATCCAACCCATCCGAATCCAAACATCCGTCTAAAAATGTCACATTTAGAGATTTTATTCAAGGGCTATTCATAGAGAATCATAAGCCAAAAAGCACAAACAAAGTTGTGTCACTCCACTACATCGCTAATACCATGTCATACAAATATATCATTTACCATGTGATCATTAATCCTAGATCTCTAAAATTCATTAAATCCAACATTCACAAACATAAAATATATCTCCTATAGCCATTTGCACAACTCAAAGAGTCCCATCACACACTAATCTCTAGCAACACAAAATACCACCTCTCCATCATCTCGTCTAACTAGAGTCAGATATGTCAATAGGTTATCCCAAAGAATAACCACACATTTTCTTATCCAACTAAAGATTCAATCATCGTAACTAATCACTTCCATAATCCCATATCCTCTCAAGATTCAAATTTTCCATCAAACCCATTCCCAAATCACAATCCTATCACATTAGTTCCCCAACCTTTATCTAATCCAATTTTCTCATTGTCAAGGAAACTACCTCCACCGCTACTCCCTAACCATCTAAAAATGGATTTACATCTTGTTTCCAAAGTAACAAGTATCCCATCACCAATCAAAATTTTCAAAAAATACATTATCAAGGAAAATGGTTAGGCCTTCACCAGTAAGACATTACCCATCCAAATCAAAGAATATAAAATATTCAAGTCCTTGGTTATAGATATCATGACAAAGAAATTAGTAACACCTCCACCAATCCTAAGGAAACTTATTTCTACGACTCCTCAAATAAGCTTGCTACCACCAAGCCTTCCATTGACCCCATCACCCCCATCACCTCATCATTGTCATCATCTCATTCAACAATCCTTTCATTAACTATTTACCTAACCATTCATCCCCTAACCTCCTCAGTTAGAATCAACACATGTACACAACATTAGACATGTTAAAAAAATATCAACCCATCATCCACTTCACGGGATGTTAATATAAACTCTCCCCATGGGACCATACGATCCCCTTTGGAAGTAACTTGGATGCAAAAAAATATAAAGCAAAAAAATGATGAAAACCCAAGGATCAAAATGTTGCAATGCATTGACATGCTATATCAAAGAAAAATATGATCCAAAATCAAAATAAATCCAAAAGGCAATAAAGGCCCAACAATAAAAATTAGGCACACAAATAATGTGGGTAGTGATAAAAAGAGTAATGCATCCAATATGAGCATCCAAACCCACTTCTTCAAAAGCTACCTTGATCCCTAAATATAAAATTTACTATCTCCCATCCCAATTTCAAATCCCTCCATGTAAATCTAAGCATCACCATCCTAAAAATCATACATCCATTTTGGGTCCCTACATCCCAAAATTTACAATCCTAATCCCTCCATCTAACTCACAACATCTAAAATCTAATACCCTAAAAATATGCAATCCTAGTCCCAAGCTTTAACATCTATCATGGGTTACACAACTATTCATCCTACTTTCCCTTTATCCCACAATATTACCTCATGACACCACAATCCTACCCTCCCATCACCCACCTTTCAACATCCCATCCACCATCAAACATATTACATCCCATTATTCCAAGCCTTCACATAAATCACTAACTATCCTTCATGTATCTATCCCTTCCATATTCCTTGGAAAGATCCTCTCACATTAGAGCTATGCTGATACATGTTTACATCTTGGAGAAGCTCACTTAGCACAATTTCTACCAAAATCTACACACACAACACTTTTGCAGCATGGGATACTATCCTCCTAGAAACATACACTTGATTCCTTCCTCCCCATCCCTAAACCCCATTTTCAGTAATACAAATACACATATCCTCTATCCTAAATTGATCTCTATCCACCCTATTCCACCATCTAAAAAAGAATACAAACCATTTAAAAATAAAATTAAAAAAACAATAATTAAGAAAAAAGTGAAGAGAAAAAAAGTGTCCAATAATGAAAATAATTCCTATGGTGCCTTAGACAAGTACCATGATGAAAATTTGACAAATTTGTGTCATGCATAAACCCTTTCTCCATGAGCACCCCACATAGGGGCAAGATTCTTTCATCCTATCTACCTCTCACTTCTATTTGCATACTTATCCCCTCATATCCAATCCCTCCACCCTTCTTTTGATCTTGATAAGGATACATGCATAAAATCCAAGCATAATTAGGAAAATACAAGACTTACTTTCTCTACATTCATCCATCTTGTAGCCACAATATATCTAGAATGGGGAATGCTATTCTTATGTGTCGTAGTCCTCAAAAATCACATCCTAAATCCTCCATCCAATCATCATATCCTCCCCTATTTAAGTAATCCCTACATCATTTCATCCTTGTGTCTAAATTTGGTTCTCCCTTGCCATTAGTTCCAAGTTCCAATCCTAATAAATCTAGACATCATAATGTAGTCCATAAAAATTCACATCATCCTACTACATGCAATCTTGATAAGAAATCTATTGTCTCATTCAAAGTATCTAATGGATTTTCTCCCAACCTTTCAATTTGATCCACTTTACTCAAATTATTTTTATTGGGATATAGCATTTCCCATCCTTTCTTTTTTTTCATTGTCAACTATCCTATCATCAAGATATATCGTTCCTAATCCTTACATTGTTCCTATCATCAATAATACTATCACCATCACCATCACCATCAATCAAATCAATAAATTTTTAGTTTAACTCAAGGCAAACAAATATTTTTTTGTATCATTTGTGTATGCTTTCTTGTCTACTAGTGTGTATCAGTTTTTTGCATGGTCCTTGCCACATACCCTCACAAAAATATGATGGTCTTCCATACCATGGTTTCATATGACATCCACAAGAAGAAAAACTTTTCTTTTGGGTAGGTCCTTTACACACTTGATATATTGTCACCATGATCTTTATTCCATGGTGTATAATGTTAAGTGCTACAATAAATAATGGTTTTACACACTTCCTCTACATGAATTTCAAGCCCTCACTTCCTATCCTTCCCTCTTAATTAAACTCCTCACCCTAATTTCTATATCCTTCTATATCCTTCTATCTTTTATTCTCCAATCCTTTCATCCATTTTGAGAGCACATTCATTTTCTTCAAAATCACCTATCCTCTTGAGGGGGCATACCTAGCTCTATCCTCATCATTACTCCCCCCCTTCCAAAGAATTCTTTTTTC
The DNA here is from genome assembly GCA_007258455.2 of Sequoia sempervirens. Lineage (NCBI taxonomy): Eukaryota > Viridiplantae > Streptophyta > Pinopsida > Cupressales > Cupressaceae > Sequoia > Sequoia sempervirens. The sequence continues at coordinate 22,719,275 of VDFB02109042.1, forward strand.
TTTAAAATAATTTTGCTTCATCTCATTGCAATGCTGCCTTAAAAAGGGGAAAATAACTAGCACCTAATATTATCCACACCTAACCACACAATTTTATTCATTTTAAGAATTAACTAATATGACTAGTTATTTAATTGACTTCCCAATCACCTTCCAATAATAATTAAATGAATCAAAATTGTTTTTTTAACTAATTTATAATTTATCCCTTTTGCCTCTATAGTTCTCCCTTAATTAAATATATTTATTTATTAAATTCACCTTTCAAAATCATATCCTCCAAAAATTAAAAAATAATAATAATAATTTAATTATCCTAGAAGTCCCCCTCAGTTAATTATTTGAATAATTAATCCATTTGTACAAATAAAATCATGATTAATCTAATTAATCATTTTTCACATCCTCCTATAAAATCATAGCCATCATTTATCCTAGAAGATTTGCACCTCCATATCACACACATTTGATTCTTACTTGTCAAATTCTATATTCCCATGTTATTCTCACACATGTATGAGAGAAATCACATGTCAAATCATATATCCTCATGTGGTCCTTCTCACACATGTGTGAGAAAATGTAACCATCACACTTTGATCAAGTCAAATCAATCCTATCCAACCAAATCCTCTTGATTCTTGTCTTCCCCAAGTGTATCAATTGAAGGATTCTCATTCCTCTAAATCTCTCAATCATCATCAACCATTGATCTCTTCAATTAATCTCAAACATTGAAAAATCATTCTCTTAACTTATAAGTGAAACCATCCTCAAGTCTAAAAACAAGTGTAGGGAATGGAACATCATGTTTCTAGTTTAGAGACAAAACAAATACTATCAATCACATATCTTGAGCACAACCACACATTATTTTTTATGTAACAAATGATATTGGGAGATATTTCATGAGGCTTATCAATATTGGATGATACACCTCTTATATCTCAATCAAAGGTACATTTATGTGTAGAATATAAGTTTATTACATTATTTATTTCTTTTTCACCTTCTACATCTTTATGATACATACTATAATTGATAACTAGGAAAAGATAATATAGTCACTAATTTCTTATCAATTTTATGCAATGCTTAAGACTCAACTCTAGTGTATGACAATTTTCCCATGCATATCTTTTTAAAATCTATGTTGCCAACCCTTGGTTTATTAATATAGAAAATTACTTGAAGGTGGTGAAGTTACCTCAACATTTTCACCTAGAGGGAATACAAAATTGATAGGACACATTGTTAATTTACCTTTGATTAATGGTATGTTATTTCGCCTTGGTATGGATTATGTTATGTACAAGTGTGTCTAAGAGGATGAGGTGTTTGATGTTTTGAGATATTTTATTCAAAGCCTTGTAGATGCAAGTTTGTTGCAAAATGATGGATACTATAGCTCTACATATTAAGCATTACTGGTCATCTTTTCAAAGGATATTCATGTTGGCATATGGCTTCCATTGTTGTCATTGATGGCAGCTGAAGTCATCTTCATGGTCCGCAAATTTGTATCTAGTCATTACGGCAGATAAAGTGAAATACTGTGTTATCGACAAAATATTTGAAGAACAGGGTATCCAGTCAATCAGTTAATTTGTCTACTTCATCGGATCATGATTTTGTGTTGTGGACCCCTGAGATTTCTTGTTGAGCATGTATATTATCTTATTACTAAATTTTGTGGTGTTGCATTAGTTGAAGTACGAGCTTGGAGGTCCAGTAGGATGTTTTATGTCTACTTGCTCGTTGTACCCGACTTAGTGAATGTGGTGCATTGTGGATGTGTAAAGTGAAATTATTTTAAGAAAATTTATGTTCAAATATTTAATTATGGGTCCCAACTTTAGTCTAGCCAATTTTTTTGGGTGTGCATCAAAATTGTTCATGTTTTGGGCTGACAGTTGATAATATTTCCAAGTTTTATTAAGGCCGACCTATAGCGACTTGATATCTAGATGTGGATATATATAAGAGATTTTATATATCATTTGATATATGAAAAATAAAAGTGTGGTGGTGTGTTGTGATCATCAGGAACAATGATTAGGTGATTATGTACATTTTCACTTGTGCATTAATATTTTTGTAGTGTGTTTTTGTGTAGAGCAGAGCATAATTGTTGAATCAGCCAGAAGGACCAGAGATTATTTACAGAGCTTAATTGGAATTGTAATATGCATTGTTGATGCTATTTCATCATTTCATTCTTTTGGATCTATTCCAAATCATTGTAGGGTAGTGAGCCCATCCTTTTTGAGCAGTGAGCTCTAGGAAGTGAGCCTGAATGCAAGTGCATTCCCATTTTGTACTTTTCATTTTGGGTATACTCACTATATTGTGGATTGGCCATCTAGTGTGGTTTTTCCCCTAATAGGGTTTCCACGTAAAAATTCCAGTGTTATGGTGTTGTGATTACTTTCTTTCTATTTCTTTTGTTGAATGATTAAGTAAAATGACAAAATAATTAAGTTGAGTTTTTGCACGACATTGATTCACCCCCCTCTTAGTGTTTCTTGTTTCCAACAATTGGTATCAGAGCTGGTTCCTCGAAAGGAGTCTTATAGCTTGATGAGATCTTAGAAAGTGTTTCTCAATGGATACAAGTAGTCTTCAACAACAACTTATGGTGGCCCTAGATGATCTTGACCAGATAAAATCTAAGAACCGGGAACTACAAGAAAATATTGAGAATGCAGAAAATTTCATTCAATCAGTGAAAGACAAGATCATTGAATCAAGGGAGAAAAGAAAGGAATTATGTGGTCAGCTCAAATAGAAGAAAAAAAGCATGGAAGATGAACAAATCAGTCTAGATCTGAAGGAGAAAACTGAAGAATGTGAAATTTTTTCCAAAGAGAATGTTGCCTTCAATGAGATATGCAATCTATCATGATGAAAATGACCAAGGAGATTGAGGATAGGAAGAAGAATGAAGAAAATCTTGCACAGTCTTTGAAAGAAAAGTTTGAAAATTGCAACTGACTAGATAATGAATTGGAGCAATCTAAGAACAATAAGTGTTTGAAAAGCAACTTGATGATCTCAGAGATGAACTTGCCACTACAAATGAGTATAAGGAAAAATTCAAAGCAAGCTCAACCAAACTTGATGAAATAATCAAAGGACAGAGGGCTGATGGTGACAGATGAGGTCTTGGATATGAAGAAGGAGAAAGTTCTGGATCTAGACAAAGGAATTCCAAACAAGGAAGATTCAAACAAGGAGGTCAGATGAAAGGAGCCAGAAGAGATCCAGTAAGGCAACCAAATGCTCAAAGATTTAATGGCTATTATTATGTTTGCAACAAATTTGGTCATATGGATTCTCAGTGTAGGAGTAGAATGAATATAAGTAGACCATCATTCTCAGGTCAATGTTTTAATTGCTATAAGTATGGTCATAAGTCAAGTGAATGCAAAATTATGATGAAAAAATTTCATAGAGATGTCAGATGCTATGCATGCAATAGATTTGGACATATTGCTAACCAATGCAGATCAAGACAAAGTCAGTGGAACAATTTGTCTGGAAAGAGAAATGTTGTGTGCTACAATTGCAACAAATTCGACCATGTTGCTAGATTCTACTAGAATAGAAGATGTCCCATAAAATAGAACATGCAACATGATATTAAAGGAAAAGGAAAAGCTACTACTAATGAGACTAAGAAGAAAATGTAGAAGAAATGGGTGAAGAAGAATCCCTCTATAGAAGGAAATTGACCTACACTAGAAGCAATTTCTGGTAATTCCTCAGGGAATTAATTTTAGGTCTCTGGCATAGGGGGAGCTATCAAGAAAAAATATTAAACCCCCTCTTGCAGGTGAATGATATTGGAATTCGGATATGTCCAGTAGGAGAGTTGATACTTTTCAAATGTTGTTTGACTAGTTAGAAGCATTAGTGAAGAATATTGGAGATCCGCATAAGAGTCATCTATCTCGGTGACTGAAAGGAAGAAAACCGGATGAGTTAGGGAAAGGACACTTATTGCAAAATGAAGGAGTTAGGTATGTGGACAATAAAAGGAATGACTTCAACCCTCATTTCTCATATTGCATTTTGAGAAAAGTGGTTTGGAGAGCTATGAGGTGATCATTACAAATTTGTGGAGAGACTCAAGCATAAAGGAGAATCTGCAATCAAATTTGCTTTCATCCTCGAAAGGTATTTATTGAAAACTTGCAAATTTTTTTGATTGCAATCATGTCTACTCCTCTGATAGTTGAAGTTAAGGATAGGCTGCGTCAAAATTTCAAATGACATCCATATAAGTCCGTAGATACAAAGCCCTTAGGTGCATTTTCATCGGTGTCGTATGAAATCTTGCATATTGAGGATATTAGGGCTTATGTGCACACAAACATTGAAGATTTGGGAACCTCTCATTTGATGGATTTATACTCTCATCATATAATTCAAGAAGATTATACTGTGAAACCAAAATTTAAAACCCTAGAAGATAAGAAATTTGCACAATTTGTGAAATTCCCCATATTTGAAGAAGATGAATGGGTTCAATATATGTTGAGTCGTGTCCATGATGAATTCATGTGGTTAGATGTGCCATTCAAAATAACAAAAGAAGCTATATGTGCAGTCACAGGACTAAATTCCACCGGTAGACTTCCAGTTTTGAAATCTGTGAAGAATGATAAGGTTACTGAAGTGACAAGCTCGAAATGGGACAAAAGAGCAATGCCGATAGACGATATTGTCGCAATAGATGTAAAATTTGCATCAATGGTTATCGGTTATAAGATTTATCACTCAAGCCAAGAGAATTAAGTATTTGAAACAACTATCTACTTAACATATGAAATGATCAAACAAAATGTAGACTATGATTTATGTGAACTGCTTAGGAGCCAATTAATGGAGAATTTGGGAAAAATAAAAAAGGATAAGAACACATTCAAATAAGGTAACTTGCTAATATGTTTTTTTTTCTACTTCTTGGGTGAGGTATCAGGAGCTGGTAAAGTGCAATGGCCTAATGATATGCCGATAGCTGTTCAGATATGGAATATGATATGTGGACTGGGTGATCGATAGACCCACAATACAATTCTTTGGGGATACTTCAAAAGTTTTTAGAATATGATGCACACCAGAGAAAGAATTCCTACCACAATAGTGGAACAGTACAAAGATACTATTTGCTTCATGGTAGACATTGACCAATGCCATATGGAAGCTACTGATCCTAGAATAGTTTGGATCATGCCTATGGGTTATGAAGTATATGAGAACATTATGAGGATGTATGCAAAACACCTGCTAAATTCACCACTTCATTAGGGAGAAGAAAGTTTTGGTACTTATGCAGAGAAAATCTTGCAAGTTTATTCAGAATTGAAAAATCCCATGATAGTCAGAAGGGTAAGAAAAGAGATAGAAGCTCTTGCAGAGAGTTTTTGCATCCTTGTGCATAAACTAAAAGAAGTGAGGAGGCAAAGAGAAGAAGATGAAGCAGCTAAGGAGAAAAAAAAGGTAGAATCAACTGGTCTAGGTGTTGGAGCCTAAAATTTCATGCAAATTTTAGGTTTCCATATTCAAAAAGTTGATTTTAACACTCAGAAGTAAAGTTGAAAAATCTATTTATGTGGCTCATTTTGAAAAATCATAACTTTGGATTTGTTCATTTTTATGCCAAACCACTTTGCAAACGTGTTCATCTAATGTATGGGATGCATGCCAATTTTTAGCTTCATCCGATCAGTTTTGACAAAGTTTCAGAAGGCCAAGTGGAAGGGTTTTTTGAAAAAATCTGCTGTCAGTACAGTGAAAAATCTGTTAAAATGGTCAAATTTGAGGGTGAATAGCAAGCAAATGGATGATGACCATGACAAATGGATTGGTTCCTTCAATTCTCTACACCAAAGTTTACCTCCATGCCAATTTTCAGGTCTCCAGGGAATCATTTGATATTTTTTCCAAGCCAAAACCAAATGAATTTTACACAGTTTGGAAACTACATTTTTAGAACAGCTACAACATGGTCAACTTCGGTGTTTGATATTTCATTAACAGACATGATTGGTGAAAAAAATATCTTGCACACATGTTCACCATGCCTAAATGAGATAATAGCTAAAGTTATAGCTTCCCAAGATCACATTTGATATTTTTTCAAAAGGGGCAAATGGAAGGTTTCAATTGAGTTTGACAGTGGTAATTTTCAGAAAATGTTGAGTAAGCAACTTTGGAAATTCATAGTTTGCAATTCCGAAAGATTCATGACACACCATTTGACGAGCATACTCTCCTATCAAAACTCAACATGTATATGCATTCTCATGGTCATTGGAGGAGTTTTGGTATGTTTTTTAATTGTTTTACGACTACCCCAGTAGGCCAGTTTACAAAGGAAGTACCTTGATTTGGCGAGCTGTTCAAAATCCATAAAAAACCAACTTCCAAAATAATTGATCATGGTCACTTACAGATTTCATGGCTCTAGGATGCTCTGTGTGCCCATAGTGAAATTAATTTATTTGCTCTCCAGCCGAAATTAAAAAATTCTTTCTTAAGTCCTAAAAGTTCAAATGACATATTTTAAAACATTAGGTATGTTTTAAAATGAATATGGATGCTTACAAAACCCTAAATATTTCAATGTTTTATAAAGTTTAAACTTTGTAAAATATTTGGAAAATAAATAAACAATGAAGAAAATTATCGGCAAGAGAAGGGAGGTCGGAGTAAGTCTTCTCGAAGTGAATATGTCTCGCTGATGAATTAAGGGCATATGTAAATATTAAAGTGAATGAGAGAACTCTAAGGTAAGAATGCACGAGTGATTTTCTTTGGTACTATTTAAAATTGAATTATAAAAAATGATGAGAAAGATTTGAAACAAGAGAATGCTGGAAGAATATGAGGGTGAAAATTATCAAATGAAGGGTATTTTTCTTTTTACTAAGTAAAATATTTGTATGTGATTCACAGAGGGGATGATTACTTTACCCAAAGAATGTTTTTATGCTAAAGGATACAAGTGAGATGTTTTACCAAGGAAGGTAGAAGTGGTAATTTTTGTTGAAAGAATATTTTATTAAATACGGTACCGTAAAAGGAGAAGTGAAAATTTAAATGAATAATAATAAATCAAAATTTATTTTCATGAAGAGGCAAATGCAAAGGGAGTTAAAAGGGGATAATTATTTTGTCCGAAGAGCATGTTGAAGATACATACAAGTAAAAAGTGAAGTGAAAATTGCCAACGAAGGGTCATCACCGAAATTGTTTATTCATGAAAGAGCAAAATGATGAAGATTAATTAAAATATTTAATTTTCCAATAGGCAACTAATTAGATATTTTATTTTCTGAAGCGTTGCACAAAATGAAGAATTACCTTAGATGGATAATGAGAAGGGTTGTAACCCTAAAAATATGTATAATTGCAAAGTGAAATTGAAATCAAAAGGAGAAAAAGATAATATTTTAGGAGAAATAAGTAGGTTAGGTAGTTGGATAGGGTGAACTGATGCCAAAATAAATTATCATGTTGTACATTGTAAAATATTTTCAAATTATATAATGGAGAATAATACATTTATCTGGTGATCCAATTATGGTGTCAATTGTTTGTCGAATTTATTGAAAACATTATCTGGTTGTCTCCAAGGTTGTCATTTCCTGATTATTTAAATTGAAATATCAAGGATATTCTTCAATTTATCAAAACACATTTGTTGTTCTTGTGTGGTTCAATTAACCGGTTCCTACAAGACAGGAGTAAATCCTTTTGATTAATCACAATAATTTGGAAAAAGACATTTGGATCATTAAAAATATTTTGATAATTACACTCTTGCACGTTTACAGAAGCTATAAATAGTCACAAGTGCCAAGCAATTTGAATTATAACCATTAAGCAAGTCACCCATTATACAAATCTTGACTCCATTAGCCCAACAGAAGTAGGCACTGGTCACACTATTCACATCTTAGAATTTCATAAAACCTTATTAAACCATCCACATTTCAAATTCAATACTAGGAGTAGGAGTAGTCAGCAAGATTTTATCTATTGCATTTGTGCCATTGTAGTAGATCCATCAAATCAATCAAGTCATACAAATTTAAGTCTACTTCATTCATTTAGGTACACCCACCTAGGTCTAGCAACACCCGAAGAGTAGAAGGTCTAAATCATTTGGCCTTGTCTGTTACCCTAAAATGTACCAAGAGATTGGCAACCTCTTGAGGCATTTTACTTGCATTTTTGAGAGCTAACAAATTGGTGACTCTACTGGGGACACACATCAGAAAATTTGGTTCTAGCCTATCCATCCATAGAGTCAATAAATTTTTGAAATCGGTCTTTAACCAAAGGTTCAAAATTGTTTCATTTGCACTCCCCATCTGAGTCATGCACTTAAAAAATTGGTGACTCTACTAGGGACAAACATCAGAATATCCGGTTGAAGACCATCATATAGAGTCATTGAAGAAATATTTATAATTTGAAACATTTTAGAAAAGGTGATTCCGCTAGGGAGAAGATAAAAAAAAATCATTTTCCTACTTTCGGAAAAGTAGGTGGCGACTTTGGTAAAAACTTGATGAAGAATGGATAGACAATCTGAAAATGATGAATGTGCCAAAATTCTTTGGAGGGACCTTCTTGCAATAAGAAGAAATAGAGGAGAATCTGGGCATTCTTTGATTTGCAGAATGTTAGAAGTTTGTATGCAAATGCCTACGAATTACAAGCTCCATGGACCCAAGTTTATTGAACAGTTCATGAAATTATATTGGCCCAATTCAATTCATTGGCCTAAGTCACTAAAACTGGTCACTTTTGACCAAGTGAATGTGTTGATTGATGTCATAGATAAGTAGAATAGGATAGAAGATAGATAGCAGAATACAGTAGAATACAATGTTTTGTAAATATGAGACTATGATGCATGTTTTGAAATTATGGAGATATCAATGAGAATCATTTGATATGCTGGCATATTTCTGGTGTCAATTGTTTGTTATGCTCATTAAGAGTATTATTCAAGTTGTATCCAATATTGATGATGTCTGGTTATTTAATCGACATAACAAGTTTATGTTCAATTTATCAGTGCACATTTGTTGTATCTGTGTGATTGGTTGATCAGTTCTTTCAAGGAAGGATTACATCCTTTTAATTAATCACAATAATCAGGGAAATTCATCTGGATCAGTAAGAACTTAATAATCACAATCTTGCTTGTTTATACAAGTTATAAACAAAACATATGCCAAAAAATTTGAATGTTCTCTAGAAAGAAGTCTCTCATTTAAGATTTCATTTGACTCCGCATACCCAATAAGGCTCTAGTCTCTGTTTTCTTTCATTACTTAGTTTCATTCATATTTTCTACATCTGTTAACTGAACATATTTGGATTTAGTCTTGAATATTGCTATACAATTTATACCAAATTTAGTTTTATTTGTCCACCTCCATCTGCCATTGTGGGAAAATCACTTCGAAGAAATAAGCATAAAGCCAAATTCTACTTCACTCATATAGCTTCACCCGCCTAGGTCCAACAACACCTGAAGAGTAGAAGGTTTAAGCCATTCAACCTTGTCTGTTACCCTAAAACGTATCAAGAGATTGGCAGCCTCTTGAGGTACCCTTACCTGCATTTTTGAGAGCTAACATCGAGAACATCTCCTGCTCACACTAGAAGTTCCTTTGCAACTCAGTCAAATCAAGTTGAGGCTTCTAGAAAAAGACAGAAGAATAAAAGCACAAGAGCTTACAAAGCCGTGTTTGCAGATGAAGAGGAGGAAATTGATTAAGAAGAAGTAGTAAGGGAGATAAAGGCTACTGGTACACAGGATGCCAAATTGAATAAGATAAAATCTTCTAGAAAAGGAGAAGAAGCAAAGAAAAAGGACAAAATTGAAAAGACTAGTATGTCTATTAAGGAAGTTGAGAATGTAGCAGTGAAAGATGGAAATCTCAAGCCACTCTGTGATTGGTATGAGACCTTTGATGAATCCAGTAAGAGAACTCTTGAAGAAGCAACAATAAATCATATGAATTTTTTCAGTAAAACTCTTGTTGAAATCATGTTTGGTTTGCCTTCAAGTCTATATAATGCTTTGGAGTCCAGGAGGTCGAGTTCCTTATCAGAAGATGAAAATATGAGGAAGAGAGTCCTAGCTGATTTGTGCCTAGAAATGACAATTGAAGAAATGGATTTATTCCTTGAAAAAGCTAAAAGGGAATTTAAGAGCAAAAAAAGAATAAATAAACTCATGATTGGTGAAATTGACACCGTTGTCAGTGAAACTAAGGAAATTTTGGAAGAAATTTTATCAAGGGTTAAGATTAACATTGAGGAAATCAATACCAAAAATGTTCAAGGAAATGAGGAAGTGGATGAATTAGAAGAAGAGAATGTGAATTAGGAGAACATGAATGAGTTTGATCCTCCAGAATTTGAGGATATTTTGACTTCTCCTGATGTGGAAAATATAGAGACACCTATTGTAACTAAGGTCCTTGTTGAGGTATTAGCTGAAGAAAAAGAGGTGCATACTAAAGAAGCTGAATTGCCTAAATTCAATCCTGAAGAAGAATCCAAGGTTGAAAAAGAAAAGGATCAAAAAATCATAATAGAAGAAGTGAAGGAATCTCTATTGGAGCAATAGGATGAGTCAGATCCTGAGTTAGATGAAAGCTCAATTAACCTATCCAAGCTGTCTCTAATTCAGATGATGAAGGTCACTAAAATTTCTCAAGCCAAAGGCAGTGAGAGGATACTGAAATCTCACATAGAGGAAAGTGAACTACTAAAGCTTGCATCTGGAGTCTTATAGAAAATAATGCCTACTTATGTTGTGGACCCATTAGGTTCCTCCTCCGGTGAGTTAAAGAAGCTAATAAATTCTATAGATTCTCATTTTGAATATTTTGAGAAATCAACTTTGGTTAAAGTGAAAAAGGAGTTCTAGGAGAAGAGATTTGGTAGCCTAAATGAACTAATTGCAAAAGACAAAGCCCTATTAGGCACTTGCATAAAAAAATATTCAAGGTACTATGTCTGAAGGAGGAAAAGTGTACAAATCTTGCTTGGTATTGTCAAAATTTATTGAAGCAAATGAGAGGAAGGTGAAAGAAATTGAACAACAGCTGGTTACTATTTCCAACACTTTTGACCCATTAGCCGGTAGTGTTTGTAATCAAGAAGGTCAGGTAATGTCTTTTCTCAACCAAATAAAGAGTCTGAAACTTGAAAATGAAAGGATTATTGGCAGAGTATGTGAACTTAGGGGACTAATAAGTCCAAAGATTGAGATAATGGTGAATGCTATGAAGGAAGTTAAAGATGTTATGACCACTCCTGATCTGGTAAGTCTCGAAGCAGCTGAAAATTTTTCATATCTACTTTGTGGTCATATAACCATTTTGGAGAGTTTGAGAAGTGTTTGGGAATCAAACTTAAGTGGATTGAAGAATAAATTTGCAGACGTCTTCAAATTTTTGTAAGTCTCAACAGTTTTGCAATTTTGAATTCCCCAATTTTGTCATTGATGTCAAAGGGGGAGAGAGTGCAGTGAAAAATGCCTTGACATTCTTAGGGGGAGCAATATTCTAAATTTTGGCAGTGTACTTACTAGTTTCGGCACTTAGTAATTTTTCACTAAGTGTTTCCATCAATTCTAAAGGTGGCGATTGTTGGAATATGACTTTCAGTGTTGTCATTGATGGCAACTGGAGTCATCTTCATGGTTCGCATATCTGTATCTAGTCATACTGGCAGATAAAGTGAAATATTGTGTGTTATCGACATAATATTTGAAGAACAAGGTATCCGATTAGTCAGTTAATCTATCTACTTCACTGGATCATTGTTTTGTGTTGTGAACCCCTGGGATTGTTTGTTGAGCACATAAATTATCTTATTACTAAATTTTGTGGTGTTGCATTAGTTGGAGTACGAGCTTGGAGGTCTAGTAGGATGTTTTTTGTCTACTTGCTCGTTGTAGTCGACTCAGTGAATGCGGCGCATTGTGGATGTGTAAAGTGAAATTATTTAAAATGTTTTTATGTTCAAATATTTAATTATGGGTCCCAACTTTAGTCTAGCTGACTTGTTTGGGTGCACATCAAAATTGTTCATGTTTTGGACCGATAGTTGATAATATTTCCAAGTTTTATTAAGGCCGACCTATAGCAACTTGATCTCTAGATGTGGATATATATAAGAGATTCGATATATCATTTGATATATAAAAAAGAAAAGTGTGGTGGTGTGTTGCGATTATCAGGAACAATGATTAGGTGATTATGCATAGTTTCACTTGTGCATTAAAATTTTTGTAGTGTGTTTTTGTGCAAAGCATAGCAGAATTGTTGAATTAGTCAGAAGTACCAATGATTATTTACAGAGCTTAATTGGAACTGTAACCAGACATTGTTGATGCTATTTCATTAGTTCATTCTTTTGGATCTATTCCAAATCATTGTAGGGCAGTGAGCCCATCCTTTTTGAGTAGCGAGCTCTAGGTAGTGAGCCTGAATGCAAGTGCATTCCCATTTTGTACTTTTCATTTTGGGTATACTCAAACTATATTGTGGATTGGCCATCCACCATGGTTTTTCCCCTAATAGGGTTTCCACATAAATTTTTTGGTGTTATGGTGTTGTGATTACTTTCTTTCTATTTCTTTTGTTGAATGATTAAGTAAAATGACAAAATAATTAAGTTGAATTTTTTCACAACACTGATTCATCGTCTCCCCCTCTTAGTGTTGCTTGTTTCCAATAATTTACATATTTTTAGAACATTGTAGTTGTTTTCAATGCATGGGATAACCCACATGTTTATTTGAGATGAAACCTCTATGCCCTTGACTCAATATTGAATAATTTAAGAAGTTAGGTCTTGATTTTGAGGGGATTATTTATCCTCCTTTTGACTAAAAAGAGTAAATTTTTGTTTTTGTTAACTATATCACCAAGTGCATTACGATCAAAATTCCCTACAATGCTTGAGATTACACAATTATAAAATTTATCTATGAGGAAATATTCACTAGATCCAATGCACCCTAGGAAATTGTAATTGGACAAGGACCTCAATTCACATATGAATTGATTTTTATATTAGTTAAAAGGTATGAAATATGTCAGTAAATATTTTCATTCTCATCCTTAAACTAATGGGCAAGCCAAGGTCACCAATTAAGAATTGGAGAACATCTTGACAAAAAATATCCTAGATTATTACAAATATTGGAAAAGAAACTCAATGAATGGGTGTATAGAACAGTTTAGAAGATGATAATTGAATATACCCCTCATAAATTGGTTTATGGTAAAAATGAATCCTTCCATTTTAAATTGAAATTAAGAATCTTAGGACAATTGTATAATTAGGAATGTGTCTTTCTTAAAAAACAACATAAAATTCATTAGCAACCTTGGATTTGAATGAACAACAAAATTATGTTGTTCCCCCACTAAAATTATATAGGTATGAAGAGCATGATGAGATTATTTAATGTTAAAGAAATAACCTTTTAGGTGTAGGACTAGGCATTATGCAACAACTTATTTTAAGGATTTTTATGGTAAGTTATATGTTGGTTGGGACCCTATGAAATTGAATATGTCTCTAATAAAGAATCAACTAAATTATATAACATTAACTCATCCTAAGTAACTATATTTGTTAATGGTCATCATATTAGGTTATATAAGAGTCTTTCACAAGAAGAGTTCATTCAAAATGAAGAATATTTACAACTTGCTCTTCCTCATATATATATATATAATAATAATAATAATAATAAATTAAACTATTTAAAAGTATTATTTTTATAAAAAAAACCATCTTATTGTATTTTCTTTCTATTCTCTTTCTTTTCAGGTTTTGGTGCACCCATGTAATGTGCACTACCAAGTGATCTTCCTTTTTTTCTCTTTCTTGTAGACTCATTGCTTCTAGCTTGTTGTTTACCTCTAGGTGAGTTTTTATTCTTTTCTTTGGTACCCTTTCTAATATTTTTCTAGTTATTATGTTATTTCAAAATTTATTTTTACTCTATTTTTTCCTTGCAATCTTATTTCCCTATCCCTATATCACAATTGGTCCAAATCAAAGGATAGCCTCCATTCTAAGTTGGGGGGAAGAAATGTACATTGTATTTTAAAACTAAGCAAAAATCTCATCACATACCATACACATTCTAGTATGTCACAAGGATTTATACCACCAAAATTAGAGAAGATGAAGCCATCATTTATATGAAAATTTTAAATGATAATTAATGTGTCTTTAAGAATGAGAAATGGGTGGATACACACATTCCTTGAGGGAAATAATTGTTTTATTTTCTACGATTATTTTTTCTCACAAATGATATAAGTGATGATGAATGGGATCATATTGGTAGAAATTCAATATTAATACTAGAAAGTATGTATTAATACCAATAATCATGCATTCATAATTGTTAGTCAAATAACACATTTATCTTTTCCTCTCTAAGCTACAAATAGATTAAGAAAAAAATTGTGTACATTGCTCCTTTTTCCTATTCCATTATTTTCATCGATAATGTCTACTAAATTAGATTTCCATTAACCTAGAAACTCTACCCAATTACATTTTAACCAGGAGGTTGTGCATATACTACAAGATGATAGATGACTTCATTTCTCTAACAAAGTGCAATGGTTTGATAGATATGTTTCTCTCAAGTTTGCTCAAGAATTTAGTCATGTAGAGTAGCTTTGCAACGATATAATATAATTATGAAACAATTAATTTTTGTAGCTATCAATTTGGCTCAAGATAGTCAACCTTGGTTTTCATTAAGAGGAAATTTTTATTTACTACATAAATATTTTGATAGTCCATATGAGGTTTTCAATTTTGATTGTGGTGGCACTAAACATGCTTCTCTATCCTCTTCTTAGGACTATGTTATTCACTTTGGTATGAAATATATCCCTTGTGAAGTGAAAATTTCTTCATTGTATGGATATCACCTTTGTCTCTTAGTTCATTTGAGAATAAATATGAATATGAACTTACCCTACTTCCTACTAAAGTGGATTAACAAAAAAGCTATAAAAATTCAAAGAGGGAAGAATTATGACCTCACAAATAAAAAATTGATAAAATTAATCTCTTAAGGTACTAAGGAGACATCAACCCTCATTTACATGACACGTTTTATATAGAAATAGTCTATAACCACAAGTAGATATCATTTAAAAGGAAAATACATGATGCAAAACCTACTCTATGGAAACTAGAGCATATAACTACACGAATAAGTGAAAAAAAATTCAAAATACAAACCAAGTCTAGGGACTAGTTGGAATAGGTAAAGGTAAGAAGCCACAAGAAAAAAGCTACTAAAAGGTAGATTAAGGTTCAAACATTGCACTATCAAGCCACCCATAATCCTTCCATAGGCGAGTCATGCATACAAAACCTTATAGGAAATAATAATAGGATAATCTTTAAGAAAGAGCTAAAGAATGGTACTAATCCCATTAGATTCATCTAAGGAGAGAAATTTTGAGGTACTAAGTTCAACTAATGCCATTGATACTCTTTCTTCCATTAAAAATAGGCTTATGTTATGCATGAGCATATTGAAAACAAGGTGAAACTAAGCTACAATATTAACTTATGTATGCAAATTCAAATATGAAAATAAGATTACCAAATAAAATTATATATATGTGATTTCACATTCACTATAAGAGAAAAATCAACAAATAAAATATGACACTAGATTTACGTGGAGAAACCCTTTTCGGAAAAAACTCTACACAAAAGAAGAGGGAAAATATATTATTAATCTTCACAAGAGAGATAGTCCATAATAAAATTAATTTTTTATATCTAACTTGGATGCTCTCATACACCTATAAATAACACAACATGAAACTACCATCTCATGACTCCAATATATAAAACTTGTGGGAGGCAAAACAACAATGGCAAAACTGAAACAAGAGGTGCCAAAACCACTTACAAAAATCCATGCCCCTTTCTTGGAAGAAAAAGAGTCATGATAAAATATGAAATAAAATGAACAAGGCTCAAACATGGGCACTTAACCCATAGCCTCTTTATCTTCTGTCATTTAGGGTGCTCCATTAACTTTTTAGCTTCTAGATGGAACACCCATGTACACTTGTTTCCCTCCAAACTTGGGTGCCCTGCTCAAGACCTTTCACATTCCCACTGTGGATGTCTAGGAGGGATAATTTTTCCTATAGTGATGTGTAACCTCCACCAACATTAAATTCTCTCTTAAAAATATAATTCAATATATGCCAATATTAAATGAATTTCTCTTATGTCCCCTAGGATATTTTTCAAGAAACATGGAGACATACAAATGATAGAGGTTTACAAGGTTAATGTAACCTAACCTAACATTATTCCACTTGACATTATACATTATAATTACATTCGAGAGATACAAATAATGAATCAAGTACAATGATCAAGTCCCATGGCCTTCCTACACCAAGATAACTTATATGTGGTCACTAGCTTCTTAAGTGAATTTGAAACATTATCCAAAGTGTCAACCTTATCAACCAATACCTTACTATTCTCAACCATTTCTCACACAAAGTGATACTGAACATTAATATTTTTAGTATGAGTATGATACATAGGATTTTTGGTCAAACAAATAACACTTTGATTGTCATATCCAATCCTCATTATCTTGTAATCAAAACCAATGTCATTACCAGGTCTCTATAACCATACCTCCTCCTTAGAGGAATGTGTAGTAGCCATATACTCTGCTTCAATGGTGGACAATGCAACTCTAAGTTGTCTCTTACTCATTCAACTCATTGCACCTCCAAAAAAATTAACCTTATTCAAGATAGATGCTTGATTAATCCGAGGATTCAAGTTGGGGGGTGAACTGCATACTCCTCTTATTCTTCTCAATTTTTGTTTAGCCAATAGTGGACCTTTGAATTTCCAAGTCCTTTCCCAATCAACATAAAAAAACCCATATATGTCTAATGACTTGACCAACTTATCGGTACCATGATAAACCAAACAATAATCAAAAGTACCACACAAATATTTGTTGGGAAAATGTGTCTCAACCTTGCAATTACATAAGGTACTGTCGATACATCAACACGAGGGGTGCAGAGGGGGGGTACCCCCTCATGAGGGGTTTGGGGGATCATCCCCCGATAGGGGGTCTGGGGTCCACGCACCCCAGTTGGGGCTCAGGGGTAGCGCCCTGCAAAGGAAAAAAAATATTTATATTTTATTATTGTAAATCTAGACCGTTCATCATTAGGTCTTAGATCTGATGGTCAATATTTTGTTAGCTTGACTTGTTATAGAAGGAAACCCTATTTTATGAGGGCGTTTCATTACAACTATGTATTGTGATGTATTTTGAGAGTCTAATAGCGATCATATTGCCTTTGGATCTTTGGTTGGAAATACTCTTGTGAGAATCTTGCTCTACAAGTATATTGCAATCTTTGTGATTTCTGAATAATATATTGGGAAAATTTTGGAGTGTGGGTTTTTTTCTCTTGAAATGGTTTTTCCCACATAAATCACTGTGTTGTGGTATGCATGACATTTATGTTTATTTTTGTTTAAGTTTTTGTAATTTTTAACGATCTATAAATTTTTGCAATATCCTCCTCTCAAGATTGGTGTAGGAAGTTGATTTTCTACCTTAGATTCCTTACAATATCTAATCACCATCTTAACACAATTCTAATGCTATTTACCAAGGTTAGACATAAACTTGCTTAAAGCTCCCACTATTTGGGCTATATTTGGTCTAGTGCAAACCATTACATACATTAAACTACCAATAGAAGTAGCGTAGGGAACCTTAGACATATTCCTCAACCTCATCATGATAATTAAGAAACATATCTAATCTCAACTTAGTACCATCCAAAAATGGAATACTAATTGGCTTACAGTCATGCATATTAAACCTTTACAAAATTGTATCAATATACTCGCTCTCACTAAACCAAAGCTCTCTATGACCCTAATCTCTATTGATATCCATCCCAAGAATATATTTTTCAGCCCCCAAGTCCTTCATATCAAATTTTATAGAAAGCTTTGTCTTGAGCTCCCTAATTAGCATCTTGTTGTTACCCATGAATAACATATCATCAACATACAAGACAATATTTAGAATATGATCATCAATAACCTTAATATAAACACAATGATTCTCCTCACTCCTAGGAAAACCCAAATTCAATGCAAAATCATCAAACTTATGGTACCACATCTTGGGTGACTATTTCAAACCATACAAAGATCTCTTCAACCTGAAAACCAATTATTCTTTTCCTTTCACAACAAAACCATCAAGTTGTCGAATATAAATTTCTCCCTCGAGATCCCCATGCAAAAAAGAAATTTTAACATCTATTTTCTATTGAACACACAAAATATTGATTCACCCCCCCTCTCAGTATTTTGTGTGTTCAACAATTGGTATCAGAGCTTGGTTTCTTTTGAGAAGCTTAATAGCTTAAGGAAGACCTTTAAGTTTGAACACATGGATGAAAAAAAGTATCTTGTTCCCCTAGAAGAGATCTTTGCAACTAAGTAACTCCATGTTGCTCTTAAAGATCTGGATAAAAGTAAAGATGAGAAAGAAACTCTCAAAGAAAACTTGAAAGAAGAAAATGAATGCATCAAAAAATTAAGAGAACAAATCAAGAAGTTCAAAGAAAGGCATAGAAAATTCAGTGATCAGTTGAAGAAAGCTAATGAAGACATCCTCATACTAAAGTTGTAATTGGAAGAGAAGAAAATAATTGAAGAATGTCAGAAAACTAAAATCTAGAGCAAAAGTGATGAATGCACAAAGCTTGAACAAGAAGTGGTAACACTAAGATTTGACTTAGTGAAGGAAAAATATCATGAAGAAAAATTCAAAACAAGTACTACGATGCTTGATGAATTGATCACATTCCAGAAACCAACTAAGGACAAAGGTGGTCTAGGACTTGAAGAAGGATAAAGTTCAAAGGAAAATTAGGTTTCCAACAAATAGGATAATCAAAGGAAGACTCAAAACAATGGAAGGCAGATCAAGAACCAAAAAATCAATACCAGAAGGATTCCTATCCAACAACTTAATGCTCAAAGGTACCCATATTTTAATGGCATTTTCTTTTCATGCAATAAATTTGGTCATAGGGCAACTGAATGTAGAAGTATAATGAATCAGAATGTTGGATTCTTTGATCGACAATGCTTTACTTGTAATAAGTTTGGACATAGAGATATTGAGTGTACAAGTCATACAATGATGAATAGATTCAATACTAGTAGAATGGATCAATATTTTCATGGCTATTGCTATATATATTATGCTTTTGGACATAAAGCTATTTAATGTAGATCAAGGTTAAATTTGAATCAGTTTGGTCAAAAACATGTTGTGTGTTACACCTACAATAAACTAGGACACATTTCAAAATTTTGTAGAAGAAAAAATGAGAAAAAAGCTAA
Organism: Sequoia sempervirens; assembly: GCA_007258455.2. Lineage (NCBI taxonomy): Eukaryota > Viridiplantae > Streptophyta > Pinopsida > Cupressales > Cupressaceae > Sequoia > Sequoia sempervirens. The sequence goes on from VDFB02109042.1 coordinate 22,738,802, forward strand.
TCCAAATCAAAAGAATAAAAATGTGAATAAAATTGATCCTACTGAGGTTAAAAAGGAAATGGAGAAAATTTGGAAGAAAAAGGAAGAACCTGGGAATAAGGATGAATCAAATGCATTTGTATTTGCATCTAGTCTTGATACTTCTTCTAAAACCCAAACCCAACAATGGTTTTAGGGGGAGCAGTGACAAAAAAATATAACAAACCCCCGATATAAGAGGTTTCAAGCAATGACACGAGGATATATGATGTAAGGTGTCATTATGAAGATGTTGAAGAAGTTTATGGCAGAAAATATACAAAATTGGAGAATTGTGGAGCATCTTAGGGTTTACAGTGTATTCTACAAAGTGTTTATTAGCTTTTGAAGTTGGAGTGCATTTAATGAAAAATTAGGGAAAAATTCGTAAGACATAAAGTGAGAAACTAAGTTGAGTTAAATCAAATTTACACAATTGGGAAGAAGTAGAGTGAGCTAAAGAGATTTGAAAGCAATTTAGAGTAATTAGCATCAAACCCTAGTTTTTTGATGAAGCTTGAAAAGGTATTTATTGTTATCTGAACTTTGTGGGTTTTTAGTTGAAGAAAATTTTCATAAGCATATACAAGTAGTTTGAGGAAAAGAAATGGCCACTCCCGCTATTGTGGAAATCTCTGAGAGACCCCAACCTAAATTCAAAAGGTATTATTGGAAAGTCTATGAAATGGATCCTGTGGGTGCATTCTCACACAATCTGACTAATGTCCTACCCACTAAAGACACTAGAACATACATTCATGGAAAGTTGGAAGAGTTTAACCACCAAGAACTTAGGGATCTATGGATGGAAGAATTGACAAGAGATAATCACTCCATAAAACCTAAATATGAAAACCTAGTGCAAAAGAAGCTAGATGTTTGGAATTGGTTCCCTAACTTTTCAAATGAGATGGATTCTAAATTTGTTAGGATGGAAATTAGTAGGATGCATGATAAATTTGTGTGGACAAGTGTAGTTGGGTTAATCACCAAGGAAGTAATCCAATCTGTAATTGTTATTTGTTCCATTAGACCCTTACCAGTGTTGAAAGCTATGATAAATGATGTAGTTATGAGTCTAACTAGAGCCACATTTGAAATGAGAGCTCTGAGTACTAAATCCATCGCAAACCCAACCATGAGATATGCTATTGTTATGATTGGAAAGAAAATATACTTTACCAAACGAGGGAATTATGCATCTGCTACAACAATTGATACTGCATGTGAAATGGTAGTGAATGGGAGAGAAACTGTGTGAGTTTATCCAACTATAACTTATGGAAAATATGAGCCTGATTAATTCAAAGAAACAATCTTTTAATTTTGGTACATTGGCAGTTTTTCTGCTGTTCTATTTTATGAGGGAGTTACCGGGAAGGAAATGCAGTATATGGGAATGCAACATGTTAGTTGCACATCAAATATTTGAACACCTACACATCCTTGGAGATTTTAGAGCACAAAATAATGCTTTGAATGCATTATTTGCAGTATTCCAAAATGATATGCATGAAAGAGAAAGGGTTCCCAAAAGCCTAGTTAAGAAGTATGCAAAGGAAATAACTTTTCTTGTAAGCACAGATGAATGCATCATAGAAGTAGTTGAACCTAGAACTCTCTAGATAGAACCTCTGGGATATGAGGTTGATGAAAAAATGGCTAAGAGGTTAATTGAAATGTTGTTATGTAGTCCAATGGATCCCTCTTTGCCCCGACATGGAACATATGAAGAAAATTTTAGTGAAGCTCACTTAGAAAATTTTGCATCCCATAGAGAAAAAACAACAAGAAAGAATGTTGAGGCATTCTTCCAAGGGAATTCATTCTCTAAGGATGATATTGATCAATTAAAGGAAGCTCTTGATGAAAGGAAGTACATATTAGATGAACTATCCTCTGGACCTAGGAAATATGGAAGAATATATTTTGCTACTACACCTACTTCCAGTGTTGCTGCAATAGAGAAGGGAAAGAAGAAAAAACAAAGTACTCCTGCATCAGTCAGTGTAATTGTCTCCACTGGACCTCGTACTCGTGCTTCTAAGAGAAAGAACATACCCACTGTTGCACCATCTATTACTCCCAAAAGAAGAACATACCCAAAATTGTAAGCCAAACAACTGACATTTACATCTTTCAAATTATTCAACTAAAATTGTTGTATCCTTGACCACGACTACATCTAAGACCCTTGAAAAACATATCAAAATTATGTCACTAATATTCACTTCAGAGTGATTCTAGACCAAATTACCGGATCAATGTAGCACAGACATAGTCTACCAAATGGGAGGATAATCAATCACCAAACAATGTTGGCATCAATGACAACAAAGACAACAATACAAAGGTCTCCTTCTTCATTCTTCCAACATTTTCTCTATCTCAAAACCACAAGCAACAACGATAGATAATAGGAATCTAATAGAAGTTAATTTAGCAACAGGATAGAAAATTTCACCAAAATCAACTCCCTCTCTCTAGGAGTAGCCCTTAGCCAATAATTTGGCCTTATAATGCTCTAACCAACCATCTACACCAAATTTATTTTTAAATACCAACTTGCAACCAATAAGCTTCCTTCCTTTAGAAAAACTAACAAGATCCTATAGGAGTTTATCGTGAACTCCTCAACACCCCAAGATCACCTGCAAGACAATAATAACTTTCATAAGAGAGAAATGGTAGAAATATCATGTTATGATTATGGATACAAGATTTTCAGATTGAATATATTATGTATATAATGCCTTTCTTATAAAGGAAAGTTGTGAGATAGGATTAGACAAGATCTTGACATCTTACTTCATTATGTATAGTGAGACAACTAGCTCAAAAAATATTAAATAACTTAGGACACAAATTATTTTCCAAAAGATAAGATAAGATCTAGTGACAACTAACAATAACTAGAAAGAATCCCTCCTAGGACCTAAGTGGGCTTAACATGTAAATTTAACCTAGATAGGTAAAACACCCATTTACACCAATACCCCCCTTAAGTACAACTTAGGGAGTTGATTATTATATAAACATGGGCTTTGGATATGGGGCCATGTTAGGTACCCATGCACATATGCAATGAAATCTCTCTCAAATAGGGAAAATGAGAAAACCCAGTGGGACAAAATTCCTCCCCAAAAGAGAGATAAGATACAATATTGTTCTCCATAAAAAGTGAGGAAAAAATTCCATGCAAGGAAAAAGACCTCCCCATAAGAGAGATGAAGAGAAACCATTTAGCCCCCCCTTAATGAGATAACCTATTGCAAGTAAACACTAGAATCACACTAGTGGAGTAATACTAGAACCTTAATCAAAGCAAGCAAAGAAAGATAATTTTGATGCTAGAAATCCTAGAATCTCTTTGGAGCAATCTTGGAATCATGATAACGCAACATCAGTCTTGATGCCAAGGAACACTAGAAAAATCTTGATATGGAGAAACCTTGGAATCTAAATGAAGCCACAAGATATAGAATATTTTTCTAGAACTGAAATGAAGTGCAAAGATTAAAATTGCACCTTCCCAAGTGATAGTATGTCCAACTGATGAACCAAAATATGAATACACACAAATATGAATAAAGATATGTAGGGATGAACTGGAAAAGAGTGCATGTGTGGCATGATAGAGATTCTTAATACCTTTCCATTGCCATAAGAATTGTGAAAATCAAAGATCGTGGCAAAAATTTATGACCTCGAGAGCCAAAAATGAAGATTTGACTTCAATCAACAATAAATACCTCCTAAAAGAAAAAATATGGAAAATAACCCACACCAATGCAAAGTAAGTCAAACTAGCTTTTTGATAATATCTCATTTTTGAAAAATGACCCTTGGATTGCAAGTTATGGCATTTTAAAAAAATGCTTGATTTAGACATGAGGGGACAAAATTTGGTCTCCTCGACCATAGGCCCTTGGATTCCTATGTGACTGGTTGCTATAAAGTTTGTTTTTAAAAAGTAAATTTCCTTGCCACTAGTGGCGGTGGCACCGCTAGGGCAGATCTATTGGGGGGATTTTGTGCCATCGACAGTGCGACCTCGAGCTTTAAGCCCTCTCTACGCACTAGTCGTGAGGGTTAAGATCCCACAACCAGGGGTTTATAAACAAAGCACCCAACAATTAAATAAAATCAAAGTTTAAAAGATATTTGATTAAAAATAAATATCATTATAAATATTAATTTCATACCACGTACTAAGTGTGATGTGAAAAATGTGACCAATGCTGATGTGATTGTACCTTCGACTGATGCTAGCATACACAGACTGTATGTAGGCAAGGAATATTCCCTAATATGATAATTCTATAGAATATTTTCTTGACTTGACTCGTAGACATAGATTTGATGTGATCATACAATATGGCCAGGTAATGACTGTACGAAATACATTGACTATACAAAAAAATTGTCAAAATTTCACAAATTGATAGTTGATATTTAGGTTCTCTGGCCTTTCAGATGCAATGGCAGGGTCAAATTTGGACCAAAGTACCTCAAAAATTTAGCTACCTCCAAGATCTGATAATTGTAGCCCTCAACTTGAAACCCTTGTAGATGATTCAAAAAATAACAAAAAATGATGAAACGAAAGGAAAACTTGACTTTCTTTGATGCCTTGGATTCAACTGTGAGGTCCTTCAAACCCCCACTTGCACCTAACAAAAATTTTCATACAAATATTGGTCCCTCAAATGCGGGAAGAAGTCTACAACACTGAAGCTCTGATACCATGTAGGAGTTTATGGTGAACTCCTCAACACCCTAGGATCACCTACAAGACAACAATAGATTCCACAATAGAGAAATGACAAAATATCATGCTACGATTAAGGATACAAGATTACCAAATTGAATATATGATTACATATGATGTATTTCTTATAAAGGAAAGTTATGAGATAGGATTAGACAAGATCTTGACATGTGTCTTAATCCTGTACAATGAGATAACTACCTCAAATAATATTGAATGTTTAGGAAACATGAATTAAATGTAAAAATATAAGATAAGATCTAGTGAAAAATAACACTAACTAGAAAGATTCTCTCCTAGGACCTAAGTGGCTTAACATGTAAATTTGACCTAGATAGGTAAAACATGTATTTATACCAATAGATCCTAAGTGTCACAACTATGCAAAATCATCATATCCTCTTGCATGGCTTGCAACCAAGACTTGCTTTCCTCTAAAGAGAGAGCCTCCTTGAAAGATCTAGATTCATCATCAATATTGAACAAATAAAATTGTAAGGAAGCTAAGGTAGCAGAACAACTTCCTACAGTAATCTTGAGAGGAGGATAATGCAAAATTTTTATAGATCTTTAACAATTATAGAAACTTAAAAAGAAATTAATAGAAATATCATCCATACCACAACATAGTGATTTATGTGGGGAAAACCCTTTCGAGAGAAAAACCCCACTCCAAATCAAATAGAAACTAATGCATCACAATACATAGTTGTAATACAAAACCCTCATAAAATAGGGTTTCCTTCTAGGGAAAGTCAAGCAAATAAAATATTAGTCACCAAATCTAAGATCTAATGATGAACGGTCCAAATTTACAATAAGAATTTATATATATATATATATAATTTTCCTTAAATATCAAGAGTACCTTATATAATTGCAAGGTTGAGACACATTATCCCAATGATAAACAACAGTAATTTGATGGGATATACCTGTCAATTGGATTTTGTTTCATTGTGGACCTCCTCAAGGTGCAAATAATTGTTTGTACCTGTTCTTCTTCTTCTATGTGCTCATCATGCACATCCTCTAAACTATTCAAACCCTTTTCTTCTTCTCCATCCTCAGATCCATCTAATTATTCTTCCACATATGCATCTTTTTTCTTCTTAATATTTGTCTCGAAGTACACTGTCATTGTCTTATCTTTCTCCTTTAGTTCTTCTCCCGAGTAATCTCTAAATTCCTTGAAAATCATATCTTTAAAAAAGATTATTTTATGGGTTAGAGGATTCCAAAACTTATAACTTTTTATATTCTCACTATAACCAACAAAGATACATTTTTTTTCTTTTAGATCTAATTTAGATTGCTTCTCTTGAGGAATATGAATAAAATCCTCAAAACCAAAAACTCGTAAGTGTGAAACAAAAGGATTTCTACCTATCAAAAATTCATAAGAGTTGAACAAGGAGATCTAGTAATCAAATAACAAGTAGTACACACCACTTTTGCAAAAAAAAATCCATCAAGATTAGCACCACTCAACATGCTCCTAGATCTTTCCATTAAGTTTTAGTTGATTATTTTTGCTACCCCATTTTTTTGGGGAGTATAAGGAGTTGTATTTTTCTGAACAATACCTACATGCTTACAAAATTCATCAAATTCCTTGAATGATATTCACCCCCATTGTCATACCTCACAAATTTTATCTTATAATCTATTTGCTTTTCAACTAAGGCCTTAAATTCCTTAAACTTAGTGGAAAATTCAGATTTAGAATGCATAAAATAAATCCAACTGTATCTTGAGACATTATAAATTATAGATACATAATACCAAGATCTAGCCAAAGAGTCAATATCTACTAGTCCACATACATTCCAATGAATGATCGCTAATAATCTCTTTGCCTTATTAGTTCCACTAGAAAATAATGATCTATTTTGTTTATCAAACATAAAATATTCACAAAAAAATCATTTTTTACTAATAGAATAATTAGAAATACTATCAACCAAAATTTTTGTTTAGAATAGTTTTAAGTCCTTTTTCACTTATGTGAACCAATCTATGGTGCCACTACATAAAATTTTAGTGTTAGTTATATTGGAAAAGTTACATAAAGTAGATGTGTTTAGCCTAAACAAAGTACCTATTCAAGATCCTTTAGATATCACCAAACTTATTGAATGTCACATGAATTCTAGAATTATTCATCTTGGACAATTAAAGTAAATATCTTGCAAGTTCTAGAATATGCAAAATATTATCAAGAGTTTTAATCCTCCCATCATTGAAACACAACTTTACCATTTCCTTACCAACAATATTTTTTGTATTTTTATCACCAAGAAAAACATCTTCCACATCATATTACTTGTAAGTAGTAAACCACTCCTTGTGAGGAGTCATATGATAGGAGAAACCTAAATAAATAAGCCAGACATCATCACTAATAGTGCTAGCTGAAATAAACAAAGCATCATAATCATCATCAAAGGTATTTTCCATGGAGGAATCAAAATTATTTATTCCCATATTCTTTCTTCACATGCCCTCTTTCACCACAATTCCTGTTGGAATGTGATGTTGATTGTTGTCATTAATGGTTGTCATTGATGTCAACATATCTTGGTTGATTGATTCTAATGCTTTGGTGATCCGGATTGGCGTGCTCTGGATTGGTGTGCTCCAGATGTTGTGTTGTGATGATCTATGTTTGGTCATGCTTGTCTTGGTCTCATTCATTTTGCATCATAATTAGACACACTCTTATGGGTCCGAACTGATCTATAAATTGGTTAATGTGTCTCAAAATATTATTTGCATTGTAACATGTATATTCTATTTCTGGATATCATGGTAGCATGTTGATTTGAGTGAGGAGGTTCTGATTGGTCCACGTTTCATTCCTCTCTACCATAGGAATGTTTTGTGGTTACCTAATTCAAATTGTATTTGGACGACTTAGGAGTTTATGGAAGCATGGAATGGTATAAGTAAAAGTTGATTCTATTCGATGAAAGAAAGTGTGATAAATGCAAAAATCTAGACATTGTGAAGTATGTGAAAGTATATGACTGGAGGCAACAGACAGTGAGATTCCATCTAGTGTCATTGTTGGTGACAATTATTTCAGTGGTGGATTCCCTTTCATCATTCTTCTGGCAGTGAGTAATTTTTTGTTGGCAGTGAGCCTTTCTCTCTTGGTAGTGATCCTTTCTCTTTTGGTAGTGAGCCTTTTTATCTTTAGCTATAATAGTCAGGCAATGAGCCCACCGGTAGTGAGCCTTACCTATAGTGAGCAACTTCGCAATGAGCCTTTGTAAAAATCACCTTAACCGGTGTCATCTTAACTGATGTTTTTATAATTGAGAATTAGCATTCTCCGTTGTTTTTCCCTTATTGGGTTTCCACGTAAACTCTAGTGTTCTTTGTGCATGGTGTTGTTATGTGCTTTCATGTTCATATTTTTCAAATCATTATCTGATTGATTTAAGTTTGCTCTAGATTAATTAAATTCAAGAAAATTGTTTTATAATAATTGATTCACCCCCCTCTCAGTTATCTGGAATGATCAATGATTGGTATCAGAGCTTTGGTTCCTCAAAGAAGAGATTAACCGCTTGGGGTAGATCCGATGGTGCACAAACTGACAATTCTTGTATTTGATGGATCTAACTATAGTTTCTAGAAAGTACAGATGAGAGGTTATCTGATCTCTCTAAGCTACAAGAGTTGGAAAGTTTTTGAGAAGAGATATGTTGAGATGACAGTTGGTACTAGTTATGAGGATGAGATTTATGCCAATGAAGAGAATGAAAAGGAAAGGTATGCAATCTTTAGTGCTTTTTCTAAGACTAAGTTAACAAAAGTTATTTCATTGGGCACCGTTTATGAAGTTTGGGAAAATTTGAAAGAAATCTATGAAGGAAATGATAGAGTCAAATTATCAAAGAAGTTGACAGCTAAGATCATATATGAAAACTTAAGGATGGAAGAAGGTGAGGATATAGCAAGCTACTTTCAAAAAGTTGAAAGTGCAGTAAATGAGGTAAAAAATCAAGGTGACACTTTGACAGATGAAGATTTTATGGAGAATATTCTGATGATCCTACTAGAGAGTTACAGTGACAAGATCTCAGCTATTGAGGAAGTTTATGATTCGAAGAAATTCATCAAAGAGAAACTATTTGGCATCTTGACCACATTTGAGATGAGGAAATTTGGAAAAGAAAAGGAGAAATCTGAAACAACCTTCAAAGCCACAAAGATGGAAGAAGATCCAGATGATGAAAGTTCAAATGAGTTGGAAGAAAATTTCACAAGGAAATTGAAGAAAGGTACCTGCAAGTACAAATTATGTTGCCTCTTAAATGCTTTAGATGTGGAAAGATTAGTCATTTAGCAACTAAGTGTCTAAAAAAAGGAGCAAGGAAAAAGTTTAAAAAGATCAATAAGAAGGCCTATTATGTTAATGAGAATGTTGACATCTCAGATGATGAATCAGATCATGAGGATTGTTTGTTTTTGGTAGAAAAGGATGAACCTAGATTTGATATCTCTAATATTTTTCTGAAATCCAATGATAACATTGAAGCTACATTATTTGTTAAAAGAAACAAAGATGAATGGCTGATTGACAATGGATGCTCAAATCATATGACCGGTGATAAAAGTAAGTTAGTGAACCTTGAGAAATATGATGGAGGTTTTGTTAGATTTGGAGATGATACAAAAACATATATTGTTGGAATTGGTTCTATTACATTTGATGGAAAGCATAACAATGACAATGTTTACTATGTGAAGGGTTTATATTATAATCTTTTGAGTGCTAGATAGATGTGAGAAAATGGCTATAATGTGGTGTTTCAGGATGATGGTTGTGAGATCCGAAAGAGATCTAGAACTATTATTGCAACTGGAAAAAGAACAAGTGGGAATATGTATCAATTGGAAGGAGTTACAAAGAGATGCTTATTTTCCCAGTCCAATGATAGTTGGCTCTGGCATTGAAGGATGTGTCACATCAACTTCGACAAAAAATGGTAAGGATAAGTTCAACAAGAGTAGTCAGATATTTTTCAAGATTGACCAAACCAGAAAACACTATCTGCAAAGGATGTCAAGAAGGAAAGCATACCAAATAAGCATTCAAAAGAAAAGAAGAATCATCTATCAGTTTGTTGGACCTTGTACACACCGAACTTTGTGGTTTGCCCAAATAAAGAAGCTTACAAGGCGAGAGATATTTCATGCTTTTAATAGATGACTATTCTAGATTAACCTGGGTTTCATTTTTAAGACAAAAATTAGAGGCTTTAGAAAAATTCAATATTTTCAAGGCAAGAGTTGAGAATGAAGTTGATAGAAGAATCAAGTGTTTAAGATCTAATACAGGAGGAGAGTTTACTTCTAATGAATTCAAAATTTTTTGTGAAAAACATGGCATTAGAAGAGAAATATATATCTGCCCCTAGAACACCTCAGCATAATGGTGTAGTGGAAAGAATCAACCAAACAGTTCAAGAAGTAGCTAGAACGATGATCAATGAAGCAAGTTTACCACAGGTGTACTAGAGAGAAACAATACACACAATAGTTTAACTCTTAATAGAATATTGTTCCAGAGGAAATATGGAAAGAAATCATATGAACTATGGCATGGAAGAGCTCCCACAGTAAAGCACTTCAAAATTTTTGGAAGCAAATGCTACATCTGGAGAGATGAGGACAATCTTGGAAAGTTTGACAAGAGAGTAGATGAAGGCATATTTTTGGGTTACTCTACAAGAAGCAAAGTGTACTAGTGTTATAAGAGAATAAACAAGATTGTTGAAAGTGTGGATGTGAAAGTAGATGAAGATATTCAGAGAAATGCTGATAGGCATATTGAATATGAATCAGATGATGACAAAGAAAAGAAGGATAAGAAAGAAGAGACATAGGAGGCTCCAAAAACTACAACTAAGACCCCAAAGTATGTACAAAAAAACCACTTAGAAAACCAAATTATTGGCTTGATAAAAATAAGGGAATCATCACAAGAAGCAAAGCAGCTCAAGAGCAAGTATTATTGTGTATACTCTCAGAAACTAAGCCAAAGACTATGGAAGAAGCATGCGATTATCAAAATTGGGTGAAGGCAATGAAAGAAGAGCTTGATCATATAGAGAAAAATAAAACTTGGGAACTTGTACCCCAAACCGACAGATAAAAATGTAATTTGAACAAAGTGGGTATTTCGAAACAAGCTGGACGAAAATGTAAAGGCAATGAGAAACAAGGCAAGATTGGTTTGCAAAGGTTTCACTCAAGTCGAAGGTATTGACTTTGAAGAAACATATGCCCCTGTTGCCCAGATGGAAGCAATCTGGATATTCTTAGCTTTTGTAGCCTTCAAGGATTTCAAAGTCTATCAAATGGATGTAAAATCTGCATTCTTGAATGGAGAATTGAAGGAAAAAGTCTACATTGAGAAACTAGAGGGATTCATGTCCAAAAGTGACTTGGATGTTGTTTGTAGGTTAACGAAAGCTTTATATAGGTTGAAGTAGGCACCTAGAGCCTTGTATGGAAGATTAGATAAGTATCTGGTTGGATAAGGATTTCAGAAGGGATTTGCTAACAATAATTTATACTACAAAATTCACTCAGATGAAATGTTGATTGTTGTGGTCTATGTTGATGACATAATTTTTGGAGGAAATGATGATATGTGCAAAAAAATTGTAGATGAAATGCAGAAGGAATTTGAAATGTCTATGATATGTGAGCTAAATTTCTTCCTTAGACTACAAGTAAATCAAAACAACAAAGGGATTTTCATTTCTTAGTCCAAGTATACCAAATAATTATTGAATAAGTTTAGGTTGGAGAACTTCAAACCATTTTGTACACCTATTGTTACCAGATGCAAGTTGAAAAAAGAAGATGATTCACCTAAAGCTGATGCAAGTATGTACAGGTCAATGATTGGAGGATTGTTATATTTGACTGCTACCAGACTGGACATTATGTATGTTATTTGTTTAGCAGCTAGATTTTAGCAAAAACCAAAGGAATCACATGCTGTTGCAGTAAAAAGGATCTTTAGATATTTGAAGGTTACAAAAGATATGGGGTTATGGTATCCAAAGGACTCATATTTCACTTTGACAGCTTATATCGATGTTGATTGGGTTGGATGTGTTGATAATAGGCGAAGTACAAGTGGTTAAAGCTTATTTCCTTGGCTCCCGGTTGGTTGCTTGGTCAAACAAGAAACAAGATTTTGTATGTTTATCTACTACTGAAGCTACATACATTGCATCATCCTCATGTTTCACTTAGGTACTATGGATGAAACAAACATTGAAGGACATTGGAATATCATTTGATGAACCGATCTCAATTATGTGTGATAATACCAGTGCAATAAAAATTTCCAAGAATTTAGTACAACACTCCAGAATGAAACATATATCCATTAAATATCATTTCTTGAGGAAGAAGGTATTGGACAATGAGGTCAGACTTGAATATGTACCTACAAAAGAGAAAATTGCAAACATTTTCACAAAATCATTGAGCAAGGATACTTTTGAGTATCTTCAGAAGAAGTTAGGGGTTCTATCCCCTCCTAATCTAAAATAATGTGCACGAGGGTGTGTATTGGTCCAAGATATTACATGTTCACTCTTATTTGGATCAGTACTCGAAGGCTTCCTCATAGGGGGAGCAGAGTAAGTTTTTCAGGGGGAGATTTTTCCCTTTGTCCTTGATGTCAAAGGGGGAGAAGAAAAGAAGGCAAGAAGATGTTGACATTTGAGTTGTTTTGTTTGTTGTTGATGGATGTTTCCATCAATGATAAAGGGGGATATTGTTGGAATGTGATGCTAATTGTTGTCATTAATGGTTGCCATTGATGTCGAAATATCTTGGTTCATTGATTCTAATGCTTTGGTGATCCAAATTGGTGTGCTCCAGATGTTGTGTTGTGATGATCTATGTTTGTTCATGCTTGTCCTGGTCCCATTCATTTTGCATCATAATGAGACACACTCTTATGGGTTTAGATTGATCTGGAAATTGGTTAATGTGTCCTAGAATATTATTTTCATTGTACATGTATATTTTATTTCTAGATATCATGGTAGCATGTTGATGTGAGCTAGGAGGTTTTGATTGGTCCACATTTCATTCCTCTCCATCGTGGGAATTTTTTGTGGTGACCTAATTCAAATTGTATTTGGATGACTTAGGAGATTACAAAGACACCGTGTTTGGTCGACTTAGGAGTTTATGGAATCATGGAATGGTATAAGTAAAATTTTATTTTGTTTGATGAAAGCAAGTGTGATGAATGTGAAAATCTAGACATTGTGAAGTATGTGAAAGTATATGACATGAGGCAGAGATTATTGAGATTCTATTTGGTGTCATTGTTGGTGACAATTATTTCAGCGGTGGATTCCCTTTCATCATTCTTCTGGTAGTGAGTCCTTTTCTATTGGCAGTGAGCCTTTCTCTCTTGGTAGTGAGCCTTTCTCTTTTGGCAGCGGGACTTCTTATCTTTGGTTGTAATAGTTGGGCAGTGAGCCCACTGGCAATGAGCAGCTTCGAAGTGAGCCTTTGTAAAAATCACCTTAACCGGTGTTTTTATAATTGAGAATTAGCATTCTCTGTGGTTTTTCCCTTCTTGGGTTTCCATGTAAATTTTGGTGTTCTTTGTGCATGGTGTTGTTATGTGCTTTCATGTTCATATCTATTAGATCATTATCTAATCAATTTAAGTTTTCTCTGGATTAATTAAATTCAAGAAAATATTTTTATAATAACTGATTCAACCCCCCCTCTTAGTTATCTGGACTGATCAACAATTCCAACACTTTTCTCTTTTTGGGGGTTTTAGAACATACTTTAGACTTATCTCTCTTATTATCCCCTTAAGGCCCTTCCTCTTTGGACCTACCTTGCACATGCAAGGCATCTTGGGAGCCAACATTCATGGAATTTCTCCTCATCTCCTCTGAAATTAATATGGAAATTATAATGTCCATCTTTGGTTATGCATTACCACTACTTATGGCAATAATTTGATTTTCCCAAGATTTAGACAAAGAACAAAGAAACGAGATACATTTATTTTCATATTTTATTTTAACATATATTGATGCAAGTTGACTTATACTCAAATTAAAATTATTCAAATGGTTCACTATAGAGTCACCATCTTTCATTTTTAATGAATATAAATGTCTTTTGAGATATAACATGTTAGAAAAACTTTTAGTTTGATATATATCATTTATCCTTTTCCACATCTTATATGCAATGTCTTTGATGGAGAAATTAAAAAGGATGGAATCTATAAGACACAAATGAATGGTTTCTCATGCCTTATTTTCTAAACTTTCTAATCTTCATCAGAAATTGTAGTTGGTTTACTTTTATGTGAAACTGACAACCACTAATATCTCTCTTCAAGGAGGTCCTCCATCTTTAATTTCCACATCTCATAGCTCGTTCCATTGAAGCCATGGTATATAAACCTCTTCAAAAATACGAAATAGACCACAAAAATAAAAGCTCCCACTACATCCAAAAAGCCTTCAACACTTACAAGAAAGACACCCTCTTCTAAACAAAATTGTTAGCTTTGATACCAAATTTTGAAAACAAGGTGAAACTAAGTTGCAATATTAAATTATGTATGTGAATTCAAATATGAAAATAATATTACAAAATCAGATTATATGTATGTGATTTAAGATTCACCATAGTAGAAAAATCAACAAACAATTTATGACACTAGATTTACGTGGAGAAACCCTTTTGAGAAAAAATCCATACAAGAAAAGAGGGTAAGTATATTATTAATATTCACAAGAGATATAGGCCATAATACACTTCCTTTATGATCTCTAATCAACCCAAATTCTTCAATAAACTTGTAAATAATACAACATGAAACTACCATCTCATGGCTCCAATATATAGAACTTGTAGAAGGTAAAACTGCAACAGTAAACTGAAACAGGAGGTGCCAAAACCACCCTTTAAAACCCACACCCCTTTCTTGAAAGACGAAGAGTCATGATAAAATATTAAATAAAATTTATAAGTCTCCAACATGGGTTCCTAACCCATAGCCTCTTCATCTTCTACCATTGAGGATGCTCCAGTGACATTTTAGCTTCTAGATGGAACACCAATAGGCACATATTTCCCTCCAAACTTGGGAGCCCCATTGAAGACGTTTCAAATTCCCAATTTGGATGCCTAGGAGGGAGAATTTTTCTTATAGTGATGTCTAACATCCACCAACATTAAATTCCCTCTTAAAATATAATTATAGTATGTCAATATTAAATGAATTTCCCTTATGTCCCCTAGGACACTTTCTAAGAAACATGGAGACATACAAATGAAATAAGTTTGCAAGGTTAATGTTTCCTAACCTAAAATTCTCCCACTTGACATTATACATTGAAATTACATCCAAGAGATACAAATAATGAATCAAGTACAATGATTAGAGCCCATAGCCTTCCTACACCAAGAGAACTTATTTTTGGTCACTAGCTTCATAAATGAATCTACAACATTACCCAAAGTGTAAACCTTATCAATCAATACCTACCATTCTCAACCATTTCTCTCACAAAGTGATACTAAACATCAACATTCTTAGTATGAGCATGATACATAGGATTTTAGCCAAAAAAATAGCACTTTGATTGTCACATCCAATTTTTACTATCCTGTAATCAAAACCAATACCTTTACCAAGTCTCTATAACCATATTGCCTCCCTAGATGCATGTGTAGAAGCCATATACTCTGCTTCAGTGGTGAAAAATGCAACTTGGGCTTCCTCTTACTCATCCAACTCATTGCATGTCCAAACAAAGTAAATACATAGTCATTAGTGGACCTTTGACTATCCAAGTCCCTGCCCAATAACCATCAACAAACCCATGTATGTCCAATGACTTGACCAAATAATGAGTACCATGATAAAATAAATATTAATTAAAAGTACCACACAAATATCTAACCACCCTCTTAACAAAATTCCAATGCTCTTTACCAATGTTAGACATAAACCTACTTAGAACTCCCACTACTTGGCTATTTCTAGTCTAGTGCAAATCATTGCATACATTAAACTACCAATAAAAATATCATAAGGAACCTTAGACATATCCTCAAAATCATCATTAGAATTAGGACACATATCTAAGATCAACTTAGTACTAGCCCAAAATAGAATACTAGCTAGCTTACATTCATGTATATTAAACCTTCATAAAATTGTATCAACATACTTAGTCTCACTTAACCAAAGCTTTATGTGACCTTGATATTTATTGATATCTAGATCCCAAGAATATATTTTTCAGCCCCTAAGTCCTTCATATAAAATGTGCTAGAAAGCTATGTCTTGAGCTCCCTGATCATCACCTTGTTTTTACCCATGAACAACATATCTCAACACACAAGATAATAATTAGAATATGGTTATCAATAAATTTAATATAAACACAATGATCCTCCTCACTCCTAGGAAAACCAAAATTCAATGAAAAAGCATCAAAATTCTAGTACCACATCTTGGATGACTAATTTCAACCATACAAAGATCTCTTCAACCTATAAACCAATTAGTCTTTTCCTTTCACAAAAAAACCATCAGGATATTGCATATAAATTTCCTCCTCAAGACCCCCATTCAAGAAAGTAGTTTTAACATCCATTTTCTCTATCTCAAAATTACAAGCAACATTGATAGATAATAGGAATCTAATAGAAATTAATTTAGTAACAAGAGAGAAAATTTTATTAAAATCAACTCCCTCTCTTTAGGATAAGCTCTTACCCACCAATATGGCCTTGTACTATTCTAATCAACCATTTGAAATAAATTTCTTTTAAAATACCCACTTAAAACCAATGGGGTTCCTTCCTTTGGGAAAACTAACAATATCCCAGGTGTCACAACTATGCAAATCCATCATCTCCTCTTGCATGTCCTAAAACCAAGAATCACTTTCCTTTGAAGAGAGAGCCTCCTTGAAAGATCTGGGTTCATTGTCAATACTCAACAAAGAAGATACACAATGGTAATATGATGGGCTATACTTGTCAACTAGATTTCATTTCCTTGTGAACCTTCTCAAGGTAGGAGTAATGGGCTCCACCTTTTCTTCTTCTTCTTCTGTGTGCTCATATTGCACATCCTCTTAACTATCTGGACCCCCTTCTTTTTCTCCATCCTCAAATCCATCTAATTTTTTTTCTATATATGCATCTTCTTGCTTCTCAATTGTTGTCTCAATGTACACTATCTTTGTCTTATCTTTCTCCTTTGGTTGTTCTTCTCTTGAGTAAGCTTTAAATTCCTTAAAAATAACATCTTTAAAAAAGATTATTTTATGGATTAAAGGATTCCAAAGGTTATAACCTTTTACATTCTCATTGTAACTAATATAGATTATTTTTGGTGCTTTTGGATCTAATTTAGATAACTTCTCTTGAGGAACATGAACACAAGCCTCACAACTAAAAAACTGTAAGTGTGAAATACAAAGATATATTAACAAAAGTTGAACAAGGAGATATATTAACAAGAGCCAAACAAGGAGATATATTAATCAAATAACAAGAAGTACCAACCACTTCTACCCAAAATCATCTATCAAGCTTAGCACCACTAAACATGCTCCTAGTCTTTCTATTAAGGTTTGGTTCATTATTTCTGCTACCACATTTTTTTGGGGAGTATAAGGATTTTCCCTTATTTTAGCAATACCCGCATGCTTATTGTTGGTTAAAAAATTATGATATGTTTTAAATTTTTAATTTTTAACTCTATTGTCTGATTTCAGTGCAAATGACCAACCAATAGTTGGGTAAATTATTTCTATTTGAAATAACTTCCGTCTAATTTTTATGAGGTAAAAATCCCTCATTTTATAGGTAATATATGTTTGCCTACAAATTTTTAAACTCTAAAAAAAAGGATATGCTTTTAATTAGAAAGAAAAAGGCGCAAACTAGAATTAACATCCATAAATGGTTATCACTAAACTTTACTAAATAAAACTTTTTTTTGAAAGAAATGCAACTCATAGACTAATTGTATTCCACAAAATATTAACAGATAAATTTTATCAATTGAAAAGAATTCTAAAACAAAATTAGATTCAATAACTCAAAATGATTTTCACATCCACATAATTTTTTTATAACCAAATAAAATCAATTACAACACATAGACCATAATAGATTTCATTCATGTATTAAACTAAATTGTCACTCATAGATGTACAACTTTGATTTTCAATAATCTCCTAGTATATCTTTTCAAAAGTTACCCAAAGATTTTTTTTGAGAACAAAATATCATATATATAATCATATGTGTTGAATAGGATAACTAAGAGGGAGGGGGTTAGTCAGTTGTCAGATATTTAATTTTTGAATTCATTCACTGAAACTAATTCTTAAGACTACTTAAATGATTAACATAATATCATAATATCATTCACTGGAACTAATTCTTACCCAGAGAGTTTTTTTGATAACATAATATCATATATATAATCATATGTGTTGAACAAGATAACTAAGAGGGGGGGTTAATCAGTTGTCACATATTTAATTTTTTAATTCATTCACTAGAACTAATTCTTAACACTACTTAAATGATTAATCATCAAATGCTAATTTAGAAACTTAAATCCAACACATAAATACAATAACACTAGATCTATGTGGAAAACCCAATAAGGGAAAAACCATGGTGAGGATTAACTTACACTATAGATAATATCAAAACTAATTACAAGAGGCTCACTACTTGTGAAACAAGGACTCACTATCTAGAACAAGGACTCACTGTCCAACAGGGCTAACAACCTAGAGGGCTCACTACCACAAAGATACAAAGAAGACAAAGAAGACTTGTTATAGAGAGAATACAATCTCAATGCAACAAAGGATTCCACCACAATCACTCGTAGACATGCATGAATGATAGAGTTCACCTTCCGCTCACTGCATCTAAAAACTCAACATTAAAGCTTCGCACTGATCTACCACACATGCATTACACACACTCACTAGATAGAATCAATTTCACATCTACCTACTCTATTTCCTTTTCACTTATCTCTCTTATTCACTCTTGTATGTTTTTCACCACTAAATCATCTTGTATTTATATCGTCTTTAACTTTGAAACATATCCAAAGTTGGCTATCCAAAATAAAATTTAAATTAGGTCAGTGCAAAAACATCCTAGGGTGGAATTAGAATGAAGGTGATCCAAACACATGCTTCATATGGACCCAGATAGATCCAACGTGCTTCATCAACTTTGAAAGTAGTATTCCACACAAGGTCAGCCAAACTAGTGTAAAACACATAGAACCATTAAGCATGAATCTTCCAAATGTCAAAATTATCTTCAACATGATCAAGGCAACTCAAATATAGAACCCCAAGTCATAAGAATTCATCAAAGAGGAATCCAGACCAACAACATTTCTCCTAGACCTCAACCAGAAACATAGAAAACCACAGTTCACAATTGGTGAACACAACTCACACTATACAATGAATCAACAACTAAAAATATGGATATAACATCTTCTAACAACCATGATCAACATATTTGAACCACACAAATATAGGACCAAATTCGGAGCAAAACTCAAAGAAACAATTGAACACTTGCAACATATCTTCATTACAATTTTCTCAATATCCTCAACATATAAAACCAACAACAACCAGTTGATCAGTTGACATCAATGAAAAAACCTTCAATCTTCCCATTCTTACAACAATCCCCCACTTTTTCATTGATGGAAACACATGATGTGAAAAATCATCAAAGACACCATACTAGCTCTAATTACACTTCTCAAGATTTTTCTTTTTATTTCTCCCCCTTAGTAGATAATCTTTTATAGTCTTCCTCTTTTTCTTCACATGCTTCCTCTCCTTTTTCACATGCTTCCTCTCCCCCATTGAAATCAATGGAAAAGGAAAAATATATTTTACATTGATTTCTCCTTTGACATAGAAAACAAAATACTCACAATGGCAACACCTGATACTACCTACTCCCCGTGAGAGGTAGCCACCAAAACATCAGTCTAGAAGAATGATAGACCCATAGATCCACTAGACTGATACATGTCCATATGCATCTAGTTTAAGAAAGGAGGGGTAATGACCCCTAACTTCTTCGAGAGATACTCAAAAGTATCTTTAGGAAGAGCCTTCATGAAAATATCAACAATCCGATCCTTCGTCAAAACATACTCAAGCTTTACTTCATTATCTATGACCTTCTCTCTTAAGAAATGATACCTGATAGATATATGATTCATCCTCGAGTGCATCATAGGATTCTTTGAAATGTTAATTGCACTTGTATTATCACAAAAAATAGAAATAGGGTCATCATATACCACTGTGATATCTTTCAATATTTGTTTCACCCATAAAAATTTTGTACAACAAGATGCAACAACAATATACTTAGCTTTAGCAGTAGACAAGGAGACTAAATCTTTATTTTTGCTTGACCATGCCACCAATTTGCATCTAAGAAAGAATGCACCACCACTTGTACTCTTTCTGTCATCTACACATCCACCCCAATCTACATTTGTATAAGCACTAAGTGTGAAGTTGGTATCTTTAGGATACCATAACCCATAATCCGGAGTTCCATTCAAATATTTAAAAATTATAACAACATGTGTTTCCTTAGGATCTTCTTGAAATCTAGCCACAAGATAGACAACATGCTTAATATCTGGTCTAGTAGCAATAAAATATAATAGTCCACCAATCATAGATCTATACTTGCTCTGATCAACCTTAGGTGAATCATCATCTTTACCCAATTTGAAACCAATCACCATAGAAGTACTTACTGGTTTGGAACCATCCATCCCAAACTTTTTCAACATCTCTTTCACATACTTAGACTGTGAAATAAAAATTCCTTTATCTGTTTGATTAATCTATAGCCCAAGAAAGAAATTCATCTCTCCAAACATAGACATTTCAAATTCTTTCTACATCTCTTCCACAAACATCTTGCACATATTTTCATTTTCTCCAAAGATAATGTCATCAACATACACAATTACAATCAAGATTTTTTCATTTTCAATCTTACAATACAAATTACTATCTGTCGTACCTTTGTTGAAACCTTGCTGAATCAAATACCTATCCAACCTTGCATACCAAGCTCTAGGAGCTTGCTTTAATCCATATAAAGCTTTCTTCAATCTACACACCATATCCAGTCGCTCCGACAACTGAAATCCTTCTAGTTGTTCCATGTAGACTTCTTCTAGCTCACCATTCAAAAATGTTGACTTGACATCCATTTGATAGACCTTGAAATCTTAATGAGTAGAAAATTATAGGAACATCCTTATAGATTCCATTCTTGCTACTGGAGGAAAATTTTCTTGAAAATATATGCCTTCTACTTGCAAGTAACCTTTACACACAAGCCTTGCTTTTTTTCTAACCACTTCTCCATTCTCATTCAACTTATTTTTGAATACCCACTTCGATCCAGTGATATTTTTATCTGCTAGTCTTGGGACCAATTCCCAAGTTTGATTCTTTTCAATCTACATAAGTTCTTCTTTCATGGCTTCCATCCAATGCTCATCTTTATAAGGTTCACTTACAGTCTTTGGTTCATTCTCAGACAGTAAACATAGATTAACTTTAGTAGCAGCTCTACTTCTAGTCAATACACCTTTTGTTTTGTCACCAATTATCTAACTTTTTGAATGATTCTTTTGTACATATCTAGGTGTCTTAGGGGACACCACCAGAGCTTCTTCTTCTCTTTGATTTTGATCATCCTACTTTTCTTTCTCATCCTTTTCATGTTCTTCAATCTCTTCTACTCTTACACAATCAAGTTTATCAAATACATATCCATCAATGTCAATATCATTCTTCATTGTCTGATCAACCTTGACATTTGCAATCTCTACAATATTTCTCAGTATTTTATTGAAACATCTATATGCCTTTCTATTAGTATAATATCCACAAAAATTCCTTCATCACTTCTTGCATCAAAATTTCCCAAAGTTTGTTCGTCTCTTCTAATATAACATTTGCTTTTGAATACCTTGAAATACTTAACAATAGGAATTCTTCCATGCCATAGCTCATAGGGAGTTTTTGTACTATTTTATCTTGCTTGAACTTGATTGAATACGTAAAAAACAATATGAATAGCTTCTTTCTAGTAAACTTCTAGTAAACCAGCCTCAGTAATCATTAATCTAGCAGCTTCATGAATTGTTTTATTTTTCCTTTCAACAACTCCATTCTGCTAAGGAGTTCTCAAAGTAGATAACTGTATCTTTATTCCATGCACTTCACAAAACATATTAAAATCATGAGAGGTGAATTCTCCACCTCTGTTAGACCTTAATCATTTTATCCTTATGTTCACTTTATTTTCAACCATAGCTTTGAATGTCTTAAGTCTATCTAATGCATTTGATTTCTCTCTAAGAAATGTAACCCATGTATATCTAGAATAATCATCAATTAAAAGAATAAAGTACCTTTTACCTTGTAGACTTCTCAATTTTTGAGGACCATAGAGATCTGTATGAATTAAATCCAATAGTCTAGTAGTAGACCATTCCTTTGATATGTAATGATTTCTTGCTTGCTTTCCAAACTGACAATTCTTGCACATAGCATTAACAAGCTTTGTAATTCTTGGTAAATCTCTCATGGCCTGAACAACACTAATCCTTGCCAAGTTATCAAAATTTAAGTGACACATTATCTGATGCCATAACCAACTATCATTAATCTAAGTCATAAAGCATCATCTATAAACACCTTTAAGTTGATAGATATTTCCTTCAGATTTCTTTTTTGCGGAAATTAATGTTCTAGATCCTTTCTGAATCTCACATCTCTCATCCTTAAACACAAGATCTTATACCTTACTACACATCTGACCAACACTAAAATATTATTCCTTAAACCCTTAACATAGTAGACATCATCTGTATGATGCTTTCCATCAAAACTTATTGAACCTATCCCACAGATTTTAGCACGGGTATCATCTCCAAACATACCGAAGCCTCCATCATATTTTTCAAGATTAAAAAACTTACTTTTATCACCATTCATGTGATGTGAACAAACACTATCAACTACCCAATAATTTTTCTCTTTTTTAGCATGTAGGGCAGAGATAATCCTATCTTCATTTCTCTCCTTCTCTGGAGGACTATCTTTTACCTATTTTTCAGAATTAGCAAAAGTAGATTCATCCTTTATATCTAGGAAGAAGCATTCATTGTCATCAGGATCTTCATATCCTAAATCCCATCAAATGTGTTAGCATTCTCATTCACATAATATGCTTTGTTAATCTTCTTTCCTTTCTTTTCTTTCTCATATCTTTGTTTATTCTTTTTAGCTCTTTCTAGAAACTTTGCAACATAATGGCCTATTTCTCCACAACTAAAAAATTTAAAGGGTAACTTACCTTCTTACTTACCAAAACCTTTCCTCATCCTTCTTACAAAGTTAGCTTCTTTTTCATCAAAGTTGTCTTCATCCAGATCTTAAGCTTTTGTAGCCTTAAAATCAGTCTTTGATTTCAATCCATTCCTTAGATTCGGCTTCCTCATCTCATAAGATGTCAAAAATCCCAACAATAGATCTTAAATACAGGTATTATAATCTATAGTCTACTCAATACCACACACTTTCTCATTGTAAACATCAGCGAGAGTCCTAAGAATCTTATTTACAATCCTAGTTTCATCTATAGTAGTGCCAAGTCCTTACATTTGTGCCACTATCTCATCCAATCTATGTACATAAGATTTAACATTCTCATCTTTAGACATATGCAGAAGCTCATACCGTGTCTCCAAATTCTGTAATTTTTCATCCTTGACTCTTTCATAACCTTCATGTGCTCTTTCCAAAGCATCCCAAAATTCCTTAGCAATCTTCAGATTCTGAACCTTAATCAACTCATAATGTACTAGACTATTCTTCAAGATGTACTTCTCCTTATTGTTCAATTCATGTGCTTTGATCTCGTTAGGTGTATTCAAATCATTAGTAGGAAGAGTGTAAGGATTCTTGTAGGCTTTCTTCACATCATATCCACAATACTCCAGATAGCATAATTAGTTCCATCAAACCTCAGATGATCATAAATCATTTTTCTAGCCATCCCGGACCTTCCTCAAGCAGTTAAGCTCTTCACCAAGGAACCTTGATTTGATACCAATTGTTGAACAGGATAACTAAGAGGGGGGGTGAATCAGTTGTCACATATTTAATTTTTTAATTCATTCACCGAAAATAATTCTTAACACTACTTAAATGATTAGTTATCAAATGCCAATGTAGGAACTTAAATCTAATACATAAATACAATAACACCAGATTTACGTGGAAAACCCAATAAGGGAAAAACCACAATGACGATTAACTCACGCTATAGAGAATATCAAAACTGATTACAAGAGGGTCACTGCCAAAATAAGGACTCATTGTCCAGAACAAGGACTCACTATCCAACACGGCTAACAACCTAGAGGGATCACTACCACAGAGATACAAAGAAGACAAAGAAGACTTGTTACAGAGAGAAGACAATCTCAATGCAACAAAGGATTCCACCACAATCACTCATAGACATGCATGAATGATAGAGTTCACCTTTTGCTCACTACATCCAGAAACTCAACATTAAAGCTTCACACTGATCTGCCACACTCGCATTACACACACTCACTGGATATCATCAATGTCGCGTCCATATGCTTTGTTTCCTTTTCACTTAGCTCTATTCTTCGCTCTTGTATGTTTTTCACCACTAACTCATCTTGTATTTATATCATCTTCAACTTTGAAACATATCCAAAGTGGGCTATCCATATTCAAATTCAAATTAGGTAGGTGCCAAAAAATCCTAAGGTGGAATTAGAATGAGGGTGACCCAAACACACGCTTCATAGGGACCCAAATAGATCCAACACGCTTCATCAACTTTGAACGTAGTATTCCACACAAGGTTGACCAAACCAGTGTAAAACACATAGAACCATTAAGCACGAATCTTCCAAATTCCAAAATGATCTTCAACACAATCAAGGCAACTCAACTCTAGAACCCCAAGTCATAAGACTTCATCAAAGAGGAATCTGGACCAACAACATTTCCCTCGAACATCAACCAAAAAGATAGAAAACCACAGTTCACAACTGGTGAACACAACTCACACTGTACAATGAATCAATAGCTAAAAATCTGAATATAGCATCTTCTAACAACCATGATCAACATATCTAAACCACACAAACATAAGAGAAAATTCAGAGAAAAACCCAAAGCAACAACTAAACACTTGCAACATATCTTCATTACAATTTTCTCAATATCCTTGAAATATACAACCAACAACAACCATTTGATAACCAGTTGATCAGTTGACATCAATGAAAACACCTTCAATCTTCCCATTCTTACAACAATATGTGTAATTATTTCTTGAGAATGATTTAAAGGATAAAATAAAGAGTCTCTTCAACTTCTTGAGACTTGAACATTCTCTTACAAAATATATCCAATAAAATAAGAAACATTATTGTTGAGGTGACACATTCATGTTTTTTCTCCTTGAGAAGGTTGAGTAGCTAACACGATGGTTTTGGATTTGTACATGTAGAACTCATTAAATATTGGAGGCATCTCACTATGTTGTGAAATGATCATGTTCTTAGTCCTTAATTTCCATAGAGCCTTGTTCACTCATGCTAAATCTATTTTTCTAGAGAAAATTATCGCATGCCCTATAAACAGAGATAAGGTGAAGTCAATGTTGCTCAGCTTATGCTCTCCACATTGAAGGATCATTTTTGAAGATAATTTTAGTTGCTTCTTTGAATTTTGTTTTTAGAAATTCCCAATCTTTTTATTGAGCATCCTCTTCTCTTTGAAGATGAACACCTATGCTTAAAATATCATTTTGAATATCTATTTTCATCTGGTTACATTATTTAAGCAATTTTTTTGTTCCAATATTTTATTTTTTTAAGAATGAAAGCTTCCATTCGATACTCCTCTTCCACATAACACATCTATTTTTTGGATGTTGTGGTTGTGTTACTGATATGTGGTTGTCATTGATGTCAATACTATTAGCATTGATGTATTGAAGGCTGTATATGTCAAGGATATTGAGAAAATTGTTAAAGAAAGAGTTGCAGGTTGCCAGTGGAACAATGAAGGTCATGAAGGTGTCTTGATTAGTACATTAATGATCAATCATTGTGGACTAAAGGGTTTATTTTTGAGAGTATCTAGTTTATCCACCACAAGTTTCAGAGGTCTGCATGAAGTTTTGATCGTGTTATGAACAGTTGTGTTCTAACAGTTTCTATGGTTTTAGTTAGTATTCCTAAGTGAAGTTGATGTGATTCTAGTAATTTCAGTTGCTACAGATGTTTCTCTATTGGTTCTTGTTTCTTGTGGATGCTTCTAGATCATTCTCTATCTTTGTTGCATGTTTGTGTTGATCGATGTTTTTGTGGTCAAAGATTTTTCTCATGTGTGTTCGGGTGTTCATGTTCTTGGACGACATGGTGCTTGTAACTTGTTGTGGATCCTTGGAGATTAAAATTTGAATTTTTGGCACACTCGAGGATGTTTTTTTGGGCCTCAACATAATATTGGCTGACGGTGTTTGATTTGCATTGAAAATTTATTTGTAAATTGGGGCCGACATTGAAAATATGTTTTATATTTTGGCCAACAAAGTTGTTGATGCAAATCCATGTTGCAGATATATAAGAGCAGATGGTTGTGTGAAGTTATGTATGTGTGTAGTGTGAAGAAGTGCTAGAGAAAGTACAAGTGTGAGAATAGTGATCTAATCATTTGATTGCAGAGAAAAGTGTGAAGAATTTTGAGTGAAGTGTGAAGGAGTGTTTTTGTGCTTAACCAAAACTGTATCAGGATTTTGAAGAAGCAATTTTCTTAGTTCATACCCTACGGATATAATCCATATTTTGCTTCTTTGGGAAGTGAGCCCTCTTGTATTTGAGTAGTGAGCTCTAGGTAGTGTGCTTGAATGCATGTGCATTCCCATTATTCTTCTCTATACTTTTAACAAGGTATAATATTGTGGACTAACATCCACCATGGTTGTCTGTCCTTGTTTTTCTAACATTTGGTATCAAAGCAGGTTCCTCTGAAGAAGTTTAAAAGCTTGTGGTGATCTGAGATGGGATCATACAAGAAGGACAACCCTAGATTTGATGGAACAAACAACTCTTTGTGGAAAGCCAGAATGGAGTGTCATTTGAGGTGTATTGATGAACCCTTCTGGAAGATTACAAAGAACATATATAATATTCCTTAGAATGGTCCTTCCACTCTTGATGAGATTAAAGAGGTCGAGACTAATATCAGGGCTATTGAAGCTTTGCTGAGTGCTTTGACGGGTTCAAAAATGACAAATGTGATAGGTCTAAAGAAATCTCATGAGATTTGGAGGAAGCTAGAGACTTTGTATGAAGGAGATGTAAATGTGAAGGTCGCTAAGCTAAATTTTTTAAAAGGAAAGTATGAAAATTTGAAGATGGGTGAAGATGAAAATATTTCTTCTTTTATGCAAAGAGTAAATGAACTTGTGATGGGTATTAGATGTGCCAGTGGTACCCTGGATGAACAAGAAATTGTAGCTAAAGTTCTCAGATCATTTCCTCCCTCTTACATGTCAAAGGCTCATGCTATTGAAGAGTTCAAATCAGTAACAAATGTGACAAGGGATATGCTGATTGGTAAACTTGTTGCCTTTGAGTTAAGTGAATTTGGTGATTCTGCCCCTAAGACTAAATATGCATTTAAGGCTTTTGTATCCGAAAGAAACATGCAAAGATATGATCCAAGAGAAATTTCTATAAAAAAATTCAAGTATGAGGAAGAGATGAAATAGCATGAAGAAGAAGAAAGAGAGGTTGAAGAGCCAAAAGCATTGATTGTGAAGAAAGAAGGCAGAGGACAAGGTAATTATAAAGGAAAGTTTCCTATTAAATGTTTCTCTTGTAGTAAAATAGGTCATTTTTCTTCAAGGTGTCCTGAAAGAGTTATTAGGACTAAACCTAACAAACCTAGATTTCAAAAGAAGTGTTATTTTGTTGAAGAAGGTGTGACTGATGAAGAATCTGATAAATAAAATGGAAATGAAGATGAATGGGTTTCATTACTATCAAGGAAAATGGTCTGGTGGCTATTGAATTTGCTAAAGTTGAGAAAGCTCTTGTAGCCCAAATTGAAGAAAAGGATGAGTGGGTTATTGACAATGGATTCTCACATCATATGACTAGTGACAAAAAAATTTTTGTAAGTCTAGAGAAATAAGATGGTGGGGTTGTATGATTCAGAGATAACAATGCTGGTGTGATTCATGGTAGAGGATCTATTTGTCTTGGCCGTAAACATAACATTGATGATGTCCTTTATGTTGAAGGCTTAAAGCATAACCTATTGAGTGTTGGATAGATGGTGGACAAGGGTTATGATTTTTAGTTCAAAGATGGAAGATGCAGGATACTTGGAAGTTTTGGAAATATGATTGCTTTAGGTGCAAAGACAAGAGGTAAGATTTTTCACCTGAGTGTTGGTAATGTAAGTTGTTTAATTTCTCAAGTAGATGAAATATGGTTATGGCATAGGAGGCTATGCCATGTGAATTTTGATAACATTGTCAAGGTAAGCTCCATTCAAGAAGTAAGTGATTTACCTAAGCTAGTGAAGCTTGCTAACACAATATGTAAGGAATGTTAGATGGGTAAACAAAGTAGAGTTTTTTTTAGAGTAAAAAGCATCATTCTAATGGAGTACTCGAGATGGTGCATATTGATCTATGTGGTCTCTCCAGAATCAGAAGTCTACAAGGAGAAAGGTATTTTATGCTGCTTATTAATGATGATTACTCTAGGATGATATGGGTTGCTTTCTTAAGAGAAAAATGTGAAGCATTAGAGAAGTTCAAGAGTTTCAAAGCTATGGCAAAGAATGAGTCAGGTTTGAAGATAAAGTGCCTAAGGTCAGATAGAGGTGGTGAGTTCACCTCTAGGAAGTTCAATTCTTTTTGTGAAGAGCATGGAATCAAAAGACAATTATCTACTCCACGAACCCCTCAATAGAATGGAGTTGTAGAGAAAAAGAACAAAACAATTATGGATACTACTAGAAAAATGATAATTGAAGGAAATGTGTCTCACATCTATTGGAGAGAAGTTGTAAACACTTGTGTGTACAATTTAAATTGGGTACATGTTAATGGTATTTCTGGTAAGACTCCTTTTGAGATATGGTTTGGTTATAAGCCTACTATTAAATATTTCAAGATTTTTCAAAGCAAGTGCTACATTAAGAGAGATTAGGACATAGGAAAGTTTGATACAAGGAGCGATGAAGGATTCTTTCTAGGTTACTCTACCAAGAGCAAGGCTTATCAGTGCTATAATAGAAGATTGATAAAAATGGTTGAAAGTGCAAATGTCAGAGTTGATGAGGACTCTGCTAGATCATCCAGATACTATGGATATGATTCAGATGACCAGCAAGATAGTTCAAACAAAGGGAAGAATGCAATGACACAAAATCAAGTTCAAGTTGTTCTGGTAAATCAAGAAAGTCAAGAAGGAGAGACAATTGGAAGTGCAAAAGAAAGAATAGAAGAACTAGAAGTGCAAGTGAATCCTAAAACTCCAAGGTATGTGAGATTGAATCATTTAGAGAATCAAATTATAGGAGACAAGAATAAAGGTGTGCAGACTAGAAGAAGGATTACAAAAGAGTATTGCTTGATTTCCAAAATTGAGTCTAAAAATTCCAATGAAGCTTGTAATGATGAATACTAGATGGAAGCTATGAAGGAAGAGCTTATGCAGATTGAAAAGAATGATACATGGATTCTTGTTCCCATACCTAAAGATAAAAATGTGATCGGTACTAAATGGGTCTTTCAGAATAATCTAAATGAAGAAGGTGAAGTGGTCTAGAATATAGCAAGACTAGTATGTAAAGGGTATTCACAAATGGAAGGCATTGATTTTGAAGAAACCTTTGCCCCTTTTGCCAGAATTGAAGTTGTAATATTATTTCTTGCTTATGTTGCATATAAGAACTATAAAGTATATCAAATGAATGTGAAGTGAGCTTTTCTAAATGGTGAGTTAGAAGAAGAAGTATATGTTGAACAACCAGATGGATTTCAACTGACTAACAAGGAAGACATGGTTTCTCAATTGAAGAAAGATCTATATGGGCTCAAGCAAGCTCCTAGAGCCTGGTATGCTAGACTGGATAAATACTTACTAAAGCTTGGATTTAATAAAGGTACTGCTGATAGAAACTTGTATTTTAAGTTGGATCATGATAAAGAGTTAATTATTGAAGTCTTTGTTGATAACATTAGTTTTAGAGGAGATGATGACCTATGTATGAAGTTTGCTAATGAAATGAAAAGTGAATTTGAAATGAGTATGATTGGAGAGATGAATTTATTTCTGGGATTGCAAGTCACTCAATTAGACAATGGGATTTTCATATCTCATTCCAAATAAGTGAGAGAGTTATTGAAGAAGTTTGGAATGGAAGACTCAAATCCTATTGGTACACCCATGGTAATCGGATGCAAGTTAACACATAATGATGATTCTCCTAAGGAAAATCAAACAAGATATAGGTCAATGATTGGAAGATTGCTCTACTTAACTTAAACCAAACTAGACATCATGAATGTTGTATGTATGGTTGATAGATTTCAAGTTGATCCAAAAGAATCTCATGTGACTGCTATAAATAGAATCTTTAGATATCTGAAAGGAATAGTTGATTTTGGGCTTTGGTATCTTAAAGATGATGATCTTACATTGAGTGCATATACTGATGTGGATTGGGCAGGAGATGTAGATGACAAGAAAAGTACTAGTGGTGGTGCTTTCTTCCTAGGGAAGAAGCTGGTGTGTTGGTTGAGCAAAAAGTAGAATTCCATTTCCCTATCTACTGTTGAGGTGAAGTATATTGCTGCTGCGAATAATTGTACTCAAGTGATGTGGATGAAACGGATGTTGAAAGATATCAGAGTAGTATATGATGAACCTATTGCCATATACCGTGACAACTCAAGTACAATAAACATATTGAAGAATCCAGTGCTACACTCTAAGACCAATCATATATCAATCAAGTTTCACTTTTTGAGGGAGAAAGTGAATCAGAAAGAAGTCAGATTGGAGTATGTGCCTACCAAAGAACATGTTGCAAACATTTTCACCAATTTTTTGCCAAAGGATACTTTTGAGTATCTCAAAGGGATTCTAGGGGTGATTACCCCTCTTGATATGAACTAGAGATGCATTTACTTGCATCAATTTTTATGATTCAAAGCTATATTTTGATTCAGATTGATGATTTTGTGGATGCTACTCATAGGGAGTAGTCAGATGTGCAAATATGTGGTTCAAAGCTTGTCTATGGGAAGATAATTTTTATCTTTTCAATTGATGTTAAAGGGGGAGAAGATTCATGTGAAAAAATGTGAATTATTTGGGGAGAAGAGCCTTGTGCAGTGAAGTTCATGTAGAAGAAGTTGAGGAAGAAGAGTCAGAATCTAAGGGGGAGTAAGTGTTGATTGAGAGTTATGTTGATGGTGTTTTTCACATCATGTGTTTCCAAAAATGACAAAGGGGGAGATTGTTGGATGTTGTGGTTGTGTTACTGATATGTGGTTATCATTGATGTCAACACTATTAGCATTGATGTATTGAAGGCTGTATATGCCAAGGATATTGAGAAAATTGTTAAAGAAAGAGTTGCAAGTTGCAAGTGGAAAAGTGAAGGTCAGGAAGGTGTCTTTCTTAGTAAATTTATGATCAATCATTTTGGACTAAAGCGTTTATTTTTGACAGTATCTAGTTTATCCACTGGAAGTTTCAGAGGTCTGTGTGAAGTTTTGATCGTGTTATGAACAGTTGTGTTCTGGCAGTTTTTTTGTGGTTTCATTAGTATTCTTGAGTAAAGTTGATGTGATTCTAGTAATTTCAGTTGTTGTAGGTGTTTCTATGTTGTTTCTTGTTGCTTGTGGATGCTTCTAGATCATTCTCTATCTTTGTTGCATGTCTGCATTGATTGGTGTGTTCGTGGTCGAAGATTTTTCTCATGTGTGTTTGGGTTTTCATGTTCTTGGTGGACATGGTGGTTGTAACGTGTTGTGGATCCTTGGAGATTAAAATTTGAATGTTTAGAACACTCAAGGATTTTTTTTTGGGCCACAACATAATATTGGTCGACGGTGTTTGATTCACATTAAAAAATTATTTGTAAATTGGGGCCGACATTGAAAATATGTTTTATATTTTGGGAAACAAAGTTGTTGATGCAAATCCATGTTGCGGATATATAAGAGTAGATGGTTGTGAGAAGTTATGTATGTGTGTGGTGTGAAGAAGTTCCAAAGAAAGTGAAAATGTGCAAATAGTGATCTAATCATTCAATTGCAGAGCAGAGTGTGAATAATTTTGAGAGAAGTGTGAAGGAGTGCTTTTGTGCTTAACCAAAACTGTATCAAGCTTTTGGAGAATCTTTTTTCTCAGTTTATACCCTACGGATATAATCAGTATTTCTCTCCTTTGGGCAGTGATCCCTCTTGTATTTGACTAGTGAGCTCTAGGCAGTGTGCCTGAATGCATGTGCATTCCCATTATTCTTCTCTATACTTTTAACAAGGTATAATATTGTGGACTAACATCCACCATGGTTTTTCCCCTAATAGGTTTTCCACGTAAAAAATCTTGGTGTTCTCTATGTTTCTAATGTGCTAATTGTTTATGGTTTATTGTTCATGCATCAGATATGGGATTAAGTTTAGTTAAGTTTTAAAAGTTTATATAATCTATGACAACTGATTCACCCCCCCCCTCTTAGTTGTCTATCCTTGCTTTTCCAATGCTATTTTCATAATAATTTGGAAATATTTATTCAACCATCAATTTGTTTGCTCCTACTTCAAGCATTTTTTTGTTATCACCATTGATTTTCGACCAAATGGATTACTCATGTTTGGTAGTGTAATCTCATTGTCTATTTCATCTTTCAACACTTCAATGTCTTTGCATATCTTTCTCATGTGTGATAAATTTTATTCATCTAATCAATATGTCCTTACTTCAATCTTCAATGATCTGTTGGATAAGAAAACTGAGAGGGGGGGTGAATCAATTGTCATAGATTATAACCTTCAATTCAATTATTGGAACTAATACATAAAATGCTTAAATGATTAAGCATCAGATGCTAATGCAAAAAATCAAATCCAATGCACAAACATAATAACACTAGATTTATGTGGAAAACCCAATGAGGGAGAAACCACGATGAGGATTAACTCACACTATAGATAATATCAAAACCAATTATAAAAAGGATCATTGCCTGAGATAAGGCTCACTGCCTACAATAAGGACTCATTGTCCAACAAGACTACAACCTGGAGGGATCACTATGACAAAGATACAAAAGATTAAGGATTACTTCCAAAATATTGAATTAATAGAATACACCTTCAATGTGTAGGGTTCATTTCCACTAAAGCTCAGAATATGAAGTACTGCCTCACACAGTAATTGCTCAAAAAAATGCACTGATCACAACTGATAAAGCATTTAGGCTCAGATCTTCACACACTCCTCAATCCTCTTCGAATTTCACATTCACTACTCATGTGTGTCTTCTTCCACTACTCTACCCATCATACTCAAAACACCTTATATATATACAAGCATATCTTGATAATCAATTAGGTCA
This sequence comes from Sequoia sempervirens, assembly GCA_007258455.2. Taxonomy (NCBI): domain Eukaryota; kingdom Viridiplantae; phylum Streptophyta; class Pinopsida; order Cupressales; family Cupressaceae; genus Sequoia; species Sequoia sempervirens. Next base: position 22,772,456 of record VDFB02109042.1, read on the forward strand.
GCCTAATTAGATGAACACAAAAATAATCAAAACCTTATTTGTCGACACCATATATGATTTAAGCATTATATCAAGTTGGAGAACATCTATAAAGCATAACTAGTCTTCATAATATATTTTATACATTGAGCTGACCAAGATCATCAAGTATCAAAATCATAGCTTATCTCACGGTAAAAAACTACACCTTAATAATTAACACACCAAACCAACCAACATACCAGACCATATAATGATCATCTTCAATAGGAAATAGCTTTTGGTAAATAACTCATACATTTAGTACTATGATGCTATCAATGACAATCTATTGACATCAATGACAACCATTTGATGCAAGCTTCAACTTCCAACAATCTCCCCCTTTGTCATTGATGGTAACATAAGATGTGAAAAGCCAGCAACAACAACCTTTGTAATTCTTTTGATGAGATGAAATTATTTTCATTCTTTTTCACATGCTTCCTCTCCCCCTTTGACATCAATGACAAAAAAAAGATCTATCTCCCCCTTCAAGAAATTAAAAAAAAATTTCTTCAAAAAGGATATAAAAAATAGTTCTTTACCTCAATCCTTCTTTCCTTAAAATATCTCCTTGTATTTTTCTTTCAGCTCTCAAAGATATGTCTTCCAGGAAACCACTGACAACTTGATGTTTAAACAAATATTGTTGTTCTTTTCTATTGAATCAACTATTTCTAGAAGAGTATCCAAAATATTAATATTTTGTGCATTATTCTCAGCTTCAACCAGGAGACCAAAAAGTTGTTCCAATCTTAGTTCAATTATTTCTTTAACTTTCCAAAAGGTCTTCACAATACCATCCCTCTATACCATAATGACTGCAAGTTTAGATTGTAAGGAATTTATCCTTTTCTTTTGCGCTCCATCCTTGTCATCAAGGATATCATATGTTTTTCCAATAGAATTCAGCTCAAGCTCAATAGCATCAATTTTTTCTCTGTAGTTTCCAATAGCAGTAGGCCACCAGAGACAATACCTATACATGTTGTTTACATTCTTGATGCATGTTTTCAATTCATTTATGCTCTCAGTCAATCTCTTCTATGAATTTCCACATCTTTCTTCCATAGCCAATTGAATCTCGTCTTTTTATGTTGTTTCACTAGGTGACTCTGACTTTAGTCTTTCTCTAGTCTCCTCAATCAATACTTCTGGTAAAACACTTGTCAATTTGCTTAGATCAATATCATTGTGAATTATGTGAATATTCAAAGTGTATGTGATCTCATCCTATTTATATGATGGTCAAGACAACCAAATATCTCCAATCTTCTTTAGTCCACCAGATTGCTCAAGAATCTTTAACACCTTTTCCTTAGTAAAGTCTTCTTCATCATCAGTTGATGCAAAATCAATTGTTTTTGTAATCTTTTCTTATTTTTCTTCTTCCTTTTCCTCTGACCTCAACTTCTTTATATTTGAAGGAGAACTTGAGATAATTCTTCTTGCCTACCTCTTTCTGGAGGATGATCCTTATCACCAGGTCGATTAGAGTATGTATTAGAAGTGCCCTTTGATCTCATGTTACCCAAGTTAGGGATTCTACCTCGTTATTTATTGAATTCTTGACTGGAATGGGTCAATTATTGCATAATCCTATTATTGCTGCAATTGCTTCCTTCATGATCTCATAGGACTTGTCGAAGATCATTTGATCACCTTGAATTTTGCTTAAGATAAACTGAACAATGCTCACATTTGAAAAGTATGAAAATTCGCTCCAAATGTCTAAACCTTTGTGCCCTAAATTCTTGATCATTTGCATTTGATCAACTGAAAGAGAACTCTCAAAATTTTGAATCTTTTCATGATCAAATTCATCAATCTGTAGCTTACTCAATTTCTACAATTAATTTTTTCACAGATTAAATATCACCATTTCCTTCGACTCCATTGTTTCAGCCTTGTTCTCCATACTTTCACTTGCCAATAACCCTAACTCTTTATTTCTCAACTGCTCTTTATTCCTTAGCTCATTCACATCATGATGAAAATGATTACTCAATATTTCTTATTTAACTTGGTGCTTTTAAGGTTTCATCATAAAAGATAATTTATTGCGTGTGACATCATCATTTGTACTTAATTCTGTCAGTACCTTCTTCTACCAAAGCTGTTGGATCAATTTTGTATTTATTATTTTTTTACTTTTAAATTGTCAACTATCTTTGAGAAACATTGTGACCCAAGAGGGGCTCCGCAATTTTCCTGATTTGCATCTTTTCTGTCATAATTTTTTCAATGCCTTCAAAATAGAGATTCTCATCACATATCCATGTTTCTTCGCATGACACCTCTTATATCATGGTTTTTCTATATTTTTCTGTGAATTCTCCCCCCTGAAACCATTACTAGGTTCATTCCTTAGAAGAGGTATTTGCACCAGATGCAAATATAGGGCCATTTGATTCATCCTTGTTCTTAGGTTCTTCCTTCTTTCTCCAATTTTTTTCCATTTCTCTCCTTCTTCTAGATCTACCTTGTTCATAGGCTTGTTCTTTTGTTCCAGGTTTGGTTTCTTCCCAACTTTGCTTCTACAAAATTTTGAGATATGTCCAGGTTTGTTGCAAGTGTAGCACATAACATATCCAAGATCAAATAAATTTTCTTTTATCTTCATCCTGCATTGATTAGCCTTGTGTCCAAAGATATTGCATATGTAACAGTAGCCTTGAAAAGATTGAATTCTTCCCTTTATATCAAATCTTTTTATCATCATAAGGTTTCTACATACGGTAGCTCTATGTCACAACTTGTTGCAACTATAACATTTTCTAGCAAGGAATCTAGCATTATGACTCATTCTATTTTGTTTCATCCTACTTCTACATTCAGTTGCTTTATGTCCAAATTTATTGCATGAGAAATAAAAGCCATTAAAAGATGGGTACCTTTTAGAATTAGGTTGTCGGATGGGTATTCTTCCAGTATTGATCCTTCAATTCTTTCCTTGATAAGTATTGCCTTGAAATTTCCTTTGATTGTCTACTTTGTTGAAAACTGGATTAGTCTTTGAATTTTTTCCTTCTTCAAGTCCTAAACCACCTTCAATTCAATTACCAGAACTAACAGATAAATTGCTTAAATGATTAATCATAAAATACCAATGTAGAAACTCAAATCTAATGCACAAACACAATAACACCATATTTACGTGGAAAACCACCCAATGAGTGAAAAACCACAGTGAGGATTAACTCACACTATAGAGAATATCAAAACCAATTACAAAAAGGCTCACTTCCTGAGATAAAGCTCACTACCTAAGATAAGGCTCACTACCTACAATAAGGACTCACTATCCAATAGGGCTACAACCTAAAGAGCTCACTGCCACAAAGATACAAAAGATTAAGGCTCACTGCCAAAAGATTGAACTGATAGAATGCACCTTCAATGTGTAGGGTTTAGTTCCATTGAAGCTCAGAATATGAAGTACTTACTCACACAGTAATTTCTCAACAAAAATGCACTGATCACAACTAATAAAGCATTTAGGCTTAGATCTTCACACACTTCTCAATCCTCTTTGCATTTCATATTCACTTCTCATGTGTGTCTTCTTCCACTACTCTACTTATCATACTCAAAACACCTTATATATATACAAGCATATATTTATCATCAATTAGGTCGCCCTAATTAGATGAACACAAAAATAATCAAAACCTTCTTTGTCTATACCATATATGATTTAAGCATTATACCAAGTTGGCTAACATCCATAAAGCATAACTCATTTTCATAATATATTCTATATGTTGAGTTGGCCAAGATCTTCAAATATTAGAATCATAACTTATCTCACGGTAGAAAATTAGACCTTAATAATTAACACACCAGACCAACCAACATACCAGACCATATAATGATCATATTCAATAGGAAATATCTTCTAGTAAACAACTCATACATTCAATAATGTATTGACATCAATGACAACCATTTGATGCAAGCTTCAACTTCCAACATGATCTTCCCATAAGTTTTATAACCATGAATTTTACTAATCATATCCTTCCTTGTAGATGAAGTTAGATCAAAAGAACTTATTTGAATGATCATTTGAGGAAATGAATCAATCAAGGATTTTAAGAAATTAGTCAAAATTGTTACCTAATGCTTCAATTCATCCTTACTTTGTATATCTCTATCCATTCTTTCCATAATTCTAGCAGTTGTTACTTGAAATTTATGTACATACCCATCTCTAGTAGAAGGTCCCAAGTTAACTTTAGTGATATTAAAATCACTAACAATCACTTGTCCTATGTCCTTTACATAGAGGGATGTGCCACTTCTACATACATATTCCTTGTATCAACATCCTCCATAAATCTGGATGTGGTCTTTAATTTATTAGAGTTAGGAGTTCTCAGGAGCAACTGGCTGATAAAATCCTCATTAAGGGGATTCAATTAGACTATTTTCCCTTTCATTGAGAGAGTTTGTTCTGTCTAGGAGGTAGAAGTAGGAGTCATCATAGATTTGGTACCAGGAGATGTGAATGTAAATCTCTCCTAAAGGGAGTATCAAATATTTTCACTTCAAGGGAAGATGGTGAGATAGGTCCTATCCTTGGTGGAGAGTTTTGTGTTACATTTGCTGGAGGGGAATCAGGGACATAGGGAGAAGAATAATCACTTACATGTGTTAGAGAGGAAGGCACATCCACCATTTCTTCTACTACTTTCTTTCCTTCTCCTCCTAGGTTTTCTTTTGAACGTCATCCCCATAAGTATTTTTTGGCATTAATTTTTCTAAAGGATCCTCATCATCATCTTTTTATCCATATGGGATCATTTGTCGAGAAAATGAGGATGTTACAAAGTGGAGGGTGATGATACTTGGCTACTTTCCCCTTGATGTTGAGTATCTTGAGACTTTGGAGGCAGAAGGGAACAATATTTTATAGTATTTCTAGCCACCTAGTCGCGAGTCCTCTTGATTACCATTGTAGTCTTGCCATTGATGCTTTAAATATCCTTAATGTTACATTCCATTAACACAATAGGTTATGTATGTACATGATTGATAAAAATTGGATCGATCAAATCTAATTCATCATCTTTTATGTCTAAGATACCCCAATTCAATCTGAAAGTTAGAATTTATTTGAGAGATAATTTCATACAAATTCTTCAAACTTCATACTTATTTGCATAATTTTCCCAATAATATTCTAAATGTGGAATATGGTAATATCCTAGCCCTAATTGAAAATTGTCTTTAATGAAGTTTATTCTATCAAAGGATAACATCCTCTCATAAAATTGCATTGTATACTTCATTAAATTATTTTCAATATTAAGGGCATCTAACATTGATTTCTAAGAGTAATAACTAAGGACAATAGGGAATTGGATACCTACCTTCTTTCTCTCTTGGCACCTTTTATTTGGTTTTGCCACTTTCCTACATAATTTGATGAGAAAAAATGTGTCGTCTACATAATTATGTAACTTGTAATGGATTTCATCAAAACCTCCAATCTTGATGTAGGTAAATCTTTGAAACTATATAAAATGGCTACCATAAGTGTCAATTAATTGAACGACCTCTGCAGAAATCCTTAAACCTATGTCCCCTTGGATATCTCTTACCATCCTCATAGTGAACATGCCATTCACCCTTATAAAATGCTTGAAACCATTTTCCAATTGGATTTGATTATAATAATCATACAATTGGATATCTTCATCCTAGACCTCAAGTGGTCTCAAACCTAGCCAAGGTTTGGTACATGCGAAAGCAAAGAACAAATAGGAAGACATATAAAATGAATCATTGAGGGGAAGCTGAACGATCATTGAATGCATTTGATCATAGATAAGTTGAGCCCAATCAAGATATTCTTGGAGTAATCAAGATAATCACTTGATAATTAATTATTCATTAATTAATTATTAAGTCCCTTATTACTTTAGTTCACTTAAGCTAAAATTAGCTCTTTTTTATTATTAGATTGAATTAAATATAGGACAAATTTGTCTCATTGCATGAGATTAAAACACTTGTCACTATCTAGTCAAATTTTTATCTAGGGTTTTCTTTTGCTTGCTTTTATAAGCTTGCACATTCATTGCAATCAATGATCCATTCAATTTAGAACCATTTAGGTTAATACATAGAAAATCAGTTGCTCTTATGGATTCAATCTTTTTTGTCTTGGTTGCATAGAAAATTAGTTGTTTTTATATTTCTTTTGTGATAGGATAATTTCTTACAAATTATTTTTGGGTGTTGTGGAGTTAAATCAACTTTAACAAATATTTCTCACCATGGATAATTATCTGGATAAAGAAGTACATCCAGTCTTCAAAATTGACGAGCCATTAGAATGCCCAGTTTCCTTATTATAGTTTCATGTTTTTATCTTATTTCTGCTAAACTTTAAAAGACATTATCAAACCTTTTTCATTCACTTTAATTATTTCAAAACATTTGAAGATGATATATATTATATTAATGAATAAATGTGCAAACTTTGAATTTCTATGAGTTTAGTATAATTTCATGGTTAATCATAGTTGCTAACAATGAAATATGTCCTAAAGAAATAAGAATAACACCCATGCAATGAAGAACCTATCAACTCATAACAAAAGGATTCTCAACCCATAGCAGAAGGATGACAATTCAATGCAGCTAAAGGATTTAATATGCTACATCATGAGCACATTTCTAGAATGAGATGCAAGTAATGATTTGAGGACATGATCTTGGATGGCCAAGTGTAAATCCATCTCTTCAATAAACAATGAAGGAAGAAAGAGTATGTTCCAATAAGGAATAGAAGTTATAATAAGGGTTGCCCTGTTAGGGAATGTTTCCAATTTGTAATGGTCATCTTAAATAGTGTAGAGTCCTTGTTAGGGCATGTTTCCAATTTATAACGGTCATCTTAAATAGTGTAGATTCCTTATTCGACTTCTACACTCTTGCTATCATTGGTATTATTTTATTTTAAAGGACCTGGTCCTCTTCTTGTTTTCATGGGGGAGTTGACATTTGTTTTTAGTTTGTTTATAATTTTCAAATAAATGAACTCTCACATACCCTATATAGTAGGGTGCTCTTTAGAGAAGTCCAATAGCTAGATCTTTGCATGAATTGAATAAAATTAGATATTTTGTTACATTCTATTCAAGAATTATGTGTATGATTGGAATATAACAGAAAAGATATTTCGATAGCATGTTTTTTTTAGTTAAGTAATTGAAGAAGATACTATGGACGCAACAACTCAAGAAAGGGCCACTTGAGGTATTGTAGAGCCACATTAGTATAGATAATTAATTATATTATGTATTGTAATTTTGAGTTTATATTTTTTAGCTTACATTATATTGAATGTTACATTTTGTTCAGACTTTTGAATGATTAGTTAAATTAGGACATTTTGCAACAAAAACATGTATCAATTACAATCATAAATGATAAGTACCCGTAATAGTTAACAATTATTAGTATCTTCTTACCCTATTCTTTAGATAGGGATTATTTTAGTTAATATTTTGATGAATGTCCCTATTCAATCACCTATACTTAGTTGATACAGGACGTCCAAAATTCTTGAATGTATATATAGTGACAACATCATCTTAAGTCTATGATTCCCTAGTTGATAATTAAATGAAGTCCTTGTTAGATGCATACAACAATTGAGGGGGGGTTGAATTAGTTGTGTACTTTAAAATAGCAAAAACCCTCATTAACATTTAGATCTACTATAGCCCTTAAACCCTTACCCACCATTAAACCCATAGCATGCATTAACAAAATGTAAACATGTAAAATAGTAATGCAAACACACCCAAACACATAAGAACACTAGATTTACATGGAAAAACCAAGAATGGAAAACCACGGTGAGGATTAGCTCACTAATATATGAATTGCAACACCAAATATAGTAAGGCTCATTTCCAAGGGCTCACTACCTAGAAAGATAAAGAAAGGCTCACTACTAGTGGCTCAATGCCAAAGGACTCACTGTCCAGAAGAAAGAAGAATAGAAGAAGGGGTGGCTCACTACCAATTTGAACTACTAATAATGCATATTTTGTATGTCAAAGGTACAATTCCATTGAAGCACAAACAACTCATCAAATAGACTGAAATGTAGACACCTTCTACTCACTGCATTAGGAAGTCATAGTTATTAAGGCTCACACTAAGATCACCACACATGATCACTTTCACATATTTCACATCACACACTCTCTACTCTTAATCCACAAAACAATTCTTCTTGTTTATATACCCTCCACAACCTAGAAAAATCTCAATTACATCAGCCTAAAGGAAATGTACACACCTCAACCATGCAACATCAAATAGGTCAGCACCAAACATGTCCACAATATAAAGAAGTGAATCCAAACCATGTAACTACTTAATTGATACCCAAATATACACCAACACGCTTCTCAATAGTTCCTCAACCAAAAATTATCCTCTACAATTAGTGCTAGCATGCTAGGTCGGTCAAACCTACACTAACACTAATAAGCGACACCAAACACACCCCTCAAGGTGCATAAACATCTTGTAGACCACAAAAAATTACTCCACAATATGTATACAACATATCAGAATACCCCAACACCATCAAAATATTTTGCACAACTACTACAACCACCTGAAACTCAAGAACACCTTCATTTTATGCAACCAAACATACTGGCATAGACATCCAACACACCAGACAAATTTGTGGAGCACCACAACACTTGAAACTTCAAGGGAGGGTATATATAGTCAATATAAGCATGTTCCCAGATCCATAACACTAGAACCTTTACTGTGGATAAATGTAGAGCAATCTCATTTCTCCTAGACACCCTATTTCAATAAACAAACATACTGTCAAACACATCTTCCACTACAAAATGATCTAGAACCTGAAGCTCTATATATGACACCTTTGAACACCTCTGATCATTATTTCCAAACTGCATGAGCATATCTTTAGCCATGAAAAAGTGCACAGAAAACATTGAACAACACTCTATCACACTAAACTCTCTTTTATTTATATTTTCTCAAAAGCACTTGGAAACCAAGTGAACCAAATTCATCAACACCACTACTAACATCTCTAAAAAACATCTACATCATCTACAACATGCAAAACTTTCTAGCTACAATAATATATCCAAACATAAGTCAAACCAAAAACCTATATAACTATCAATGACAATACCAACATGTGCTGACATCAATACCAAGAATTACAAACAAATCATCAATACCAGTAGCATTCCAAAAATCTCTCTATACAAGGGGTTGAAATCAATGAAAACACCCAAGCAACTCACAAAAAACTCAAGCTTTCGACATCTCCAAACTTCCAACAACCCTCTCTTGAATAATGAACTTCTAAATTTAGGGATTTGTAGGTCCATTAAGCCACATGTATGATCATATACATCAGTTAATTACACAATAGGGGAAGCTCTAAATTTTTGGAATTATTGTTGAGGATGGTGCTAATTTTAGAATTCCTCTTTATGTTTTAAATTTACTTTCATTACTTTTATAGATTAATAAGTTTTTTATTTTTGGCATTAGGATCAATAGAAACTCACAATTCAACCAAGAACTATTCACTAATAGTGTGCATGGACAACCATTTAAAGATCAAAGAACTATTGTATGTGGATGAAAAGAGATGCTTTGGGAATATTTCTCCCCTCAATCCACAAAGAATTTAAATATATTGGTGTAACCAAAGAACCTATTGAGGGAATCAACAAACCAAAACTACCCCTTGCACTAGTACCTACTCCAAACTTATGGGAGACTTTCATAAGCATCTTAACACTACAATATAAGAAGCAATGGAAAATCCAAAAAGAAAGGTTACATTTGAGTTCCTAATCAAAAACCAAGAAAGGGTAGTGGCTCTCAAGAATATATAGACCTCTCTGCCTTGCCAAATTTCTATGGATTGGTTATTGAAGACCCAAACATATTCTTGTTTGAATTTGATATTCTGCGTAGAAGTTATGATTACACGATTGATGCTTGTAGATTGAACCTGTTTCCAAGCACATTGAAAGATGTTTCTTTGTGATGGCTTATGGGGTTGGGAAGAAATTTAGTACTCGATTGGGAGACAATGAAAACCAAATTCTTTCAAAAATACTAGGATTATTGTAGAGGGATAGACATGAAGAGAGATGATATCTTTGGGATGTCATAAAGGGAAGAGAACCACTATTATGTGGAAAGGGTTCAAATTTTTATGAATAAATCACATCAGAATAGGCTCCCTTTTGAGTTATTAAAGCTATAATTTTTCCAGGAGTATATGAGGACTATATGGATGCATTAAACCTCATAGGGGCAGGGGATATCTCTCAATTTATTTTTGAGGAAATCTACCAGGTATGTAGGAGTCATTGAAGATCATCCATGAAGAATATAAAGGTTGATAGAATCTTCTCCTCTAGTAAAACATCTATTGAATTCTCTAGGGTAGAACTTAGTAACCTTCAATCCAACATGAAAGAGACCATAATCATCTACCTAGCTACCTAATGGGATACCTTACCCATCAAAAAGAAACAAGAGGAAGCAGAGGAAGATCCTATTGAATACTTTCCACATTACAATCAAAAGAAGGTGAGCTATACATGCAAGAATATTGCCAACATTTCTAAAGAGAAGAAAGGGAGGCCTAAATTTTGAACCTTAGAGGATGAGGAAGGCCAAGTATTCTACATTGCTCAACATAAGCCATGGAAATAGAGACAAGGTATGCTTCAAGATCCCTTGTCTTATAATATTTCCTTTCATGGGGGTAAGACAAACTTATCTCATTAGAACAACCAAACTTGGAATAATATGTAAAAAAAATCATGGCCAATGGCCCAATCCCTTGATTAGGTTACATAGCAAGGGATATGCCCACCATAACCTTACCAAGCCCCAATTTACAATTCCTAGTGGCCACCCCAACAAAACCAATGGCTAGCATATTGGCATGGGAATCACAATGGAATAACCAAAATGTCAACTACCTATAGCCACAACCTTTGCATCCACAAAAAATCACAATATCACCAAACTCATCCATAGTAGCCCCAACACCATGTAGAGTGCCTCAGTTGCCAACCCAACCTGCATCAAACCCTAACCACAACCTTATTCAATAGGCTTATACTAATGAAACCACCCAATACCTAACTTATGGGGTTGAGGTGAGTGATGTCTTCCTTTTTTCAGGAAGGATTCTTGTTGGTCCATCATATCCTCACATTACAAAGCTTACTGATGATGACCCTGCAGTGGATAATATTGATAATCAAACAAAATATCCTGAACAAGGTAAGACACAAAATATTACAAGTTTGGAACCACCATTTACTGAGTGAATAACAACATAGAAACCCCATTCTGAACTAGAATCTGATCTATTGGGCCAACTTAGAAATGTTTGCATAAATGTACCCCTAGTTCAAGAAATTAAAGAAGTACCTATATACACAAAAATTGTGAGAATTGTGCCTTTAAAAGCTAGGAAAAAAAAGGAAGGACTCCCAAACTATTCATGTCTTAGGACAACTTGCTCACATCATATTGGGCAATGTAGTTGTTCTAGAATATTCAAACCTTGGGATCCCTATTGTAGATGTGCAAATTAATTACACACTTATCAAAAACAAACTGATTGACCTAGGGGTAGCTATAAATGTTATGACAAGAGAAACCATGCAACAACTTCAGTTGATGGATCTTTGACCCACACCTGCTATTTTGCAACTAGTAGATAGGTCAAGTATCAAAGCAAAAGGTGTTATTGAAGCTTTGGTTATCATAATGGATTCATGGGAATATCATATAGATCTTATGGTTTTATAACCTAAATCAAACCTTGTCGGATGCCCCTTAATCTTAGGAAGACCATGGTTAGCCACTAAAAATGTATTCATTGGTTGTAGGTCTAGCAAAATGATCATTTCCAATGGGAATGTGAGTAAAAACTTGGTCCTTTACCTACCTACACAATCACATGTAGACTTGGAGTAAATTATATGGCCAACCCTCAAAGAAGATGACCAATACTCTTTACAAACACTCATGACAATAGAGTGTAGCCCAATGATAGACATTCAAGATGAAGATGAAGTCCTTTCCCAAATTATGTAAAGCTCTTATGGTAAGGAACCATAGCAACACCACTACCTTGCATTCTTACACTGCCCTTTACACAATATCATACCTAAAAATGACCCTGAGTCTATTTCTCAGTTTTTCCATACATTACTTCCCCATAGTTGCAATCTCAATCTATCAAGACTTGGTGTTGCTTCTTTCATGAATTCTTCCTTAGCCATGGAAATCACACCAGGTGGAACATTAAATGTCAAGAATCAATTGAAAAATATCCAAAAATATTCATTACTAACAATGTTGCAAGCCCATACAAAAATAATAATGCATGCATGTATCTTATCCTATGCATGCATAGAATTTATATTAATGAAGGATTAAGCTAGTTAGGCAGCCACAAAGAAGAATGAGCCTAGTTGTGCATGACATATTCAAGACAAAATTACAAAAATAAAGAAAGATGTAGGGTTTATTTATCCCATATCTGATAGTCAATGGGTTTCCCCATTGGTGATTGTGTCAAAGAAGGGAGGTAAATGGAGGGTATGTGTAGATTATAGGGAATTAAATGTAGCAATAAGGGAGGATCACTTTCCTCTTCCTTTTATTGACCAATTTTTGGATTCACTAGAAGGTAAGACATATTTCTCCTTCCTAGATGGGTTTAGTGGGTATAACCGGATAAAGATAGATCTAGAAGATCAAGAAAATACCACTTTTACCTGTCCATGTGGTACACATTCTTATTCAGTTTTACCATTTGGATTGTGTAATGCCCCTAAAACATCTCAAAGAGAAATATTAAGCATATTCTCAAATTTTGCATTGATTCTATGGATATTTATATGGATGATTACACCACTTATGGGAACTCTTATGAGGAAGCATTGACTAATTTAGATAAATTCCTTCAAAGGTGTGAGGATCATAACCTTTCTTTAAGTCATGAAAAAAGCTTCATGATGATGAATGAAGGAGTGGTCTTGGGACACTTTATGTCTAGTAGAGAAATATAGGTGGACCCTAATAATATAGAAGTGATTTCCACTCTACCTATTCCTCAAAATGAAAAAGATGCCAAAATTTTCCTTGGTCATGCAGGGTACTATAAGAGGTTTATGAATTATTTCAATTAGATAGAAATCCCATTGTTTTTCCTCCTCTCTAAATAAATTAAATTTGATTGGATCCCTACCTACCAAGAAGCCTTTCAAGCCCTCAAAATAGCCCTTACAAATACCTTGTCTTGAGGGATCTAACTGGACCATTCCATTCCACATACATATAGATGCTTTTGATTTTTCCATAGGTGTTGTTCTAGGATAGGAGGGGAATTTGGAATAAGAAATCTAATATATCAGTAAAAATATTCATACTACTGTATTTGACTCCAATTTTTGATGAAATTTTGTTGAAATATTGACAACCTATTGTTAGAATACCAACGAATCACTGAAATAATTTTCATCACTAAATTTTCATCACTTTCTTGACTAGCTTTAAAACATAAAAATCACGACTCATCTTTGTCGATTGCCACCATGAAAAAGGGATCTAGTGTTCATCAGAATATCAATGAAAATTTCATCGATCTAGTGATGAACAATAGCCAGAACACAAGTGGCATGCCTTTTCCAAAGCGTTAGAACAACAATATAAGTTCACCAAAATTGCGATGAAATGGGAAAGTAATTACGATGAAAGTTTTGTTGGATGTATTGCAAATTCGTCAGATGCTTTTGGAGGTTCGTCGGTTGCTTTCATTGAAAGTTCGACAAAACAATGCAATTTTATTAAAAAAAAAACTATTCGTTCAAATGTAGGCATATCAATGAAAGATCAAGAGTGTTACAATGATCAAAATTTCCTGAGAAGATATATCAGGAGGACTGGCCTATGGTCTCAGCAATGAAGTTTCATCTGCAAGATACTCATCTTGTCTCATTGATGAAGCATGAGGGAAGCATATCGACAAGACATATGCCATCGAAGTAATTTCTGAATGTCTACCCGACCTGCTATGTCATGCTGATAAGATTACATCAGCAAGAGTCTTGGTGAAATACTTGAGATCGAAAGAATAATCATCAGGGAGACTCACCATGTCAGGGAAATTGCAAAATATCCTAGCGATACATGATCTCTTGCCGATGAAGATACAAATGGATCAAAATAATTATCGGGGTGAATCTGGGTGATATTTGATGTATAAGACATTTCTGAAAGGATGTGTCCTTTCAAACATTTGATTTATAAGTATCCATTTTTTGATATCAAAAGGAGAGAGGCGAATAGGAAAAAATAATATTGTAGATAATTTTTTTTTTGTAATGATGTTTTCATCAAAAATACTCAGATGCATGCATGAAGTTCAATGAAGTTAATGAAGATATATGAATTTGTGGCTTAGTCTTTGGTATCAGCTACTATCTATGTAATTATACAGTTATTTGATTGTCTCCATTTTGATGCTTTTTTGTTGTTCAAATTGGTATATCAAGTATATATTAGTTTGTTGATACACATGTGTTGTATTTGTGTGATGTGATCATTTGGTTCTTTCAAGTAAAGATTAAATCCTTATAATCAATCATAGTAACTAGAAAGTATTAATTGGATTAGTAAGAAGAATCAAATAATTAGGGTTGTCATCCTTTCTCAAGTAGAGTTGTCAGCCATTTACTTGCATGTTTGTACAAGTTGCAAACTACATTTGTGTGTCGAACAGTTTGAATTGTTGCCATCATAAATTACACTTTTCTAGATCTTCATTAGACTCCATATACCCAACGAGGCACTAGTCTTACATACTTCATTTTATTTCATCCATTTTATATTTTACATCTATTAACTAAACATATTAGGATTAGCCTTGATATTGCTTATACAATCTATACCATAATAAAGATTTAGTTGTCCACTCCCACTTGCCATTGTGGATAAATTGCTTAAAAAATAAACACAAATCAAGTCTGGTTCATTCATATAGGTATACCCGCCTAGGTCTAGCAACGCCTGAAGAGAAGGTGTAAAATATTTGGCCTTGTATGTTACCCTGAAATGCACCAAGAGTTTGGCAACCTCTTGAGGCATTTTTCCTGTGATTTCGAGAGCTAACAGACATAATGCCTATTGGGAAATATGATAAATTATATATAGGTAAAAGCTTCAATAATTCTATATAGTTCAAGAAAAACTTTAAGGTTATTAATTCATTTCATTCTATACATTCTACAAATCTAAGTTGAATACAACTAATTTGCAAATACTACGAGTCATCATCAACACTAACAACTTTAAAGTCACAACTATTGGTCCAATATTGATAAAAATATTGGGCATTATATAAACCACTACTATCACAACTATTGAAACATGCTCAGGTACTGGGTCCTCTCCCCTAGATTAAATTAAGGAAATATTATTGTAAACACAATATGTATAGAAGAATATGAATGTAAAGGAAAATGGATATTAGCAAAACATAAATGTAAATAAAAGTAGTGTGAGCAGAAAATGAATCTAAATTGGTCTTGAACAAATAAAATCATACCCAATTAACATTAAGTTATACTAACCTTGTAGTCATTGCCATTGTCAATCTTGAAGGTTACTTTGATGCCTTATGTAAAAACTCTCTATCCACGAGGCAAGAGAAGGTGGGAAAACCAAGTGTATATTAATGACTTCCTGACAATCAAAAAGAAACAAGCAACCATTCAACCCTATTAGAACAGAATAATCTCATAAATTGATTTTATTTGTTTTATTAGCTAATGGATAGTGGACCTAGTTCTATTGAATTGAGATACTACTAAGATGTGTTGACTGGTGATTTTAGACTACCGATATTCTGCTTCAATCTTTTTAAGTTACTTTTGTCTTAAATATATTCAAGATAACTCTGCAAAAAAATTCCCTGATCTGTTAGAAATTATGCAAATTATTTTGTCAATACTTCTCCATTTTGATATTTTCTTTCAAAAATTCATAGAAAGATATGTAATGCCATATTTGAAACTTACATATTTTAATTTTACTAGTTCTGTAATTATAGGATATGATTCCAACAATTGTGAAACACATTGGCAATATGTTGGATGAATGAAGTAAACTATGCAATTGGCAGGTGTAAAGCCAAATTCCTTAACCCTTGCCAACATCCTTCTTTCCTGTTCTAAAACATGTGCTTTGGAACAGGGCATGGAAATCCATCTAAGTATAATGAAAAGGAGATTTTTGTTAGATATTATAATACAATAAGTTGAATGAATGTAAGTAGAGAAATTTTTGCATACCTGCAGATGGTACAAAATTTCATGGTTAAGTGGAAGCCTCCCATCAACAACAAGATCCAAATATCCATGTATCTATCTCAATCAAGCCTCTAAACCCTTCAGAGCTGTCAAATTTTCCACTAACCTATTATGCACAAAAGTTAAATTTTAGAGTTCTGTCACCACTAAAAACAAAAGAAACAAAGCTTTGAAACCAAATCCACACACAACACAATGTGGTTTTCATACAAAGCCATACAAACAAACTAAACTCAGAACATTGAAATGGAAACACCTTCAAATTATGATGCAAAGCATGGATTCACTTTACTCAACTAGAGGCACATTTCACAATAATGGTCTCTTCATCTAAAACATGTGTACAAGGTTCAAATAGTAAAGAGATTGATGAAAGATAGAGGAATTAAAAAGATACTTGTATGTAGTTGGATTGAAGGTCATAAATTGGTACATGTTTTTTGTGTAGGAGTCCTACACATCCACAAACATGGCAGATCTATGCAAAGCGGGAGAAATTGGCTTGGAAAATGAAGGCATCGGGGTATAAAGAATCATTTTTCTACCACCATAGTGAAAAGTTAGCACTTTCTCTCATCTTTTCATATTGGTTTGATGCTTAAAATGATGCATTTCTTATATTGAAAAGTGCATTACCTTATTGAGCTTCTCTTTTTTTGGAGAATAGTTTAATATTCTCTACTTAATAGAGCCAACCATGTGACGGTGGAAGCTCATTTGGCCCCTCCCCCCCCTCACATCACTCTCAATTCCCTATACCCGATCATATAACATTAATCATTCATTCATCCATTAATAACATATAATATTCATTTTTTCATCCATTAATAACATATAAAATTCATTCATTAACATATAACATTCATTCATTAACATATTCACATTCATTCATTAACATATAACATTCATTCTTTCAGTTTTTACATATTATCAAAAATATGGTTGTCATAATATGATTACAATCACTTTTTTTTTTGGTTTCTTTTTTGAAGCTAAAAAATGTTAAAGTGGAGTATCATTTTCTAAATCATTTGTCCCCCCTTTAGTTGTTCTACCCTCTACTTGTGATCTTAATGTACACCTATTCGTGTACTCATGACATGGACGTTGTTGCAAGGTGGGGTCTGTTGTAATAAAAAAGAAATGTTAAATTGATATGTTTTATTATTATTGTTACAAGTATTTCATTAATTAAAAGAACAGTAGAGTGGTTCTCTTTACCTAATGGGGCCACATCATGTTCCTGATCTTGTCTTATAGCCTCATGCTCAACATGTTGAAAACCCTCTAAATCCTGATCTGGAGTTGAAATACGAAAGGTTACATTAATTAATACACCAATTGCAATTAAATATGTTTAAAAGAACATTAGAGTGGTCCTCTTTACCTGATGGGGCCACATCATGTTCCTGATCTTCTCTAGCCTGATCATGCTCAACAAGCTCTAAAGTTGAAAGACGAAAGGTTACATTAATTAATACACCAATTGTAATTAAAGATGTTTAATTGTATTAATCCATACTGCATTTTGTATAACACATGAATACATCCAGTACCGAGATGCACACCATGACCTTCATTTGCAAGTTGTGCTCCACCCTCACCAGGATGCATTCCAATGTCATGTGTAGTATTATCATTGCTTGTCTGTTTAAAATAAATAGGCACATAATTACTTTATGGTGGAAATTAATATTGAATAGATAGCACAAGTATTCAATTTTAAATAAACTTTATTGAGTTTATTTACTTGTGTGTCAGATGCAGTGGAAGATTGTGTTTTCCTAGTTAAGACTCTTAGGCGTTCTGCTATGGCTCCATAGCCTTGTTGGAAGGCAATCTCCAGGTCCTCTTTTGTGGCACTCTTTTGAATTCAGAGCCCTGCATTTTTGCATAAGATCATGAATTTTGATTCTATGGTGTGATAAAACCAAAATTGTTTGCAATTTATTATTTGGATGCAATATTTCATTTATTGATACTTACAATTTGTGCGGCTAATTTCAAATAACCATCAAAGCCAAGTTTGTGTTTCCTGTGTTTTTCTAGTCTTGCCTTTATTTCCTTCGATGTGTTAGGCAGCCTATGAAAATTTTGAAATACGTTAGATTATGTAAAAATAAAGAGTAATCCATATATAATTACATTATTGATAGTATCACATACCTTCCTTGGCCCGGTGGTGTCTTTCCTTTTTTCTTTTCAGCCTTCTCCTTTCCTTCCGACACCAGGTCCTTCCACTCCCTCTCTAGAATCATAGGGGGACGCTTGTACTTTTTTTTCTTCTCTAAATGTGACCTATATTGGTCCCTCACATACTTTAGATAGGTACCAGCTTTCTTAAGGACCTTGATTCAGTTGAATGTTTTATCACCGAACAACACAACTAAATGGTTAATGAGCTCATCTTTTAAATCTTGATTTTGGGCATTCCACCATGTACATATGGTGGGTCAGAAGAGCTCCAATGTAATATCACTTATATGTTTATAAAAAACATCATTTCCTACAAAATGATCATGGGATCATTAGTCTAAAAAGAGTGATCAATAAGTAAATTTCAATTGGATTATATATAATAATAATTAAAACATTTTAAAGTACTTGGGACCTTCTCTATCTTTATGGGAATGAAATCCTCAGTCACCACAAATGTGACCAGAAATGTTCCCGTACTAGTAATACAGGAAGATCTAGGAAATTTTGCTAAAAAATCACCAGTACTAGTGGCCTATGCATCCCTAGGTACATGTCCTAATGCATGTTCTGGCATATGTTCACTGCTAGAGGATGCACTACCAGATGCCTGCATGGTATGTGTTGCTGACATTTTAGTCGATAATAAAGGCACATATGATGGGGTCAAATGATGTGATGTATGCACAGGTAGATCAAGATGGACACTTGTACCAACCCCTACTCCTCGGGTAACACCTACAATACCCTGATCATGGCCAGCAACACCATGAGGACGCAAAAAATCCTATAAAAAAACACATATTCTAGTTCATGACATAAAAGAGTAAAAAATATAAAACCATGAATGAAATTATGTTATAATTAAAGACCTCATGACAACTTACTTGCAAGTTTTGTGCTCTCTCAGTCAATATTTTAACCCTCTCTCTTATCTCATATGTTTGAGGCACTATGCATAACAACTGAAGGATTTCTTCATTGCATTTTTTTGGGGTCTTCCTTATCATATCGAGAGGGTTTGTTGAATATGTGATGTCATCATCACATAATAGTGACTGCACCTCCCTATGGATGCTCTCCTATACTATTGGTGCCTTTCCCTGATCAGCCAACTGCAACAAGAATATTAAAAACATTATTGAGATTAACCCAATAAACTTATAAAAAAAACATAATAATAAAAAATTTTGCTCGTATCTAATTTGTACAATTAAAATGAGGTAAACCTGTCAAGTAGAAGCACCTAAAGATGCATCGCGGTCTGTTCTCTAGACCAAAGCCTTCCCTATAATGTCATGCTATGACAAAAATTAAATATAAAAAAATATTACCGAGATGAAGCCAATAGACTTCCAAAAAAAAACATAATAATAAAATGGTATATTGGAGTCATTAATTAGAGGTTGGGTAAAATGGTATATAGTACATACCACCCCCATAGTAACTGTGTTTGTAGCTAAGTGATTCAAATTGTAATCAATTAGCAACTCTTCCCTTGTAGTTTTTGATTTTATCACACATACGAATACACAATTTCCCTCACGCACCTCGAATATGTAATTGGGTTGCTTATTTGTTGACCTAGGTCGTGTACTATTTATAAACCCTAAAATATTCCCTGATGCTTTTGGCCTTCCGTCAATGTATATAGCCACTCCTTAATTTTGATCCTTATCTTTTAGCTATATATAATTTTCTGACAGTGCATACCTACACATACTTCGTGTATATCAAACCAACTGCATCCAATCTTTGTAACTGTAACAGGGTCTGACATACTCCATCAATTCAGTAACTTTTTCATAACATACCTTTATGTCTTCCATGAAAAATAGGCCCAAACCATGTAATGACGATGGTGCTATGTGATATATCCTCTTGTTGACACAAAAATCAGTGTTTATTGGAGGAAGTTCCTTGGGTACCCATTTTTTCCGTAGATGTTTGTACCTCAAGGCCACCTCAATGTTGCCTATGCTTTCATCATCATAAGAATATGACCTCCCTTCAACAAGAAAAAATTCCATGCATTTATGGAATTTTATTCTAATCTTTTGACCTCTAGTTGATCTCCCTCTTCTAGACCTACTACATGTCTTGCTTTCCTCTTCTCTTCCTGAATTTCCCTCGCTCGAGGAGACATATTTGACAAATACCTATATGGTGGTACTTGCACTTATAAGGATGTTGGATGAAGTTCTTTCATGATGATGTGATCCCAAGGTGACATTATGATTAATCTATCATTTCATCGCTATAATTTGACAGGTTATAAGGTAATCAAGTTTTGATAGATTGCAAGTTATTGTTACTACTGTCCAAATGTGTCCATCACAAATCAAATCTACTTAACATTTTAACTCCCAAACTTTGTAACAAGTGTTAAATGTGACTATGGTCCACCAGTTACACAACCAAGGCCTCAAATGTATTCTCTAATTATAATCAAAGGACTTTTTCTCTTCATTCAAGTAAATAAACTTAAAGGGAAACACCATCAAGTGGTTTATTGGACATCTACATGACTAAAAATAGCAGCAAATTTACATTTAATTTCCATATGTCTAAGTGGTTAATGGGGAGTGAGTGTGTAGTAGGCTTGGTTAAGTCATCATAATTTTATGCTTTGGCAATAAAAATTATTTAAGTCATCTTAAATCTTCCTATGTCTAATTGCTAGGAGACTTTTGGTATGTTTTAAAGTAGGATGAGTGGTTGCATCAATGTTCTAGTTCTCTATGACAAGGTTTCAACATCTTCAAATAGTGAAATTTAGTGCTCATAGTCATTTGAAACAACAACATTTTGATTATGTATGATGGTAGGATTTGATAACTTAAAAGAATTGGCTACCCAACAAACTTAAAGTTAAAAGAAACTTTTTTCAGTTTAAGGGGTTAGCACTTTCTTTCATCTTTGCATATTGGTTTGATGCTTCAAATGATGCATTTCTTATCCCACTTCTATCATATTGTATTCCCATCCCATTGCAATTTTTGAAATTGTTGGAGGAGTTGATACCAAAATTTCATATCAAATACAATGTTCTTGAAGCAATTTTCTGTGTTTTTACTTTTTTTTGAAGTTCTTTTGTGTTATATGGATCCATACAAGCTTGAAATGCTCTGAGATAATTGGTGTCGATAAATATAGGTGTTCCCTTTCATTTTCATTTGTTTTGAAGTGCTAAATCACTGTTTTGTGGGAGAAAACAATCAAATACAGGGACTGCCCTGTTTTGCCTGTGTAAGGGTTTGAGGGCTAAATAGAAATGACATACACAATCCACCCACTATCTTGGAATTGTAACTCGGTGGATTGGTGTGAAACATGGTATGATAGAGGTTCATTGCATTTAGGGGTCTGTTAAAGAAAGAAACTTGGTATTGAATTGATGCCCTAGGGATGACAGGGGCAATTTTCTTTTGAATTTGTGGTTGTTAAGTCAGGGTTTATCAATTTGATGGATATCTTGGTAGAGTCATGATGACACTATTTGATGGTCCAATCTCTACTTAGAAACAAAGATATCTCTAAAAAATCTAAGAGCTATAATGGGATGGCATTAAAGGAACCTTCATATGAAGGATCTTCTAATGAAGGACCTTTGAATTAAGGTCTTCATTTGAAGGTCCTTCATGAAAAGGTTCCTTTTATAAAGCATTTTGGACATGAAATATTTAAAATAAAAAATGCCTTCATTCAAAAGTCTTGACATGGCATCATTTTTGAATGAAGGTTCTTCATTCAAAGGTCATGACGACATCACCTTCAAATGAAGGTTCTTCATTCAACTGGTATTTTGTAATTTTGAAATTTTGGGATTATTTTTTTGCCTCATCCCACAAGTGGGACACACTATTGTGAAATCACTCATTAACAAAGAGATGAATGTGTGATAATAATTTAGGGTTAAAAATAAATCCATTTGATCCTTTTATAAATGAAAGGACATTTGATGTAATCATATGCCTTGTCAGAGTTTTAACTTAATAGTAAGGGAATCATGAGTAGTTTGTTGGGCCCATTCAACAATCTTTGATGCAAGGATTGAATTTTCTAGAATGTATCTACTATCAAGAAAACCAATTTTCTTACCTGTATGACTATATCTCAAGCAATAGGTTTTATTGTGATGGAAATGATATTGACAAATATTTTGTAAACTAGGTGTTGAGAAGCATAATTGGCCACCATCCTAGGAAAGATTCTTCATTCTCACTTTTAGGTGTTAAAATTTAACAATACCTTGATTGATGAAAGATCCCAAAGAGCCTTTCTCCATAGTATCCAAGTACACATAACAACGGTCTTCTCTTATATTGTTGGACATGATTTAAATAAATTAGCTAGTAATTATTCATTTAACCTAAGGTTTTCTCATAATTCCATCATTGGAAAAGTATGATCAAATTCTTCTCTTATGAAGAATTGGTCTATGCACCTCTAGTAATCACTACAAATTTTTGTAAGGATAAGGATAAAATGACTAATTGCATCAAGTAGGAGAGAATCAACTTTGAGTTCTTCAAAGATTATATTCCTCTATTCATAATTTTCAAGGGTTGTGTGTGGAGGAGGTTATCACTACCAAGAAGGGAGGAGACCTTTCCTTGCATATGTTTGTGGTGGAGGTATTAAAGAAGGATTGTATGCCTCTATTTCCATTCATTAGATCTAGCTTAGCCTAGCATATACTTGGGATCCTTTGCCCCTATAAAATTCCATTTGTTTGAGTTTATGTTATGTAAGCATAATTCCATGCTATGTTGAAATATAAGAGGTGGAGGAGGCCAAAAGGAAATAACCGCTTTTTAGTTGTACCTTCAAATTTTTTCTTATTGTTTTATGTTTTCAGCAACTTTGTGGACATAAGATTTGAGGTAGGTCATACAACAAATAATAACATGTTCCCACCAACAAATTGAACCTCAAAAGTTAGTGGGACTTAATTATGAGTTCTAGATTAGAATGATGGCAATGTCAATCTTTTTGGAGGAGGTGGGAGGCATTAAGATTAATGTGGAGGATGTTGGGGGTAACTAGGTGGTCAACTAGCTAGATTGGCATGAGCACATGAAAGATCAATAAGAAAAGGAAACTATAAGTTCAAGTTGTGCAAGATGATTGAAAGGGGAGGGACAAACATAAAGATTAGAGGAAAAATAAAGATATAGTGGTCAAATTCATTGAGCTTGTAGAGAGGGTTAAGTCTACAATTTCTTCAGACTCATGCGATGAAGGCTATGTGTGATGAAATCCTAGACCTCAACCAAGATGTGGGTAGATTATGGGATTTTTTCCAAGACCTGAGATTAGTCAATAAAAATGTGAAAGACTAAGCTATTTTATTTTTTCTGTCTTATCTTATACCATTTTACGAGAATGGGGGTGCTAATGTACGAGAAGATATTTGGAAACTAGGCATGAAAATTGTAGGTTAAATAGAATGGGGATGCCAAAATTACAGTACTCATTGTCCTTTGGTCATCAATTTTCCCTGAGTGC
Source organism: Sequoia sempervirens (assembly GCA_007258455.2). Lineage (NCBI taxonomy): Eukaryota > Viridiplantae > Streptophyta > Pinopsida > Cupressales > Cupressaceae > Sequoia > Sequoia sempervirens. The sequence continues at coordinate 22,796,626 of VDFB02109042.1, forward strand.
CCTCAACCTCATCCTCGGCGCTGGTATTGACCTTGTTTTCACTCCTCCAAACTCTTCAACATTGGTATTGACCTTGTTTTAACTCCAAAATCTTCCTTAGCGCTGGTATTAACCTTGTTTTCACTCCTCCAAACTCTTCCTTGGCCTTGGTATTGACCTTTCACTTCTCCAATTTGACGAGCTACAACCTGGTTTTGTTAGGTTTTAGAGTATGTTAATTAAATTGAAAATTATGGCGCCATTTAGCTAGGTTTTAATATTCTACAATATAGTTAAGTATATATTAGCTATATTTTACATAATAAATAATATAATTATTCAACTTATTATAATTATATATTATATTCTTTAACAAAATTATTAAATACATATAAAATTATTATAATTAATAATTAATAATAAGTATATTTTTATATAATGTACAAAATATAATTAATATAATATATATTTAATATAATAGTAATATTAGATTAAATTATATATAATATAATTATATTTATTATTATATAATAGTATATATAGGATTTTACCTGATATTTTAGAGGATTTTACCATTACACTACAAATGGTTTACCATTAAATGGCAGTTGAAACTTGTTTTCCAACGACACAATAGTGGTTTCCAGGCATGAGATTTGTTTCAAGCTCAAATCTCACAATATATGTAGCCTATTAGCTAATACAAAGAGAGATAGAAACTAAAAAGATAGAGAATGAGGGAAAGAGATGAACTTAGATAGGTAGGGAGAGAGGGAGAGAGAGAGAGCATGAGAGAGAGAAATATAAGAGATACAAAGGAAAAGAGAGAGAGGGAAAAGAGAAACTAAATTTTGATTGGTTGTTTCATGTCAACAATCCAAGGATGGCATGTGTCCTTGGGGATTTATGCTCAAGGTAGCATGCCATTTGATTAAAGATATGATAATTCTCCTTTAAGACCTCTTCAATGTACCCATTGCACACAAAGATAACAAAGAAAATAGGGAGATAATGAGAAACATACAAATAGAAAGGGAGAGAGATAGAGAGATAGAGAGAGATAAGGATGAATAGATAGAGATATAGGGAGGGTGATTGATCTCTCCATGTCACTCTATCTCTCTCTATATTCCCACTTCATCTATATCCTCTCCTTCCCCTCCCTCCCCCTCTCTATCTCTATCTCTCCCTCCCTCTCCCCCCTATCCATTGACTCTTTATCTCCACCTCTCTTCCTTACTCTTCCCATATATCTCCATCTCTCTTTCTCTTCCCATATATCTCTATCTCTCTCTCTTTCTCTCCCCATATATCTCTATCTCCCCATATATTAACTAAGAAGCCATGCAAGCATACAATAGTATATGTTGGTAAAACTATAATAGTGTTTTATTAAACTATAAGTAACACTTATCTTTCTAATGTCAAGCCTTCTTATAAAAATAGTTTTTAATTAAACTATGAGTAGATTATTGTCACCACTCTTCATTCCATATGAAATGTCAAATGTAGAAATTGTTTTGTTGCTTTTGTCAAGTTTCATTAACCAAGCTATTTAGTGGGTTGAATAAAGTTGTGTTATGACCCTTGGTCTCTTTAAAATAATTAGACAATTTTAGGGAGATCAGGAAGTGGAGAAAACTAAACTACTTCAAAATAGGGGTAGTTGTAGGTTTGTTGGTTTTCTTTGTATACTATATACTTAGTTCCTCTAGGATAAATAAGTCATTGTAGAAATAAAAGATGTTTGATTATCTACCTAATATTGTTTTGTGTTTTTGAAATGGAAGAGATCTACAACTCTATAGAAATTGCTATATGCTAATGGTCAAATTATTAGACTATTTAGATCATTTTCTTAGTTGTGTATCCTAACTAATATAGAGTAAGCCTTTTCATTTTAATTGACTAATACATAATAGTTTATGTGTTGAAAGAATTGTTTCCATTCTTTGTAATTTTTACATTGGAATACAAATCATATTTAATTTCACGCCAATATACTTCTTTCATAAAGATATTTGTTTGATTTTTCCTTGCTATTTTCATCTTAAAATTTTAAAAAATGTATTCTATAATATAGAATTATTTTCAAATTGGGACAAAAAGGATTCTAAGAGATATATTTAATCATAAATTTTACAATCATAAATATCATTTAATTTGTATGTTGTAACTTTAGTACTTTTAGTTAAAATAAAAATAACTTAAAGTTATATATACATATAGTTAAATTGGCAAAGTTGTTTGAGTTAATTACTAAATTTGATCTAAAAATGTTCAACACTTTAGATAAATTCAATTAGATATAGTTAAATTGGAGGTGTCATTTGAGTTAATAATTAAATAACGTAATAATCAATTAAAGCAAGGGACATAATTTTGGATGTGTTTGAATTTAATAAATTACAAATTAAAATAGACATAAATTACTTGAAATAAGTGCTTCATAATCCATCTAATCAAATCATAACCTATCAAAAAGGAAATAGGAATTTTCTAAGGAAAAGAACACTTGACCCAATCATAAGTGTATGGCCTTTGCAGAAAGGAGTGATCCACCTTAGCAATAGTACCTACCTGATGTAGACTTGGGAGGCTCAACTCAACCAACCTATCAAATTTCCTTTAAGAGGCTTCCAAAAAATTTAGAATGACCAATTTAAACAATCCAAACAACTCTCAAAACCTGAAAAACAATAGAAGTTAGATTTCACACTTTGACTCCTTGAATCCTTGTAATAGTGCAAACCTAGTTTTTCCCCAATAACTCAAAACTTTCCCAAAACACCAGAGAAAACCTTGATGGTTTTAGACACCCATTTTGGAGTTATTAAACATACTTCAACGGAAAGTACAAGTCCTTTGGAAAAAATCACAAAAACAACCCTTTCTAGGTTGTGTTGATTAGGCTGATTAGGCTAATTAGGCGTATTTTACAAAGCAACTAGCCTTTAAACTTGTCATATTCCCATGAAACCTTGGGGCAGAAATTTTTATGCCATTATTGGAACTATAAAATTTTGAAAATTTTATAGTGATTTTTCACTCATTGATTCCTTAAAGAAAATCTTATCTTGAGTATAATCCATCATAGTCACATATGATCACATCATTCTTGACCATTTGATATCATGAAAAACCTCCAAAATCTAGTATTCAAATAACCCATATCGGCAAGAATTTTCACATGTCTCTCTGATTCATAAATCATTATATTCTCATTTTCAACATATCGGCAAAAGAACAAAAATGTCACACCGATGGGATTACATAAGAAGATACACATTGGGATGACACAGTCCATGGTCTCACTGATAAAGAGATTCTTTAGCAAGAAAAGTTCCATTGGGGTGAAATGAAAAGGTCATACCGAGCATATAGGTCTCACCAATGAAGTTCCATAGGCAAGAAACCTGTCTTGTCTCACTAATCAAAGCATAAGGAGTTGTATTGGCTAGACCAACGCCATCGAAGTAAGAACCCTAAGTCAGCCTGAGTGCATTTGTCTCGCTGATGAAATATCATTAGCGAAACACTCATCTTGTCTTGTCGATAAAACAAAGAAACATACTATAGCCAAGAAAAATGCAATCAGAATGAGTTCAAAATGTCCTCCCGACCCACTATGTCACGCTGATAAGATTACATTAGTAGGAGTCTTGGCAACATACTTGAGATTGAAGGAATAATCATCGAGGAGACTTATAACATCATGAAAATTATTGAATGTCTTAGCGATACACCATGTCTTGCCGATGAAGACATAAACAGATCAAGATAGTCGTCGGGGTGACTCTTGGTGACATTTATATGAATCAAATGGATAGATTATGTGATATCGGCATAATGTCTCCCCAGCCAAAAGAATGTTTAATGAATGTTAGTCAAGCCTGAATAAAAGGATCACCCAAAGTTTGAATTGTCTTGTTGATACAACATTTGATGTGACAGTGGGTAAATTTGAAGATCAGCTACGCTCGTGTTCAAAGCGAGGACATTAATGGCAATATTACTACCAAATGTGTCGATGATTTTCTGAATTGAGAAAAGTAATTGAAGGAGAATTTTTCAAAGTTAGCAACAAAGGAATGGATGAAGGGCCAAAGGATCTTGTGGTAAAATAATTCTAAATAAACTTGTAAGTTCCTTGTAATTAAATTTCTAGTTTTGTGATTCATAAAATGGAAAGCACTAGCTCAAGAAAAGAAAAAGGTAGGAAATAAAGTGATAGTAGTAACCCTAGAGGAAAAAAGAAAAAAATTGAAGTAGAGAAGGAACCAGGGGTAGCTGAGAGGAAGTTAAACTAGGACTTAATTGATTAATTTCCTGGCTCAGGACCTAAGGCCAGGCAATCTGCACAACTTAGGGAAGAAGTGGAAAAGTTAGAGGATAAATGCAAGCATTTTAGAGACATATGGACCGCAATTAGGGGATATGAGCTGTTTATTTTTCATTACCAATGAAGGAACCAATACGAACCAGTGTGAAATCCTTGGAAGTTAAACCTAGGAAAACTAGTTTTCCCCAATGTATTTGTAAATGTAGAATTGGTGAAGATGCTAGCTGCCTATTATAATCCGAAATGTAAAGCTATTTGTTATCCATCAAGAAAACCATTTATACATGTATCTGAAGCTTCCATCTATGAGGTTTTTTAACGTAGAGGGAGTGTGGTGAAAAAATTATACCTGAATAGCTGGAAAGGGAATTCTAGAGGATGGATATTTTGTACAAGGGTTGGAGGTTGCCACTACACGGGTCTAAGAAAGATGGTGTTTCAGTTCCACTAAATGACAGTGATGGTCCCCCATTCCATGTTGATTTGTTTGAACCCTACATGAGGTACACATATTTTTTTGTGTGTCAAGTGTTGGGAATGGAGGCCCCTGAGCACATGTCAATTGTACCCATGGTAATTGCAGTGGACATCCAATGCCACAATTCAAGGTTTTTTTACTATGCTTCACACATCTTTAAAGTACTTGATTTAGAACTAATGGAAATAAAAAGTGGAGCTCCTATCTTGCACTTGGATGCTTATTCAATCCTAATGCATATGATACTTTATTGTGAAAAATAATTGCAGATGTTGCCTGAAAAATTGAGGGTTTTACAATTTGATAAGGAAGAAAGGTTATTGCCAGTACAACTCTAGACTACCACCTAGGATTGCAGAATTGCTAATTCTTGTTATCTACATTTTGAAGAGTTTTTTGTGAAACCATTATATAGATTTTACAATAATCCTTGTGAATACTCATTGTCTAATGAAATAAAAAGGTTTTTAAGGCCTAAGGATTTCAATGGACCTATCAACCACAATTGGGGAGACTGGTACTATCTAGAAGATGTGACCATGATAAGAGTCTATGGATTTGAAGATGCACCCTTCATTCTGCCCAAGACGACACTTGATAGGATTGCATATTTGGAGATTGTTAGGAAATTGGACTATTCAGATGTTATGAATATGACTTCTTTCAAAAAGTAGGCATTTATGCCTAGTACATTATGCTTCAGTGATTTCATTGTATTAGCAAGGGATGGATATGATATGGTTCTCAAAAAAATTCTGCAATACAACATGAAGAAGGGTCCACTGCGAAAAGGATTTGATCCAGAAGGGTATATTGATTTTTCCAAAAATAAAATGAACTTGGGAGGATACAATCACATACCCTATCTGTATGATGACTTGATCAGGAATTTGAAAGAAGAGGAAGAAATAAAAGTTGTTGATGAGTATAACAGGGGATTACAAGATATAGAACTATTATCTTCTTATGAAGAGGAATCTAGTGATGGTAGGCCTAGTAGTACAATTGATAAAATTTCCAAATTGAGAACTCAAGACTACAAGTATGTTCCCAGGGAACCAGATGTTGAAGAGAGTGCAAATACTAACACAAGGTAGATAACATATAAATCATTTGTGGCTGATATGAATTCATTAAAACCTCATAATTTAAAACCTTTTTGTACAAATTAAAAGGAAAATCAATAAGGGAATCAATGGAGAATATTACACCAAGTAATGAGGAACAACTGCTAAATAACTTAAAATCAAGTGTGGAAGAAGAAATGAAGAGCATGACCCTTGAGAAAGGAAGGAAATTATTAGAAGATGTAGGTGTCATGATCTTTCCTAGGTTGGATTTGAAATCTGCTTTGGTTTTTGATAGTTTTTTGAAGAATAGTAACACCACACATAAACTCACTCCTGAGGGTGTAACAAAGATTTATGCAGGATCTAAGTATAACCCAAATGAGGGATCACTTATGATATGGGCCCTATATGCTCCACACAAGAAATCTGTTGTAATCTATACTGAAAAGGATTTTGGGTTAAAGTTGGTGAGGTTGATCCAATAGCTACAATAGAAATTGGCATTAATGTGGCCAAATTAAATAAAGCCCAAATCTAGATGCTAATCACAGAAAAATAAATGTATAAGATGAATAATGAGAGACTACATAGAGAAAATGATCGCTTGAAGGACATGATAGGAATCACACTGGGATCCATAAAGCAATTGACTCATGGTGAAAGCTCCTAGGCAAGAGATCAGTGTGAAGAATCAAATGCGTACTCACAAGGTAAATGTGATGCACTCACTACAATAATAAGGAGGAGGCAGACCAATTTAATGACTTGGTTGAGTAAGCTATGGGGAACACATTCACACAATTTTACTGCAATACAATAACATAAGAGGATAGATGGCAGGATTCGAGAGAAGTTCTAGAAAATAAACCAAAGGGATGCTCCTGATAACATAGCTATTGATACTGCCAACCATTTTATGAAAAAACATAAAGACATCCATGAAGAATTACAAGGTGATGAGCAGGGGATGATGAATGTCACAAAAAAGGGAGTACCAATGCTGTTAGAAGATGGATGGGAACTAAAGGGAAAAGAAAGATGGATCAAGGAATGTGAGACGATGATGCAAACAATTTTGGAGACAACCACAGGAAATGATTTAACAATGGACAGGGCATGTGAACAGAATGAGAAGATGTTCAAAATGGAGATAGCCATAAGGAATGTGTTGGAGGATGCTGATACACACAAGCGACAAGATTACCTAGATTATCTATCAAACATCCATTTATGGCTTAATAGAGCATAATTTCTAGTTTGTTATTGTTGTTAAGCAAAAGACATTTCTAAAAGGATGCATCCTTTCACAATTTTGATATATTTATATCTGTTTCATAATGTAAAACAAATATAGATGGATAGGAGAAAGATATAGTAGATAGTTTACAATGAAACTTTCCTTTAAAAGAATCAGATGCATGTATGAATTTTGATGAAGTTAATGAGGATGTCTGAACTTGTGGCTTAATCTTGGTATTAGTTGTTTGTGGAATTATACAGTTATCTAGTTGTCTCCATTTTGATGCTTTTTTGTTGTTTAAATTGATATATCAAGCATATATTTAGTTTACCGATACACATTTGTTGTATTTGTGTGATGTGACTATTTGGTTCTTTCAAGTAAATATTAAACCCTTCTAGTCAATCACAGTAACTGAAGAGTATTAATTGGATCAATAAGAAGAATCACATAAATAGGATTGTCATTTTTTCTCAAGTAGAGTTTGTCAGTCATTTAATTGCATGTTTATACAAGTTAGAAACTACATCTGTGTGCCAAATAGTTTGAATTATTTCCATCATATATTACACTTTTCAAGATCTTCATTAGACTCCATACACCCAGGAAGGAATTGGTCTCACACATTTCATCTTTTAGTTTATCCATTTTATTTTTTGCGTCTGTTAACTGAACATATTCTAATATTAAACATATGAATTATTAGGATTATATTTGTTCACTGTAAGATTTCCATTGCGAATAGATTGTTGTAAACAAAATCGCATCACTTAAGTTTGCTCAGTTCACAAAGGTAGACCCACCTAGTTTTGGCAACACCTGAAGAGAAGAAGGTTCAAATCATTTGGCCTTGTTTGTTACCCTAAAACATATCAAGAGATTGGAAACCTCTTGATGTATTCTTACCTATGTTTTTGAGAGCTAACAACCTCAAAACCTCCAAATCCACAAAAATATTTCACTTGTATGACCAAATTCTTGCCAAACCCAAAAACCCTTGATAAGTAGGAGGTATTTTTCCACAGCGTGTCAAAAATATATTGCTATCGGAAGGGATTATACCATGTCATTAATCCAGATATCGCATTTCATCAGCTCTAGGTGATGCCAGAGGGGTCACCCTCAGGTCACCCCACCGCGCCAATGAGTCTGCCCAAAATGTTGCCCTTTGAACCATTAGAGGCCAACAATTGATAAGAGGAGCTGCTAAAGGGGCTCTATTATGAATGGTTCATAAGGCACAACACTTAAAGAGCTACCAAGCGCGCAAGGATGGGTGCGGACGGGTGCTTCACCTCGAGCATCACCTAGATGCAATGAGTGCTAAGTGGACTATCGATATCATGAGAGATGGGTTCTTGTTGAACCACTACTCATGAAACATGGGTCAATGAGTTTGACTCGAAACTACACGGTTGAATCCTGATAGCAATATCATAATTTGACACGCTGTGGAAAAATACCTCCTACTTACCAAAAACCCTTATTTTAGGTCAAAATCATGAGGGTTCATAAAATCAGATCTCCCATACATATTTTGTTGAAACCTAGGCTTGAACCTCTCATTTCACATGCTTTTCTTCACAAAACTTTTGAGGACAACAACTATACCTTCTTTATTTTTCATCCTATGCCCTATTAATGCATCCTACAATTACAAAAATATCCATGGGGCCTCTTACACAAGCTACAGTAATCACAAAAAGTGTAAGAGCCCCTTTATATCATGTTTGGACTACAAAACCCTCAAAAATAGGGTAACTAGGCTGTATGCAAAGAAATGAAGCTTTCTAACTCAAATCAACACCTTAAGCCCTCAAATCAGATTCAAATAAAAGCTAACACATATATTCATGACATGGAATTGATTTCACATCAAAATATGGCTGTATGTGACTGTACAATGCTGCAAAACAGGAAAAATACAGAAATTTTAAAGAAAAACATAGATTTTCGAATGTCAAGAGCTTGTATTTTAAATCCTCAACCATCAACAACCTTTAAAATGATCACTTTATATCTTTTAAATTCCTTTACACCTCAACCACTGAACAACCACCTCTACAACTGACTTTTTAATCTTTTATGATCACATGAAAAATAAAACACACTAATTTCAAGGTTGTTAATATCACTATTGAAATGTTTTAATTTTTTGACCTTTCAAATGTATTGAAACTCCTAGGACACCTCTAAGACCATACTAATGGTCTTGAGTGACCTTATTCACAATAAAAAAATCTTGAAATTCCTAAACCAACCTATTGACCTCCATAATTATCATCACATGATTAAGCATAGAAGATGAGGTGTAGGTGCTCCTGCACCACTACCCCATCCAACATTTGCTCACATTACACAAAGCCACAATGTTCCTCCAAGATAAGCCAATAAAATCCTACCTTATGTGTCCTAGTAATAAAATTGGAGATGATCCTTAAAATGACATTGTGAAGGGTGATTGGTCTAAAAAATCTAAATGACTTTACAATTATTTCACTACTACGATCAATGTGTCATCTTTCATGAAATTTCCCAAAACACTATTCATTATGATCATATGGAAATTTCTAGGAGAGCTACAATAGTTGTAACATCATGAATTAAAATTAAGCATTAAAAAGTACATCATGAATTAATTATGTAAGGGCATAAAAATTAAGAACATCATGAATTAATTATGTAACCACATAAGTCAAATATAATTCTATCAAGAAATTAATATCAAATAGATAATACAATTGCATAACTCATACATTTTAATGCCATTGATCTTCTTCTTCATGCAACTCTTTGTGTGTATCATCTGATCCAAATTCGACATTGTAAGGATTGGCCATATCATCATCGTCATCATTGATATCGATTTCAATAATGTCATCATCCACATGGATATCATCTTCATGAACATTAACTCCTACATCATCATGATCTAGTTCCTCCTCTTTGACATCTTCATCAGGCACATCATCAACTAACTATTAATCCTGATCATCATCTACATCATCTTCTAGTTCTTCGGTATCTTCTTCTTCCACCACATTATACTTTATCGGCCTTCATCTTGGATCATGTCTAACAACAAATGACCAACCCAGTTTACCTAGAACCTCTGAGTAAAATACTTGCTCACATTAGCTTGGAAGAACATAGGGCTCATTTCCAGCTCGCTCAATCGACCTTGTATTAACCATGGTAAATCCATTATCATGTTCAATAATAGTTCTCTCAGGATCATTTTCATTCAATCGTAGCCTATACCATAGGACAACGAACAAAACTAATTTGAAGGACTTAAAGCCACACTCAAGTATATCATCCAAAATCCCATAGTATCGATTTTCTGAGACTTCTGGATGTATGTCGCTTCTAGATGAAACATTAGTCACCTGAAAGAATGCAATTATCCCAAAATCACAAGTTTTCTTCATGTCATCCAACTTTTTGATTCAAAATTTACGACCATTGCAACACATAGCCTTTTGATGTTTCACCTGCAATATGTCAAACATGTAAAAATTATTGTAATATCGTCAGTTGATAAACGTATTTATTCCTGGCCGAATGTATGCAAAGAAAAAAATCTCAACATATATATGCATCAATATAATTGAAAATAATTAAATAATATGGGTGATTAATATATTTATACATACCTGTTTATCTGTTTATCTCTTAAACCATATGCTAAATCAATTTCCCTTAGTGTAACATTGGAATCTCTATTATGATGAGCTTCTTTAACCAATGAAGCCACACCTTCCCATGTTAATGCATGACTAGATTGTTGACATTGTTCAATCCATACTGTCATCCAATCAATATTTTTTGCGACGTACAAATGTAGTGCATCCCACTCTCGACCAACTATATCAAAAAAATTTGAAATTCACAAATGACATATAATTAGTTAATTACTACAATATATGACCTTAATTTATAATTGATGTATATTGAAGATTAATAATTAAATAAGTACAATATACATAAAAAAACTAAATGTAAAATTTATTCTAATTAATCTCCATGACCATCTTATAATTACCTCTCACTTTCCTCAATCTACCTTTCCCCATCAGGTACTCCCCTTCGAATTTGTTAATGGAGTTGGGATCCCAAATGCGATCTACATGGATCTTTGTTGCAAAATTAGGAATATATTCAATAATGTATACCATGGTCTGGTGTACCATATATCCCTCCACTATAGAACCCTTAGGATGTACTCTTTCCAAAGCCTTCAAAAATTTCAAGCGCCTCTCAACCATCCACATTGACCTTGTGTGTACAGGTCCACACAATTCAATCTCCTCAACTTGGTGTATGAGGTAGTGTTCTTGTGCATTGAAAAATGTCAAAGGTAGACACTTTTGCATTTCACACATTAGACAAGGAATTTTCTCTTCCAATAATTTATATCTTCTTTATGGATTTCTTTAGATGACAACCATCTACAAGTGATTCAAGGCACAAATATATTAACGAGATTTAACAAAAATATACAATATATTACATAACAAGTAAAACAAATGGAAATTATAAGATCTATACAACGAATTGAACAAATATCGCTACTTACCTCATGTATTTTCCAAGATCATATATAACTTGCTTGACATTGTTGTCAAATTTGTCTAGGAGAGATAGAGGTAGAATGTACGCAACAATTATAAAATGATTTTTTCATTATTTTTCCAAAAGTAGTAAACATAATACACTGAAAAGTACATGCAGTATACAAATATATATAAAATATACCAGAATAATTATCTTAATGAAGGTATGCCAATCATGCATTTTCATCCCTAACCCAAATTCACCTTTCTTTGTTATGATATTATTTATGTTCACAACAAATCCTATGGGAAATTAATTTTTTTTTATGACTTCTTTTATAGCATTGCTTTGTTGCTCTGTTAATAACCAAGGAAGAGCACTCATATTAATTTGGTCTTCATTGCTATTTAATTAAATGAAATTTTTCATTGCATGATTGGCTTCCTAAATGTCACTACAAATTTTGACAATTTTTTCTTTGTAATTCCTTTCATCCAATATTTTCCATAATGTTTCTGTTATATTCTTTCTGATATGCATTGTATCAAACAAATGCACAATTTCTAGCTGCTCATAGTGGGGCAACCTACTAAATTGTTTGGGATAACTTTTCAGTCCCTATGGAAGTTGGCCATTAATGCCTTGACGACCTTCATGAAGCATATAAGTTAAACAAATTAACAACAACAATCATTGTCAATTACAACATGAGTAAACACAACACAATATAAAAATATAAATTTCAAACATATCATATATGATAGATAAGAAACTTGATCCGATGTATAACCCTGACGATTAATTCTATTATATTCCAACTTCCATAGGCGAGGTGTCATTCTTCGTGGTTTTGACGTAGCCTCTTCTTTCCCATTGAAAATATGTTTTTCAGTAGTGTTGATGGTGTTTTCTGCACAACAACAACTCAAATAGAATATGGAAATCCTATCTCTCTTGAAAGGTAAATATCTATCAGCAAGCCTCAAGAGATAACCCCAAGGTCTCTAATGTTAGGTCTTGATGATGCATAAACAACTCAGTGATACATGTGAAAATGTTGGTAATCAAAAAGGGACCTTACTACAAGCAAATATTGAATCCTTAATTTATCAGATCTAGCAATATGATGATACTTCCAATCTTAAATCAAACCCAAATGATAAAGAAATAGAAAAATACAAGGGTTTCAAGTAACTTCTAAGATTAAGATTACTCCTAAGATTAACAATGCAAATGATGAAACACTTGAAATGGACCAATTCCTCAGAAAATAATTCTTGCTTGACCCAGATAAATCTACAATCTTACAAAAATAGTGCAATCTTCTAAGGTATTAGAGAGTTTCAGATCATGAACATTCATCCCAGACAACCCTATTGCAATTTAAATGAATAAACATCCACAATTGAACTAAGCACAATGAATATAAGGTTCAGGCTAACTTTGCAAAGCAGCTAACAATCAACTATCTGCAAAAAGTATGGACCAAGGTTTGCTACAAACACTTCAAGCATCAAACCACAAACACCATTGAATCATATCTAATTCTAAATCTAACATATATCTAATATTTTTCAAGCAATCTCAAGGATAGAACAACAAGAACCATGCAAGATAAATCAACACAAGAGAATTCGCCAAGAGCACAATGTCTTCAATTGTATTGAATCACCCAATTACAACAACAATTCAAGTGTTTTGTGTTACAACACTTGCTCAAAATGAACTAACTTCTAACTCTTTCTCTATTGCTTAATTCGCTCCAACATCCAAAACTATCTAGCTAGCCCTTACAAATGAGGTAGAATGCCATATTTATAGAAACCCCCCATGATATGTCGGCCTAATTAGAATTTACAATAAAATAAATGGCCATAAAACAAGTCGGCCAAGAGGAATTCAAAATAAGACAACATATGCATTAAATGCAAAAACTCCATCTAGGTCAGCCTGGGATCTCCAACAAAGCTTCGCCCAATGCATGTGAAGGAAGAAGAGAAATAATTGGGAAGCACAAATTCTGATGTAGCATTGCATTAACTACCTTCCCCTTTGTCCTTATTTCGCACCACCCTATCATGCACCATCAAAGTATCTTGTCCAAGTTGGCCATAGGTGGCATAGGTAAAATATCAATTCTCCTCTCAATGGATTTAATATCCTCCCTTGACTGCTCCACTAACTTATCCCATTCTACCATATTGGTTTGATATATATGAATAACTGGAATATAGGTGGTCGCATCATCCAATTGATGTTTAGTGATTGGGTCTTCATTGGTTGGAGAATATACATCTCGCCACCATTTTCTCAGCTGTTCCAAGCTCAAATGCTTTGGTGCAAACTTATTTCTTCTTGTCATCACCTCAAAGAAATAAATGCATTTATTGTAGATCTCAGTCAGGGTGTCTTCAATTTGCCTACTCTGCTTATACACCTTCTTTAAAACCTTCTACCTTATTTTCAAAGCTTCATACCATTCCCAAGGTTCTGTAACTCTGGAAGAAGGAAGAATTCCATCACTTACCAACTTATCTTCAGTATACTCCATGATGGTCTTGGTTTTCTGCAACAAGAGATCTACATCTTCCTTATCTTGAGCCAATACATCTTTCAACCAATTTATTGACCTCATAGCATCTCCACCGGTTGAAAAGATGACTTCGATAGCATTATCTACCCTAGTTTGCACCCCTTCCAACTAGTTCGCTATGCCATGAGTAGTAGTCTTCATTCTCTCCAGCTCCGTTATGGTTTCCTATGGAAGAAAGCGTGCAACAGATGATCAGGAGCTAATAGATTGCAAGGGATTCATCAAGTCCTGCAAGTACTTCTTTAATTTCTCATTCTCCTTCTTCAATTCTTGCTTGGTTTGCACCTCCTTCCTCAACCTACCCAAGATCACAACACTAGAGCCCTCATATTCTTCAATCTCTTGTTCCATGGAAGTGGGCTCTAGGTTGATAGTCTGCACATTATAATCACTTCCAGTCACTTCATCTTTGTTCTTATTAGGAGCAGGAGTAGCAATGTGGACTACCCTATTGTTAGCCTCATCTCTTTTAATCTTGGAAATGACCTTGGATTTCATCTTTCCTTTACCTTTTCCTATATTTTCCAATAGCCCATCCCAATTGGGAGGGGTTCCATCTACAATAATCTGTTTACTCTTCAACTCCTTATCCAACCAGCCTAGAATAGTAGATTTAGATTGTACTTCACTCTGCCCAACTTCATCCTGTTGATTCCTAGGTATATATTTACTCAAATTGTGTTTCTCAGGGACCTCCTTGGCTTTATCTTCCTTTTCTTTAGTATGCTCTTCTTCATGCACTAGTGATGGGGTTATAACTGGCATTTCCTCTCTTTTATTAGGTCTATCTTTTGCACTTCTAATAGGTGAGTCCTCATAGGTTACCAAGGGAGATTGTAACACCTCTATTTCTGCCTCAACACTATAGAATTCAACTTCTTTAAATTCTTCTCCCTCTGAATCTTGATGAGTTTCTACTTCTTTTGATTCACCCAGTTCACCTAGCACATTACTAGCTTCATGAGAAGGAGGAACATCATCATGTTGTTCTGTAGCAGGAGTGACTAGAGGAGCATCCATCTTTGGCACACCATTCTTAGGAGGAGTTCTGGATTTCCTTGTATATACCTATGTCCTTTATCTCGAAATCTCCACATTTATCACAGGTGGGCTAACTTCCTCTCCTACCTTGGAGCTTTCCTTTTCCTTCTATGAAAATCTCACCATTCTTCTTCTCTTGGGCACAGGGACACTAACCTCCTTGTCTTCCTTTTCAGCCTCATCCTTTTCTTACTTCTTTGTTCTTGAAACATGTTTCATTTTCTTTGCAATAGGCTTTATTTGTTTTCCTACTTCTTGTACTTCTTCTTCCTAAACATCCTTAATTTTTATCTTAAAAGGAGAGCTCACCTTTCCCTTACCCTTAGGGTCCTATTCAGCTAACTCCTCAGAAGTAGAATAAGACTCTAAGTTTCCCATCAGATCATAGGTGCATTGCACACCTTCACTTTCAAGTTCCCATATTTTATGCTTGAGCCATAGCTTCATATACTTAATTAATGGAGTCATAAGTTTCTCTAGCTTTGTTTTATCTTCCTCTAACCAATCTATTTCTCCTATTTGTATGTCCTTCACTGCCTCATAAGCATGGCCCTGAATTAGATCCCCATCATCTTCAACTTGGTCTGGAATAGCCTTCACATTATATAGCCAAACCAAGTTCACTGGCAGCCTGGAAAACTTCTTCCTCCTAATCTCATATTCATCGCTGCAATTGGCCCAATAGTCCTCTATATCATCCTTGTGGCTATATTCTTTACTGGCCTTCTTTTGTGCTTCGCCAGTTTTGTCAAACCTAGATCTCTTAGAATGAAAGGATAGCCCAAGGGTACTCATTTCTTCTTCAGAAGCATATGCCAAATTAATAGAAGGGCATGCCTCACTAGTGACTATTCTCAGAGGAAAATCTCCATCGAATCCAGTCTTATGCTTATCCTTTTTCACAATGGCATCAAACTCACATATTTGTCTTGTGACCTCCAGAAGTATAACATGGTCTGTTGGATATCTAGGAAGTCTGTAAGGAGCCCTCTGACAACCATCTATCCTTATGTATGAAAAGGTGGGAAACTGTATGAACCAAACCCCATACCTTTTGATTAACTCCTTAGCATTGTCAGATATCCTTACATGCTCTGCACCTTGGAGCAGCCTAGTGATGTACATGGTGAATGCATCATTCACCCTTCTATAGCTCGAATCACCAAGGTGTAGCTATGGATAAACCTCATAAATCACATCATGTCCAAACACACCCCTTGTGCTTAGTCCCTTATATGGATGAAACCTGGCTAAGGCATAGAATAGGTAAGAATTAATTGTGAAACTCTTAGTTTATAGGAAATTACACATTTGTTCATGAAGCATGCCACTTATAATGCCTGCCCAATGATAATTAACATTTTGCTCCATCCTCACAATGACATGGAACATCCAATTCTCAAATACACCAGCACTCTTAAACCCTACCAGCCTACTAAGAATGGTGATAACATCATAGTACTCCCTCTTAAATTTAGCTCTAAATAGTTGCTTGGGTAGCTTGGAAAAGTGGGACTTAGGTTTCTCCAGCCATCAATTGATAACTTGTTGAGCCTTGATGGTATCCTCCTCATAAAACTTCTTCGCCATATCCATATGAAAAGCCACCACATGAGACCTGTCAAGCATGTCAAAGGTCTGGGCTATAGACACAAGATTTAGATTTGCCACAATCCTCCATTAAGGGCCAACTATCCTCTATGTATCCCTATCATAGTGACTGGAACACTCAAGCACTAATTCATAACACTGTACTGTAGGAGGGAATCTAGCTACATGTGCCAACCCTGATTCCAACATTCTCCTAGCCAATGATGGAAGGTTTTGTGCTGCCATCCTTATCTTGAACTCCTCATAGTCCCATAATCCAACATTTGTATCAGTTGCCTCTAACAAGATGGAGGTAATCTTTCTTTTAGGAATTCTACTTTTGATGTCCATTTTGATTTTTTCTACCTCAGAAATAGAAGATCCCTTTGCACTTGGATCCATCACTTTACCCTTGGTTCCACCAGTCACTACTTTGCTTGACTCAGCCTGCACTCAACAAAGAAACCATAATAAAGATCACATGAAACCCAAGTTAATTAATCACAAGTGATAAATTCATCCTCAATATGAGTCTCGAGATAAGCAACATGCTTAGAAATCTCATAAAAATTGATCATCTAAAAGTTCAAGTTTTCAGCCCCGCCACGGAATCCAGGCCAGAGAGGAATTTCAAAAAATTCCCAGCTAGGTGGATTTTAGCGGAATAAACATAAAAGCATTTAATAATCATGTAAGTAAACTATCATTAACAAACAAACAACATGGTGCATATTTAAATAGTTCATATTGATCATACAATACATAATCATCAGCTAATAAATCATGATATCTCTTAGTTCTTCATTTTCAACAAAGTTTCAGAGAATTTCGCCCAGGATGAATTTTTGCGAAAACAACAATATCTTAGGAATTCCAGGAAAATGAAGGAATACAGGAAACTTCGGTTAAATCCAGATGGAACAAAAATCCACGAATCAGGCACAACTCCGGATCATTGCACACTTTGGGAAAATGAAGGGGAAATGGAAAATCAGGGAAATCCGCCAGCGAAGGAAAATACCGAAGTTGAAGGAAAACTTGGATTTTCGGATATTGACGTTTTCTTGTGATTTCACTCAAATTGATCAAATTATCACAAATTTTACGATCTTTGGCTTGCAACCAATTTGACTTGAACCTCCCACAAATCATCCTTGAATTCGAGGCTCACCCTAAAGTAAATCGAAAGGAAATGGTGATGCTCTAAGCATGAAACCCTAAAAATCCACCATGAATGCACAGGGAAAGCTCAGACTCAGCTTACTCAATTGTTAGGTTTTCAAAAGGTTCATTATGGCTTACACAAGCAAGCTACCTTATGATGGAAATGAAAAAGAAGCTTGAAACTCACTTGGGATTATCAATCAAACACAATCGAGCAACCAAAGAATCACTCACACTTAACAATGAAAAGGAAGGAAATAGGTACATACCATTGAAGGAGTGAAATTCGATTATAGTAATGACAAACAACAGTCCTTAGTGACCAAGCAAATAATAGTAGTTATGATTCCCAGAAAGAGGACCACCAAATCCAACAATTCACAAATTCAGCACTCCAAATCTAGCCAAGCACTCAAGATCACACACCTCAACTCAATAGAATGCAAGTGATAAAGCACAATGGCATAAAACTTCCCCAAGATCGACTAAATATCTCCCTCAAAAATCATACAAATGACATTAATGTAGTCGACAAGACACCCTAACAAAACCCGAGGATCCGACAGGACAACGAACATTCAGAGAAATCCAACCACCACAAAATTCTGCAAAGACTAGGAATTTTTGAACTATAGCACAAGGTAACTAGCACCAGGTTTAGAGAGGATCCGAGTAATTCCGCCAGGAGCGGATTTTCCTAAAAGCAGTGAAAAACCCGAAATATGTCTAACACTTGATATTTTCAATATAAACCAAAGAGGGATCATCAAGGCAAGCAAGATAAACACTCAAGCTCATGCCAAGGCAAGGTAAATCCCCAAAATTGAAGGGCCAAAACACCAAGAACAAAAGAAAAAGAGGGTCCCTACTTTCAGCAGGGCATGTGTGTGAAAAAATGCACAACAAGTAGTTCGATACTTATGATTTTTGTGGAGGAAGTGCCTATACTCATCAAACACCTACTTTCCTAAACTTGTTGAATGACGAGATTTCATCTTTGGACCACAAATTGGACATGCAAATTTTCCCTTTGTTTGAAGACCTACAAGATCATATATAATTGGATTAAATATGTCAAATTTTATAATTATATATAATGAATAGATTATTTAAAAAACATGCATAATATCTCCTTCATAAAATTAAATATCTTTAAAGTGCAGTCGAATGTTATAACATACCACAAAAATGTGTATTCCCTAGGGCATCATGAATTGTCCATACAAGCATTGCAAGAAATTGAAATTGTCTTTGTCCTATTGGTCTAGAGGCGTCATACATAGGGACACCATTCCATAAATTTAGTAACTCATCAATAAGAGGCTCGATATATACATTCATATCTTTAACTTGGTACTTACCTAGTTGAATGAACATAAACATTACATAATTATTATAACCATTTTACTGCAATATATATAAATTAATGTACATGACTATTAAATGAAAAAAATATAAGCCATTATGCAACAAATAAGACAAATGAGATGCTACTACGTTAAAGAAAATTGATGTAAACAAATACCTAGAACAATCATTGCCAAAATTATGTGCTCCCTCTTTATTGACATCCATGGAGGAATGTTATTGTTGATAACAAAAACATGCCACACCAAGTAAATAGATCTCATCTCTCCAAATGGATTGACACTGTCCACTACCAATGAAAGCCTGAGATTATGAGGTTCTTCTTTAAAGTGTGGCCATTTTTCCTCCATGTCCCTAAATGCAAAACCATCGTAGGCATTCAAGAATGTCATCTCCACTTCTATTCCATGCATGGTAATCCATAAATTGTGTTAAGCTTTCACACCTAAATAATCGTTGCATATGTGGAATAATGGGAATATAACGAAGAATCTTGCGAGGCACCTTTTTTGTTAGTTCATCTGTTTGATATATACTGATATGACATTATGGGCATTTTGTTGCAAATTCATGTTGTTTATGATATATAATATGATCATTGGGACATGCATCTATTGCTTGATACTCCATTCCAATATCTTTCATAATGCTAGATACATCTTGATATGAACAAGGTAAAATATTTGATGGTGGTAACAAAAATTCACCAATCAATCTACAACAAAAAATAATTTGTTAATATAAATAATATTAATGGTACATATTTCATCCTTTATTTACCAGTGATGAACTAACAACAAAAAATAGATGAAAAAAGATGACATATATGACATACCTTAACATCTGTGAGATTGCTATGTTGGATAAACTATTCATAACCTTCAAGTTCACCAACAACAATACAGTAGAGAGAAGAGTTGTTTGGGAGCCTTCATAAAGGGGCTTGTATGCCTTCTCAAGTATAGGTAAATCATGAACATCATCAAAGTCATCTCGATCAACATGATCAGCTATGCCACTAAATGTGTCATGGATCAATGTATTTGTACCATCATCTTCAACTGTGTTTTCTAGTGCATGATCATCTTCTTCCATAGGATCATTAACTTCATCTTCGATATTCACAACTCCATGTTCCTCTGCTTGCAAAACCACATTTTCCAGGCTATGATAATCCATATCATGTGCCCTAGGGTGCCCACCTTTATAATAATGATAGTCACAAATAAACCATGATCATGATGAAGTGATTATATATATATATATATAAAATGTTAAAACGATATAAACATTTACAAATTCAATCAATATAAACACATATAATGAACTTACCATTGGACGATAATCATGCCCCCCTTCAACATGACCATGCTGCCTACAATGTTTCTCAGCTGTTGTGATTAAAAGTCTTCTCATCTTTAAGCCCTTACAAGTATTACAAGGACAATAACATTTCCCATCACCCTTTTTTTTCAATCTAGCCCAGAATCTATCAAGTGTCTCTTCATTTTGTTCTAGACTAATATTATTTGACATGATTTTTTTACCAAGCTTGAATATTTAGATCTTCAAAAAATATCAAACTCACACTCCAATAATTTTTAATCATAGATAGGTAACAAAATCTAATAATTCTGATATTTTACACCAAAAAAATTTGGCATGCAACCACCCCTACAAAAGAGAAGATAGTCTGAAGTTAATGACCCCAAAAAACACTTTAAAATGCTAATTCCAGAACTTATTAAATTCTTATTTTACTATGATTTCCAAATGTTAGACTCCTAAAATTAGAATATTGAACTTGCACAACAAAATCTGGAAATGAAATTCTGAAAATGCACAAGTCTAAAAATGAAATCTAATGAGATGTTGCTTTAAAATATGATTTTCAAACCTAGAAGTACAAATATGACTTCACAAATGAATTCTAGAAAAAGACAATGACTACCCTCAACCTGGTGATAATAGCAAAACATTTTCACAATAAATAGTCAAACTCACTTTTATTTATGTCGGCCACAATTTGATTTTGCATGTTCGTCGAAATTTTGACACAAAATCTTCATCAAAATTTTGACGAAAACTCAGGTTCGTCTAAATTTCGATGAACGTCGGGGATCAAATTTAAAAAAATTGAAAATTACACATTAAATATCACAAGTACTTGACAATACATCTAATTATATATCATTCGTCAAAAAATTCCGTCGGATTTTGCATTCAAAATTTTGGTCAATTTGCTAAGATTAACTAATAATTACTAAAAAAGAAATGTTAGCAGTGGTATATGCCATTAACAAGTTCAGAAATTACATCACTAGACTCTATTTTTGTTCATATAGACCATGTATCCATAAGATATTTGATGAAAAAACCATTGATTGGAGGGAGGATTGTTAGATGGTTATTAATAATGCAGTAATTTTATATCACCATTATGGATAAACCAAGAAAAGAAAATGTAGTAGTTGAATTCCTTTCAAGACTAAAAATAAAATAAATAGAACTAGTAGATGTCTCCTTTCTAGATGAAAATTTGTATTCCCTCTCGATGTAGACACCTTGGTATACAAATATATCTAATTATTTGGTTGTAGGAAAAACACCACCATATCTCTCACCTAGAGAAATGAACCATCTAATAGAATGTAGCTTCCATTATTCATGGGTGGATGGTTATCTCTTTTATATAGGGCCTGATAATATAATGAGAAGATTCATCTAAGAGGATGAATTCTATGATATCCTTAATGCTCTTCATGATGAGCCTTGTGGAGGTCATTTTTTAGCTAAAAGGATAACTCTAAAAATCTTAAACGCTGGTTACTAATGGCCTATGGTTCACAAAAAAATTAGTTAAATATATAAGGAGGTGTTACAGATTCTAAAGGATGGGAAGACCTACTTAGAGTGATGAAATGCCCCTCCAACCACAATTGGTCATTGTACCATTTGATAAGTGGGGGTTATATTTCATTAGTCCAATAGCTCCAACATCTACTAATAAAGAATACATTTTACTCTACACATACTATTTCACAATGTGGGTGGAGGTGAAAGCACTACAATTTTCAAGGGATGACAATGTTGCCAAATTCCTTTATGAAGAAATATTCACCAGGTATTGTATTCCTAAAGAGATAGTCATAGACCAAGGACCTCAATTTACTTTTGATTTGATTAACAAGTTAGTCAAAGAGTATGATATTATGCATTGAAAATCCACCCCTACCATCCATAGGCTAATGAACAAGTTAAAGTTAAAAATAGAGAAATAGAAGGTATTCTCACTAAAATAGTTCAATTACATAGAAAAGAATGGACAACGAGACTCCTTGAAGAAATTTGGGCATACATGACAACCTAGAATACCACAATCAGGTACATGCCATATGAATTGGTGTATGTGAATAAAGTTGTCCTTCTAGTTGAGTTTAAGCATAAAAAAATTTGCACAACAATAGAACTTGGAATGAACCTATCAAAAGAACAAAATGAAAGACTACATAGTCTCAGTGCTTTGGATGAAATCAAGATGGAAGTCATTCACCATACAAAAATTATGCAAAAGCAAAGAATAGGGTGACATGACCAGTTCATTAAAACTAAGGAATTATATGTAGGTGACTGAGCATTGCTATATGATTCTAGGTATAAAGAACACAAAGGAAAACTAGAAACAAGGTGGCTTATCCCATATGAAATTAGGAATACTTTTTAAAAATAGAGTGGTTCAATTAACTACCATAGATTCAATCAGATTCTCACTATTGGTCAATGGCCACAAACTCAAGCTTTATAAGAAGCCATTTCGAAATAAAGAGTTTTTATATAATCTGCAGTAGAAGTTCAATTAATAATTATATTCCAAACCTACAAACAAGGATGACACATCAAGTGATACATCAGTCGAGGATCCAACCGACTCACTTACTAATGCTCACCAAGTATAAATTCTAATAGTAACATCTCACATGCATAGGTTACCATCTCCAACAATTTTTTTTGGACGTGCACAATATAAGTTCATAGGACCTATAGCAATAGCCCCAAGGCACATCAATAACACAAGACCTTTTGATCTACTACCCATAGCACCTAACTACAATATACTTCACCTATAGCTACTACAACTTATTGTTGCATATCACCTCTATCATTCCAACATGTAGTAACTACACTTCTTCATTTGTATCGTGCAACATCACCTCCGATCATTCATAACTATGTACTTTCAATAGCCTTACTTTCCCACATTCATAATTCTAGTCCATGTTCAAGCATCACACAAAGCTCTTTTTCTAGCACATCTACCTATGGTACTTAAAACTAAATTACCATCATTTAAAATCATTTTCATGTAGCTGCATGATGGTGCTCAATTCCACTCACACCTACCTTCCCATCACTACAACATAATAGGTAATTTTCTAGTTATTAACTATAATTGATATTAAATTCTATTTATTTTCATTAGACTTCAAAATAATGCACACATTTAAATTTGATGAATCAAATATCTCAAATGATTTGAAATTTATCCTTCTCATCCTTTTCATACCTATTATTTGAGGAAAAATAGCACAGCTAATTTGGGGGAGAAAAAGTTTTAATATCCAACCCAAAAAATATATTTGACGATAGCTAAGAGAATTGCATACAATTCTCAATTCCCTTAATTGGCCATAAAGAAACTGCCATAAGAAGTTACAGAGCATAAAAGAAACATATACAAGGTAACATATAGAGAGCTGAGTATTCGAAAAAATAACAAGCTGTAAGAAAAAGTTGTAAAGACTGCAATTATGGGAGGTGACATTATCACAAGAGAACCAATGACACACAATTTAATATTGGAATATCAATAGTGTCTTCCAATTTTTTAACAAGTTGGGTGGCTAGATTACTTTCTTCATTTAATACAATTTAATGAAGTTATGACTCAAAAATTTGCAACAACTTTGCATAATGATGAAGTTACAATCAAAGGGATAAGAATATATTCTTTAGAGGTAGTAGTAGCAAAGGTTTTAGGGTTTCCAAGAATAGGGGAAGAATTCCCAACCATAACAGATGTAATTGTAACAAGGAGAAGCCTTGCAAAGAATGAAAGAGTTAGAGGAACAACTCAAAGGATACCAATAGAGGGAGGAAGGATTGGATAGCATAATTCAGGAACTAGAGAAAAGGTTGCATGCTTTTGAGCAACAAGGTTCAAGATTAGAAAAATTGACATAATTGACCATTTTTAAGATCAACAAAGGAGCTCCACATCATGTAAACCAATATACACTCTCGAGAATGCCAAAGACCTCCACTATGGTAACCTTTGGAATAAAAATATGGAACAGAGTGATATTTTTCCCAAAAACAAGATGAATGGGAGAAAGAAAAATTATAATTAATATCAACACATATAAGAATAATTGAAAAAAAAGCATGCATAAATCAAGAAATTAAAAGACGGGATGGAGGAGTTGGTTGAAAAAATAGTACAACTTCTACATTGTAGCCACCCAATAGGGTCTACACTGTATTTGCAAGAAAAAATCTCAACTTTCAATTCAGTTAGTTGATTAGTGATCTCCCAATTTCCTTGCCTTTACCTAACCTATTTTTAGAGACATACCAATGATCTACCATAGATATGCAAGATCAATTATGTGAATTCTACCTACATAATTTGGCCATCCCTCATGATTCTTCTTGGAACCCACTCATGTTTATGGGGGATGTTCAATTAAAGGAAATGACCTCATTTATGAGAAATGGGCATCAAAGATGACAACTTCTAAGGAACTATCAAGAAAGGGAGAAATCATTTCCCTTTCTACTCAGAGAAGAAGTTAAAGATCCTTGGAAGATAGTAGAATTATGGATTTACTTGGTAAAAAGGTGGTGGGTGAGAGAAAATATTTTGGATTGAAGAGAGAAGGATTATAAGAGATTCCAAGAATTAGCAACAGGGATTGGCAAAAAAATATTTCATTTCTCTTAGGATAGATGGAGAGAATTAACACTAGAGCTGAAAAGAAAGAAGCCTCGCCCAGTCTTTAACTATATAGCAACAATAAAAATAACCTGTAAATATGTTTTAGCCTCCCTTGAAAATGAGATTGTTTAGTTTCCATTGACATTCCATCCTCCTCTTATTTCCAATCCCACATTGGATGGGAAGGAGGGAAGAGATAGATGTAGTATAGAAAACTAGATGGGAGAAAATTACAAAGCAAAAATGGTTCTACTTAAAGTAGGGCAAAGGAGTCACCAATAAAGTGGACTACAAAGAGGCTGAAACACAATATAACTAAAGACCCTAAGCTTATTAAGGACAAGTAGAAAGTTGATTTTTTCAATGATGAGCCATAAGAACACCTAATTTCCTTGTAAATTCATGTTTTTATCTTATTTATGCTAAAATTCTAAAGATGTTATCAAACCTTTTTCATACTCTAAATACTTCAAAGAATTTGAAGATGATATATATTATATTGATGAATACGTGTGTGAAATTTTAATGTCTACGAGTTTAGTATAATTTCATGGTTAATCATAGTTGTGAACAATGAAAATTTCCTTAAAGAAATAAGACTAACCCTTGCAATGAAGAACCTATTAACCCACAAAAAAAGGATTCTTAACCTATAACAGAAGGATGATAGTTCAATGCAACCATAGGACTTAATCTGCTAAAGCATGAGTATATTTCTAGAATGAGATGCAGGTGATGATTTGAGGACATGATCATGGATTTCCAAGTGTCACTCCATCTTTTTAATAAATTATGGAGGAAGGATTTTGTTCCAATAATGAATAATAGTTATAAAATAAGGGATTCCCTATTAGGGAACATTTGTAATTTATAATGGTTATCTTAAATAGTGAAAATTCCTTCTTCTACTTCTATACTCTTGCTCTCACTAATTATTTTTTATTAAAAGACCTAGTCCTCTTCTAATTTTCTTGGGAGATTTGACATATATTTTTAGTTTGTTTATATTTTTTGAATAAATGGGCTCTCACAAACCCTATATAGGAGGGTACTCTATTGAGAAGTCCAATAGCTAGATCTTTGAATGAATTAGATCGAATTGGATATTTTATTTTATTTTTTCAAGATTTGTGTATGATTTGTTGAACAAGAAACTAAGAGGGGGGTGAATCAGTTGTAACAAACTTTAACCTTTAAAACTTTCATCAAAAATTTAATCAATCACAAATCCTTTATTTTGCTAATATGATTAATCATTAAGTGCAAAGGTAGAAATTGAAAAATATTACACATGCACAATAACACCAAATTTACATGGAAAACCCAATAAGGGAAAAACCATGGTGAGGATTAGCTCACAATATAGAGAATATCAAAACCGATTACAAAGGCTCACTGCCAAAACATGACTCACTGTTTGGATCAAAACTCACTATTTAACAAGGGTTAACCACTCGAAGGGATCACTACCACACTGATACAAAGAAGATAGAAGAGATATGTTACACAGAGAAAAAATAATCTCAATGCAATAGATATTTCCACCATGATTCGTTCAAAGACTAGTAGAAATGCATGAATGATAGAGTACACCTTCATCTTACTGCTTCTAGAAACTCAACAATTAGACTTCACACTAATCTTCACCAACTTGCATTACATACACACCAATTCATATCTATCTCACATCTATCTTTCTCTATTTGTTTACACTTATCTTTCACCAATATATCATCATTTATTTATACCATCTTCAACTTTGAAACATATCCAAAGTCGTTTATACATCATTTGCATTTACAAATTCAAATTAGGTCAGTGCCAAAAAAAATTAGGGTGGAATTAGAATGAGGGTGACCCAAGTACAAACTTCCAATAGCTTTGAAATTAGTGCTAAACATAAGGTCATCCAAACCAGTATAAAACACATAACTCAATTAAGCATTCCCATAGCATGATCCAATCCTTCTAGATGAAAAAGTTATCTTCAACATGATCATATCAGCTTAACTCTAGAACCGCAAGTCATAAGACTTGAACAAGAAGAAATCCAGAGCAACTACATTTCTCCCAAACCTCAACCAAATACACTGAAAACATAGTTCACAATTGGTGAACATAACTCACGCTGTACAATGATCCAGAAGCCCAAATCCTAGATATAGCAACTTCCACCAACCATTTTGTACCACACGAACATAGGAGCAAATCCTAGAGAAAAAATCAGAGCAACAACTGAACACCTACAATATTTTCCTTTACAATTTTCTCAATATCCTCGACATATAAAACCAATAACCATTATCCATGACATCAATGACAACAACTAGTTGAGAACCAGTTAACTAGTTGACATCAATGACAACACTTTCATACTTGCAACATGATTGGAATATAATAGAGAATATATTTTGGTAGCATATTTTCCTGGGTTAAGAAATTGATGAAGATACTGTAAATGCAATAAATTAAGCAAGGGCCACTTGAAGTACTATAGAGCCACATTAGTATAGATAATTAATTAGATTATGAATTGTAATTTCTAGTTTGTAGTTTCTAGCTTACATTATATTGAATGCTACATCTATTCAGACTTCTAAATGATTAGTTAAATTGGGATGCATTATAGTATAAGCAACTATTAGTTACAGTCATAAATGATAAGTACCTATACCAGTTAATAGTTATTAGTATCTATTTACCCTATTCTTTAGGTAGGATTTATTTTTAGTTAAAATATTTTGATAAATGTATCCCTATTAAATCACCTATACTAATTTGTATAGAAAGTCTAGGATTCTTGAATGCATATATATTGTCAACATCATCTTAAGTCTACAACTCCCTAGTTGATGATTTAATGAATCCCTCTCTTGAATAATGAACTAATTAATTTAGGGATTTGTAGGTCTGTTAATCCACATGTTATCTACATCAACTAATTAGACAATAGGGGAAGTTATACAAAAATCATGAGCCCTTTTTTTACCCATTATTTTGTGCAAAATAATTATCATATTAGAGATCTCATCTGCAAAGTAAGTCTTGTGTTGCTTTGTAGGTAACTGATATTTTCCCTTCTTTGGGGGTGGAAAACCATTCTTGAGCAATAACATTTTTATATTGTCCCTTCTTTTCTTGAAAACATTTGGGAGAGAATGAAATTGAAGTCTATATATTCCTCTCTTTTTGGAAATTATAAGCACGAGGAAAAAGTATCCCTATTTATCTTAATAACTAGTTGATTATCATTTGTCCCAAATTATCTTTTATTAGAATCATAATGGTTAATAAATTCTATGACTAGGTTTGTACATTGCACCACCACAGGAAAGGCTATATCTTGTGGCAACCCACTTTCAATTAGTCTCTAGGTAATTGGGGATCTATCTTCTTTCCCAATCCTTTCCTAAAGTTTGTCTAAGTTTATGTGCCCTAGCTTGGTATCCCATTTTTTTAGTAATGTGCTTGAAAAACTAGACAAATGTTTGTAGCCCAAGTATTTGTACTTCATGGTGGACAAAATTGAGTAAAATGGCCATAGTTTGTGTTCCAAAAATAATTCAACAGAATATATGGGCTATTAAAATAGTACCTTTATTTCCAAATTTTTGAATTTGTTTCTTGTATTACCTTATGATCGACTAGACCAAGGATAATTTGAATATACCTCTATGTTAATATTGAACATTTTAACATCACTAATCATAGGTATTTTGCAATCCTACTCTTCCAACGCCTATAATTTTTATCTTGAATGCTTGTTATGATGAATATTTTTACTGACTCAATCCCCTTATAAGCCTCCATAAAATTAATGTTCCTACATAGTGGGTGGAAATTAATAGTGTGAATTAGTTTCAAGACGTACAAGCCTTATCAACTAGAACTTGCTTTTACTATCTTTCAAATTTTGAAAATGAATGGCTACGATAAGATGTCAGAGAAATTGATTTTTTGAGAACCTTTTCAAGTTCTGACAAAGGTTTCAAAGCCTCTATTATCACCTGAAATTCTTTATTGAGAACAACCTCTGAAGAATGTGATATTTGTAAAATTAAATCTCTCAATCTTAATTGAGGTTTTCAAAACCTTGTTGGCTTCTGACAACAATTTCAAAACCTATAGAAAGTTCTTAAAAACTTGCAATTTCTTCAATTTCGATTGAGTGCACAATTTATTTTATTTATTATCGTTTTTTACTAGGTTGTGAAAATATAATTGGGTCCCAATAAGGTACTGAGTACCTTTGCATGAGCTAATGAAGTTGAAAAATATTAAGTTATAATGAGCCTTTAATTTTGAAAGTGACAGAGAAACGTATGGTTGTGACACTTGTGTTGAAACCCGATGGGGTTTTACAAATCACAATAGCAGTCAATAAAATCAAATCTTTCTAAAAATTTACAAGGATTATAAATGGGGTGACGGAAATGAACGTAACACATAAAATTCATCAAATTCCTTGGAACAATATTCACCTCCATTGTTGAATATGTCAACACTTTTATCTTATAATTTGTTTGCTTTTCAACTAAGGCCTTAAATTTCTTAAACTTAGTGAAAACTTCAGATTTAAAATGCATAAAATAAATCCAAGTGTATCTTGGGACATCATTAATGAAAGAGACATAATACCAAGATTTATCCAAAGAGTCAACATCCATTGGTCCATACACATCTCAATGAATGATCTTTAATAATCTCTTTGCCTTATTAGTTACACTAGAAAATTATGACCTATTTTGTTTACTAAACACATCATATTCACAAAATTATTTTTTACCAACCAAATAATCAGAAATACCATCAACCAAGTTTTTGTTTAGAATATTCTTAAGTCCTTTTTCACCTATGTGACCCAATCTATGGTACCACCACATGCATTTTCAGTCTTAGTTACATAAAGTAGATGTATTTAGCCTAAACAAAGTTCCTATGTAAGATCCTTTAACTATCACCAAAATCCATCTTACCAACCTACAACCAAGCTTATCGAATGTCACATGCATTCCAAAATCATTCAACTTGGACACTTAAAGTAAATTTCTTGCAAGTCTTGGAATATGGGAAAAATTATCAATATTTTTAATCCTCCCATCATTGAAACACAACTTTACCTTTCCCTTACCAATAATCCTTTTTTGTTGTTATCACCAAGGAAAACATCTCCCACATCATATTCACTGTAAGTACTAAACCACTCCTCATGAGTATTCAATATGGTAGGAGAAACTTGGATCAATAAGCCAAACATCGCCACTAATAGTGTTAGCTAAAATTAAAAAAAAGAATTAAAATCATCATCAAAGGAATTTTTCATGGAGGAATCAAAATTATTTATTCCTACATTCCTTCTTCACATGCCCTCTTTTACCACAATTCCAACACTTTACTTTGCTCTTTTAGAGGGTTTTAGAACATCCTTTACCCTTATCCCTCTTATAATCCCCTTTAGGACCTTTCTCTTTGGACCTACCTCACACATGAATGACCTCTTGGAAGCCAACATTCATAGATTTTCTCATCATATTCTCTTAAATTAATATGGAAATTGTGGTGTCCATCTTTGGTTCTACATTACCAATAATTATGGCAATAATTAGATTTTCCAAGATTCAAGGAAAGAACAAAGAAACAAGATACATTTATCTTCATCTTCTATTTTAACATCTACTAATGCAAGCTGACTTATTATCAGATTAAAAGCATTTAAAGGATGCACTATATAGTCACCATATTTCCTTTTTAAAGAATATAAACATGTTTTGAGATATAACTTGTTAGATAATATTTTAGTTTGATATATATCACTTATCCTTTTTCACAACTTATATGCAGTTTCTTCCATGGAGACATGCGAAAGGAAAAAATCCATGAGACACAACCAAATGGTTTCTCATTCCTTCTTGTCTAAATTTTTCCAATCTTCATCAGACATTGCAGTTGGTTAACTTTCATGTGAAACTAGCAACCCCTAATCTCTCTATTCAAGGATATCTAATATCTTTAATTTCTAGATCTTGTACCTCATTCCATTGAACTTATTAATATCTAAGAAAGAGGTAGAAGCTATGGTATACAACCCTCTTCACAAGTTTTCAATATACCAAAAAAATAAAAGCTCCCACTACAACCAAAAAACATTCAACACTTAAGAGAAATGTGTCTCCTTCTAAACAAAAACATTGATTTGATACCAAGTTTTGAAAACAAGGTGAAACTAACCTGCACTATTAACTTATATATGTGAATTCAAATTTGAATAAAATATTACCAAATCATATTATATGTATGTGATTATGCTACACCCTTAACATTAGAGTACATCAGGTTATGAATAGTTGTCTTGTCACTATCTTAACACCTAATAAAGTCATATTACTATTATTATATTGTTATTTAGTTAATTAGGTCAACCTAGGGCTTATATATGGTTATCTAAGTTGGCATGGCTGATATCCTAGGCATCAATAGGTATACATAGGAGATTGTGAGTCTTATTTCATCATCAGATTGTGAATTATGTTCTCATTGGAGATATTTGGAGGTTTTCCCCCTTGAAGTGGCTTGCTATTCTTAGTTATTATTAAGTAAATTTACAACATATTTTCTATCATATCCTTCTATTATGCAATTTAATTCATTGCAAGTGGTATCAGAGCATGATCTTGGCATCATTATAAGGAATTTTTTTCAATTTTGGAGGTCATTTTGTGAAACCGATATCTCCTATTTTTTGGTGAATTTTTGTCTAATTTTTAAAGGGTTTTTGAAGAATATATTAAATAAGCTACACTACAAATTTCATAGAAATTGGAGCATAATTGAGTGAACTATTTCAGAATTAGGGTTTCTACCCAAATTATTTGGAAGGTTTATATATCCTAAATCCTGTAGAATGTGTTCTTATTTTTTAGTGGGGCTTTTAATATATACTCGAGGAGACTACAAAAAAAATTCATATGATTTAATCATAAATAAGTGATTTATTTGGAAATTAAGGTTTTCAAAAAATTCACTCTCAAGGCTGAAAATCACCTAATTTTTGGGAAATTTTTCTATTGGAGTGTAACCTAGGCCCTGGTAAGTCACAATGAACTTTTTATATTATTTTGAATTTATTTTTGTGATTTATTTCAAAATTATTTTCTACCATCATGATAGGGCCTACATCAAGTGGAAAAAAGAATGCTACCACATCGAGGAAATCTTCAAATAATTATGGGTTATAAACTGAAGATTTTAATCCTAAGGATGAAATAAACAAAGTCGAGGATGATATTTCATTATTAGAGAAGAAGATTATGGAAGAAATGAGTGAAATGAAATCACTTATTTAGGGTATGAGGTGTAAGAGTGAATATTTACCTCATAGGGTGGAAGATAATATTTTTTTTTAACTTTAATTCCTTGGACTTGACTTTGATTTCAAGAAGGATCATTCCTTTAATAATCGCATTCCAAGGCAATTCATACCCAAGTTGGATATGAGAAAGTTTGATGGAAAGGATCCAACTAATTGGTTATGTCAAATGAAGTAGTTCTTTGATATTCATCATGTTACTAATCAATACAAGGTGGATATGGCATCATTATACCTAGAACCAGATCAATTTATTTAGTATAATTAGTTATGTGATGAGAAGAGAAAAAAGGGAACTTGTGTGGTCACTTGGTCAATTTTTCAAGAGGAACTTGCTACCCATTATGGAGATAACTTTATGGATAGATACTTTTTCCAACTCACTAAATTAAAGCAAATAGGCATGGTCAAGAATTATATTCAGAAATTTCAAACCCTTTCTCTAAGAGTTGAGAATGTGGTAGAAGAAAATATGAAGGAACTATTTCTAGGTGGCTAGAGGGTCACATAAAATATGAAGTATGATTGTTCCAACCACAATCCTTATTGGAAGCAATTGTAATGGAAAGACAAGTGGAGGAGAATTTTTTGGCTACTAGGAGACAAAGGAATGTGAATTTTAGCAAAAGGAGATCACATACACATTCACTACCACAACCTACTAGGTTGACTCCACAACAAATTGAGGAGACGAGAGGAAAAGGGTTATGTTTCAATTGCAACAACAAATATAGTTGAGGGCATAGATGTAGTGAAAATAAATTATTTTATATTAAAGGACTGAGTGAGGAAGAAGATGAGGAACCAATATTAGTGGGTGACAGGGATTTAGATGATGAATCACATGATTCCCAATAAATCATTTATTTTCATGCACTCTCTCATTTTAGTGCCCCATAAACTCTCAAGGTAGCGTGGTTCTTAAAGAATCATAAAGTAATCATGTTGAACGACACGAGTACTCATAATTTCATCAACAAAAATTAGGCTACTCGTCTAAATTTTTTTACATATCCAGCTCCAGAATTTTAGGTCTTGATTGTAGATGGGGGTACTATGAGTTGTTCTGGAAAGTGCCATATCATTAAATCATCCATAGGAGATTATCACCTTGATAGCCTAATGTATGATATCTCCATGGGTGCAACATATATTATTTTGGGAGTAAAATGGCTTACTACTTTGGGAATAATTGAGATAGCTTCCAAGAATTGTTCATGATATTCCAAATAGAAGGAAATACAATAGAGCTAAGAGCGTTGAAGGAAAATTCCCCACAAATGGTTAGTTGTCATCAAATTCATAAGTTGCTTAAGAAATGAGTTGATGGATTTGTGGCCTAGCTATGTTCATTAGAAGTCTCTCAATCTAATGCTCCCATTTGTCTAGATTTACAAGCAATAATTGAGCATCACTCAGTGGTTTTTGGAGATATTCCTAAAGGACTTCCTCCTAAGAGGGATCATGATCATGCCATATGATGAGCCTAGTTTTTGGTCCAATTTTGGTTAGAATCTATAGTTTATTTTTTGATAGATGTCATGGACTTTAATGTTAAATGTCGTTTTCATAATGTTTCTCTCAAACCATAAACATTAGACTTAATCCTATCTCTGCAAGCTTTAATGACATTTGGCATATTATGTGGATTATCTATATTGATTTTGCATGTGGTTAATGAATGTTCCTTAAGGTGGTTATAGATGTGCAGTTATTATGCGTACTGACTTTTCCATGTAGATTTAATATGCTAAGTTGATGAAGACACCGCCAACTAGGTATGCACCATAATGTCTGGCAAAGGAATCTCTCCAAGTCAAAGGAGGCCGACAGTAGAAGATTCTTCATGCAACTAAATGTAACCACCTTGTAGTGGAATTTAATGATCAAGCATGCATGGGCATTATTGTTGAGCTAAATTTGTGCTTGGACCTGCATGTTTGACCAGATTCCATGCACACATAACCGCCATCGCCCCATTTCCTTTGTTTTCCCTAAATGGTGTCCTACCAGTCATGAAGTTGACTACCTCATTTAGCTATTAGTATAAATAATGATCTAATGCACCTTCTTCAAGAGGTTGCACGATTTGATATTGTACTTGCACTCTCCATTTTTCAATAATACAAATACATTACTCTTTTTTACTCATGATTCATAGTGAATAAAATAAAGTTCAGATTTCGAGCATCTAAGTTTTCATTAGTTTTAGAGGATACTTATCCAAGGGGGCCCACTTGGTGAGTAATTTGTCTTCTTATTTTAGCATTAGTTTAGTATAACTTGTTGTTCAGTATTTAGTTAGAAATCTAGCACCGACTATTCCTGCAACCACTAGAATTTCATTATGTGACTATTCTTGGAGCCAAAGCAGACAGAGCAGTGTCCTATTTGTTGCTCAGATTTGTATTCTTGTTATGCATTTCAGCTTAGCATAGTCATTGATTGATGTTCAACATTTGTTTCATTCCTTTTCAAGCAATTTACTTTTAGTATTGTGTGTTTCTTAGCTGTAGAATGGATTGGCTACTTTGAGTTCCTAGTGCACATACTATGCTAAACCATTTCAAGTTCACATCCCTAGGTTGAGAAGTTAAATTCACCTTCATGATGGTTGAAATGGCTATTCGGGTTAGATGTCCAATCTCTAAATCATGGTTGTAAAGGCTTAGTTATTAAGATCATTGTAGGAGGCCAACGTTTTTGGTGCCATTGTCGGGGATGGTGTCAAACTAGGGAGTCATTGGTAGTTTTTCTTATTGTAGTGTTTCTAGAAGTTGTTCTTAGTATATCCTCATTTAGGAAGTAATGACCCTCGCTTATTCTTTACCAATTATTTGTGTGAGTTGACTAATAGTGAGTGATACCGCATGCATAGAGGAAGGAGAAGGGATGCTTATGGGAGATTCCTTCCTAACAATCCTAATCCATTCTAGCTAGTTGACTATTAGAATCTACCAAAAGAAGAAGAAGAAGATCCACACCCGTTTGTTGATGCATATCCTGATCTGACTAGTTCTAAAGTATCCTCTGAAGATCAAAATCAGCTTGAGAACCCCTTTTCTTTGGAACCACATTGAAAAGGAATGGGTGATGCAAATAGGAATAGACCTAACCAACCAACTTTTCCTTTCCCCATTGCCCATTAGAATGAAGTTGACAACATCAAGAACATTCCTACCTTAGCACTCCCAAAGTTTTATGGACTTGTCACAAAAGATCCTGATACCTTTTTATTTGAGTTTGACATACTGATGAGGTAAAAATAACCTCATCATAATAATACCAGAAAGACCTATTTCATATATGCAAATCCCTATCCTCTGCCAATTAATTAAATTTTAGTAGAAATAATTGCTTAACTTTTAATGAGAAATTGTATAAACTTTATTTCTTTTGATTTCTTGAAGTATTTTACCAATACATATTTAATGGGTTATTTTAAGTGTTTTGTAGATAATAATCGGCCATCAAGTTGCAAATTAGAAGCATTTAGCTAGCATGTGGAATAGGTTGAAGATGTATGCTAGAAATATGCTCCATAACTTTAGGGTGATGGACCGAAGATATCGTTACTCTTTAAAGTTTTTATTTCTATTATCCTTTGAGTCAAAAACTTTATGGCTCGACTTGAGCCTCTTAAATACTGTTGTAATGGGTTTTAAAAACATATGAGTTATTCGTAGATTTGTTGTAGATATTTTCAAATGGTTATCCATACCAACTGAAATATAGGATGTAGTTAGATTTTTTCTATAAAAGTCATGATCTCCAGAAGTAAAACAATCCAGTGAAAAAGTAATGTTATACTGTCAAAATGTTTTTCGAAGTTTATGAATAAAGAGATTGTTATCTAAAATTTCTGAGTTATGAGTTATGGATGATAATTATAGTTGATAGAAGTATTTCTGAAATAACTGTGGATGTGAGCTAAGAACGAATGTGATAACCCATGAGCTGGCCACTCGAAGGGAGATAACTTAAGTAGATAAGTGTTTTCTTTTATTATTTGTTGTTCTGTAGAGAATTATTGTATTTACTATTGTGAAATCTAAGTTCTGAAGTATTTGTTGTCTTTTACTTCTCTAGTTCCTGTTGTTAACTATTAAAATCTTTACTATTAAAGAAAATGTTTTATGGGTTGTTATAATTTTTTCTGTCTTTATAGTTTATTAGCTTTTTAGTTTAATTGTTTATGTACTTTTTAATTCAGTTATCATGCTTTCTAAATTAGTTTTCTTATGTTTTTCAGTTTAAGCATTTCCTATTTTCTTAGGATAAATTGCTTTACAGTTTTATAATTAGACAACTTAAAGTTAGAATTAATATTAAGTTGTTCTCAAAAGTTAGAAAACCTAAGGGAGATACTCCAAACTTCTTCTATTGCAAATTGCCTTGAACACTACCCAATCGACAAATTGAATTTTATATTCTAAAGTAATGGAACCTAACGACGACCTATCACTTTTTGGCGCCGTTGTCGAGGACCATTTAGCTTCTTTTGCTTAAGTGTTAATAGAAGACACCTCAACTACCTCTTTTAGGCCAAAAATACCATCTTTGGCTTCCTTTTCTACATGGTCAGGAAAAGAGGCCCTCACGGATGATTTATACCAAAGACCCCCCCAAAATACGTTCCAATTATACATAGGGAGGCCCAAGGCTCAGAAGACCACTCTGTTGATGAACTACTTGAGCCTAATCCACCAGAGGCTTTCCACTATTTTCCTGAAGATTATCCTGTAGCACAACTTGTTGTTGAGGAAATTATTCTAGAAGAGCATATTCCTCTAAACATCATGGGAGATCAGAGGGTTGAAGGTAACCGTAATGATTCCAATTGTAATAACAATGATCCTCAACTACCTTGAACGTTCACTTATCCTATTGCTCTGGATGCAGATGATGATACAATGGTGAAAAACATTTCTCCAGCTTTCCTTCCAACCTTCCATGGTTTATCCTTGGAAGATCCAGACCAATTTCTTTTTTAATTTAACATTCTTTGTCAAACCTATGATTATAAAAATGATAACCAGAAAGTGAAGTTGTTTCTTCTACTTTGAAGGATTCAGCCATGCGTTGGTTCATGGGACTACCGGTTGGAAGTCTTACATCTTGGCAGGAAATGGAGACTATGTTCTTGAATGAATATCAAAGTTATTGTAGGGTGAGTGATCATAAGGAAGAGTTGTTTCAACTTAGGAAAAATGAGGATGAGAGTATAGATGACTATTTGGATAGGTTTCTTTTCTTATCTAAATGATGTGGAGAAACAACTATTAGTATTGAGATTCTCAAGACTATATTTCTTAAGGGACTCGATTATGAATCAAAAAGAAGTCTTGATTTGATGGGAAAAGGTGACATGTCTTAGTTACCCCTTGAAGACATATGTGATTTGTGTCGCAATTTCTCACGTACTCAAGGAGGAATCTGAAAAACTAATCTTTTTGGAGGGAATAACAAGATAGGTAAGCTCTGAGAAGAACACTACATTGGATGGTATACAAGAAAAGACACGTAACCTAGAGACTTTGTCAATCTATTTCCCTAGGTGTCGAAACAAACATATTTTACGTGAGTTTCCTTTAGACAAGGTTAATTTTTGTCAACTTTGTGAGAAAAACCACCCTACCAATCAATGTGAGCTTCTTACTAATCTTAAGAATACTAGGAAAAAAATTTCTCAAGTTGAAGAAGAAATAAATGTGCTAAACCAACGCCAAGGAGGTAATTTCTCTTATGGGCAGAATTCCAATCCTGCATGGAGACCACAAAACAACTGGGTTAGTAATCAATGTACTCCATCTTGGAATCAACCCTACCCTCCACAACCTAATTGGGGAACTCCTTATTGGGGACCTCCTGAATGGGCAAGTCAATTCTGGGGAACTCAACAGTGGCCAAACCAATCACAAGCACAGTGGTATCCACAACATATTGTTCCCCAATGGAATCAAGGACAAAATCAATTTTACACTGGTCCTAGAAGGAATCAACAACAGAATTTGTTACTGCCACCTCAGAATCTTCCTTAGACTGAGCAGATAAATCAAACTCAACTTCCGGTGCAACCACTTCTGAATCCTAAGAACAATTGACATAATACTCCGGTATATACTACTGAACAAGATAATGTCACAAGACTTAATGCAATTCATTGTAGAAATGTTTAGTTACATTCTGATAGGACACTTCAATTTCCCACCATTGAGGAAGTAGTGGATGAACCTATTCCTCAAAATATTGAGAAAGTTACTTCATCTAACTCTACAGTATCCATGAATATTACCGAGCCTCCTTCAATAGCAGGAGCTCCTGACTCACCTCGAGAGGAGGAAGGTCAGTCCTTGATTGAACTTAGTAAGGATACCCCTCCAAAGGAGAAAATTCAAGCACCATTTCTGGAGCGTTTGAAATCAACAATTTTGAAAGATACTCTGGAAATGATGTTGGCTTCTGAAACTACATTAATTTAGGAAATCAAAAAATTACAAATAGAGGTTCCTTTGTTGCAAGCAATAAAGGAAATTCCTGAGTTGAATCAGTTGATCAAACAACTATGCATTAAAACTCCAGGAAGCAAACCAAAAAAAATAAACACTGTGCACATCGATGGCTATTTAGCTGACTTTTTTTCTGGAAGGGTTGTTGCTCCAAAATATGATGATCCTGGGAGTCCACTGATAATTGTTACAATTAATGAGATAGCTATACCTAATGCATTGGTGGATTTGGGAGCAGCTATTAATGTAATGACTGTGGATGTGATGGAAAAATTAAGTCTTACTGATTTAAGTCCCACAACTATAGTCTTATAGATGGTAAATCAGTCTATAGCCATTCCAAAAGGTGTTATTAAAAATTTTCTTGTCAAAGTTGATGGATGGGAATATCCAGTTGACTTTCAAATAATCCAATCGTTGACACCCAAAGATAGTTATCCAATAATTTTGGGAAGACCATGATTGGCTACTGTCACAGCTAAAATCAATTGTCAAGAGGGAGGAATGACTATTTCACATGGTCTAGATAGTAAATTTTTATTATTATATCCTCATGTTAAACTCATCGAATATAATAAAATTTGGGTTGATGAACCAGAAGAATTTAGTGGGAAAGATAGTTTGGCCTCTTTGGCCATGGTAGTGACTAAACAACATGGAGAGGAATTAGAGGATGAGTTAGTAAATGAAGTTGCACACCTGGCTATAGGCTCGAGTGAAGAGATAATGGAGGATGTAGCAGAAATTTTGGGACAACCGATTGATATAAGTGGGATGGAACATAATTATGCTACCAAGGGGATGCCTTGTCCCTTGGCCAATATGATTCCTAGAATGAGTTATTTCTTTGACGATATTACAAGATTTCACCGACTTATACCTCATAGTTTTCCTCTCAACACCTTGTTACGATCGATACATATTGTCACTTTGGCCTATCCAGGAACAAAAACAATTATGTTGATGTCGGGAAAATTTTTGAATGTCAATAGTTGGTTGATAGAAATACAAGAGGATAAATTATTTAATGTGTTGGTAAGAAGGTCTAAAGCTTTTTCTTGGGACTATACAAACATGAGGGGGATTCATTCGTGTGTTTGTACACATCACATTTATATTGATCCCAATATGAGACCTGTACATTAGCCACAGAGGAGACTCAATCTAGCGTTAAAGGATCTTGTCAAAATTGAGATTGAGAAACTCCTTCGTGCAAGATTTATTTATCTTATCTCCGATAGTAAGTGGGTGTCACCTATGGTAGTTGTACCAAAGAAAAATGGGAAGTGGAGAATTTGTGTAGATTATAGAGAACTTAATAAAGCCACTTTTCAAGATTATTTTCCCTTACCATTTGTTGACTAGGTTTTGGACAACTTGGCTAGGAGGAAATATTTCTCCTTTTTAGATGGATTTAGTGGTTACAATCAAATTCAGGTAGCACCAGAAGATCAAGATAAGACAACGTTTACTTGTCCTTGGGGCACATTTGCATACCGAGTTCTTCCTTTTGGACTTTGTAATGCTCCAATGACTTTTCAAAGGGCCATTTTGGCTATATTCGCAACATTTGTCAATGATTGTGTAGAGGTTTATATGGATGATTTCAAAGTATATGGGTCAACCTATGATGAAGCTCTTAAGAACCTGGATAGGGTTTTAGAGGTTTGTGAGGAAAACCGACTATCCCTTAGCCATGAAAAGTGTTTAATAATGGTGGAACAAGGAATAGTCTTAGGTCATCATATTTCTTCAGAAGGAATAAAGGTTGATCCTAAAAAAATTGAAGTCATTCAACAATTGACTATTCCTCAAACGCAAACAGATGTTTGAAGTTTTCTTGGACATGCTGGATATCATAGAAGGTTCATAGAAAGCTTCAGTAAGATAGCGGCCCCTATGTTTTCTCTTCTCCAAAAAGATGTGGAGTTTAATTGGACGTTTGAGTGTCAACAATCATTTGAAACGATAAAGGAGAAGCTAGTCTCTGCTCCCATATTGTGTGGACCAAATTGGAGTCTTCCCTTTCATATTTATGCCAATGCTTTAGATGACACAAGTGGTGCAGTATTAGGGCACGAAGATGAGGATGGGGGTAAATATGCTATATATTTTATTAGCAAAAACCTAATATCTGTTGAGAGAAACTACATGACAACAAAAAAAGAATTCTTGGCCGTGGTTCATGCCATTAAAAATTTCTGCCATTATATTATAGGATATAAAGTTATAGTTTATACATATCACTCAACTGTAAAATATTTAATGAATAAACTTGTAGTTAATGGTCAAATAATGAGATGGTTACTACTCCTTCAGGAGTTCAATGTGACAATACTTGACAAGCCAGGGAGATTTAACGAGGTGGCAAACTTTTTATCTCGAATCAAACAAGAAGAGGGTGACCGAGCACCTGTACAAGATGAGTTTCTAGATGAAAATATGTTCGCCATCTCTACAAAGACTCCTTGGTTTGTTGGTATTGCCAACTATTTATCTACCTCTAAAGTACCTCCTGGATTTACATCAAAACAAAGGAAGTGACTTATTTGAGAGAGTGCACCATTTAAATGGATTAATGGGATTTTATTCCATTGTGGACCTGATATGGTTTTGAGAAGATGTGTCAAGGTTGATGAAACTTATAGTATTCTAAGGGCCTGTCACGATGACCCTTCTAGGGGTCATTATTTTGCAAAAAGAACTTCTCATAAAATTTTAGGTGCTGGATATTATTGGCCTTCAATGCATAAAGATGTTAAAAACTATGTTCGTCGTTGTGATGAATATCAAAGAGTGGGAAGACCAACTACTTCTACAAAAATTCCTTTGTAGCCTTAGGTAACCTTGGAACCATTCAAAAAATGGGGGTTAGATTTAATCGTCCCCATAGATCCTTCCTCTCAAGGGAAAGAATACATATTAGTTTGTACTGATTATCTGACGAAATGGGCAGAAGTTCAAGATTTATGAGTTGCCAGAGAAGAGCAAGTTGCTGATTTTCTCTATAATAAATTTTTTCTTCGATTTGGAGCCCCTCGAACTATCATTATAGATCAGGGACCCCAATTTATGTCCAAAGTTCTAGCATTTATGGACCATTTTCAGGTGAGTCATAAGAAGTCATCCCCTTATCACCCTCAAGCAAATGGTCAAGTAGAGGTGACTAATAGGGAGTTAGAAAACATATTGACAAAAATGGTCTCTTCAGGAAGAAGAGATTAGGCTAGGAAATTGCCTGAAGGCGTTTGGGCATACAATACAACATGGAAATCCACAACTGGATTCAGTCCCTATGAGCTTTTTTTTGGGAAGAAACCTCTTCTCCCCATTGAGTTTGAACTCCAAACCTTACGTACAGCTATGGATTTGGGTCTAGATTTGAAACGAGCTCAAATAGAATGAGTTCTACAATTAAGTGACTTGGATGAGCTTCGTTTAGATGTTGTCCATCAAACTAAACTAGTTCAAGATCAACAAAAATTTTGGCATGACAAATATATTAAAGAGAGAGAGTTCCATAATGGTGATTAGGCCTTGCTATTTGATTCAAGATATAAAGACCATAAAGGAAAACTCAAGACTCATTGGCTA
Source organism: Sequoia sempervirens (assembly GCA_007258455.2). NCBI lineage: Eukaryota > Viridiplantae > Streptophyta > Pinopsida > Cupressales > Cupressaceae > Sequoia > Sequoia sempervirens. Next base: position 22,839,512 of record VDFB02109042.1, read on the forward strand.
GGGCCATATGAAATTTCTGAATTCTTCTCGAATGGCATAGTTTAGCTAAAACCTATTGACGATGATTCACAAACCCTCTTAGTTAATGGTCATCACCTACGTATCTACCATAAACCTGTTAATAAAGAAGAATTTATAAAATTGGTAGAAATGCAGGGAGAGATCCAATGCATTGACCCTACCAAGGAAAAGTCTATCTGATTGTTATCTAAAATATAAAATAAAAATAAATATATATATATATAAATGATGATGAAAAGTTGTAATAAAAAGACATGTGTACAAAAAAAAATTCAAAGCATTTTTCATTAATTTTCATTTCGGACTTAACATGTGTTTTCATTTTGTAGGACTTCTCTTAAAGGAATAACAACTTCCAGAGAACCGTTCCAAGATGCTATGGAACTTGATGGTCTAGTTGTCCAGTGCTCCGGAACCTGATGGTTTGAACACCCAATGCTCCAGAACCTACTCTTCATCCCACCATGTTAGAATGATGTTCTTGTAGAATGATATAAGCTCCTGAAGTTTGAGTTAATTGGTGTTCGTCATTTTTCTTCTTTCTGGCTGATTCTTTCAAACGATGCTCCAGAACTTTCATTTAGTTGCTACTCTGGCTACATCTTTTGATGATGCTCTAGAACTTTCATTCGGTTGCTACTCCGGATGCATCTTTCGACAATGCTTCAAAACTTTCATTCAGTTGTTGCTCTGGCTTCATCTTTCAATGATGCTCTTGAACTTTCATTCGGTTGCTGCTCGAGCTGCATCTTTTGATGATGCTCTGGAACTTTCATTCAGTTGCTGCTCTGACTGAATCTTTCGAAGATGCTCTGAAACTTTCATTTGGTTGCTGCTCCAGCTACATCTTTTGACGATGCTCCAAAACTTTCATTCGATTACTACTCCATCTGCATCTTTCGACAATGCTCTAGAACTTTCATTCGGTTGCTGCTCCAGCTGCATCTTTTGACGATGCTCTGAAACTTTCATTTAGTTGCTGCTTCGGCTGCATCTTTCAACGATCCTCTAGAACTTTCATTCGAATGTTGCTCTGGCTGCATATTTTGATGATGCTCTGGAACTTTCATTCAGTTGCTGCTTCGGCTGCATCTTTCGATGATGCTCTGGAACTTTCATTTAGTTGTTGCTCCTACTGCATCTTTCGATGATGCTCTAGAACTTTCATTCAGTTGTTGCTCTGGCTGCATCTTTTGACGATGCTCCAAAACTTTCATTCAGTTGTTGCTCCAGCTGCATCTTTCAAACGATGCTCTAGAACTTTCATTTGGTTACCATTCTGGCTACATTTTTTGGCGATGCTCTGGAACTTATCCATTTTTCATTCCGCCACCTCTTTTCTAAAATAAATTCAAATCTTCCTCGATGCTTTTATTATCATACATTGGTACACACGCCTTCTTTTTCTTTAAATTTTTTCTTTTGCCATTATAAATAAAAGCCGCCAGAATAGCTTGTCTTCATTAATGACTTCGTCATCCATGAGCTTCCTCATTCATGTCATAATAACTAAACCGTCACCTCAACCAAAACCATTGCATCACCCTGTCAAATCGGTAAAGGTATTTGATCTTCAAGAGATCATAGAATGAAAGTAAGTAAAAAAAATTTCTTTCAATAAGTAGTTATTTTTTAATAAAATATAATTGATTGGAACGAGTTTCATTTCTCAATTTAGTAAATTGAGCCACTTGGTGATTAATTGCTAAGTACACTACTCTTTTTGTGGCCCTTCATGCAAATTGACATTATTACACAACAAGCTTCGAGTAAGAGTAGAGTAAATAATTACAGTTTGATCATATTTTCAAAAATATCATTGCACAAGTTTCTAGCATTATTGAAATTTATAGAAGGGTGGTAGAGACAAGACAGAAATGGGCGGTACAAAGAAGAAATCTGAGCTAGCGTCTGCAGAAAAATTACTGGGGTTAAGTAACATTTCTGGGTTGTTTGAGGAAGTTGGTTGGTTGGATTTTGTCAGAAATTTCAAAGGGTATAATGAAAATTTGGTGAATGCATTTGTGGAAAATTACTCTAATGGTCAGGTGACACTACATGGGAAGTGTTTCAAGGTGAGTTCAAAAATTATCTCTTCTCTTTCAGGGTTAGAAAATTATGGCATTAAAATATCATAAACAACACAAATAACATATCAGAAATTATCAGAATTGTTTCTTAGACAAGGGGACCCTTAGCCCATGATAGTTATCAGTACTAGGGGACAAAATAAGGAGTTTCAATGAGCTTCTATATTAGCACCCTGGGGTACTGCAGTTGGATGGATTATTAAGTATTTTACTTATGAAGGTCAACTTACTATTGTTGTAGGACCTGCATTCCACATGTTAATACATTTGCGGCATGGGAAGGAAAACCCTACTCTTAGGGTTAATTTGCCTCATTTTTTGAATAATTCTATTAATTATTTGATAGAAATATATAAAACTAGTTTAGGGCCATTAAAGCATCATGGGTTAATTCAATTAATTTGTAAATATAATTTTTGTAATAAACCTAGAAGAAAATGGGAAAATTTTTTGGGGAAGTTTGACAAGCCTACACTAGGAAGGAAGTTAGAACTAGGTGAATCTTCATAACAAGTTGCTTCACCTTCCAGAGCAACTTCCCCCGAAGACCCTAAGGCTCCATAAACCCAAATTCCCACCATTTTTGGTGAGGAAGTGTTGGAATTTAAAAATGAGGAGTTTGAAACTCCAGGCCAATCAGATGATGTGGAGATAATAAATTTAAATGTGGATACTAATCCTGTTAAGAAGAGGAAATGAAGGACCATTCTTCAAAATTCTCCAACAATTTTAACTTATCAGGATACTCCTCCTTTAAGGTGGAGCAAAAGACTATCCTCTGAATCTACAGGAACCCTAGTGCAGAGTAGAGGGAATAGGTCAAAATCCAAAAAGAAAAAGAAATATTTGGAAACTGAGGAGTTGATTCACCAATCTTTTGAGAAAGAATTTTTTGTTGAAGAAGTACAATTTCATTTAGTGTTTGAAGAAGTCCTAGATCAAGAAAAATAGGAAACAGAAAGGGGACAATCTCCACTCCCTATGCAGGTTGATGATAGTATGTTAGGAAATTTGTCTCTGGTTATCAATAAATTTGTTGAAATAGTTGAAACTAAAAATATTAATGCAGAATTGGAAAAGTTGAAACTAGAAATAGAAGAGATAAGAAGTCAGTTGTATAAAAATAAGGAAGAGATGGAATTGAAACAAGAAGAAATAATGGTATACAAGACTGTAATAAGAAAAAGGGAACAAGAAATTCAAGATTTAAAATTGGAAATACATGGAAAAGATACATCTATTGGTGAGTTGCAAATACAAATTCAGAATTGTAATCGGGAAAACAAGGTACACAGAGATGGTTTAAATAAAGAAATTCAAGATTTAAAAGGAAATTTTATGCTTATGTTTTCAGCCTTTGAGGAAGAAAAGAAAAGACAGAAAGAAGAATTAAATGCTTATGTTAGTAGAATTATGGAATTAGAGCAAGACTTGCAGGAAAGCACAAGTAAACCAATGATGGAATCTAAAGAAGTTTAAACCGAACCAACAGTAACTGAATGGTTCCAAATTCAGATTCCTCCATTATTAATGAAATGGATGGAATGGTGCTATTTCCTAAGGAATGCACAAATTGAAAATAACAGGTTAAAAATGGAAATGGTGTTATTAAGAGAAGCATTTCATAAAGCCTATAGGGGGAAACAAGATGCATGTCAGATAATTGAGTTTCTTTTATCTTGTAGAAGACCATCAAGATTGTATTCAATGTTTTTGAATGAACAATGTTTTAGATGGAAATTGCTCAGAATTTACAATGACCAGCCTCATGAACATAATGAAAAAGAATTTGTTAAGATATTTATAGACTTAAAGCCTGAAGAGCAATATATGCTCTGTGAATCTTTACTCATGATCTTCTATCAGAAAAACATATTGGTTTCTTTGTTAATCTTTTTGTGGGAGAAGTGCAATTAAGATATCTATTGTCTACTATGCGGAATCAAATCCATTGGCAAGAATGTAACAAGGAATATGCCCAAGCAGAGAAAAGTATGGGACTTCAAATGAGATCTCCAAATAGTAGACCAACAGCTTTCAAGAAGACATTTGTAGCTCTTCTATTGGACGAGAAAACGAAGGGAAGGTATGATGATAGCCTTCAAGTCTGTTATAATCATTTCATAGAACAGGGGCAGAAATTGGTTGGTAGGTCCTGGCACGCATGTGAAGAGAGATACACTCCATTACTTGTATATCTAAAGAAAAGAGAGGTGATCTCTCCTCTTAGCATTAGATGGTCCTTAAGAAGAGAAAATTCCTTGGCCAAAATTTTGGAAGATCTCATAACAAAGTGGATAGGAATGAGGTACAAACCTCCTTAATTGCTCTATCTAGCCCCTGCTTTCCATGTTAATATAGATCAAGATGATAGAATCTTTAGTGAATGGAAAGGGGGAGTTTCTTTTAATAGAGGTTTCCACCATACCCCTATAAACTTTGATGTAACAGCAAGAGATATGTATGATATTAGTGCAAAATATGAAGAATGGAATATAGGACAGAGTTATAATCAAGGGACAGGAGGACCTGTCAAGAATTAGGAAGGGGAGGAAATGATGAGGTAAAAATAACCTCATCATAATAATACTAGAAAGACCTATTTCATAGATGCAAATCCCTATCCTCTTCCAATTAATTAAATTTTAGGAGAAATAATTGCTTAACTTTTAGTGAGAAATTGTATAAAGTTTTTTTCTTTTGATTTCTTGAAGTATTTTGCCAATATGGATTTAATGGGTTATTTTAAGTTTTTTGTAGATAATAATCAGCCATCAAGTTGCAAATTAGAAGCATTCAGCCAACACATGCTCCAGAACAGGTTGAAGATGTATGCTAGAAATATGCTCTGAAACTTTAGGGTGATGGACCGAAGATATAGTTACTCTTTAAATTTTTTATTTTTGTTATCCTTTGAGTCAAAAACTTTATGGCTCAACTTGAGCGTCTTAAATACTGTTGTAATGGGTTTTAAAAATATACGAGTTATTCGTAGATCTATTGTAGATATTTTCAAATGGTTATCCATACTAATTGAAATATAGGATGTAGTTAGAGTTTTTCTATAAAAGACATGATCTCCAGAAGTAAAACAATCCAGTCAAAAAGTAATGTTATACTGTCAAAATGTTTTCCGAAGTTTATGAATAAAGAGATTGTTATCTAAAATTTCTGAGTTATGAGTTATGGATGATAATTATAGTTGATAGAAGTATTTATGAAATAACTGTGGATGTGAGTTGAGAACGAACATTATAACCCATGAGTTGGCCACTCGAAGGGTGATAGCTTAAGTAGATAAGTGTTTTCTTTTATTATATTGTTATTCTGTAGAGAATTATTGAATTTATTGTTGTGAAATCTAAGTTCTGAAGTATTTGTTGTCTTTTACTTATGTAGTTCCTATTGTTAGTTGTTAGAATCTTTACTGTTAAAGAAAATGATTTATGGGTTGTTATAAGTTTTTCTGTCTTTATAGTTTATTAGTATTTTAGTTTAATTGTTTCTGTACTTTTTAATTTAGTTATCATGCTTTCTAAATTAGTTTTCTTATGTTTTTCAATTTAAACATTTCTTGTTTTCTTAGGATAAATTGCTTTATAGTTTTATAGTTAGACAACTTGAAGTTAGAATTAATATTAAGTTGTTCTCAAAGGTTAGAAAACCTAAGGGAGATACTTCAGACTTCATCTATTGCAAATTTCCTTGAACACTACCCAGTTGAAAAATTCAATTTTATATTCTAAAGTAATGGGACCTAATGACAGCCTATCACATACTCTTCAAGAGTTATGATTATACTACTAATGCCCATAGGCTTAAGCTATTTCCTACCACTTTTAAAGAGGCTACATTAAGATGGTTCATGAGCCTAGGTAGAGATACTGTGGAAACTTGGGAAGACATGAAGACAAAATTCCTTGAGAAATACAAGGAATATTTCAGAGGGAGTGACATGAGAGGAGGTAACTATTACCCAATTTTCACCTCAGGCTCAATTAGGTAAGGAATCTATGTTGCAGGTGTTGATAAGGGCCAAATGGGATATCTCCATTCAGGGTTACTTCATGCATTTGATGACATTTCACAGGGGATTCAGTTGGGAGGCCTGCTTTGTTGGAAATATGCCTCAATAATTACAAACTTAGCCTCCATTAGAGCCAAGTCAGTATGACATCTTCACTGTCTGGCTGACTGGCTACTTTGATACATTGTGTTTTGAACAGGGCACTCTAACCTAGTTTTTGTCTTTCCGAACGAAGTTATAGAGCCTATCGCTATGATAGGAAGGGTTCAATATGACCTCTTATCGCGTGGATTTCTCTGGCCGATAGGCCATTCAATCGTCAATTGGGGAGACTCATGGTGACCACAGGTTTCGGGATAACCTATAGCACTTGGTGAAAGGTCCCAGCGAAGAGTTAAAGTCTCGCCAACAACAGTTGGTTTAAAGTCATTGGGGAAACTCTCGCTAGAAGAAATTGTTAGTGTAATTAACTATTTAATTACATCTTCATAAGTTTACTTAGGCAATCTTTAATTCCTAAGTTATAGGATCTTATCTTTATCTTATCGAGCTATTTTGTTGCTCAAGATAAGATTTGGTTGTTGCATCTTTGCTTTTATAAGCAAGCCTCATCTTGTACATTTGTATCAATTAATCATGAATCAATCTTGCATATTGATAGCAAGCATTCTCGCCATTATTTCTCTCTTGTGGAAGTATTTTAGTCTAGCAACAGATTCTTGAAATCTAACATGGTATCAGAGCTTCCAGGGTTGCAGACTCCTTCCTGGATTTGAGGGTTTCATTTTGGTTTGAATTTTTTTGATGGGTACAGATTGGGGTTTCAAGAACCTCATGGTTGAGTTTAGAAGGCTCCACAAATGAATTTTGACTGTAAATTCATCTATTTTAGGTAAAGTTGTTTTTGAAGCAAATTTTTGCTGGAACAGCCTACCAGCGGTATGATTTTCTCATTTTCACAAAAAAAAAATTCCAAAAATATTTTCTACGGATTTATCATCAAAATTTGGGGCAAATTTTATCAGACTATTATTTTCGGGCTATAGTTTTTTGATCAAATATTCAGGCAAATATTATTCAATTTTTTTTCTACCTAGGTTTATCAGCTGCCTGCATCATACTCTACACTCACGTTGGATTTGACATTGGTGTCCTATCAAAGGGTATGCATGGATCTGTTGTCTTTTCTAAGCCAACAGTCATTGGTCGGCATTTGAATGCTGACTATGTTTTCATCGTTGGCTGTCATCAGTATTGGAGATCGCAGGGTACTGTGCTTTTAAATCCGGTCACTTTTCCATTGGATCGGCCTTTGTACTGAGCCCTGGTCACCTGTCACAATTGTCAACTACCTCAAATCCGTCACTCCACATCAGCATACAATCTGATCCTCCGTCGGCATCCATACTTGGTGGGTACATCATCAACTTGCAGATCGGCCATGACGTTTCGCAGCGGATAGCACCAAAGAATATTCTTTGTGATCTACTACCGTTGGTGTCAAATCACTGTTGTCTGGTACGCGGTTGTTGTCAGCCTTGCTGTCATTCAACAATCTGCGGGTACTATCCTCTGTCGGCAGATGGTATTTTAAACATTGTTTTCTATATTTAAAACTTTCTAAAAAGTTTTGTAAGGCCGACCATTAAGCTGATTTTTTTGATTTTTGCATGGCATCTTTTTTTCCTAATTTTGGTTTATTTTCTATAAAACTTATTTATTTCCAAAAAGAGGAAGAAGTCAATAGTGAATCAGCCCCAAGATATTTTATAAAGATTTTTTCATCTCTGTAGTTGTGTCAAAGGAGTTGTTTTTTTTTATTTTGTGAGGGAAATTTGTTGTTATCCTCTTGTAATATCTCATTGTATCATGGATTTTCCAAAAATTGTACTTCTAACTCCATATAACTATCATGAGTGGAAATCTCAAATGGAGTTGTTATTGTTAAAATCAAAGTTACAACGAATCACATTTGGTCAAGATCCAGAACCACAGGGAGCAAAAGAGAAAAGAAAATGGTTTGATAGAAGGGATGAAGCTCTTGGTAATCTTCTTCTGTCAATTTCTCCAGATCTTAGATATCATGTTGCGTCTTGCTATTCTTGCTAAGCTTGGTTCTTCATATTCTATGTTTGTCTCTACTTTCTATGCTACAATGGATGCTCTTGGTGATACATATAAAATGCCTTCTCTTGATGAATTTTCTGCACAGCTCACAAGGGAACAAGAAAAGTTGATGCACATGGGTACATTGAAGTCTTCAACATCTCAAGCTCTTATTGCGAATGATACAAAGGCTTCAAGTGGCAAAGGAAAGAAGCACAAAAAGGAAACCAAGTCAAATGAGCAAGGTAAAGATTCTCCTTCACATGGCACTCCTGAGTCCTCATCCTCTTCAAAAGAGGAATCATCAAAAAAGAAGTCCAAATGTGCATATTGCAAAAGGTTAGGACATGATGAGCATAGATGTTATAATAAGAAGATTGATGAACTCACCCACCTTCTTCAAAAGAATAACATTCAGCTGCCCTCATCAGTGTCTTCTACTTCTTCTTCACCATCACAATCGGCAGCTCCATCATCATCACAGTCAGAGAACACAACATCCACTTCTGGGCTACATAACATGAAAGGGCATGCACTCTTGGCCTCTACAAGTCCTAATTCTCAAGGATGGCTTCTTGATTCAGGGGCATCTCATCATATGGCATCTTCACAGGAAATGTTCTCTTCTTTTGAGCCTTGTAATTCACCTCACATTCTGATGGGTAACAATACATTCATGAAGGTAAGTGGGAAGGGTTCTATTGGTATTGGGGAAGGGACTTTCAATGATGTGCTTTGTGTTCCTTCTTTGACCACTAATATTCTTTCTATTTATCAAATTACTCATGGGGGTCAAGGTAAAACAGTTGAGTTCACTCCCGATAGGGTGTATATAAGGGACTTGGAGACTAGGGATATTATTGCAATTGGGATGGTTGATCATTCATCTCGAGTATATTCTTTTTCACATTTTGCTTCAAAACCTAATAATGTTCCTTTGATTGCATCACACACTTCATTTAGTGTGACCCATATTAGTGAGGAGAAGTTTGGTCATCTACACCTTGGTATTTTAGGGACCAGTGTTGAGCTTCCTACACCTCCACCTCCTACTTCTTCAGCCATTGTTGCTTCTATTCAATAGGATAATCATAGTTTTTCAAATCTTGCTTTGTGGGATGATTATTTGACAGGGATTTCTACCTTGTTCCTAGAGTCTCATATTACAGATTTGGAGGACACACTTGAGGGGATTTCTCTCCTCTTTGATGACAATTTTAGCACAACTATTATTCCATCTTCTTTGTCTTTGGAGATTGATATTCACGAGTCTCCTCCATCACTTGATTTGTCATGTTTCTTGGTTGAGTTTGACCATGATTATGTTGTGGCTCATTCAATCTTGGAGGCTCCTACTCAGTTTTCAGAGGCATACATGTTGAGCGTTCATTCTTCCTCTTTTTAGTTGGATATGGAGTGGCTTCTTCATCAGCTTATGGATTTTTTTCTTCCTAAGGGGAGATGTGTTGCTTGTAGACATTGGGTCATCTTTTGTTTTCAAACATTCTTCATTGGCTTTGGAGCTTCTTCAGCATGCAGTGGATATCTTATCTCATTACTTCCCTCTTATGGGGGCGTAATTTATTGTATATTCATGATGGATGTAGTCCTTGGGGGGTATCATTGAGTCCTCCATACATCATTTTTACATTCGTCATGCCTTTTTTTCTTGTTTTCTCTCTTTTGGAGAGGGGTTTTCTTCCCACTGGGTTTTCCCCTTTTCTCTACTTTATGAGAGATTGCATTTCATTTGCATCTGTAAATGGGTACCTAACATGGCCTAGTTGTCGAGACCCATAGTAGTTTGCATTATAATCTTCTCCCTAAGTTGCACTTATGGGGGGGTGTTGGTGTAATTAACTATTTAATTACATCTTCATAAGTTTACTTAGGCAATCTTTAATTCCTAAGTTATAGGATCTTATCTTTATCTTATCGAGCTATTTTGTTGCTCAAGATAAGATTTGGTTGTTGCATCTTTGCTTTTATAAGCAAGCCTCATCTTGTACATTTGTATCAATTAATCGTGAATCAATCTTGCATATTGATAGCAAGCATTCTCGCCATTATTTCTCTCTTGTGGAAGTATTTTAGTCTAGCAACAGATTCCTGAAATCTAACAAAAATACTATCGATAAGAAGTCTTGCTGAGTTGGTGATGTCTCCCTGACCGAGGAAAAGTGAACTCATCGCCGAAAGGATAGGAAGCTCAGTGAAACGTCTCACCGACCGGTGAGAGTCTCAGCGAATCAAGGAGAGCTCAGGTAGAATGGAAGAGTTCAGCGTGAGTTTCGGCGACAAACACCAATCTGGCCGAAAGATGTGAGTTCGGGGAGATTGTGGTGCTCTCGGCAAAGGGTCCGGCCGACAGGCCAAAGTTTCGGCAACAACAACAGGAGCGCGGTGAATGGTCATGTCATCGACAGAGGTCTCACTAACCGGCGGGGAGTCTTATCAAGGAATGGTCTGAGCTCGTCGAGAGATTGAGGTTTTCACCATGAGGTCTTAGCAACTTCTTAAAGTCTCACTGAAAAGATGTCTCGCCGAATTTAGGAGGTGTCGGCAAAGGGTCTTGCCAATATAGCAAGCTCTCCCCAAACTCAAGTGAACTTTCGACGAAGCAGGGAGACTTCGGTATAGGGTCTCAGTGATAAATAAGTCTCGGTGATAATTTTTCCTTCACCAGAAGTCTCACCAACAACAAAAGGACCTTGTCGAGAAAGTTTCACATCGACAGGAGGTCTTGCCGATATAAGATCTCTCACCGACTAACGGAAAGTCTAATCGAATGAATGATAGGAGCTCAAAGGGAATGGGGCTGCTCGCCAAAAGGTCTTGCTGAAAGCAAGCTGAGCTCACCAACAGTTGAAGACTTTGCCCTGAGGTTCTGCCGACAACAGGAGGTCTTGGCGATAAAGGAGGAGTCATTGGGAGAGGTCTCACCATCTAGTAGAGGGTCTCCCTGACATGAATGACATTGATGTAGCGCCTGACTGTCGGAGTGATGTCTTGCTGACATGGCCATGTCTCAATAATGGAAGGTGATATTGGCATGACTAATGAGGCCGCTATGACCTCTTGCCTATGAGGGTTTCTCTTGTCGAAGCAAAATTAAATAAGCTCTTGCCAGAGCAAGGGGCCTCGCTAAGAGTCTTGCCTACCCGATAGGGTCTCGAAAAAGAATGTAGAGCTCGAGTAGAGCATAATGTGTCTGGGTGACATCAATATACCTACGCCGATAGAGGATGAGAAGAGTTCGCCATGTTGTTTGGTCGAACGTGATTGTCCTGGCGACCAAAGAGATGATATTGGTATGATCTTTTGGGCTTGATAAGAACTCTCATCTACTGTCACATGCTATGTTGATGGCTTCAGAGGGTATAATCACATCGGTGAGACAATTTTGGTGTCTCGCCAAGATGTGATTCTTTTCAAAAGAGTTTTGACCACCTACAGAGTTTGCATGGAATACACTCGACCAACCAAGAGGATCTGAAGGTGAGCCGTGGAAGTCTGACCAGAATGAAGAACGTCAATGGAATGAATGCAATGCATATCTGTTATGAGCTTAGGGCATTCAAGGCATTCAGCCAAAGAGGTTCAAATAGGACACGATGTCAGGAAGTGAATGCGGTAGCTATGAAATATCTGAGGAAGGATTCTTTGGGGATGACTCTTCACCGACATGGACACGCAGGAATGTGGCATTAATTTCAGCCAAAAGATCTGAGGAGAGATCTTTTCGAGGGCTGATATTTTGTAAGCCCTAATGGGCTGATATCAGTCTGTATATAATGCATTTTTTGCCTTTTTGTAGATAGTTCTGATTACATACTCTAAAGAGTTAGTGATTTTTTATTCAATCCTTTCTCAATCAATGTATTTTTTTCTGTAACTCAACTGGAATCCTGAATACAACACAAAGTTTACCTTGGAAATTTGTGTTCATGTTTGTATTGATTCTCATTTTTGTATCTTTCTTTTGAACAATGCAAGTCTTTAACTATGTTTTATAATTTTGTATTCATATCTTAGAGCTGTGAGATTAATCTTTCCTTCCTGAGATGTGTATGTGGGCCAAACCTGTTAGGACTAAGGCATTAAGTCTGAAAGAAGTTGCTCTAAGAATAACAATTAGTCCGTCAAGTGTATGTTCTTCTTGTGTTCATTTCATGATTTCTTATCAGTTCGGTGTATCACCCTAGTGTAGTTCTCCATTTTATGCATCCCTTCCCTCTTTCCTCTCAAAGAAATAATAGTTTAGGTGATACCCAAAGGAAGCCGGCCTTCTCCAGAGGTTCATTTCAGCTATAGGTGACCCACAGCCTTGAGATGATCCCATGTTTCTCTAGAATGCTTAGTTTTTGTAAAACTTTGCATAGGGTGCAATTCTAGGTGACAACAGTAACATTTTTAGGATGCAACAAAAGGAATATGAGAGCCTAGAAGACTACATTGCAAGGTTTTCATTTTTCCTACAAAAATATCCACACCACACACTTAATCAAGACTCACAGAAGTTGCTTTTCCTAAGAGGAATCAATGATAGCTGCACTGATTCCTTGGACCTCATGGGAGGAGGAGATATTTCTCAAATTCCTTGGGAATCTATAAAGAAAATATGCCAGAACTACTCTAGGGCAGCTTCAAAGAAAGGGAGAGCTTACCAATCGTCCATGGGTAAGTCAACTACCAATGGAGTCTCAAGAATGGAGATTACTCATTTGTTGGAAGACTTCAAGCAAGACATTATCAATAATCTAGCTACTCAAGTAGATACACTTCAGGCCAAGAAGAAGCAAGAGGAGGTAGAGGCAATGTTGACAGAGTATTGGCCCCACTGTAAACAAAAGAAGAAGGACTGTAGATGTACGATGGTAGCTAATATTGAAAGCAATCAAGTTCCACCTAAGTTCAAGCCAATCCAGATTGAAGAAGACCAAGTCTACTATGTTGCACAAAGGAATGCTTGGGCTCCAAGACAAGGCATTCCACTAGATCCACTATCCTATGTTGGGCCATATTTCAATTCCTATTCCTCTAGTAACCAATGGCATCCCCCATATCCACCTAGTTATGGAGGATATCCACCACATCCTTGGAGTAACCCTCCAAATTCTTGGTCCATCCATTAGAGTTCTCCACCCTAGTGGCAACAACCTCAGGGGAATTGGCAGCAATTTCAAGAACATTGGCAGCCACCTCCAGGAAATTGTTAGTAAACAAATCAATGGAGAGGAGGGAAACAATGGTTTACTTAGACAACCAATTACATGCAACCACCTTCTTAGCCCCAATAGCCTGCTATAATGTCTCCACCTGCTAATCCCAGTTCAAATGCACCTAAACCTACTCAACTACCAGCTCAAACCACACCCAATCCAAATAACAAACCACAACAGCAACCTGCATACTCTGCTGATTCAAATCAATTCCTTGTATATGTTGTGAGTGTAACTGATATCCACTTGTGTTCGAGTACTACTCTACCGGTCCATTCCAAGAACATTAGCATTGAGCTCCCTTTGGAAGAGGAAGAGGAACCTTTGAATTTTCCCATTCAACCTAGTGTACCTAAAAATCCTGAACTAGTCCAAGTCAAGCAGACTGAATAAGATCCACCATTCCCTCAAAGATTGGAAGTTTCCAAGAAGGAAGAAAAGGAGGATACAACTTTTGATATCTTGGATCAACTGAAGCATATATGTGTCCAGATACCTCTAATTCAGGCCATAAAGGATTTTTCAATCTACGACAAAGCAATCAAGGAGGTATGTCTTAAGAAGCCAGGTAGGAAAAATGACCCAACTACAATTCATGTGGTGGGACAACTAATTGACATCATGCTAGGGAAAGTGACTATTCCCAAGTATAATGACCCAGGTAGTCCTATAGTAGTAGTTGTTATAAACGGGGTCCAAGTAAAAAATGTTGTGATTGATTTAGGGGCAGAAATAAATGTAATGACCAAAGACATCCTACAACAACTAAATATCGCAAGCATGAGATCCACTCCTACTATCTTGTAGCTTGCCAATAGCTCTAATGTTAAGCCTGATAGTGTAGTGGAGGATCTTGTGGTAGTTCTAGACTCTTGGGAGTACCCAACAAACTTTATGATTCTTTCTCCGAAAGCCACACTAGGTGGGTATCCCATTATTCTTGGAAGACCATGGTTAGAAACTACAAATGCGTACATTGGATGTTGATCATGTGACATGACCATTTTAGATGGGAGGAGCACTAAAAAATTTGTTCTTTATCCACCTGCTCAACCATTTCATGATGAAGATAATCTTGTATGGCCACATGTTGGTGAAGAGGCCGAGGAAGTTAACTTTGTGGCACAACTTATGATGCTAGGTAGAAGCTCTTTCATGCAGCTCCAAGATGAGGATGAAGTATTGGCTAACATCATTCAAAACCATTATGAAGTGGATGAATCATTATCTTCTCATTCTGCTACTTCAGTCAAAACACTTATGCCTGCTCTTCCTATAGCCATTATTCCTGCAAACGTTCTTCCTGTAGATGTTCTTCCTACAGCCACTATTCCTGCAGACAGACTTCCTATAGCCATTCTTCCTGCAACCACCATTCCTACAACAACATGTATGTCCCATACATTGCTTCCATATGAACTAAAGGTACCAAGTGTTAATGAAGTAGCCATGATAGAGTTAATTGGACAAGTATAGGTGTCAGAAGGAAAATATTTGAATGTTAATAGTAAATTGAATGAAGAATAGCAATTGTTATTGACAAACCTATTAAGGACCCATCAACATGTATTTACATGGGATTATCATGATATGAAGGGATTGGATCATAAAATTTGTACACATAATTTACATCAGAGATAATTACACCACAATAAGATAGCCACAAAGAAGAATTAACCCTATACTAAGAGAGATCGCCAAAGGAGAATTGTAGAAATTATTAGATGCGGGATTTATCTACCCCATTTCAGATAGTCAGTGGCTATCTCCATTAGTGATTGTTCCCAAGAAGGGAGGGAAATGGTGAGTTTTGGTTGATTATAGGGAACTTAATGCTGCCACCAAGAAGAACCACTTTCCTTTACCCTTCATTGATCAAGTTTTGGACAAACTTGCAGGAAAGCAATACTTTTTTTCTAGATAAATTCAACAACTACAACCAAATCCAAATTGAACCAGAGGACTAGGAGAAGACTACATTTACTTGTCCATGAGGGACCTATGCATATTCAGTGCTCCCATTTGTCTTATGCAATGCACCTGTAACTTTTCAAAGGGTAGTCATTAGCATCTTCTCAGACATTTCTCATGATTGCATGAAATTTATATGGATGACTTTACCACTTATGGTGTTGATTTTAATCAAGCATTGGAAAATATCAGAACAGTCCTGTAGAGATGTGAAGACCAAAACTTATCCTTAATCATTGAAAAGTGCTCCATGATGATGTAGGAAGGTGTAGTTATTGGCCACTACATCTCCCATGAGGGAATTCAAGTAGATCCTGTAAAAATTGAGGTAATCACCAATCTACCCACATGTGCAAAATAGAAAGATGTTAGGATTTTTTTGGGTCATGCATGATATTATAGGTGTTTCATCAAGGATTTCAGCAAGGTAGCAGCACCATTGTACACTCTTCTCACTAAAGATGTTGAATTTTAGTGGACTGAAGTCTATGACAAGGCATTTTCTGACTTGAAGGCAACTTTGACTTATGCTCCTATACTCAAAGGGCCTAATTGGGAGCTTCCTTTCCACATCCATACTGATGCATCAGATTATGCCATAGGAGAATTTTTAGGATAGAAAGAGGGAGCTATTGAAAACTCCATTTACTTTGTCAGCAAAAATTTACAAGGAGCTGAATTCAATTATACAGTGACAAAAAAATAAATGTTGGCAGTAATCTATGCATTGAACAAATTCAAACATTACATAACAAGCTACCAAATCTTTGTGCACACTGATCATGCAACCATTATATATCTCATGAATAGACCTTTGATCATAGGTAGATTGGCAAGATGGTTATTTTTTATGCAATATTTTGATATAACCATTGTGGATAAGCCAAGGAAGGCCAATGTTGTTGTAGATTTTCTTTCAAGGCTAATTACATTAGAAGATAATCAGCCCATAGATGACTCTTTCCCTAATGAGCATCTATTCTCCATCAATGTACAAACACCTTGGTATGCTGACATAGCCAATTACTTGGTCACCGGTAGAGTTCCTTCTCACTTCTCTCCAAAAGAGAAAAGGGAACTCATTGAAAAATCTTTTCATTTCTCTTGGATTGTTGGATGTTTGTTTTATATTGGACCTAACCATGTCATGAGGAGGTGAGTGAGAGAAGATGAGACATATAATATTTTTCATGCATGCCACAATGAACCATGTGGAGGAAACTTTGCAACCAAGAGGACAACAATGAAGGTTTTGAACATAGGATATTACTAGCCAACAATCCACAAGGATGCAGGAAGGTATACCAAAAAATGTGATAGATGTCAAAGAATGGGTAGACCAACTAGGTCTGATGAGATTCCATTGTGCCCTCAGGTAGTAATCACTCCCTTTGAAAAGTGGGGATTGGATTTTGTGGGACCTATTGACCCTCCACCAAATGATAAGTCTTATATATTGCTATGCACTTATTATGTGACAAAATGGGTAGAAGTTAAGGCCATGAAGCATGCAAGGGATAAGAAGGTTGTAGAATTTCTTTATGAGGAAATTTTCAAAAGATATGGAATCCCAAGAGAAGTAGTGACTAATCAAGGGGCACAATTCACATCAACTCTTGTTGCAGCACTAGTTAATGAGTACAACATAAGGCACAGGAAGTCTAATCCTTATCACCCACAGGCTAATGGCCAAGTTGAGGTGACCAACAGAGAGATTGAAGCCATTCTAAATAAAATCATAGTTGTTCATAGAAAGGATTGGGTAAATAGATTCCTAGAAGTTGTTTGGGCCTATAGGACAACTTGGAAAATAACTATAGGCTTCACCCCATTTGAGTTGTTGTATGTAAAGACAACTATGATGCCAGTTGAATTTGAATATAAGACTCTGCGGACTGCAATAGATTTGGGGATGGATATTTTTGAGGCACAAAGAGAAAGAATCATGCAACTAAACACTTTGGATGAGATAAGAAGAGAAGCCCTATAGCATACAGAAGTGGTGCATAATTAGAGCATCAAGTGGCATGACAAATTCATCAAGGACAAGAAATTCCAACCAGGAGATTGGGCCCTGCTCTATGACTCAAAATACTAGGACAATGTAGAAAAATTGCAGACAAGGTAGCTAGAAGCATATGAAGTTGTTGAGGTCTTTCCTAATGGAGTTGTTCAACTTACTACCATTGACCCTATCAGGCTCGAATTACTTTTCAATGGTCATCACCTTAGATTATATCACAAGCCAATTTCCAAAGAAGAGTTCCTGCAGCAATTCACCCAACATTCAACACCCGAGCTTCCTACAGCCAAAGGAAATGGACCTAATGTCCCTCCTTCTAGCTAATTGAGGTACGTACTCTCTCATAATAAAGACTTTCACTTACCTGAAGTCCATTTCTTCACCTATCTGTCCATCCACCCATCCACCACCACCTTTCTCTCTCTTCCATCACTTCATTCCACCTCATTTTCATTAATTACTCAATTTATTCCCACAAGGCGAGCAATACTTACTCCACAATATTTGTAGAAAATCATCCACACATTTAGGTATGTGTACATTAATTGCTATCTTTAATCATATTTTAAGTCCTTCATTTAATCAATGTACGTTAGTATAGAAGTTTACATAAAATGCCATCATTCCCTATCAAATCACCACTCCCATCTCACATGTGTGGACACGTGTCCAAATTTAGGTTGGGGGGAGGGGAAAGAAAATTATGCAAATATATTTCCCATGTGTCAATTTATGCTAGGCTACATCGAAAAATTTAAAATGAGTTGATTTGAAATTTGAGTGAGAGGACGGATTGCATGTGTGAAGTGACATTATTTGAAACCACCATTTCTTCCCATCATAATTCCCCTTTATCACTTCTTTTCTTGCCATTATTTCCCCTATCATAATCTTGATTTGCAAGAAAAAAGGTGAAACAAAGAAAAGAAAATTTAATCGATACTGGCATTAGAAATTTAGCAGGTACTATAGGAAAGTGAGCTTTATTTTCAAACGGGAATTGTAGGAAAGAAGTTGCAGAGAATTTGTTTGATTGCAAACAATGGGAGGTGGATTAATTTGAAATGAACCCACAGTGCATGACGTTTTATTGTAGGATGCGCAATGCCTGGCTGAATTTAGAAACTACGGATGGTTAGATTACTTCCTGAAACTGGATGGCTTTGATGAAAACATTTCCCTTGAATTCACCCAGACATTTTTAGAAGGGAAAGCCACAGTAAAAAGTTTGGTGTTGGCATATGGCTTCTAATGTTGTCATAGATGGCACCTGAATTCACTCCCATGATCCACAGTTCAGTATCAAATCATACCAGCAGATAAAGTGATACAATGTGTATTACTAGCATAATACTCGAGGAATAGGGTATCCGGTCAGACGGCTTCATTGGATCATATTTTGTGTTGTGGATCTCTGGAATTGCTTGTTAAGCTTCTAGGTTATCTTATTATTGATTTTTGTGATGTTTCATTTGTTGCAGTATGAGGTAGGAGGTCTGGTAGGACATTTTTCTGTCTATTTGTTTGTTGTAGCCGACTCAGGGGATGTGGTGCATTATGGATGTGTTAGAAGGAATTATATAAGATATTTTTGTCTTCAAATATTTAATTATTGGTCCTAGCTATGGTCTAGCTAAATTTTTTGGATATGCATCACATTTATTCATTATTTGGGCCGACAAGTTACAAATATTCTTAAGTTTTATTGAGCCGACTTGTAACAATTGTATCCCCAGTCGCGGATATATTTAGTTGATTGATCACATCATTTTGAAGTGAGAAGAAGATGTGTTGGTGTATGTTAAAAACATCCAAGGAGAATTTTAGTGATACCATGTGTAGTTTCACTTACGCATAAGCGTTTTGTGTGCATACTTGAGCAAATCAGAGCAAAAGATCAATATCAGTCAAAAGGACAAAATTTAGCCATCTGAGCTTAACCAGAACTGCAATCAAGCATTGGTAGATGCTATATTTTTAGTTCATTCTCTTTTGGATCTATTCCAAACTATTGTAAGGGTAGTGAGTCCATTTTGAGCAGTGAGCTCTAGGCAATGGGCTTGAATGCAAGTGCATTCCCATTTTGTAATATTTCTATTGAGTATATTCAAAACTTATTGTGGATTGGCCATCCACTGTGGTTTTTCCCCTAATAGGGTTTCCACGTAAAAATCCTTGTGTTATGGTTGTGTGGTTTCTCACTTTCTATTTTTTCATACTACTTTTGATTAAATGTGCTAAGTGGATTAAAAGTCAGGATAATAAAGTTAATTTTTGTAGTACACTAATTCACCCCCCCTCTTAGTGTAGCTTGTTTCTAACAATTGGTATAAGAGCTAGTTCCTCAAAGGAAGTCTAACAACTTGGGGAGATCTTGGAAAATGTTCTTAATGGATACAAGTAGTCTTCAACAACAACTTATGGTGGCTTTGGATGATCTTGACCAGTCAAAATTTGAGATCCAAGAATTGCAAGAAAATCTTGAGAATGCAGAAAAATTCATCCAGTCCTTAAAGGAAAAGATCAATGAATCAAGAGAGAAAATAAAGGAATTATGTGGTTAGCTGAAATAGAAGAGAAAAATTGTGGAAGATGATCAACTCGGTCAAGTTTTGAAAGAGAAAACAGAAGAATGCGAAATTTTTTCCCAAGAGAATCATGAAGCGTGAAATGGAATCTATCATGATGAAGATGACCAAGGAATTTGAGGATAGAAAGAAGAATGAAGAAAAGCTTGCACAGTCTTTGAAAGAGAAATCTGAACAATGCAGTCGACTAAAAAA
Organism: Sequoia sempervirens; assembly: GCA_007258455.2. Classification (NCBI taxonomy): domain Eukaryota; kingdom Viridiplantae; phylum Streptophyta; class Pinopsida; order Cupressales; family Cupressaceae; genus Sequoia; species Sequoia sempervirens. The sequence goes on from VDFB02109042.1 coordinate 22,859,755, forward strand.
TGAATTGGAGCAATCCAAGAACAGTGAAGAGAAGCTTGAAAAACAACTTGATGATCTCAAAAATGAACTTGCTAATGCAAATGAGTATAAGGAGAAATTAAATGAAAGCTCAACCAAACTTGATGAACTAATCAAGGGACGGAGGACTAATGGTGACCGACGAGGTCTTGGATATGAAGAAGGAGAGAGCTCCAGATCTGCACAAAGTAGCTCTGGATAAAAGAATCATGGACAAGTAAAATTCAAACAAGAAAATTAGATGAAAGGACCCAAAATAAATCCGGTAAGGTAACCTAATGCTCAAAGATTTAATGGCTATTGTTATATCTGCAACAAATTTGGTCATATGGATTCTCAGTGTAGGAGTAGGGTGAATATAAGTGGATCATCATTCTCAAGTCAGTGTTTTAATTGCTATAAGTATGGACATAAGTGAATGCAGAATTATGATAAAAAAAATTCCATAGAGATGTCAGATGTTATGCATGCAATAGATTTGGGCATATTACTAACCATTGTAGATCAAGACAAAGTCAATGGAACAATTAGTCTAGACAAAGAAGTTTTGTGTGCTACAGCTGCAACAAATTTGGTCACACTTCTACATTCTACTAGAATATAAGAGGTTCGGTAAAATAGAACATGCAACCAAATGCTAAAGGAAAAGGGAAAGTCTCTACTAATGAGATCAAGAAGAAAATGCAGAAAAAATGGGTGAAGAAGAATCCCTTTGTAGAAGAAAATGGATCCACACCAAAAGAAACTTCTGGTAACACTTCAAGAAATTGATCTCAGGCCTCTCCCATAGGGGGAGCTATCAAGAAAAACTCCTAAACCCCCTAAAAGGAATTGATTGGTACTGGAATTCAAATGATTCCAAACAAACATTGTGAAAAGAATCTACGACATTAGTGAAAGAATATTGGATATCTTCATAAGAATCATCTGTCTCAGAACATAAAAGACAATAAACTGGTTGAGTTAGGGCAAGGGAATTTATTGCTAAAGTAAAAATTTAGGTTCGAGGATAATAAAAGAACAAATTCCACCTTCATTTTCCATTCTACATTTCAAAGAGGTCTAGAGAGATCTGAGGTGATTATTGTCAAATTGAGGAGAGATTCAAGCATAGAGGAGAATCTGTGATCAAATTTTGTTTTTGTCTCTGAAAGGTATTTATTCCAAAACCTATAAATTTGTGTGCTCACATTATTTCTACTCCTTTTTTAGTCAAAGTTAAGGATAGGCCACATCCAAAATTCAAATGGCATCTGTATAAGTCTATAGATATAGAGCCATTAGGTGCATTTTCATCAGTGTTGTATGCTGTTCTGCACATTGAAGACATTGGTGCATATGTGCATGAAAATATTGAAGATTTGGGTAGTTCACAATTACTAGAATTGTATTCATAGCACATAGTTCAAGAAGATTTTACTATGAAACCAGAATTCAAAACCCTAGTTGACAAGAAATTTGTGCAATTCATGAAATTTCCCATATTCGAAGAAGATGAGTGGGTTCGATATATTTTGAGTCGTGTTCATGATGAGTTCATGTGGCTATATGTGCCTTTCAAAATATCCAAAGAAGCTATTTATGCAGTTATAGGCTTAAATTCCACCATCAAACTTCCAATTTTGAAGCCGGTAAAAGATGATGAGGTTAACAAAGCAACTAGCTCCCATTAGGAAAGAAGGGCAATGACAATTGATCATATTGCCAAAGTTGATGTAAATTTTGCATCCATGGTCATAGGCTACAAGATTTATCAGTAAAGCCAGGTGAATTTTGTATCTGGCATAGCCATCTATACAACATATGAAATGATCAAACAGAATGTAGATTTTGATCTATGTGAGTTGCTCAAAGGTCAATTGTTGGAGAATCTAAGAAAAACCAAGAAGGACAAGAAGAATGTATTCAAATTTGGAAACCTGTTAATCTATTTGTATTTCTACTTCACTAGTGAAATGCTAGGAGTTGGTAAAGTTCAATGGCGTAATGATATGTCGATAGTTGTTCAGATCTAGGACATACTATGTGCACTTGGTGATCGACAGACCCACAACACAATCCTGTGGGGTCATTTTAGAAATTTCCAAAGCTTGATGCATGCCAGAGAGAGAAGTCCTACCGCAATAGTGGAGTAGTATAAATACACTATATGCTTTATGATAGACATTGACTAGTGTCACATGGAAGCTATTGATCCTAGAACTGTTTGGATCATGATGATGGTGTATGAAGTAGATGGAAACATTCTGAGGATGTATTTTGAACATCTACTAAATTCACCTCTAGATCCTAATGAAGAAAGGTTTGGTTCCTATGAAGAGAAAATCCTACAAGTTCATTTAGAATTGAAAAACCCTCAGACAACCAAAAAGGTAAGAAAAGAGATAGAAGCTCTTGCAGAGAGCATTGGAATCCATGTGCATCATCTAAGAGAAGTAAGGAGATAGAGAGAAGAGGTTGAAGTCTCTAAGGAGAAAGAGAAAGTTGAATCTACTGGTTTGGGAACATCTTCTACTAAGACTAGGACTACCAGGAGTTCCCCTGCACCACAGTCTAATCAATCCCAAACCTCTAGAAGAAGGAAGAAGAATAAAAGTTCAAGAACTTACAGAGTTGTATCAGCAGATGAAGAGGAAGAAATTTATTTTGAAGTAGTAAGAGAGTTAAAGGCTTCTGGGACTCATGTTGTCAAACTCAACAAAAGAAAACCTTCAAGAAAAAATAAAGAAGAAAAGAAAAGGACTAAGGTCGACAAGCCCAACATGACAGTTGAGGAAGTTGAAGATGTTGTAGTAAATGATGGAAATCTCATACCACTCTGTGACCTGTATAAGGCTTTTGATGATTCTGGTAAGAAGATTCTAGAAGAAGCTACGGTTAAGCACTTGAATGTTTTCAATAAAAATCTTGTTGAAATTATGTCTAGCTTTCCTACAAGCCTATATAATACATTGAAATCTAGGAGAGAGAGTGCCAGAACAGAGGAAGAAAATTTGAGGAAAAGAGTTCTTGCTGATTTATGTTCAGAAATTCCAATTAAAGAAATGGATTTATTTCTTCCAAAGGTCAAAAATAAATTCAGAAGCAAGTCTAGAGTAAATAAACTCATGATTGGTGACATTGATGCAGTTATCAGTGAAACTAAGGTGATTTTGGAAGAATTTTTGTCAAAGGAAAAGTTAAATATTGAGGAGATCAATTCTAGACATGAGGAAGTAAATGTGGAGGAAAATGTGATAGAAGAAGGGAATGTAAATGAGGAGAACATGAATGTGTCTGATCCTCTAGTTTTTGAGGATAATATGACCTCTCCAAATGCAGAAAACTTAGAGACACCTGTGGTATCTAAGGTCCAAACTGAGACGGTTGTTACTAAAGAAACTAGAATACCTAAAGCCAATCCAGAAGCAGAATCTCAAGTTGAAAAGGAAAAGGAGCAAGAAATCAGGATAGAGGAAGTGAAGCAGTAGGATGAGCTAGATCCTGAGTTGGATGAAAATGTAATTAATATTTCCACCCTATCTCCAATTCAGATGATGAAGGTGGCCAAAATTTCCCAATCCAAATTTAGTGAAAATATATTGAAATATCACATTGAGGACATTGAGCTCTTAAAGCTTGCATTTGGAGTCCTATAGAAAATAATGCCTAATTATGTTGTGGACCCATTAGGTTCCTCCAGTGAATTGAAAAATTTAATAAGCTTTGTAGATTCTCATTTTGAATCTTTTGAGAAATCGGCTCTAGATAAAGTGAAGGAGTTCAAGGAAAAGAGGATTAATAGCCTAAGAGAACTTATTTCCAAAGATAAAAATATGTTAGGCTCCTGCATAGAGAATATTCAAAGTACTATATTTGAAGGAGGAAAAGTGTACAATTCTTGCTTAGTCTTGTCAAAATTCACTGAAGCAAATGAGAAGTAGGTGAAAGATATTGAGCGACAGTTGGTTACTATTTCCAACTCATTTGACCCATTGGGCGATAGTATTTTCCATCAAGAAAGTCAGGTAATATCTTTTCTCAATCAAATAAAGAATCTAAAGGGTGAAAATGAACAGATTATTGGCAGAGTAAGTGAACTTAGGGGGCTAATAAGTCCAAAGATTGAAATGATGGTGAATGCTCTAAAAGAAGCTGAAAGTGCTATGACTGCTCCTGATCCAATGACTCTTGAAGCTGTTGAAACCTTGGCATAGCTTCTTTGTAATAACATTACTATTTTGGAGAGTCTGAAAAGTGTGTGGGACTCAAACTTAAGTGGACTGAAGAATTTCTTTGCAAATGTCTTCAAATTTTTGTAAGTCTCTAGATATGGTTGTACAATTTTGCAAATTTTGGGTGCCCAAATTTTTTCATTGATGTCAAAGGGGGAGAGAGTGAAGTGAAAAATGTCTTGAAATTCTTAGGGGGAGCAGTATTTTGCATTTTGGTAGTGTATTTATCAATCTCGACACTTAATCATTTTTCACTAAGTGTTGCCATCAATGCCAAAGGGGGAGATTGTTGGCATATGGCTTCTAATGTTGTCATTGATGGCAACTGAAGGCATTCCCATGATCCACAGTTCCGTATCTAGTCATACCAGAAGATAAAGCAATACAGTGTGTATTACTGGCATAATACTTGAGGAACAGGGTATCCGGTCAAACGACTTCACCGGATCATCTTTTTGTGTTGTGGATCTCTAGAATTGCTTGCTAAGCTTGTAGATTATCTTTTTATCGAGTTTTGTGATGTTGCAGTTGTTGCATTTGTTGCAATACGAGGTAGGAGGTCCAAAAGGACATTTTTCTTTCTATTTGTCTGTTGTAGCCGACTCAAGGGATGTGGTGCATTGTGGATGTGTTAGAAGGAATTATTCAAGATATTTTCATGTTCAAATATTTAATTATTGGTCCTAGCTATGGTCTAGCTGACTTGTTTGGATATGCATCAAATTTATTCATGATTTGGGGCGACAAGTTACAAATATTCTTAAGTTTTATTGATCCAACTTGTAACGATTTTATCCCCAATCGCAGATATATTTAGTTGATTGATCACATCATTTTGAAGTGAGAAGAAGATGTATTGGTGTATGTTGTGAACATCCAAGGAGCATTTGAGTGATATCATGCACAATTTCACTTGCACATAATGGTTTTGTGTGCATACTTGAGCAAAGCAGAGCAGAAGATCAATATCAGTCAGGACATAAGTTCGCCATCAAAGCTTAACCAGAATATATATCAAGCATTGGTAGATGCTATATTTTCAGTTCATTCTCTTTTGGATCTATTCCAAACTATTGTAAGGGTAGTGAGTCCATTTTGAGCAGTGAGCTCTAGGTAGTGATCCTGAATGCAAGTGCATTCCCATTTTGTAATATTTCTATTGAGTATACTCAGAACTTATTGTGGATTGGCCATCCACCGTGGTTTTTCCCCTAACAGGGTTAACACTTAAAAATCCTTGTGTTATGGTTGTGTGGTTTCTCACTTTCTATTTCTACATACTACTTTTGATTAAATTTGGTAAGTGGATTAAATGTTAGGATAATAAAGTTAATTTTTGTAGTACATTGATTCACCCCTCTCTCAGTGTAGCTTGTTTCCATTAGTTGGAAGTTGTGGCAACCAAGGAAAGAATTGCAAAGGTCATAGGGTTACCAGCTGATGGAAAAAATTACCCTACCTCTAGAGATGCTAGATCAACCAGGGCTGAGTTTACAGAGTCGAACAACCCCCCATTGAGCATTGATAAATAGGGTGCAAAGAGAATGTCTCTACCTGAACCATGGAAGCAAATAGTCATTATATTATCAAATACATCACCTGTGAGGGTCACCAGTCAAATTTACATTTCGTACACTTCAAGCTTTTGAACCAAGACCAAGACCCAAAAAGGTAGGGATAATTTTGTTTCCCACCATTGTTTGATTAAATTGTTGATTGAAAAGTCTCTTAATGATGTATCTGCAATAACTTGGGAAGAATTTATAAATGTTGATCAAATTAGACCTAAGAACTTGCAACCTAGGGCTTTACCTCAACCCCGTAGGTCTAGCAGGAGATTGAGCATGACTGAAGTTCCTCTTGACGCTTCAACCTCTGGTGTTGCCTCTTGTGTGAATCCTCCTGTAGTAGAAGAAACCATAGAAATTAGTCCTTCTAGAATAGAGCACTCAGAAAAAGAAAGTTCTTCCTTTGATTCTAATGATGACACTCCATTTGAAACCCTGATGAAAACTAGGGCACATAAGAGAAGTAGAAACGAGAAAAGGAAAGGCCAAAACACAACCTGTAGAAAGAAAGGTGCCAAGTTCTAAAAAGAAGAAGGTTGACATTGTTCATCATGTAGCCAAAGGAAAGCGTGAGAAACCTCCCAGGAAATCAAGACCAACTAGGCCTGTGATTGGTACACCTCCACAGGAAATCCCTAAGCCTGGTGAGACATCACATGAGGGCCCTGAAGCTCCAATGAGGTAGGAGAATGTCGAAAAAGAAGATATATTTGGGAGAGCAACAAATATAACACTAGCTGATCTTGCTAACATTGTAGAAGAGTTTGAGGAAAATCATGATTTCCTGCAGCAATAGCCAGAACTAGAGCAGGATTTCATGTAGCCATAGTAAGAACAAGAATGAGAGTCCCTGCAACAAGAGGTGAAAGAAGAAATATTACCCCTGCAGCTAGAGATAACTGGACAACCTAAGTCCATGTAGATAGTGTCATATGAGGAGCCACCATAGACAAAAATACTAGTAGGCATTCATAATCCTCCTGGTTTTATAGTACATACAACAATTTTGAATTTATGGAGAGAAATACAAAGAAGGGAGGAAGAATGGAGAAAGGAAAAATGGAAATTGAAGGATGAAATTCAAAAGAAAGATGAGGAGATAGAAGATAAAGATGCAAAAATTTCCACCTTGAAGCAAAGGGTGGATGATATGGTAGCTTTGGCACCATGTATTTTGGAATGTAGGACCCCTCCAAGGGTCTATGCTCTTCTCCTGAAAGAGAACTATCTCTCTTTTAAGTTGTCAAGGATTGCCTTAGGTTTGAATCCTTTTATTGACACCCTTATGAAATTTTTCAATGCTTATAGAATTGTCTCCCTTGAAATGAAGAATTTGCAGCGTGAGTTTTATTTGCATAATTTTGTTGTAACTCAAGACCATGATTGGAACCCACTGTTATATGTTGGGGATATCCAATTGAGGGCATTTATGTCTTGGGTACAAAATGAGATTAGTTGGGGACAACAACATGGAGCTTATAAGAAATTGGAGTATGATATCCCTCTGCCTGTTAGAGTTGAATCAAGCAACCCAAGGGATATTTACAAAGAATGGCACAAAATGCTTCTTAGACCTAGCTATGGCAACAAGATTATGCCTTGGAGTGAGGTATTTTACAATGAGTATGAGGTAAAGACAACAACAAAGGAGGAAACTATGAGAAGATGTCTATCACAAAGATGGAATAGTCTATCTGATGAGCTAAAGCAGGATGAGCTTCATTCCATCCATAATTATGTTGTAGCACTAAAGAGGATTGATAGGTATATTCAGATTGGGAGAACATAGGGGTGGTCTTGGCTTCCCCTGACTTTCTAGCCACCCATGCTCATGTGGCCCATGCCAAACTTCAGATTCTACCAGCTTGACATTGTTGCAGAAAGGAAAAGATGGAACATATTTGACAAATTGGGAGGATTCTATTGGGATCGTAATTCATGTACCGCAACCACTGATGTTGGACAACTATCAATTGCAAATTTTAGAGCTTTGACCAAGCAGAAGAACAGCCCTTCCCCTGCTGGAGGACCAACAAAATGTTAGGTTGGGGGGAGTGATGAGCCTAGTTTTTCATTCAATTTTGGGTAGAATCTATAGTTTATTTGCTAATAGATGTCATGGAATTTAATGTTAAAATGTCAGTATTTTCATAATGTTTCAATCAAACCATTGACATAGGACTTAATCCTATCTCTACAAGCTTTAATGACATTTGGCATATTATGTGGATTATCTATATTAATTTTGCATGTGGTTAATGAATGTTCCTTAAGGTGGTTATAGATGTGTAGTTATTATGTGTACTGAATTTTCCATGTAGATTTAATATGCTAAGTTGAGGAAGACATCGCTAGTTGGGCATTCACCATAACGTCCAGTAAAGGAATCACTCCAAGTCAAAGGAGGCCAATGATAGAAGATTCTTCATGCAACTAAATGTAACCACCTTGTAATGGACTTTAATGATCGAGCACGCATGGGTGTTACTGCTAAGCTAAATCTATTTTTGGACCTGCATGTCTGACTAGATTACATGCATGTGTAACCACCATCACTCCATTTCCTCTGTTTTCCCTAAATGGCATCCTCCCAGTCATGGAGTTGACTACCTCATTTAGTTGTTAGTATAAATAATGATCTAATTCTCCTTCTTCAGGAGGTTGCACGATTTGATATTGTACTTGCACTCTCCAATTTTTAGTAATACAAATACATTACTCTTTTGTACTCATGATTCACAGTGAATAAAATAAAGTTATGAGTTCAAGCATCTGAGTTTTCATTAGTTTTAGAGGATACTTATCCAAGGGGGCCCACTTGGTGAGTAATCAATCTTCTTAGTTTAGCATTAGTTTAGTATTACTTGTTCAATATTTAGTTAGAAATTTGGCACTGACTGTTCCTGCAACCACTAGAATTTCATTCTGTGACTATTCCTACAGCCAAAGCAAACATAGCAGTGTCTTGTTTGTTGCTCAAATTTTTATTCCTGTTATGCATTTCAGCTTAGCATAGTCATTGATTGATGTTTAGCATTTGTTTCATTCCTTTTCAAGCAATTTACTTTTAGTATTGTGTGTTCCTTAGTTGCAAAATGGAATGGCTACATTGAGTTCCTAGTGCACATACTATGCTGACTCATTTCAAGTTCATGTCCCTAGGTTGACAAGTTAAATGCACCTTCATGATGGTTGAAATGGCTATTTAGGTTAGATATCCAATCTCTGAATCATGGTTGTAAAGGTTTAGTTATTAAGATAATTGTAGGAGGCCAACACCATACAATTAGGTACCATGGAGATAACCTCCCAACATTAGCCCTTACCGGTACCCACATATACAAAAAATTGAGATAGAAAAGATTATTGAGGAGATGTTAGAGGCAAGAATTATTAGGCATAGCCAAAGAGCTTACTCCTCGCATGTAGTGATGGTGCAGGAGATGGATGAAACTTGTTGCATGTATCTAGACTATAGAGTGCTCAACATGTACACCATCAAAGATAACTTTCCTATTCCATTCATTGATGATTTTATAGATGAATTGAATGGAGCTATGTATTTTACAAAGTTAGATCTTAGATCTAGTTATCACCAAATTTGAATTAAGGAAGAAGATATTTGTAAGAAAAAAATTAGGACTCATGAGGTTCATTATGAGTTTTTGGTAATGCCATTTGGTCTTACCAATGCTCCATCTATATTTCATAGTTTGATGAATTCCATCTTGAAAAAATTCTTGAGGAAGTTTGTATTAGTGGTTTTTAATGATATATTGATTTATAGCAAGACATGGGAAGAACACTTGCAACATGTAGATCAAATATTAAAATTTCTCTCAAAGAGCATCAACTCTATGCTAAGCCATCCAGGTGTGCTTTTGTTCTTAATAAGGTGGAGTACTTGGGTCACATAGTTTTACATGGAGTAAAGGTGGATCCTAACAAAATTAAGGATATCATGGAATGGCCTATTGCCAAAACCATTAAGAAATTGAGGGTTTTCTTGGGATTGACTAGATACTATAAAATATTTGTCAATAATTATGGTCATATAGCAACACCCCTCACAAATTTATTGAAGAAGGATTCTTTTCATTGGAATGAATTCGCTAATTCAACATTTGAAAAGTTAAAGGAGGCTATGTGCAAAACTCCAGTGCTTGCCACTCCCGATTTCACAAAGGATTTTATTATGGAATGTGATGCTTTAGGAAATAGTATTGGCACAATTCTCATGTAGGAGAGTTGGCCCATTGCTTTTGAGAGTCATCAATTAAAGGGTAAGAATCAATTCAAACCTATTTATGATAAGGAAATGCTAGCTATTCTTCATGTAGTAAAATAATGGAGGCCTTATCTAATGGGTAGACACTTCAAGGTTAAGACAGATCATGATAGCCTAAAATATTTTTTGGAACAAAGATTATCTTTTGAAGAACAATAAAAATGGGTTACTAAGATGTTGGGATATTATTTTGAGATTTTATATAAGAAAGGGAAGGAAAATTTTGTGGCAGATGTACTATCTAGGAAGGATGAGAAGGATGAAACCTTATTGTGTTCCCTTTCAATATTACAAGAAGATTGAGTAGTAGAAGCCAAAGAAGAGTGGAAAAATGATGTGGCTACTAGTAATATCATTCAACAATTATAGAGTGATCCTAGTAGTTTGGATAAGATTTTTTGGAAGGGGGATACTTTGTGGTATAAAGAGCACTTGTATCTTTACAATAATTCCTCTCTCAAACAAAATATTCTCACAGAGTTGTATGAGTCTCCAATGGGTGGTCATTTAGAATTTTCGAAGACATATCATCAAGTCAAGAAAGACTTCTTTTGGGAAGGACTAAAAGGGGATGTTCAAAAATTTGTGGCAGAATATTGGGTTTGTTAAAAAATAAAGGGGAGACACTTGGTCTCTTGCAACCCTTAGTTATTCTTATCCAACCTTAGGAAGAGGTCTCCATGGACTTCATCGTAGGGCTTCCAAGATCTAATGGTAAGAATTTTTTCATGGTAGTAGTGGATCACCTCACTAAATATGCACATTTTATTGCATTATCACCCTTTTACAACAAGTATAGTGGAAAAATCATTTTTGGAGAATATTCAAAAGCTACATGGTATACATAAGGTTATCGTTAGTGACTATGATCCTATCTTTACTAGTAACTTTTGGACAAATTTATTCAAATGTTTGGGTACTTAGTTGGCTCATAGTTCTTCATATCATCTGTAATCTAATGGGAAAACAGAGGTTGTTAATAAGTGTTTGGAAGGATATCTACATTGTTTTACTTTAGATAAACAGTCTCGATGGGTAGATTGGCTACCACTAGAAGAATGTTGGTATAACACTTCCTTCCATAGTTCATAAAAAATGTCTCCATTTATAACATTGTATGGATATCATCCACCTTCCATCACATCATCATTGAAGGTTTCACCAAGAGTTCACATTGTGGAGGACCACATGATTCATCAACAACAAGTACTTTCAAGACTTAAAGAGAATCTATCCATGACACAAAATCAAATGAAGTAGCAAGTAGAATAGCATTGAATAGTGAAAGAAGTTTTGAAGTTGGGTATTGGTTTTTCTTGAGATTGCAACCTTACAAGCAAATGTCATTGAAGCAACAATAAAAGAATAACAAGTTATCTCCAAAATATTATTGGCCTATATCAAATCATGTAGAAGATAGGTAGTGTTGCCTACAAGCTTGAATTTCCATCAACAAAAAAGATACATCCAATGTTTTCTTTTTCTTTTTTTTGAAGAAGGTAATTGGGAATAATATCCCTACGCACACATTATTACTAGAGCTTGATGAAGAAGGTAGAATCATATTGGAACAAGGGCTTATTCTTCAAACACACACAAGGAAGCTAAAGACCAAAACTCTCCCTCAACATCTCATCTAATGGAAGAATTTTCCAATTGAATATGCCACATAGGAGGATGAGGAGTTCATTCAAAAATGTCTAAAATTTCCTAGGATTGAGTACAATGCTTCTCTAAAGAGGGGGTCATGCTACACCCTTAATATTAGAGTACATCAGGTTATGAATAGTCAGCTTGTGGTTGTCTTAACTCATAATTAAGTCATATTATCATTATTATATTTTTATTTAGTTAATTATCTTTTTCTAGGGCTTATATAGGTTTATTGAAGTCAGCTTGGGTGATATCCTAGGCATAAATAGGTATATAGGAGGTTGTGAGTCTTATTTCATCATCAAATTATGAATTATGTTCTCATTGTAGATATTTGAAGGTTTTCCAACTCGAAGTGGCTTGTTATTCTTAGTTATTATCAAGTATTTGAAAAAATATTCTATCATATTCTTTTATTGTGCAAGCTAATTCATTACAGATTACATATTCACCATAATAAAAAAGTTAGAAAATAAAATTTGACACCAAATTTATGTGGAGAAACCCTTTTAGGAAAAACTCCACAAAAGGAAAGATGGAAAGTATATTATTAATCTTTACAAGAGGGATACACCATAATACACTTCCTTGATGGTATCTAATCAACCTATGTGCTCCCATACACCTACAAATAACACAACATGAAACTACCATCTCATGGCTTCAATATATAGAACTTGTGGGAGGAAAAATAATAATGGTAAACTAAAACAAGAGATGCCAAACCAGTTGCTAAAAATGCATGTCCCTTTCTTGCAAGACCAAGAGCCATGATTAAATATTATTTAAATAAAATGTACAAGGCTCTAACATGGGAGTCTAACCCATAGCCTCTTCATCTTCTATCATTCAGGATCCTCTTATGACTTTTCGACTTCTAGATAGAACACCATAAGACACCTATTTCCCTCCAAACATGGGTACCCCACTCAATAAATTTCACATTCGCAATGTAGATGCATAGGAGGGAGAATTTTTTTATAGTGATGTGTAACATCCACCAATATTAAATTCCCTCTTGAAAATATAATTATAATATTCCAATATGAAATGAATTTCTCTCGTCCTCTAGGACACTTTCCAAGAAACATGGAGACATAAAAATGATATAGGTTTGCAAGGGTAATGTCACCTAACCTAATAGAGCATTCAAAGGTGTAAGAGAAATCTTGCATCACCCAAAAAATGATTTTTGTATTTCAATTTGATTTTTTAAATACCCATAAAGCTTATTTCCTATAAAAAGTCTTAAAGAATGGTCTAGAACATCAAAAGTTTTCAAAATGGCTAAAAATGGTAGGGCCTCTGTTTTAAAAAAAAATCATTTTTGCACTTATAGACTTGGACATTTTACCCAAAGCTCTATAATTACAAAATGAACATTGTGGGTGAGTTTCAAGATAAAGTCATGTTTGGATGTGAAGTTATTAAATATGTATTTTTTTGTAAATCTTAAAAAAAACTTTAGAATTGAGTTTTGAGGCTTCAAATGAAGGAATAATGCCTAAACAATTGGGGAAATTGAATAAATTAGATTGTTAGGGATGTAGATCACTTCAATAACTTTTTTTTTTAAAAATAAGGGCTCAATTGAGTGCCTGAATCAAAAGTTATGACTTTCAAAAGTGATTTTTTTTGGTGATGGGAGTTACACTTCCAAAAACATGCAAGTAGGTGCCTAACTACACTTATAGATTATATTTGGAATTTCCAAGGAGGGGTAAAAGGTAGTGGAGAGAGGTAGGTCATGAGGAAGGAGGAGGAAAAAATATAATATCAAATTTGAAGCTCTAGAAGAGGAAAAAGGCTCCAAAAGTGAGAAGATTTAAGTTGTAAGTGTTGTAGTTTTTTGAGGATTTAATCATGTACTTAGTTCTCTTGTATGTAATAAGAGATCATTTGAATCAATTAAACTCAAATTTATTTGAATGTGTTAAATCTCTATTGTATGTGGGTTTTGTGAGATAACTCTCATTATTATGTCATCTATTCATATAAAGTAATATCACCCTACAAGCCCATACTATGATTCTGAAGTAGTTATACTAGGAGAATTAAAGTTTACACCAAATGAATTTGAGGGTATTGAAAGAAAATAGGTGAATGTGGATGACCCTAGCATATAACCCCTAAATCAAGTAAGAAATGATATTGATCTAGAATCAAGGGAAATAATAAATGAGCTAGGGCTTTAAAGAAAATTATTCAACAAAAATAGGTAGAGTTAGTCACTATGAGGACTAAATTAGCAAACATGCAAATATACCTTGCAACCCATACATTAAAAATTAGGAGCTGAAATAAAAAGTTAGTTTCCAAAAGGCAACATAAAATGATAATATCATTTCTTTAGAAGAGAATAAAATTGTTACTTACAAGATAAAGGATGAATTATATGGATATTGGACAAAATGTTAAATAAATCGAGATAATGGGGCATAAAAATGAAACCTTGAAAGATAAAATCATAAATCTTCAACAACTCTAGGGTTTAAAACAATAATTATAGCTCTAGGATAAGAGTCATGATTCTATTAGGGATTTTTTTTACCAAATCACTAAAAATGTTAATCAATTGGCCTCCTTCTATAGTATATGGATTATATTTAGAAGAATAATTGCATAGGGAACATCTAGAATTAATTTATATTCATATGTGATGGACCATGGATAGACCCAAAATATGTTTCTAAGCAATGTTTCTTAAGAACCCAAAAGGGAGATGACCAAAATTTGACTTGTATGTCCATAATTTGATAATTTAATTTATGAGAAAAGTTTAATTCTAATAACATGCCTCCTATGTCTAGAATGGAATCCAAATAGGTCAAGAAAAATATCTACATGGAAAAAGAAATATAGGAAAATATAATGGTTAAAGTGAAACATTCACATCCATTAGAGGTAATAGAAAAGTGGAATCAATTGATGAGTAATGATAAAATTATAGCTAAGATGTGCCAAGTAAAAAATAAATGCCTAAATGAATATTTTGAGTAATACCTGAATTGATGTTTGTTTTAGATAATTTACCAAGTTTCATTTAGAAACTCTATCTAGACCTAGGATATCATAAGGTGTATGATGATTTTTATGTTGTTGGCTTAAGAGAAATAGATATGGTACTAGGTGTACAATGGTTACATTCATTAGGTGAACTTACTCAAAATTATCAATATGTGGAACTCAAGTTCAAATCAAATGGGAAAGATGTTCTCAATGGGATATTCAATGACACCCTATGGTGGTCACAATAAAAAAATAGATATGGATTTCCAAAAGGGTGAAGTAGCCTAGGAAAATATCTATTTGGTCATAGAAACAAATTATTTTGTAGGTCAGGAATCCCCTCATCATGTTGATATTCAAAAAAATTTGAACCAACACAATATGGTATTTAATGACTTACCACTAGGACTACCCCTAGATAAAAAGGTTCCAGCATGTCATAGAATTAGAACTAGGTGCAAACAAGTGATAATCACTCCATATCAGCACCCAAGGGTATATAAGGAATAAATTTAAAATTCTATAAAGGAACTCTTAGAGATGGGTTACATAAGACCTAATTCTAGTCTCTTTACATCCCTAGTGGTTCTTCTAAAAACGGATGGGACTATGGATGTGTATTGATTACATGGAGCTAAATAAGAAGACCATCAAGAAAAGGTATCATATACTAATGATATATGAGCTAATAGATTCTCCACATGTATTTTTTAATTTCTCTAACATTGAGCTAAGATCTAGCTACCATCAAATTTAGGTAAGGGATGAAGATGTACATAAAACAACAAATCAAATGCCAATTTGGAGATTGTAAATTTTGTATTATTCTTTTTGGTGTAATAAATACCCCAACTACATTCTAATCAAGATAAAATCAATTATTCAACAAGTATTTAAGAAAAAATTGTATTAGTCTTCTTTAATGGCATTCTAATTTATAGTAAAACCTAGGAAGAGTAATTGAAGCACTTGGACATGGTGTTGGGAATTTTAGAATAGAAGTATTTTTATGTAAAAGAGTCCAAATATAAGTTAAAGATGACAAAAATTATGTATTTAGGGAATATCTTAAGTGTCAAGAGCATGCAAGTGGATCTTGATATATCCAAGCCACTTTTATTGGCCAACACCTACTATGTTAACACAAAATTGATAGAGTTTTTTGGATTGTGTACTTAATATAGGATATTTCTCAAATGAATTTCTCTAATTTTTTCACCCTTAAAAAAATTACCAAGAAAGAAGCCTTCAAATGGAATGAATATTCTTAAGAAACTTTTGAAAAACTCAAACAGTTAATGAGATCATGCCCAATACTTGTTATACTTAATTTTTATGTTCTATTTATTGTTGAGTGTGATGCCACAAGAGAAGGAATAGGGGTTATTATAACTTAGAGAAGACAAACTATAGCCTTTAAAATTAGAAAAATAAATGATTTAGAAAAGCCTTACTCCATTTATGATAAAGAGATGTTAGCTATTATGGATGTGTTGGAGAAGTTCAAGTAGTATTTGGTTTGTGGGAAGTTCATTATGAAAGTTGATCATAAAAACTTGAAAATCTTCTTGATCCAATGGGACTTGAATGATTTCCAGTATAAGTGGGTAATTGAAATATAATCCTATAATGATTTTTACATAAATTACATGATGGGGAAGAAAAAACATTGTTTTCAATGATCTCTCTAGAAAGATGGCTTTATGTTACCTTTCCTTAATTTTAGATGATTGGAAGGGTTATGTTGAGAGTGGTTTTAACACAAACAACATGTTGAGAAATAATGAGTTATTTCCCCTCTTCAAAATTAGGATTCCCCACTTCAATTTTCCATTTAATTCAAGTCTTGACCATGATGGATAACTAAGTGGTCATTGCAATGTATTCAAGAAGGGGCCTATATTGTTAGGTTTTTTGAAAATACATTTATGATGTGCAATCAAAAATTTTGAAGTCAATTTGCACATTAAAGATTTGGTCTTAGCAGATCTGGATCGGTTATAGACTCTCCCACTTTTTTAGAATGTTTAGAAAGAAAAGTTAAAATATTTTAAAGGTAATGAGAAAGAATCAAACAAATGCTAATCTAAATAGACAATGATAAAACCAATTCCATCTGTCAATTCTAAATGGTTAAACAAAATGTAACTATGGGAAAAATCTAGGTTAGCAGATTAGTAGCTAAATAAACCAAAACCCAAAGTAATAGTGAAGAACATGGGAGGAAATAACATGAAAACAAGAAAGATATCACCTTGAGTCTTCAACCTCCATGATTGACCTCCATTACATCTTCTCTATTTGCTAAAATATGAAGTTTTCCCTTAGATTTTTAGTAAGCAATATATGACAATGCCAAGACCAAAACAAATGTTGAAGGATTTGATATGAAATGAACTACTATGCAACTATGCAACTAGTAAGCAACTATGAACTATGACTAAAGTATGCCTAAATGTCAAAAATGCCAAGATGTAAGAAGTCAAGAGCATGAGACATAAGAGATGACAAATGAGACTAAAATTTCCTTTTTATAAAAAAATCCAATTTTGGATGAATGGCCAAGATTGAAGATTGATAAATGCCCTAGAATCAATGGACAAGATTCAATATGAAAACCCACAATTAGGGTTAGGGCAACATTAGGTAAAATTTAAAATGAGTGGACAAGATTTAATTTGAGAAAATCAAATCAAGGGTTGACAATGTATATGACAAGGAGATAAGATTAGCACAGAAAAAGAGGTGGCTAGAAAATCAAATAACAATAGAAATTACTTGATTTTTGGAGGACAAAGACTATTTTGAATTAGAAATTGATTTAATTCAAAAGGTGTGGTCACATGATAGTAAATAATTAATTTGAATTATTTACTAAAAGAGGGAAAAATAGAACGTGGGACAATTTAAATAAATGATTTTATTTAAATTTAGAGGAAAAGTCAAATAAGAAAATTAAATAATTAATGATAATTATTTAATTGGGGTGAAGAGAATAAGGTGGCCAATAATTAAATAAATTAAGGAATGTATTTAATTATGAGAAGACATTAGACATTAATGACGTATTTAAATAAATAAATAAAATTTATTTATTTAAATAGTCAAGAAGAATTAATGGACCAAGATAATTAAATAAATTTAAGAATTTATTTAATTATGGAAAGACATTAGAGGATTAGTGACTCATTTAAATAAATAAATAAAATTTATTTATTTTAAATAATCAAGAGGAATAAAAGACATGAATTAATTAAATAATTATGAATTATTTAATTAATAGTTGAAAGTGGACCAAAGGACATAATTAAATCTTTTAATTATGCTAGGACGATAGTGGTGAAAATAGAGCTTGCAAGCCTAGGTCATTTTTATGTGTCTACATTTTTCCCCTCTTTGTCATAATATAGCCTGTCGCATTGTGACAAAGAAAATAAGTAAAAAATATGCCCTAGTGAAGAAAAGGATGAGGAGGAATGACGAGGAGGTAGCGGTATGCCCCCTTGAGAGGACAGACGGGTTTCAAGAACATGAGTATGCTCTCAAAAATGGACGAGAAGACAAGAAGACGACGAGACTTAGTGTGAAAGATATGGATGACGAAGATGCAGACTAGACAAAATGTAAGAGGGGAAACAAAGAAGGGTAGGATGAGAAAGAATCCTTCAACATTTTCTAAAGTAATAATAGATGTTGCTCGAATCATTATGGGCAGTAAAAATGACACAAATGGATAGCAAACACCATGGTATGACGTAGACCAAGGTGTACAAGGTCATCCACTTGCAAAACATAGAAAGTCGCAGACAAGGAATGTCTCAACTCATACTAAGGGCTAAGTTGCCCCAGTCTTTTTGTCAAGACACACCGAAGAAAGTAGTCAAAGAAAAACAAAATAGGTCATGAGACATCATCACACCTCTAAATCCTTCATGGGACATCCTCAAGGTAGCTAGTAACATGACCAAGAGATAGAAGAAAAAAAAAAACAAAAACAAAAAGATCAAAAAAAGTGGACAAAAATTAAGACAAAATAGACTAGAAAAGTTAAACATCCATTTAATTGTGTTTCTTTCCAATGTTTGTTTGTCAAAGATTGATTGCATGATATTTTAACAATTTTTGACAAGTGGTGAATTCGACAGTGTTGATGGTTTGACGAGGCCTATTGTTAGGAAGGAAACATCCTGAAAAAGGAAAATGACATGTTGACAAGGTCTAAGTCCAAGAAGGACACATCTTGAAGAGGACCAAAGAGTGATGAGATTGACAATGTTTTGACTAATGTTTTGGCAATTTGACTGGTTTTGACTGTATGACCGATTGGACTATGTTGTCTGTTGATTCATGATTTAAGTGTTTATTTTTGTAATGATTGTCTTGTTTGCATACGACTATGTTCAAATTATTTGACCGATGTGACTATGTTTGACAAGACCAGCATTATTAGACTTATGCGATGAATGCTAAAGACCGACCTAGGGGGCTTCGTGGGCACATCGACAATTGGCCTTGCCTACTATTTAGTTGTAGAGGCAGCGTAGTTTGACAATGATATGGATTGACTAACATGACTAACTCTATTTTTGACAGTTATTTAGATGTTTTTGTGTTTTTGACATGTTTTGATTTTTTTAGATTTTTGACAAATATTTGATTTATTTTTTTTGGATTTTGACATTTTATGATTTTTTTGGATTTTGACATCTCAACGAGGACCGTGAAAAATGCATGTGAATGATGCTAATGACAAACATGATTGTACCCCTAGTTAAGCTGAATACCAATTGACAGGTCATGAGGATGATGACGTTGTTTGACGATTGGATGGATTAGAGCCGTTGCATAGCAGGATTGGATTGACCTATGTTCATGACTAAAATGGGATGATCAAGTATCCTAAGACCATTTGACAATGGAAAGCCAAGATAGGTGGCGGACATGAAAGTACAATAGGCGGCCTTGGTAAAAGATAGGAGACATGAGACTAAAGGAATTGTCATATGATTTTCAAGGACTATGTCGCATAAGGATAATGAGGTTATGATGAGGATGAAATGATGTTTCAAAATAATGTATGACCAAAGGATAAACATGTCAAGAGTTTTCCCAAAGCATGATTTATGTGTGCAAGTTTTATGTCAAGACCAAGTTAGGTGGAAAAATGAACGAAAATGATATGAATGAAATGGACGGATGTAAATGTCATGAGGAAGGCATGGGAAATGAGAGGACTTGCCCCCAAGTGTAAAAGTCCACATAGACAATTTATTTTACACATGACACATGTTTGCTAGGTTTTCATCATGGTACTTATCCAAGGTGCCTATTTTTCAGGTTTCACCGTTGGAAAAATTATTTCTCTTTACTAATTTCTTGAATTTTTTGGATTTTTCAATTTTTTTATGTTTTTATATGGACAGGACATCTTGGATGCCCACTGATTATTCTAAAACTATTGATGATGTCAATGTAGAGACTAGTTCCATGACATGCCAATAATCACCTTTCTGAAGTAGTTTCCATGTTAGGATCGTAGCACTCGCATACAACTTATTGATGTCACTGTGGTCCTTTCTGATACTAGGGTTAGCCTTGTCAAAATACGCACATCGTGATAAAGTTCCATGAGAGTCCTTATTATAAAGAGTTGTTGCCAAGATGCGGCAGATTTGTGACGTGGGATGTTTGGACTTTAGGCAAGAGGTAGGAGTGTGACAGATGATGGTAGATGTGGACGGGTTGTTTGGACGTTTGGATGAATCACTTTTTATTTTCCAAACTTGGGATGGTGGATGACAAAATTTGGGATTTTGATTGGGATGGTGGATGATGAAATTTGAGATTTTGATTGGGATGGAATTTGGAACCAACACTTTTATATGTCTTGCTTGATGACCATTTTGAAGGAGGTGGACATGTATTATATGTGGGAGTCCTCTTTTCTTGTAGCTCCACATTTTGATTGACTTTTGGATTTGACATATTTTCTTTGTTAGATCCATTTTTCTTTGGGATCCATTTTAACTTCATTTGTCCACTTGACTTTTTGTCTGATTCAATGGCCTTTGATATTTGATTTTTGAATTTGTAATACTTTTTTTGTGTTGGTCCCAAAGGGGAGGTTTATTCATGATTGAATGACCGTTTATGGTGTGGGTGGAGGGAGTGTTGGCAACAACCTTATGACAATGACTATTCGTGGCCTCTATTTTGACATTTGTACCTGACAAGGTTGCCCACAGTATCGAGGAGGTACCACTGACATTGTTTGATTTGCTGACTGAAGAATAGCCAAGACCTTGATGTTTGTAATTTTTCTGAAGTTGTATTGGTTCTTGAATTGCTTGTGTATGCCTAGTCCTTTTCCTTGATATTGCATGCTTTGACATATTCTATTTGTGATGGGGTATTTTTTGTTTTGAAAGCAAGATGCAAACCCATCATTATGTATGTGGACACTATTACTTGGAATATTCTCATATGTGAGAAAGCTTGCTTTGACAAAGGTGGATGATCCTAGCTAATAAGATTTCTTAGCTTCATTGAAATGTTGGATATCATCCTAACTAGTATCTTTGGTCTGATTTTGTGATGTGTCAAGTTCAAATGATTCTGTTGATGCTTCCAAGTCAATGTCAAAACTGTCTTTATGGTCATTGTCATAGAGTCAAGTGAGTTCGGCTATAGCTTGATTAATTGCAAATATTCCCAAAGTAGAGGACTCTTGTTCTAGAGGAAGATCATCTATGTGTCCCATGGAGGCAAGTGTCTCATTTTGGAAAGTTTCAATAGTCAAGGCCTGAATAGGGTCGTCAAGAGTTTGATCATGAATGACGTAAAGGTCAAGGAGTGGATCATTTTGGACTTCTTGATCAATGATAATGTCTTGGTCAAAGATAGGATTATCTTGGATGACATGATTAGGACTAGAATCTTTGTCAAGGGTAGGTGTATTTTGGATGTTGTTATTGTCTTGAAGGACTTCTTGGATAGACCTAAAGATGGGGTCATGGGATGGGCTAGCTTGATCTTGACATGAGGGTGACGTTATGGTGTCATTCTTTAGACTTTCATTTTGACATGTGGAATTAAGGATAGGGTCATGGGATGGACTACCTTGGTCTTGACATGAGGGTTGCATTATGATGTCATGCTTTAGAGTTTTGTTTTGACATGTATCCTCAAGTTTATTAAATGGGATTTGACCTTGGACAATGATAGGATTTTCTTGACTAAATGTGGCTTGTGATGGAGTAACTTGGAAAGGATTAATGGATGGAGGACTTGGAGAAGATATGGAGACTTGAAAGGGGTTGGTGGACGAGGGACTAGACTAGTGTAAGGTTGACTAAGATAGGATGTGGAGACCTGGACAGGATCAATATGATATGATGTGGAGACTTCAATTGAGTTGGTAGATGGTTGATAAGACATGTAGACTTGGATGAGATTGATAGGTGAAGGACTAGAATATGACGTGGAGATTTGGCATGGACTAGTGGAAAGTTGGTTTCCCTTGTCAAGGTTAAGATAAGGGTGACAATTAGACATTTTTTGGGGATTAATGGTAGGGTTTGTGTTAAAAGACATTTGAAAGTGAGGGTTGATGGATGGAGGACTTGGACTAATGGGTTGGTGGTAGGAAGGACATTGGTTTTTGAATTGGAGGAATTGTCTTTTGAATTCTAAGGCCTGTTGGTATTGATGATTACAGAGCAATTCATATTCAACTTGACTAGCAAGAAAATAAAGGTCAATGGAAGACATAATATTGAAATCTAAAGAATGACAATGCAAAGGTATGCCTCAAGCCTAAAGTATGTTTTTTTTCTAATTTTGGACAGAGACCACTAAGGAAAGGTATTTAAAGATAGATTGAAAGTGCCTAGTTTAGGATTTGGACTGTGATAGTGATTTTTTTGTTTTCCAGGAAATTGCATCATTTCAGGTGCCAATTGCATTGCAATATGTCAGATGTTTTGTTTAAGGTATCAATTGCATCTCAGAAATGCAAATGTGTTGTAACAGTTTGACAATGTTCTCAAGTTTTGACAATGACTTTCTAATGGCAAGCAGATGCATCGTGGGAAGTCGCTAATGCGTTGCAGGAAAGAAATTGTGTCGCAAGTGAGAATAGAGTATAGTTTGATGGGATAGATAGATGTACTCTTCTTATTTTTCAAATGCGGTGTGGAAAGTCAAATGTGATACTCTAGGCAAGAAATGTGGCACAATATAGTCAAATGTGGTTTACAGTTTAGCAAATGTGACTCAACAGGTCAGATGCGACGTTTGAGATAGAAAATGTGGTTTATCAAGGCAATTGTGGTGCAAAAAGCAGCAAATGTGGTCCAGAATGTTAGATGTGTTCCACAAGATAGCAAATGCATTGCAGACAGAATGAATGTTTTTTTTTTTGCAATTTTGACCGAATTTTGAAATGTTTCAAGTTGAATGTTTGTTTCTAGATTTGTGAAATGGTGTATGTTTGAGAAAACATTTGGCAAACACAATATTTTATCTTTGATCAAGCACAAAGAAGACAAGTACTATCCTACGTTAGGCAAGGACAATATTCGCTAGATTCCACATGGGTTTCCCCAACTACACTTATTCTTAATGGACGAATCTAGAAGCTTGGCCACATGGGATCCCCCTAATAGTTCACTCACTTCTCAGGTCAACCAAGCATCCAACCCCCATAAAAATCCCATGGCAGGTTGATCACCTCTACTAAGAACTGCGACAATGTGGATGCCTTCACAACGACCATTGTTGCGCTAGCAAATAGAAAGGATTTTGGCTACTACACAAAAAGAATTTGTTCAGAACCCATGTTCGAGTGGCCACACATGGGGCAAGATTAGATCTGATAAGGAGGAAATCCAACCTAAAGAGGTTATGCTCAGCATGGTTTTGGGGAGTTCACTTGTCCGTGTGACACATTTGCACTCGTAATCCTAAGTTTTCCATTAGGATTCACATTTATATACCGGTCGGGGGTAGCTTGGCCAAAGAGCTTCGTTACCAGTTTGAGTCACCTTGGGGTGAGTACTTTTTCCTACCAAGGAAGGCCCAATTCCTAGATTCAATAACTATTTCTCTTGCACCCAGGATCACACAAGTGGGCAAGGGAAGAGGATACTTTGATTATTGAATCAAGGTGACACAAAAATAGATGGGTCTGATTTTCTAATCACCTAGTTTGCATAAGGTGAGAGCGTAATCACCTACCACCTTCAAGAACAATCAAGCAAATGTTCTTTTTAAAGCACCAATTGAAGTGTTTTTTAATCTAAAAACAAACACAAGAGGTTTCAAAATCAAAATCTTGGACAATTGAACATACAAAACCACTTGTTAGTAGTTGAAAAAAGATGTCTTGGACCCACAAAAATTTAATGCCACATGCTACCACATCAGATTAGTAACCAGAAAACCCCTAAACTATTTGCTCGAAGTAAGAAATCTGTAAAAATATGAAAGAAACCAATAGAAAAATTTTGCCAAACAAATGTGTCACAGCAAAGCGAATGTGTCACTATGCACAACAAATGCGGCTTAGGTCTGTAAGATGGAATCTGACAGGAAAATGTGGCGACCTGGAAAGAAAATGTGTCGTAGCCAATCAAATGCATCGTTCTGCAAGGCGTGTGTGTCACAACAGAGCGTATGCGTCATTTGGAAAAACAAATGCATTGTGAAATATCGAATGCGTCATTCTACAAAAAAAATGTGTCGTGGCCATACTTGTACCTACAAAAAAAAGAAAAATGTCGTACAAAAAAAACAAAAGTCACAATTTTCCCTTTGAGTTCACCAATGTAACTATGGAAAAAATCTAGGTTAGCAGATTAGTAGCTAAATAAACCAAAACCCAAAGTAATAATGAAAAACATGGGAGGAAATAACATGAAAACAAGAAATATATCACTTTAAGTCTTCAACCTCCATGATTGACCTCCATTACACCTTATCTATTTGCTAAAATATGAAGTTTTCCCTTAGATTTTGAGTGAGCAATATATGACAATGTCAAGACCAAAGCAAATGTTGAAGGATTTTATATGAAGTGAACTACTATGAAACTATGCAACTAGAAAGCAACTATGAACTATGACTAAAGTATGCCTAAATGTCAAAAATTCCAAGAGTAAGAAGTCAAGAGTATGAGAGATAAGACATGACAAATGAGACTAAAATTGTTTTTTTTTTATAAAAAAAAGCCAATTTTGGATGAACGACCAAGATTGAAGATTGATAAATTCCCTAGAATTAATGGACAAGATTCAATATGACAACCCACAATTAGGGTTAGGGAAAAATTAGTTCAAATTCAGAATGAGTGGACAAGATTTAATTTGAGAAAATAAAATCAAGGGTTGATAATGCATATGACAAGGAGATAAGATTGGCACAAAAAAGAGGTGGCTGGAAAATCAAATAACAATAGAAATTTCTTGATTTTTGGAGGAAAATGACTATTTTGAATTAAAAATTGATTTAATTCAAAAGGTGGGGTCACATGACAGTAAATAATTAATTTGAATTATTTACTAAAAGAGGGAAAATTAGAACGTGGGACAATTTAAATAAATGATTTTATTTAAATTTAGAGGAAAAGTCAAATAAGACAATTAAATAATTAATGATAATTATTTAATTGGGGGTGAAGAGAATAAGGTGGCCAATAATTAAATAAATTAAGGAATTTATTTAATTATGAGAAGACAATAGACATTAATGGCGTATTTAAATAAATAAATAAATTTATTTAATCAGGAAGAATTAATGGACCAAGATAATTAAATAAATTTAAGAATTTATTTAATTATGGAAAGACATTAGAGGATTAGTGATGCATTTAAATAAATAAATAAAATTTATTTATTTTAAATAATCAAGAGGAATAAAAGACATGAATTATTTAATTAATAGTTGAAAGTGGACCAAAGGACATAGTTAAATCTTTTAATTATGCTAGGACAACAGTGATGAAAATAGAGCTTGCAGGCCTAGGTCATTTTTATGTGTCTACACAAAATATCACCAAGTAATATTAAAGCAATCAATCATTCACACAACTATTGTTAATAAATATGAAATCTTCAACAAAAACTAATTAACTATAATATTTTCAAGCTTCATTAGATCAGTCCACCATCAAACATGCGTAGATCTAAGAAAAAACCCTATTTAATCCCAAAACAACACAAGAAATTTCATTAATTTATTCAAATTAGAAAGATGAAACATTCATACCATTACCAAAGATCAATATCCATATGTATGCATATAAGGCATAACCCTTTGATTCATAATATAGCTCCACAAAGTTTAGTAGGACATTCCACACGAAAAATATATAAATTATTTGCAAAGTACATAATTTTTGATCTTTAAAATGATCCAAAATCAAAATTATATAGACTAAGGCATCCCATAATTTATGGATTTGAAGGAAAAGTTAACTAAAACTAATCTAGAGTGTCCCAGTTTGACTTGAGATCTAACTAAAAGTAAACTGAAAAGTATAATCTAAAAATAAAGTCTAACTAAAGCATCTAGATAGAACTAGAGGATAACTAAAAACACCATGCTAACTTGCATTGTAACTTAGGTGTTGCTTTTTATTATAAAATTACTTAAAATAAAGAATTTTTAAAAAAAAAACTAAAATTAACTATGAAAAGCATCTCAAAAGCAAAGATGATTTCATTCACCACTTCCATGGGAGGGCCTTGATGGTATTTCAATTTGATTCTTTGTGTAAAATTTGAGCTCTCCATACTCTCTTGTAATTTTGTGAAGTTAGGTAACTTGTCCTAGAAGTTATGTAGCTTCATACTCTTGTTCATTATCTGGTCAATAGCCTCTCATGTGACCTGACCTTGCAACAATCCCTTCAATTATTCGACCATCTTGTTGGAAGAGGTGACTAGAGTTGGTGTTTCCTATAATGTGCAACCAAGGCTCTCCACAAAGTAATCTATATTGACCATAGCCTATTCGGCTATGTTCTTGTTCCTATTTAACTTTATTTTACATTTATTCAAGGTTTTTACTCTCAATTGTGCAACTTTCAACCATTCAGTTGGTTTATATTGATCACTCTCTTCAACCACTGCTACTTTTAGAAAGTCTTCAGGAGATTTTTCCTTTATTCTCTATAAAATTGAGATGTAATCTTTCCAAAAAAATAATTCTTCATCAATTCTTAGCTCTATTTTTTGTGCTAAGTTGTCATCATCACTATTGTGGTGATAGGATTTTATTACTTTCTTAGCACTCTACTTGCTAAGACCAAAAATTCACTCTTTCATTGTTTAACAACAAGTACCCATCCCTTAGGGTTAGGGTTGATGGGCTCCATAATTAGCTATTTTCCTTTCACTATTTCATACTTTTCATTATCTCTTTCTACTAAGTTTTAAGACATTACTAATACCTTGTATACTTCTATATACTTTTAAGTAGTCTTAAGTATGTGGAAATGGAAATATGTTGTGTTGATATATGTATGTATGAATGCATGAATGTCTATGAAATTTAGTAGGATTGTATGTTTAATTTATGATTGTTAATTATTGTGGATGCCTTAGGAATAAAACTAACACATTGCAGCAAGTAGAACTGTTAGCCCACAACAATGGGTTTCTTGGCTCACAACTTAAGGATTGCAGATTGTTGCAGAGGAGTCAAACAATAAGGGTGTGACACTTTAAGAAGGAAAATAAGGTGATCATGCATTGATCAATCGTGAGTCACCGCATATCACTCTTCATCACCAAATAAGACAACTAGGAGAAGAAGTCTAATTACATTAGGAATAATTTATGAAAGATCTATTATGTGAACACGTTTATGTTATGAGTGGTTAGATTGTAGGGCATAGAATCCAAATTTGGTATTCTACTCCTACTTCATATAGTTATTTCTTTTTGTTTCAAATTTAGTCCTCTTCCTATCTTTGAGGGAGAGTTGATAGTTGTTTCATAAGTTTTTTCAGTCCATGAATAATGAAACTCATCACAAACCCTATATAGTAGGATCTTTTGTTGAGGAGATCTAGTCACCTATTTAGCTAATTACTTGGTTATCTATTTTTTACCATTATTACTCAGTAGTTGCAACAATAGAATGTGTTACATCACAAATATCTTCAACAAATTATTGTTAGATTTCATGTAATAGTTCAATATTAGAATGCAATAAAGAAAATCGATTTGATATCATGATTTGCTAAGTGATTGGTTGACAACTTTTGTGGAAGCAACAACTCAAGCAAGGGCCACTTGAGGTACCGCTAACCTACTTTAGTTTTTGTTGTTAGATTAGATAGTGCATTGTTGAATTTAGTTAGTAGTTTTCAGTTATATGTTTGTGAATGCATGTGTTGTAATTCAAGAATTGAATTTTGTAGCTCAATGTTTGGTTTCATACTCCAGAGGAATTAGCTAGGTTAGGACAATGCAATTTTAATAGTTAACAATTACAATCTTAAATATTAGGTACCCACAGAAGAATGTAGTTTTTTATATTCTTTTCCATTACTTTGTGAATTCTCATTTTATTTCAATTTCTAGATTTTACTGTATTTGCACATATGTATCTACCTATACTCCATTGATGTACATGATGTGTCTAGAATCTATGAATGCATATATTTTTCCAGCAATATCTAAAGTTTTATGACTCCCTATTTGATAATTAAATGCAACCCTCTTATGAATAATGAATAGTTTAGTTAAGGATCCTCAAGTCCTCTAAGCCATGTGTATAGTTTATATCACCATTTTACTTAGAAATTAGAGAGGCTCCACATTTTTTGTGTCATCATTGAGGACGGTGATAAGTTCAATATTCTTCCATGTGTTTTTAAATTCCTTTCAAGATTTCATAGTATAGAAACTTTATTTCAACACTAGGATAAATAGGTATTTTAGCCATCAATAGCAATACAAATCACTAACAATGTGTAGGAATTGCTAATCTAAAGAGTCACAACTATTATATGCCTAGGAAGTGAGACACTCTAGGAATATTTCTCCCCTTAGCATAGGAAGAATTAGAAGATATTGGTAGACAAAGTGAATGGATAGAGGGAACCCCTGAAGAAGAATCATCACCTATAATAGTACAGGTACACCAAACACAAAGAAGGCTTCTCAAATACACTTTGATATCATGGCTGAAAAAGCTATGGATAACCCAAGAGAGCATGTTACATTTAAATTCCCTATAACCAACTAGGAAAGGGTTGTAGCCCTACTCATCTTCTATGGGCTAGTTACAGAGGATCCAAACACCTTTCTCTTCAAGTTTGATGTGCTATGTCAGAGCTATGACTATAATATAATATAGATGCTTGCTAGCTTAAATTATTCCCAGCCATGCTAAAGGATGTTTCTTTGTGTTGGTTTATGGGGTTGGGAAGGAATATTGTTACCAATTGGGAGAATATGAAGACAAAATTCCTGGGAAAATATCAAGATTACTATAGAGGTGCAAATAGAAAGAGGGATGAAATCTTTAGGATGTCATAGAAAGAGGATGATCCTTTGGAAGATTATGTTGAGAGTTTTTAGTTTTTCCTTAAGAAATCTCATCAAAATAGACTCTTCGATGAATCTATACAATTGGTATCTGTAAGGGGAGTTAATGAAGACTGTATGAATTCCCTCAATCTCATTAGAGTAGGGGACATCTCACAATTAACCTTTGATGATATTTTTAAAGAGTGTAGGAATTACTCTAGGTCATTCATTAAGAAGACTAGGGGTGACAAAACTTCTTTCAACAAATCATCCAATGGAGTTTCAAGGGTGGATCTTAGCAATATTATATCCAACATGAAGGAGGACATCATTATCCACTTAGATACCCAATTGGATACCCTCCATATCAATAAGTAGGAAGAAGTAGAGGCATCACTCAAAAAAAAAATCCCAAATTGCTGGTAGAAGAAGATTAATTGCAAGTGCAAAAAGTTGGTCAGTGTTGATGGTGTTTTCTGCACAGCAACAACTCAGACAAAATGCAGTATTCTATCTCTCTTGAAAGGTTATTCTCAACAATAAATTACTGAAAATCACCCCAAGGTCTCTCGGGTGTCAGGTCATGACAATGCATAAACAACTCAGATAATATGTGAAATGTTGGTAATCACAATCGGACCTTACTACAAGCAGATTGTATCTTTCCAATTTATCAGATTTTGCAGTATGATGATCTCAAATCCTAAATCTAACCGAATGATAAAGAAATAGAAAAAGATAAGGGTGCAAGGATATGATAAGATCTAAACTATTCCTAGAATGAACAATGCAAATGACAGATATCTGGAATGGACCAATCTCAAGTAACCAATTCTTGATCAACCCACAATGCAATATCACAAGAACAGTGCAATCTTCTAAGGTGTATAGATTTTCAAATCATAGACATTTATCCACAATCAAACTTAAGCATGTATAAATATATGGTCTAGGTTGACTTCACCAACCTACTACAATCAAATAGTTACTGGGAGTATAGACCAGAGATTGCTACAAACATTCCAAATATGAAATCATGAACATCATTCACCCCATTAATCAAATTCTCAACACTAAACCCTAAATCTTTAAGCAATTTGAAAGATGAAACACCAGGAACCATGTAAGATAAAATAACACAAGAGATTGCACCAGGAAAACCACAATGTCTTCAATTGTATTAGATTACCAAAATGCTACAACAATTCCACTGTTTTGTTTACAATATTTGCTTCAAGAAATTGACTACTACTTCTACTACAGAATATTTCTAGCTCTTTCTGCTCTTACTTGTCTCTATTACTTTTTAGCTAACTGCCTACAATGAGGCAAGAATGCCCCCCTTTATAGCAAAGTCTCAAGACATGTCGGCCCAGCCAAACATTTACAAAATAAAAATACTTGCCAAAACAAGTCGGCCTTAGGAATTCAAAACAAGGCACACATTAAATGTCGATACATCATCAAGGTTGGCCCAGACACAATCCCTACTGCAACCCGAATAAATATCGTAGACTATGTCCTATCCAAATGTCCCTCGTGGATTCAAACCCCTGTATGGGTAGAATCTTGCCAGCACATACATGACATAGGAGGATATAGTGAACCTCTTGGTTTCCAGGACATCCCTCAGCTGTTTATCAATTATGGTGTTGATAAGACTTGCCCAGTGATAATTGGTTCCTTGCTCAATTTTAGTGATCACATGGACCTTCCAACTCTCCAGTACTCCGGCACTCTTCAATCCTACCACCCTGCTCAGAAATGTAATTGCATCATAAATGTCCGATCTGAACCTAATCCTGTGTAATTGCTTGGGCAGTTTAGAGTAATGTGACTTTGGCTTCTCCAACCAAGCATTGATTATCTATTGAGCCTTAGCCAGCTCATTCTCATAATATGCCCTGGCCATGTCCATGTTCAAAGCACACATAGAAGGAAAATCTGGCATGTCAAAGGCTTGGGCAATAGAAACAGGACTGAAATTGGCTAAGACTCTCCCTTCGGTGTTGACAACCCTTTGTGTATCAAAGTCATACTGTCGGGCACACTCAAGTATCAGCTCATAGCATTGGATCGCCAAAGGAAACCCTGCCACATGAACAAGTCCAGACTTCATCATTCCCTGTCTTAGGACTGACAAATCCTTTTGAGTTGTCCTCTATTTAAACTCCTCGTATCTCCAGGCCCCAACATTGGTGTCAGACACCTCGGACCACACAGAAGATATTTTTCTTTCAGGGAGTTGACTCTTAGTGTCCAATCTTAATCTTTCCGCTTCTGAAATGGATGATCTTCCATGTCACCCTTAGATTTTCCAGCTATAGCCTTGCTTGATTCAGACTGCATCCACAAAAGATCACCATAAGTATCCAATTATCATGCATATTCCAATCAAAGGGTTAGTAAAAAAATCACATAAAGCCATTGAAATCCATCACAAATCACCAATCCTGAAAAATCCAGAAAAATCAAAAAATCCAAGAAATCAAGATAAGCCGGGAAAATCCAGTCGGGGCAGAATTTCGGAGAAATCTGACCCAGACGGATTCCTGTCGCCAAAACATCATTAGTCAAATAAATTGCTAGTACGGACAAAAGATCATAAGATAATCATGAAATTCATTCATTGGCAACAAGAAATTAGCATTTAACCTTTACTCCATGAATCCTATCTTCGAAAAATTGAAAGAAGTAAATCCAGACAGGAAAACTGGAAAAGTCCGAATAGGAAGGATTTTCGTGGATAGCTCAAATATTCTGGAATTCACTATACCCCGCGGAATTGGCTGAAACTGTGAAAATCCGGGCTCACAGAAAATTCGCGGACACCTCGGAAACCCGACGAAAGACAACACGTGAACCAGCAACTGAATGAATATATAAAACCTTGCTAATTGGGACTCAAATGACTCTGAAATCGACGCCAACCAACAAGATTTGAAATGCACCTGAACTTGAATTTCAAAAGACCTAGAATGACTAATCTTCATGGCGAAACGATGATGCCCTAATTTCGAAGAATAAGCCTCCCGCCATGAAAACCAGAATAACTTCAAGGTTTGGAACACTATTCCTAAGGATGAATCTAAGTAGTCTGAGTCTTCACAAGGCAGGGGTTAGTTTAATACATGCGCAAGATTGACAAATCATAAATAATTCACTATTCTGGGCTGAGCACCAAAAAACCCTAACCTTGCACAATATGGAAAATTACGCGCTTAGAGGGCACAAAAATATGACCCAATACATCATCTAAACAGATGCACCCGTCACCTAATGAATAAATACGAGCACACATGGCACGGGTGATGAGGTCTCACGGAAAGATGGGTTAAACCCCAATTCGATAAAACAAAATCGTGACCAAGTATGGGCCGACCTAGAACGACCATCACTCAACTTCAAAAAGAACTCAATCATCACGTAAACAAATAGAGGGGCCATCGACAACTTACCATGGATTAACCCAGACAAACTCGAGCTCGAGGAAGCAACTGCAAACCAACAATGCCCTAGCCACAAAAACCTTAATCCATGATCCACCAATCCACACACACGTAGCCCGAAATCGATGATCAAAACTCAAAAAAGGGATGCACTCAGATGCCAAGGCAGCAAACAAGTGAATAATGAAGTCGAAATGATGCTTAACAGATTTTAAATCCACCCATATATGCGTCTGAGCGAGGGTACCTTGAGCATTAATGAGTGACAAGACGTGTCTAAAAAAAAATCAGAAACCCGGGCCTAGGACGAAATTTCAGGAAATCCCAAGATATGCGAAAAATTTGGATGAACACAGATTTCACAGACATGACAAAAACTGGGATTTTAATGAAGTTCAAGATTTTGGCACAATCCAGGAAAATCCATCAGAACTGGAAAATCCTGGAGTCAAGCAGAAACCCAGATTCGAAAAATTCAGCAATGAACAGACAATGAACCAGAGCCCGGGAGAATCCGCCGGAGCTAGAAAATCCTGGATTCAGGTCAAAACCTGGATTTTCACCAAAAGCCAATTTTAACCAATTCAATCCTCAAGGAAAGACCAAAACTAGAAAGACCAATATTTCAAGACCTTGAAAAGACAAATCCAATGAAACCAAAGGTCAAGAGACATCAAAAAAAGAGGGTCCCTACTCCAAGTGGGGCGTGTGTGCAAAAACTGCACAACAAATGGCGACTCTACTGGGAAAATGCTCTCAAGCATTTCGATGACAAATTGGAATAAAAAACCCAGAACTTATGGTTTCAACTCACCTTTCCTACCACCACCTATGTTAAAACAAAGAAGCCCCCTAGTCATCCAAACTTTCCTATACCAGGGTCAAAGTGTGTGCATATGCATACATTATCCTCCTTTAGTTGCAACAAGAAGCAAACTTGGTATGAACAAGCTACATAAAGATTCATACTCTAAAAGTAACCTGGATAGAGCCTCGCTGCCAGTCAAGCGTCCATAGCCCCGATGAGGTTATCGATGTGACTCTCCTGAACATAGCTCTAGTGCCAGTCAGGCATCTATAGCCCCAGTAGAGATATTCAGATCCCCCTGATAAGTTGAATTCAAACCTTTTAATTTTCAATATTTTCTTTGCTCTTTTTTTTTTTATATACTGCTTATCTTTTCAATGTTTTCGCTTCAACCTGCGAACAATGAAGTTCATACTCAGGGATGAGAACCACAGTGGCACTAGAGCAGAAAAAAAGGATTTTTCACTTGTTCAAACTTCATAAGGACCTTATGCAACTTTAGGTATCTTTAATTTAAAATATGAGACCCTAATGTATTCCTATTCAAACTGACTAGAAAACCCTTTGCCTCAGCACAAGGATAAGCGACATTAGGTAGGAAATTCATACCATATTTCCCTAGAAAGATGATTAAGGTTTGTAAAAGAAATACCAGGAACATCAGACCAACCTTGTCACCACTGTCATACAAATGCAACCAGGGTTCCCCAAAAGAGAAGGAACCAAGAGCAAGAGTGACACAAACCTAATCTAACAGAAACAAAACAAACAAACCGAAAGGAAATCTATTCTAACCAAAGCAGAAAAGAAAAAAGAAACCTAAACTAACTATATACAAAGCAGGGAGCCAAAAATAGCTCAAGACTGGAAATAATGTTTCAAATACTGCCCATTGACAGGCAGTGGAATATCCTCTCCCATAAGAGTCTTCAGATGGAAGGCATTATCTCCAAGTATTTCAGCAATCTGATATGGGCCAAGCCACAGTTTATCAAATTTCCCATGGTCCCCTTTTCGATCATGAGGCTTATCCTAGTATAGGACTAAGTCAGAAATCCTAAAGGCTTTGACTTTAGCCCTCCTGCCAAACCACCTCTTAACTACCCCCTGATGTTTAGCAAAATTCTCAAGGGCATTATCTCATTTCTCTTCAAGGTGTAATAATTCTGTTAGCCTAGCCTCCCTTCTGTCTCCTTCATCATAAAACTCATGTATAAACTGTAAAGTTGGGATCTTGAGTTGAATAGGGAATACTGGCTCGAGACCATAGACCAAGTGATAAGGAGATGTTCCAATGGATGACTTAAGTCTGGTATGATCTGCCCAAAGAGCAAACTGAAGCTAGGTATGCCAGTCTTTTGGGTTCCTTTCTAACAGCTTACGGATGACAGTCAATAGGTTTTTACTAGAGGACTCTGCTAAGCCATTACCCTAAGGGTAATAATTAGACGCAAATTTCACAATAATGCCATGATTGAAAGCCCAATTTTAAAATTTTAAAGATGCGAAAGCGGGACCATTATCACAGACAACAACAATAGGGCATCCAAATTGATTAAGAATAGCAAACTCCAAGAAATCAATCACTACCTCTGATGTACATTGTCTACAAGCAAAACTCAGTCCATCTTGTGAAATAATCAGTAATAGTGAGAATGTACCTGTGTCCTGCAGAAGATGGTGGGTTAATGGGGCCTATGAAATCCATACCCCACTGAGCAAAAGGCCTTACCTCAGTGACCGGTTGGAGCAGAAGCGCGGCATACCTTTCCCTTGTTGCTGCAGTCTGGCAAGTGTGATAGGTCCTAACATGATGGTGGATGTCTTTAAATAGTGTGGGCCAGTAATAGCCTACCCTCAAAATCTGATTTGCTGTGGCAATCGCAGAACCATGGCCAGTGCCATATTTTTCATGAAATTTGTTTCACCCTTTCAGCTTCTTGTTTCCCAAGACACCTCAAATAAATGCCCTCATGGTTTTTCTTGTACAGAACAACTCCCTTTAGCATGAAACTATCACTCTTCAATCATAGGGCTCTCCTCTGAATAGCATTGAGATGACCTGGAGATTGTTGGTTCAGCAAATAATAAACTATGTCAT
Source organism: Sequoia sempervirens (assembly GCA_007258455.2). Classification (NCBI taxonomy): domain Eukaryota; kingdom Viridiplantae; phylum Streptophyta; class Pinopsida; order Cupressales; family Cupressaceae; genus Sequoia; species Sequoia sempervirens. The sequence goes on from VDFB02109042.1 coordinate 22,895,403, forward strand.
TATACCAGCCATCTGGGGAAACCTCCTCAATGTTATAATTTTGGACAGTCATCTCAGGACCAATTTCAGCCATAATCTGTGTGAGTCCTTGTCCTCTTACTAACATCATGGGCTGAATCTCAATATCATACTCTTGTAGCATTGTCACCCACTTAGCCCTTCACTCTCCTAGCTCATTTTGCATCAGAAATAATTTGATCGCGGAGTCTAGGACAACTGCATAAACCTTGTTCCTGAGGATATAATGTCTGAATTTCTTTACTGCTCTGACCAGGGCATATGTCTGCTTCTCTACACTTGGGTATCTCAATTCAGCGTCCTTTAATGGGACACTCATAAAGGCAATGGGATTCTCATTTCCCTCATCCGACTTCTAAGTTAGCATTCCTATGCATGAATGGTCTAAAGCAAATGAATAGATGTGAAAAGGCTTGTTGTAGTTAGGACTTACCAATACTGGAGCATCAGCAATGGCTCTTTTGATTTCTACAAATGCCTCTTTTGCTTATGTGGTCCATTCGATCTCGGTATCCTGCTTCAACATTGCATTCAGTGGCTTAACAATTTCAGCAAATCCAGTAATGAATTTTTTGACGAAGTTGATCTTGCCAAAGAAAGATTTCATTTCTTTTTTGCTAGCAGGGAGTTGAATCTTCAATATAGCCTCCACTCTTTCTGGATCGATGGCATTTCCCTTTTCTGATATTACATGTCCTAGTAGCTTTCCCTCTATTACTCTGAAAATACATTTCTTAGGATTCAAGGATATGCCAAATTCTTTGCACCTTTGAAACACTTTATACAAATCTGAAATGTGATCCCCTCTGTGTTTTGAAAAAATAGTCAGATCGTCCATATAAATGATGATGCATTTTCCTATGATATCTTTAAAAGCAATATCCATGGCCCTTTGAAATGTGGCCTCTACATTAATGAGTCCAAATGGCATCCTCCTATAGGCAAAGGTACCCCATTTCGTTGTGAAAGTAGTCTTGTGTCTATCCTCATATTGAACCATTACTTGATTGTATCTTGAATAACCATCCAGAAAGGACATCATCTGAGATCCATTAACTACTTGAAGTACTTCATCCAGTGAGGGGACTGGATAGTTATCTTTTTCAGATGATCTATTTAAATTCTTGAAATCAACATAGAGTCTAATTTCACCATTCTTTTTTCTCACTAGAACCAGGTTTGCCACCCATGTGGAATGCCTGACAGGAAATATGATTCTGGCAGATAGTAATTTCTGAACTTCTTTCTGTATGACTGGTTCCAATAATGCATTAATTGGTCTCTGCCTTTGCCTAAAAGGCTTGGCTCCTGGATTCAAAGGGATAGTATGAGTTATGATTGATGTATCATAAGTTTTCAAGTCCTCATAACTCCAGGCTACTATATCAGTAAAGCTACACAGTGCTGTAATTATTCCTTGTCTTTCTTCTGGAGTGCATACTTTGCCAATAAAAATGTTTTTGGCATTTTCTTCAGTTCCCATATTATAAGTATCACACTATCCACTGATAGACTCCTTCTTTGATTCTTGTTCCTGATCCTTGATTTTATCCATATCAAAAATTCTTTTCAACTGTACCATTCCTCTTGGAATAGTATTTGATTTTAGGTTCATAACTCCTTCTAAATCCAGTTTTGCTTCCTGAAGCTCTGTCTCATCAATGATTTGAGAAGCAAAAATGTCTGTATTTGTGATAAAATCCAAAATATGCTTGTCATCTTCAAACACTTGGAAGTTAGTAACATTGTCTGGAATCGATGGCACAGGAGTCAATTCTACAGTGAATTTCTTCAAACCTGACAAAGACAAAGGCTACAGGGTGCTTGTCGCTTGAGCCAGAGAGTCAGCTGTTTGATTCTTCCACCATGGTATTAGTTGAATGTTGAAGGCATCAAATCCCTCAATGAGGTCCCACACCCTATGCCTATAATTAGTCATTCTTCTATTGTGGCATGAATATTGTTTCTTTACTTGCTTAACTACTAACTCAGAATCACTAAAAACTTGCAGAATCTTAACATTTTTCTTAAGTGCCATAAGAAGTCCATGAATTAACGCTTCTTATTCTACCACATTATTTGTATAATGAAATTGGAGCCTATGGGCTGCAAAGAAATTCTTACCTTTGGGACTGATCAGTTCAAACCCTGCCCCAGCTCCATGCTTAGACTTGGATCCATCAAATCTAAGTGTCCAACACTCAGCAGTGGTAATCTTCTTCATCACATCCTTTGGTTTAATATTGTTGGATGGTTTTTTAGATGACACGAACTTCTCTTCCTGGTAATCCTCTTGAGGATCTTGTATATTTGTTTTAATGCATTTATGTACTTGTGCTACTGCTGTTTGGCATAAACAACACTCCAAATCTAAATGGGAAGCATTATGGACTCTACACTAATTAGGCAAGATTAATTCTTCAAAGCTTGTCCTTCTACCTAAGTGAAGTTGATTTTCAACACACTGCTTGATGAATTCCTGAAAGCTGTCTAATAGGCTGATTTGATTATCTTTAGTTTCCTTTTCTTCCTCCATAGATTTTGTTAAAACAACAACATGGCTAGATTTCGTTTCTGCATCGACAGGCATTGTGTGTAGCATCAATACTTCCTTTGAGTCTGACTGCCCATACTGTGTTGACAACATATAATTCCCCATGCCAATGTCTGATATCAGAACTTCTGTTGAAGCCTTTTGGTATTCTGTGATCATGTATTTCATTCTTGGCTCTCTCTCAATCCTGATCTAATTTGGCACTCATTTCCATGGAAGCCACATGTGAGAGTGATCAGTAGACACATAACCATTCAAAGCCTTAGTAAAATCTTAAGATTCCTAGAATCAAACCATACACATTAGGGATATCAACTACTTGAATATTGATAACCTGTTGAATCCTTGGGTTCTGAAGCTATCTGCATGTGAATCATGTTTAATTCTCCCACCACATTTACTTCAGTTCTATCTAGCTGAGTCACCTTCTTTTGAGAGTCAGCAGGTGTAATCCCTAATGCCCTACATACTCCAAATGGCATCACATTAGTGGAAGCACCAGAATCTAGTAAACAATTATGTAGATTCTTACCGAATATGCGCATAGAGATCAGGAATGGTGGGGTTTCCGTCTTCCCTTGAAACAAAGTTGGCTAAGTATCTACTTGATCCACTTGAGTCCTGTCCTTCTCCTTTCCTTTATCTCCAGGAGGCAAATTAGTCTGACCATGGGTTTGACTTTGTGTCTTCACTGGCTGAGAACTAGAAATATTGTTGATACCCTTGCCAGAAGGTTTATCCAAAGACACTGAACGTGCATCATAGGTACCTAAAACTGCCTTCCTAATTGTAGGGAATCTTAATAACTCAAATGTTGAAAGATTTACCTTCAATTTCTTGAACTCCTCAGCAACATAGGAAGCCATTTGCTCCTCGCTCATGTCAGTTGATACTTCCCTGGGAGGTTCCTCCACCTTGTCTTTGCTTGCATGAACAACCTTTTCCTTTTGTAGGTCAATTTGAGCTTGTCTTTCCTTCGAAAGGTACTGCCTGGATACATGTGGGAAAGATGGATTATTGCTAGCATTAGGATCTGGGGGAGTACTAAAGTTGTTAGGGGGAATAGAGGTCGTGAAAGGTCCCCCAGCCTATGGGCGCCTATGAGGCATGTCTCTCAAACCTTGTCTCTGGAACATCTGTACCTCTTCAACATAATCTTCTCCCTGATCGAGGGGTCCATTATCATTCATTGCTTCCTCATTAAATAACTGAGCCACCTCATCTCCATTGCAGATTTGATCTGTTTTATCTTCCTGGGAATAAGATTCTTCTTCTAGAATTTTTTCTTCACTTACTGGGAAGGGAGCGTGATTTAACACTAGCACAGTAGAATCATAGGGGGAAGAAGGAACCATCTCCTGCCCATTTGCATTATTCTCCACCTCATAATAGAAAATGGAAGCAATAGTTTAGAACTCTGGACATTCTAACTCTGAATGCTGACTTGTCTTATGAAGCCTACACCATCCTGACAGAGCAGCCTCAGCTAAATATACACCACTGGGAGGCTTGTCTTGACTGACTGGCTAGTTTGTTGATTGGTTGATAGGTTGATCCAAGGGAGTGGGAACTCCTCCATTGTTAGGTACCGTATTCCACGTTCTTCTCTATCCCTGCGATGTCCTCTTATCAAATCCTGATCCACTACCTTGTCCTCTATCAAAATTTTGTCTCCTATCATTATTGTAGCCTCTATCCTTATTATATCCCCTGTCATTGTGGAATCCTCTCTCATTGTGGAATCCTCTCTCATTATGCTGTCCTCTTTCAAAATTCTGCCCTTGTAGAAATTCCCTATTCTGATTGGATTGTATATTCTTCTGAGTGGCTTGTAATTGGTTGTTTTGATTCCTCAAGTAGGTCACCTCTAGGTTCAACTTCTTTATCTGCTCAGCCATTTCATCAATCCTTTCCTTATTTGGATCTACATAAGGGGGCCGGCTTGGGTTATTCTGAGGAGGGACAGACATTGTAGCAGATCCCATAGACTGATGCAACACTTCAGAGTTCTGCAAATAGGCAGGGAAACTATTTGGCTGTGGCTGATACATGGGCTGGTTAACCTGCTGTTGGAGAAAATTCATCATAAGAGAGACCTGGCTCATGGGAAGACCAGGATGTGGCACCAAGGGTAATTGAGGTACTGGATTCATGATTGGAGTATGACTGGTAAGTGCCTGATTTACTACCTGAACCTGATTGGGATGCGCAATTGGTCCTAAAGAAGGCAACGGTCCAGTCACATGTTGTCTTCGATCTGTGCTAAGCTTAACAGCTTCTGTATAGGCATCAGTTAGGTTAGCTGGAGGGTTAGGTCTCCACTTCAGAAAGGTGGTTGTAAGGCTATCCAATGCTTCGTAATAGACTCCCAGGGCTGTATTGTTATCCAACACATAAGGATCTTGAAGTCTGGTGTATGCATGGTGAAACTTATTATTGAAACTAGATATGGGTTCATTGACCTCTCTCTTGACTCTAGTGAATTGCAAATACAATTCATTGGCACTGATAGGTATTCTAAACTTCTGTAAAAAGGTAGTTTCAAGATCATTCCAATTAAGAATTGAGCCAGATGGGAGGTGATTATACTAGTAAAAAGCCTCTTCCCCTAGTGAATAAGGAAACAACCTACAGGCAACATCCTCATGAATAATCCCTCTATCCTTAAGACAAGTTTGGAAAATCCTTATATGCTCTTCTGCAGTCCTGTTTGGGTCATTAACATGGAACTTTGAACAGAAGTGTTCAGGGTTTTTGGGCATTACATTGTAAGCATTGAAAGAGAAAGGGGATGGATTATTAGCTAGAAAATCCATTGGCAAAAGTGGGGGTGGTGGTTGTGGTTGGTTTACGACAGGCTGAGGTTGTTGAATGGGAACTGCCTCAGGGATGGGTATAGCTTCAACCTCCGAATGTGAAGATATAGATGATGCTGGTGAAGGGATGGGTGATGATGATTCTCCACTTTCTTGAGTCCTTCTTGACCTAGAGGGGAACTATAATTCCTGTAAATCTTCTTCTCCTGTGATAGATCTAGTATTTCTCCTATATCTCTCTGGAGAGATGATGTTCAAGAAACGATCCAGTGTGCTCATTCAGGCCCTCCCTCTAGCGCCAATCTGTTGATGGTGTTTTCTGCACAGCAACAGCTCAGACATAATGCAATATTCTATCTCTCTTGAGAGGTTATTCTCAACAATAAATTACTAAAATTCACCCCAAGGTCTCTTGGGTGTCAGGTCATGACAATGCATAAACAACTCAGATAATATGTGAAATGCTGGTAATCACAATCAGACCTTACTACAAGCAGACTGTATCTTTCCAATTTATCAGATTTTGCAGTATGATGATCTCAAATCCTAAATCTAACTGAATGATAAAGAAATAGAAAAAGATAAGGGTGCAAGGATATGATAAGATCTAAACTATTCCTAGAATGAACAATGCAAATGACAGATATCTGGAATGGACCAATCTCAAGTAACCAATTCTTGATCAACCCACAATGTAATATCACAAGAATGATGCAATCTTCTAAGGTGTATAGATTTTCAAATCATAGACATTTATCCACAATCAAACTTAAGCACGTATGAATATATGGTCCAGGTTGACTTCACCAGCCTACTACAATCAGATAGTTACTGGGAGTATAGACCAGAGATTGCTACAAACATTCCAAATATGAAATCATGAACATCATTCACCACATTAATCAAATTCTCAACACTAAACCCTAAATCTTTAAGCAATTTGAAAGATGAAACACCAGGAACCATGCAAGATAAAATAACATAAGAGATTGCACCAAGAAAACCACAATGTCTTCAATTGTATTAGATTACCAAAATGCTGTAACAATTCCATTGTTTTGTTTACAATATTTGCTTCAAGAAATTGACTACTACTTCTACTATAGAATATTTCTAGCTCTTTCTGCTCTTACTTGTCTCTATTATTTTTTAGCTAACTGCCTACAATGAGGCAAGAATGCCCCCCTTTATAGCAAAGTCTCAAGACATGTCAGCCCAGCCAAACATTTACAAAATAAAAATACTTGCCAAAACAAGTCAGCCTTAGGAATTCAAAACAAGGCACACATTAAATGTCGATACATCATCAAGGTTGGCCTAGACACAATCCCCAATGCAACCCGGATAAATCTCGTAGACTATGTCTTGTCCAAATGTCCCTTGTGGATTTAAACCCCTATATGGGTAGAATCTTGCCAGCACATACATGACATAGAAGGACATCGTGAACCTCTTGGTTTCCAGGACATCCCTCAGCTGTTTATCAATTATGGTGCTGATAAGACGTGCCCAGTGATAATTGGTTCCTTGATCAATTTTGGTGATCACATGGACCATCCAACTCTCCAGTACTCTGACACTCTTCAATCCTACCACCCTGCTCAGAAATGTAATTGCATCATAAATGTTCGATCTGAACCTAATCCTGTGTAATTGCTTGGGCAGTTTAGAGTAATGTGACTTTGGCTTCTCCAACCAAGCATTGATTATCTGTTGAGCTTTATCCGGCTTGTTCTCATAATATGCCCTGGCCATGTCCATGTTCAAAGCACACACAAAAGGCAAATTCGGCATGTCAAAGGCTTGGGCAATAGAAATAGGACTGAAATTGGCTAAGATTCTCCCTTCGGTGTTGACAACCCTTTGTGTATCAAAGTCATACTGCCGGGCACACTCAAGTATCAGCTCATAGCATTGGATCGCCGAAGGAAACCCTACCACATGAACAAGTCCGGACTTCATCATTCCCTGTCTTAGGACCGATAGATCCTTTTGAGTTGTCCTCTGTTTAAACTCCTCGTATCTCCAGGCCCCAACATTGGTGTCAGACACCTCGGACCACACAAAAGATATCTTGCTTTCAGGGAGTTGACTCTTAGTGTCCAATCTTAATCTTTTCGCTTCTGAAATGGATGATCCTTCCATGTCACCCTTAGATTTTCCAGCTGTAGCCTTGCTTGATTCTACCTGCATCCACAAAAGATCGCCATAAGTATCCAATTATCATGCATATTCTAATCAAAGGGTTAGTAAAAAAATTACATAAAGCCATTGAAATCCATCACAAATCACCAATCCTTGAAAATCCAGAAAAATCAAACAATCTGTGAAATCAAGATAAGCTAAGAAAATCCAGTCGGGGTGGAATTTCGGAGAAATCTGACCCAGACAGATTCCTATCACCAAAACATCATTAGTCAAATAAATCGCTAGTACGGACAAAAGATCATAAGATAATCATGAAATTCATTCATTGGCAACAAGAAATTAGCATTTAACCTTTACTCCATGAATCCTATCTTCAAAAAATTGAAAGAAGTAAATCCAGACAGGAAAACCGAAAAAGTCCGGACAGGAAGGATTTTCGCGGATAGCTCAAATATTCTGGAATTCGCTATACCCCGCGGAATTGGCTGAAACCGGGAAAATTCTTGGGCACAGAAATTCTGCGGACACCTCGGAAACCCGACGAAAGACAACACGCGAACTAGCGACTGAATGAATATATAAAACCTTGCTAATTGGGACTCAAATGACTCTGAAATTGACGCCATCCAACAAGATTTGAAATGCACCTGAACTTGAATTTCAAAAGACCTAGAATGACTAATCTTCATGGCAAAACGATGATGCCCTAATTTCGAAGAATAAGCCTCCCGCCATGAAAACCAGGATAACTTCAAGGTTTGGAACACTATTCCTAAGGATGAATCTAAGTAGTCTGAGTCTTCACAAGGTAGGGGTTAGTTTAATACATGCGCAAGATTGAAAAATCATAAAGAATTCACTATTCTGTGCTGAGCACCAAAAAACCCTAACCTTGCACAATATGGAAAATTACGCACTTAGAGGGCACAAAAATCTGACCCAGAACATCATCTAAATGGATGCACCCGTCACCTAATGAATAAATATGAGCACACATGGCATGGGTGATGAGGTCTCAAGGAAAGATGGGTCAAACCCCAATTCGATAAAACAAAATCGTGACCAAGTATGGGCCGACCTAGAATGACCATCACTCAACTTCAAAAAGAACTCAATCATCATGTAAACAAATAGACAGGCCATCAACAACTTACCATGGATTAACCCAGACAAACTCGAGCTCGAGGAAGCAACTGCAAACTGACAATGCCCTAGCCACGAAAACCTTAATCTGCGATCCACCGATCCACACACACGTAGCCCAAAATCGATGATCAAAACTCAAACAAGGGATGCACTTAGATGCCGAGGTAGCAAACAAGTGAATAATGAAGTCGAATGATGCTTAACAAATTTTAAATCCACCCATATACGCGTCTGAGTGAGGGTACCTTGAGTATTAATGAGCGACAAGACGTGTCTAAAAAAAAAATCGAAAACCCGAGCCCAAGATAGAATTTCGGGAAATCCCAATATATGCGAAAAATCCAGACGAACACAGATTTCATGGACATGACAGAAATCAGGATTTTAATGAAGTTCGGGATTTTGGCGCAATCTGGGAAAATCCGTCAGAACCGGAAAATCCCGGAGTCAAGCAGAAAACTAGATTCAGAAAATTCAGCAATGAATAGACAATGAACTAGAGCCTGGAAGAATCCGCCGGAGCTGGAAAATCCTGAATTCAGGTCAAAACCCAGATTTTCACCAAAAGCCAATTTTAACCAATTCAATCCTCAAGGCAAGACCAAAACTAGAAAGACCAATATTTCAAAACCTTGAAAAGACAAATCTAATGAAACCAAAGGTCAAGAGACATCAAAAAAAGAGGGTCCCTACTCCAAGTGGGGCGTGTGTGCAAAAACTGTACAACAGTCAGTATCTCTAAAGATAAGCAAGGGAAGCTAGAATTCCATGCCTTAGAAAATGAAGAAGCTCAAGTTTTTTACATTGTTTAACGTAAGCCATGATAGACAAGACAAGGTATGCCCAAAGATCCCTTGACCTATAAAATGTCATTTTAGGTAGAAATGCACACTTCCCAAATTAGAACCCTCAATCTTGGACATATATACAAAATCCACAATGGCCAATCCCAAAGCCTCTAATTGGAATCAAGAAAAATAAGGTATATGGCTACCACAAAATTTCTAGGGACCAAATTATAATCCCTGGTGAACATCCCAATAGAACCAATGGTGATCATAGTGGAAAGGAGGCCAACAATGGTAAAATCAAAACCTCAATTACCCACAACTACAATAGCCCTTGTAGCCACAACAACTAGCCATAATGCCAAATCTAGCCATGGTTGCACCAACACCACCAAGAGCACCTCAATTGTTAGCACAACTTGCACCTAATCCCAACAATAATCTTTTCCAATAGGCTTATGCTAATAAAACCATCAAATACCCTACTTATGGGGTTGAGGTGAGTAATGTCCACTTCAAATAAGGTAAAATGCTAGCTGGGCCTTCATCTCCTCACATCAAAGATTTGATTGATGAGGAACTCCCAACAAAAACTATGGACAAACAACCTAGGGAACCTGAATCAAATTGGGATAAACCAACAACTATGAGTCCAAAACCTCCATTCCTCAAGAGACTAACAATACAAAAACAACATTTAAAAGCTAAGTATGACCTATGTTTTCATAAAGATACCCCTCATACAAGAAATTAAGGAAGTGTTAATTTATACCAAGACAGTAAGAGAGTTATGCCTCAAAAAGATAGGAAGGAAACACAAGGACCCTTAGATTGCACATATATTGGGACAACTTGTAGATATTATGTTAGGAAACATAGTTATCCCTAAGTATGCAGACCCTAGGAGTCCTGTTGTGGATGTAAAAATCAATGGCACTCTCATCGAGAATACCTTAATTGACCTAGGAGAAACCATTAATGTAATGAAAAAGGAAACCATGAAGCAATTACAACTAATGGATCTCATACCAACACCTACTATGTTACAGCTAGTAGATAGGTCTACAGTAAAACCTAAGGGAATTATATAAGACTTGGTTATGACATTAGACTCATGGGAATACCCTATATACTTTATGATGTTATACCCTAAGCCAAATGTTGCAAGGTACCCCCTCATGCTAGGGAGACCTTGGTTGGCTACTACAGATGCCTTTATAGGTTGCGGGTCTGGTAACATGAGCATTTCCAAAAGAAATGTAACCAAAAAGCTAGTCCTTTATCCACCTGCCCAACCACATGCAGACTTGGAGAAAACTATAAGGCTCGCCCTAGATGAGGATAATCAATACTCATTACAAACATTAATCAATATTGAGTGTAGTCCTAAGATGAAGATAAGTTGCTTACAAACATCATGTAAAACAATTATGGTAGGGACCCATAATAATATGACTATTTAACATGCTTGCAAGACCCTCTACAGAACATAATCCCTGCTAATACATTTGATTCCATCTCTCAATTTTTCCATACCTTATTTCTACATAATTGTAGTCCGAACATAGCAACACTTTACATTGTATTTGTTAAAATATTAGCCTTGACTTTAGAGATTACACTAGGAAAGACATTAAATGTAAATAGATAATTTACTGGTGCACAACAACATTCACTATTGAACATGCTACAAGCACATTCAACTATATTTGCATGGGATTACCATGATATGAAATGAATAGACCCAAACCTATGCATGTACTGAATTTACATCAATGATGGATACAAACCCGTTAGGCAACCTCAAAGAAGAATGAACCCAATTACTATCCATGATTCATTTATCCAATCTTTGACAGTCAGTTGGTGTCTCCATTAGTAATTTTACCTAAGAAGGGAGAGAAATGGAGAGTGTGTGTTGATTACTATGAGTTAAATGTAGCAACTAGAAGAGACCACATTCCCCTTCCATTCATGGATCAAGTGTTAGATTCATTAGTAGGAAAGCAATACTTTTCCTTCTTGGATAGGTTTATTGGATAAAACCAAATCAAGATAGCTCTAGAAGACCAAGATATGACAACCTTTACTTTCCCTTGGGATACATATGCTTACTTTGTCCTACCATTTGGGCTATGCAATGCACTTGCCACCTTCCAAAGGGCAATACTGAGTATATTCTCATATTCATGATTCCATCAAAGTTTACATGGATGATTTTACAACCTATGGGAATACCTATGAGGAAGTACTTGCTAAATTGGAGAAATTACTACAGAGATGTCAAGACCATCACCTATCCCTAAGTCATGAGAAATGCTTCATGATGATGATTGAGGGAGTAGATTTGGGACATTTTATGTCCAATAAGGGAATCCAAGTAGACCCAAATAAAATTGAGGTGATATCTACACTTCCTATACCTCAGAAACAAAAAGATATTAGAAGCTTTCTTGGCCATGTTGGGTACTACAGGAGATTTATACAATATTTTAGTAAGATTATAGCACCACTATTTATCTTATTGTCTAAAGATGTAGAGTTTGATTGGACACCTGCTTCCAGCATGCCTTTGAAGCACTTAAAGAAACACTTACAAAGACCCCAGTATTAAGAAGACCAAACTAGACATTACCTTTTCATATCCATACTAATTGCTTCTGATTTTTTAATTGGAGCTATGCTAGGAAAAAAAGAAGGAAATCTAGAGTATGCCATCTAATATATCAGTAAGAAACTTCAAGGGGTGGAGCTCAACTACACAGTCACTAAAAATGTGATGTTAGTAGTAGTCTATGCTATCAATAAATCCAAGCACTACATCACAGGGTATTCTATATGTATTCATATAAACCATACAACAATAAAGTACTTGATGAACAAACCAATAGTTGGAGGCAGACTTGTGAAATGGTTGTTGCTACTTCAGGAGTTTGAAATTACCATTGTAGACAAACCAGGAAAGGCTAATGTAGTATCAAAATTTCTCTCTAGGTTTCCAACATAATTAGAAGAGGATATTGTAGATGATTCATTTCCAGATGAGCACTTGTTTTCCCTCTCTCTACATACACCTTGGTGTGCAAACATAGTCAATTATCTAGTTGCGATGAAAACACCACCACATCTCTCACCAAGGGAGAAAATACATTTAGTTCATAAAAATTTTCCTTATTCATGGGTAGCTGGATATTTATTTTATACTAGGCTTGATAATATATTGAGGAGGTGCATCAGAGAAGATGAAGTCTATGACATTCTTAAGGCATGTCATGATGAACCTTGTGGAAGATATTTTGTATCAAAGAGGACAACTCTTAAAATCTTAACTACTAAATATTATTGGCTTACACTTCATAAAGATTCAATCAAATACACAAGGATCTATGATAGATGTTAGAGGATAGGATGACCTACAAAATAGATGAGATGTCATTGCAGCCACAACTAGTAATAGTGCCATTTGATAAATGAGGGATAGATTTTATTGGTCATATATCTCTAACATCAAACAAGGTATATATACTAGTTTATAATGATTATATTACAAAATGGGTGGAGGTTAAAGCCTTGCAATTTGCAAGGGATATAAATGTTGCCAAATTTCTCTATGAAGATATCTTTACAAGATATGGTGTTCCTAGGGAAATAGCGACAGACTAAGGGACACAATTTACATCAAATCTAATCACCAAGTTAGTGTAGGAATACAAGATCATACATAGAATATCTACACCTTATCACCCTCAATAAAATGGTCAAGTGGAGGTGACTAACAGATAATTAGAAAAAAATATTACAAAGAAAATGTAAATACATGAGAAGTATTGGGTAGCAAGGTTACCTAAAGCAGTTTGGTCTTATAGGACAACCTAGAAAATAACAAGTTTCACACCATATGAATTGGTGTATGGAAAAAAGGTAGTCCTTCCAATAGAATTTGAATATAAAACTTTGAGAGACAATGATACAATTGGGCATAAATATATCTTAACCACAAAAGGAGAGGTTCCATAACTTCAATGCATTAGATGAGATAAACATGGAAGCAATACACCATACTAAAATCATCCAGAAATAAGGGATGTGTTGGCATGATTAGTTCATCAAGACCAAGCAGTTTAAAGCAAGTGATTGGGAACTACTCTATGATTCAAGGTATAAGGATTACAAAGGGAAATTACAAATAAGATAGTTAGGCCAATATAAAATTCAAATATTTTTCTCAATGGAGTAGTTCAGTTACAAACTATTGATGATGTAAGGTTTTCACTATTAGTTAATGGTCATTGGTTGAAGCTCTATAAGAGGTCACTATAGAAGGACAATTTCCTATCATTACCACATTAATTCAAAATAGAAATATAAACTTCATCAAAAATATTGACATATGAGCTACCTAACTCACCTCCTATTATTTCACAGGTATAATCCTCAAAAAATGTATCACATGCATAGGTGACACTCAAAATTCTTCATTTTATAAACCTACAAAAGATCTCATGGGACCTACAACATCGCACCCCCAAATAAAACATTCAGAAGGGACCTTTTCTTTAGTAACCCATAGCACTTACACAACCATCACTTCACCTATGCCCATAACATCCATCATTCACTTTCATTACATGCAGCTTCTTTAAACCATCACTCATAGCAATCAAACCACCTTTTTGTGTCATCTATACCATGCCATAAATTCCACTTCTTTATATCACATACTTTACACATATTTTTATTCATAACTCCAACTTCATTGCCATGTGTTATGCTCAAAATAAATGACACTTCAACACATGAACACCTATAGTTCATATTCATCACCTCAAATCATTTCAAATATTTTCCCATGTTGCATGGTAGCATTCAATAAATTCAACATGCATCATAATTCACTTCACAACATGTCAACATGTACTCTTCACATTTAACTCTCATAATTAACATTCAATATTACTAATCTTGTACATATTTGTCATTCATGCAAACATTTAAACTATATATTTCAAATTCCACTACTTAATATGTATTGCCCAAGCCTTTTCCATACCCACTAATTGAGGAAAATTAGCAACTTTAGTTGGGGGGAGGGATAGACAAAAGGCCTTATTTTTTCTTATTTTTTCTCAATTTTTTTCCTATACAATTTTCTAACATTACCAAATTTAAGAGTTTAAAAGAAAGTAGTATCCAAAGGAAAATTAGGTGATACAAAAAAATTGGGTGATTACAAAGATAAAATAATAACAAAACTGGTGAAGTTATAATGAGAGGTGACATAGTAAGGAGAGATCCTACAACTCATAATTTTTTGCTAGAGGACAAGCAATGTGTTCCTATCTTCCAATAGGTAGGCTGGGTAGATTACTTCCTTAGACTCATAGAATACAATAAAATTATGACCCAACAATTTGCTAGAACCTTGCAAAATGATAAGGGAATTGTTAGGGGACTAAGGGTCTACATCAAAGGTAGCTATAGCAGAAGTATGGGGGCTTCCAAGGGTTTGAGAAGAATTTCTAGTTAGGGCAGATGCAATTACAACCAAAAATGAATTCTCCTTTCCTAGTGAAATTTGGATTGCTCACAAGGTACACAATATCTATCTCTACCTTGGATTTGGGCCTCTGTAGCTTCACACATTATTAGGTATCTAACTTGTGATGGGAGACAAACATTATTATAAACAGTGCATTTTAAATTGCTTAGTCATTTACACCATCAAAGGCTAGTAAATTTTTCAAATTTTTTGTATATTTTTTTGAAAAGAATGTCATTAGAATACAAGAGAAAAAGGAATCAATCAACTTTGTCACATTCATGTTTAGTTATTTTACTTGTTAAGAGAATTCCTAGGGTTCAATTTTCTAGTGTATCTTGGAAATATTTTCTAAATTATAACATCAACAATATTATTCCACTACATAATGAGGAAGAAAGGGGTCAGGAACATGAAGTAGAAGAACCTCCTATAACTGCAATTGATTGATAAATACCCTCTAGTTCACTTGTTGCAACACCTATCACAACATGGAGGAACTTGAAGAGAATGGACTGCAAGAAACTCACCTGTATCTTCTACTAGGCATCTTGTGGCTGAAGGAGACATGGAAACCCTAGCTTCCACTGAAATCCCACCAAATGCAAAGAAAATAAAAAGTGTGGCCTTTGCTTCTGCAATTGCAAATGAGCATACAAGACCCACAAAATCAAGAAGGAAATCACATCTCCTGAGAAAGAAAGGGCCCATAAAAGGAAAGGATAAAAAGAAAAAGGAAGATGTTGTGATGATTTAAACAGATACATATTTTGAGGGAAATTTCCTAGTGATGATACAAGAACACCAATTGTACAACCCCTATATTTAACTAGCACTTCTAACTCAAATTCAAAAGATATTTTTATAGAAAGAAAGAAGAACAAACCTCCAAAAAGCCCTATTTTTAGGAAGGGTTTAAGCATGCAAATGAGGTTGAGGAAGATTTTTTTTTGGAAATAGAAAAAGAATTATTTTTAGAAGGGAGAAACACAAATAAAGAACTGCAAGAGGTCTTGCAGAGAATCATGCATTTGGAATAACTATTGGAAGTATATCAACAAAAGGATAGTGAAAGGGATGCAAGGATTAAGGAGTTGGAAGGGAAAATCCACAAGTTTGAGTGGGGATACAAGTTGGAATTATTGGAACAACTTTCCATAATTTAAAAGAGTGAAAAGGATCAAGACCCTAAAATCTCAACTAGTTATGTGAAGACCACCACTATTCCTACTGTTGTGTCATTAAGTATTGAGTTGCGGAAGAAAACACTAGTGTTTTCCTAGAAATAATAAGACTGGGAAAATAAGAAAATAGAATTGACATCCACACATTCTACAACAAATAAAAAACAAGAAATAGAGATCAAAAGATTAAAGGTAAAAAATGAGAAACTGGCAAACAAGACAGTTCAATTGATGAGGTGTAGACCTCCTTCCAGGGTATATACCCTATTTTTAGAAGAAAAATTTCTAAGTTAAATTTAGTTCAGTAAAATAATTATTCATTTCCATGTTTCCATGAATACAATATTTTTTTCTTATAAACTTTCCAAAAGTGTACACCATAAATGCAAGACCAATTATGTGAATTCTACTTGCACAATTTGGTTCTTTCAAATGAAACTGTATGGAACCCACTAATATCTCTCATAGAATCTAAATTTGGTTTTCTACTCCTGCTTCATATAGTTATTTTTTTTGTTTCAAACTTATTCCTCTTCCTATCTTTGAGGGAGAGTTGGTAGTTGTTTCACAAGACTATTTTTAGTCCATGAATAATGAAACTCCTCAAAAACCCTATATAGTAGGATCTTCTATTGAGGAGGAGATCTAGTTACTTATTTAGTTAAATACTTGGTTATTTAATTTACCATTATTACTCAGTAGTTGCAGCAATAGAATGTGTGTTACATTACAAAGATTTTCAACAAATTCTTGTTCAATTTCATGTAATAGTTCAATGTTAGAATGCAATAAAGAAATTTGGTTTAATATCATGATTTACTGAGCAAGTGATTATTTGTTAACTTCTATAGAAGCAACAACTCAAGAAAGGGCCACTTGAGGTACTGCTAACCCACTTCATTTTCTGTTGTTAGATTAGATAATGCATTGTTGAATTCAGTTGGTAGTTTTTAGTTATATGTTTATGAATGCATGTATTATAATTCATGAATTGAATTTTGTAGCTCAATGTTTGGTTTCATAATCTAAAGGAATTAGCTAGGCCAATACATTGAAATTTTTATAATTAACAATTATAGTCTTAAGTATTAGGTACTTGCAATAGAAGGTAGTTATTTACATTCTTTTCCCTTGTTTTGTGAATTAGTAGTTTATTCTAATTTCCAGCTTTTACTGTATTTGCACATATGTATTTTCCTATACTCCATTGATGTAGGATGTTTCTACAATCTATGAATGCATATATAATATTTCTAGCACTATCTAAATTTTTATGACTCCCTAGTTGATAATTAAATGCAACCCTCTTATGAATAATGGATTGTTTGGTTAGGGATCCTCAAGTCCTCTGAGTCATGTGTATACTTTGTATCACTAGTTTATTTAGACATTAGAGAGGCTCCAAAAGGGTGTATAACTTCTCCTTTCAGAGCTATTTGCAAAGCTAGTTTAGGGGCTATAACATCAACTAGTCCAATCAAATTATTCACACATGTTATTGATTGAGCCACCCAAGCCTTGAGCTCTTCCTTAGTGTTCATGTCCTTTTGCATTCTCTTTAAAATGAAAAAATAGACATCTACAATGAATTTCACCTTCTCTTGTATGAACACCAAGGTTGACTTGCCTTATTTCATAATCTTCTGCCTACATATCAGATTCATACTTATCCACCAATGGGATGACTATTTGAGCAACCTTGTTTCCTTTCTCGTCCATTGTGATAGTATAAATTCTTCTCACTCTTTTCTTTCTCTTGGTAGGGGATTAGAATTCTTTTGATAAGATAGTTAGGCTTTAGCTCCTATCTCTTCCCTTCAAACTGTTTTCTCATTTTGAGCCTCCTTATTGGATTCAATTTTTCCCTCCTCATGTTCCTTAATTACATTTTCTTCTTGAGGAACTTCTTCTCGAACTTCCTTCTTAGCAACCTCTTCACTCTGAATTTTTTCATCTTGTTCTTATGGTTCATCCTCTTGAGGAGGGGGGAGAGTAGTGTCATGTGGTGGAGAAGGAGGTAGTGGAGGAGGCTCTTGTGTAGAAATGAGAGAAGGTGGGAAAGAAGGAAAAGGGGATTCATGTGGAGGAGATGAAGGAGTGGTAGGAACCTCTTGTTGAATAGATGCAGCCTGAGATGAGGTCCTTGTTTGTTTCCTCCTCACTAGAGGAACCTTTTCTTCAATATCTTCTTTTATAGATCTTATTTTAATTATCTCTTTCTATTTTCTCTTCTTTGAGGCACCCTTTGAAGATGTATCCTTTTGTTTCTCAGCAACTACAATAGGTGACCCTTCACCTATCTTTTATTTCTTGGTGGTTGGTTGTGGCTTAGACAACTCCATCATTGGGATGGAGATTTCAACCACCTTAAGGAACAGACCTTGACACTCCCAGCTTTGGTGTCTATATTGTCATATTCTTGCACAAAACAATCTACATTGTAGATTAGTTGGTTGTAGACACCTTGCCCATTATAGATGGAATCTAGGACTTTCCCATTTTATTTTAGTTCTTTGGGCACTCTAGCATTAGTACAAGCTTTTATCATATCCACTATCAACGAAAAATAATCTTTCATTCTCACCTCATACTCTTCCTCACAATTGGCCCAATGATTTTCTAGGGTGGGTTCATGTATGAAGAATGAATCTATAACCTTGTTGTTCTTTCCAATATGGTCAAACCTACCCCTAGGATCATTTTACATTTCCATAGAATACATTTTCAATATAATCTCTACATTATTGGAATTGTGTATGTTAGCACAAGAATATACCCCTATTTTTGTACGAAAAGAATATCCTAACTTATGCTTGTCAAAAATTAATTTATGGATTTATGTTACTTGTCTACATAATTCTATCAAGATCATTTTGTTTGAAGGGTATATTGGAAATTTAAGGGGATATTGGTAGAATCCAACCACTGAAATATAGGTGAAGTTTTTGAATTGGATATACCAATTCCTCCAATTCTTCAATTCTTCCATGAATTCTATTGAGATTCTCCTTGATAAATCTCCATCCAATCCCATGATGATGGCATAGACAAAATACGCATTCACCATATAGTAGTTCCTATAAATATCCTCTAACTTGAGTTGTGGATAGTGTTCATGAATCTTAACCTCTCCAAGCTGGAAAGAGCCTACCCTGATCAATCCTAAAAATGTGGTTTGGGAAGCCACCAAATATACCAAATATGATGCCATATAAAACTTGTGGCTATGCAATACATCCTTGATTTTCTCATGGAGGTTGTCACTTATCAGAGTAGCCTAATCAATCTTCTTGTTATCACAAATAAATAATATAAACTGAACCATCCACAAATAGAAGTCCCTAGCATGAGGGTAGTCAAATTTTTTGCTAAGGAGTGTGATCTGGTCTTTGGCATCTTCTCCAAATTCACTTCTATGTTGTATTTTAGCTATCTTGAGGGCTATATTTCATAAATTAAGAAAAAAATAGTTATTAATAAGATTGAGGCTGCTTGTTTCATGCCCCGCAAATTAATTCACTGCTTTCTTCATATTCATAGCATCATATTGGTGGGAAACAGGGATTATGAAGACTCTTTCAATCATATCTAAAGTAATTTCCAACACTACTTCTTTTGGTGCTCTCGAGATCCTTTTGTGCTTTTGGTCATAGTATTGGGCATAGGTTAGGACAAGTTCAGGTGATTGTACTATGACTAGGAAGGTAGTTGCTTCCACCAACCTTGAGCTGACCAAAGAAGTGGAATTATAGGTCCTTGCTTCCTCATTATGAATTATTCTTTGGAATTCATCCAAATCTATGTGTCCAAGATCAGTATCCCCAATATCTACATATGGAGAAAACATCTTTGAGGGAGGGTGATAATCTTTGTACTGATACTTCATCTATACTGGGTTTTTTGGCATACTTCTTGCATATGAGAACATCATATATTAGAATATTTTTATAGAAGGAGCTAAAGAGAAGTGAAAAACTCCTTTGAATGATTCTTAAGATAGGCTAAATCAATAACAACATCATGAATAAATCCACAAGATCACCTTGAAGCAAACCTTGAGGCATTAGGGATCGGTCCTTGAGTATATAAGTCTTATCATTTTCCAAAGAATCAAATAGTTCAAAAAAAATAATCCCAAGCATCAATATCAATAAAAAAAGGTTAATTATTTGCAACCTTTTGGGTGTTGGTGGTATGGCATGTCATTTATCTCTTTCTCATAAATACTTTAGAAGTTAAGGGATACCTCCAAATAATGACATCCGATAATGGGTTAAAGACTTTTGAGGATCAGGTGTTAAGCTTGAGGGTTGGACTTCGCAGGTCAGGCACAAGGCTTAAGCTATATCATATTAATAGATAAGGGACAAGTAGAACAACCAAAACCCAACATCCGAAAAGACCAAATTCTTGAAAAATCCTAAGGCATTGAGAGTCACCTAGGAAGGGAAAAGTTTGATGCCTGATATGATGATTTCATAATCATCGATCAATATGTCAGGACTTAGTTCAATTCAATGAAACAAAAAATGCTAAATTGACCAACAAGCAAAACCCACACACAAACCATATGTAAACCATCAAAAAAATTCATGAATCAAAATAGATTTAAAAAACAACATGGAACTTGGTAATTAATGTGAAAATGAAGGAAAAGACTGACAAAAATGAAAATGACAACAAGAAAGGACACCCAAGTGTCGAACTAGTCAACAAGTACAAGAATCAACAATGAAAACCAAGGAGGGCATAAAGGTCATTAGGGTTCATTTTAAATTTGTAGAGCTCAATTCCATGTTTGAATGAAAAAGTGAAATGAAACAAAACCTTTGAATACTCTATAAAATCATTTGGTAACTACCTCTAAATTCTCATTGAATACCCATTAAATGCTCTGACAATAGATTAAATGTGCTTGTTAGGTGTGATAACTGAGGTGACAAGACATTGTCGCCATTGATCCTTTAGGATCGGGGATACACTTAGGTGAATACTCCAATATGAAAAATATTGAAGTGGTGATAGCGACAAGGAGACAAAGAACATACAACAGGGGTCAAACCTGAGAGATATGGTATACCAACATCAAACATCCCAAAACCTCAATTCCTGATGAAACACAAAAAGGAAAGAAGAAAAAGAGAAGGGAAAATAAAATAAGGAAAGGGAAAGGGAAAAAAAGAGGAAAGGGAAAAACCAAAAGAAACAAAAAGAGGGGGGTCCCCATTTTATTAGAAACAAAATGGGGCATGGGTGCAAGGAACAACAGGTTATAAATTGAATATGCTAAAAAAACATTTTCTAATAACATCCTTGATGAATTGGTAAAAAAGGATAGGTACATAGTGTTGGAAAATATGCCTCAATCTCACAGGCTGAATCCTCTGAGAAAGCATGGTCGCTGTGACATTCATGGTGTCTGGCTGACTGACAGTTCAGTAATCTTGTGTTTTGCTCATGTCGCTGTGACTTTTTTTTTGTCTTGTCGAATGGACCTATCGTTATGACTTGGTGCAGTCGTTGTAACCCTTTGTAGAGTGGAAATGTCTCAGCGACAGAAGGGTTTGTTATCGGGTGCCTAGCATATGTCGGTGTGACCTATGGTGATTGGATTCATCGGTGTAACCTATTTGCTTTGATAAGAAGTCTTAGCGATGGAGGGTTGTCTCACCGATATGTTTTCTCCTGGAGCCATCAGGGTAACTCAAGTGTGTCGGTATGTGGTCCTAGTGACAGGGAAATGTCTCACTGAATGTAGTCATCAAGGTGACTTGAACATTCGGGAAGATCTCTTGGCGATTGGGAGATGTCTAGCCAACTGAATACACTCAGAGTAATTCAAAGGGTATCGGCATGAAGTCTTGGTGATATGTAAAGTCTTGCCGACATTGCTCGTGGTCATTGGGGAAACTCACATGTATCGGAATGATGTCTCGGCAACAATAGGAAGTCTTGCCGATATCGGCATGACCTTTGGTCTATCTAGCCAATGTGGAAATCGACATGACTTGTTCCTATCAAAATGTAGTCTTGGCAACCAAGAGATGTCTCATCGAATGGAGTCATCGGTATGACTTGAAGGCTTCGCTATGAAGTCTTGGCGACGGGAATTTGTCTCACCGACAATGTGGAATGTGTTCGGCATGACTCATGGAAAAAGGTGAGCTTGGGGTAACCTGAAGACTTCGACGTGAAGTCTTGGTGAAGACAAAAGGTCTTGCTGACTCGGTAAGACTTGGTGTGCTTGGTGTAAGGTCTCGGCGAAAGACGAATGTCTTGCCGACTATTGAGCACAGCGGTGTAACTTGAAGGCATCGATGAGATGTCTTGGTGAAGTGTGTTTGTCTTGGCGATGGAGGAATCTCTTGTCAAGGATGTTGAGGGATTCGGTATGAGTCATGGTGTTCGATATAACCTCTTGCTAACTATTGGAACCTATGCCGATATCATCTATGAATCCGTTGAGCATCGGGGAGATACTTCTCGTGTCTCACGAACATGCGAACTCAGTAGATTGTTCCTTGACCATTTGACTTGGCTCGTGGACCAATTAGAGGAAGTAAAATTCAAACAGTTGGCGGTTGGATTTTCTGAACAGTTTGAAAGAAAAAATTTGTACAAGAGTGGAAACATCTATGACGATAAGGATGCTAAGTTGGGAGATTGCTAAAGTGTGATCTTGGACTGATTCACAGAGATCCTGTTGAGAATGAATGCATACATGAATGCATTGGACGTTCTGTAGTGAAGGAAGCTGACGAGCTGATAAGCTAAGGATCTGAAGAGCTGAGAGCAAGAGAGAGAATGATAGAGTGAGGACCGAGTGGCTGGCTGAAAGGCCAAAGCCATTAGGTCGAAGCAGAGGAAGAGAAATGCAGTGTTATGCTAGAATCTCTCTTGATCTCTCTAGGGGTGTTTGCTACTAGTTGTATCCAAATGAACAAGATGTAATCTCTGAAAAGGCTAAGAGCTTGCAATTGTATTGTAACCGTTTGTTGCTGAATAATACAATGGCTTGATTTTTGGAGTGTGGGGTTTTTTATCCGAAAGGATTTTCCCCATGTAAATCTTTGTGTTCTAGTTTTTTGTTTCATCTTTCATGTATGCTAGTTCATGTAGTGGAATCTGTTAATGCTTGTTGTTGAGTTTACATGTGTTTCTCTCAGATGGATCAATATAGGAAATAAACTGTGTCTATTCCGCATTGGGACATAGTTGTCTGTGTCTTTGAGGTAACCTAATCGAAATGAAAGTTACCGAAGGCACTACTGTATGGAGTTTTCACTAGATACACTCCCAAATTTCCTTACAAGTGGTATCAAAGCCTTCTTTTGGTTGTTGGTTCTGGATATTTCTTTTGTGAAGATTTCTCAATTTGTTGGGCTGGAAGAAATCTGGAGGAATGGACTGATGTATTGATCCTTTGATGAGTGGAAGCCTTGTGGTATTCTAAGACAACATGTAGCTTGAAGGATGGTCAAGACGGAAAAGGGAGTTGATCATGTTGTGATCTGTGTCTCCTGGCTGGTAGAGGTTTAACCTTGAAATATGAGGTGGATTATTTAAAGTGCTTATGCTAGGTGGTGGTTCCTAGTGTTGGAAAGCACTATTTCCTATTAACCTTGAATGCTTGAAGGCTATGAAGTTAATCATTAGATGATTTGCAAGCTTCTGAAATAGCCTTCCTCTCTTTCTCGGATGCATGTACATGTTGGTGGTTTAGAGTTGGCCTAAAAAGGGTCTGGATTCTCTTGAACTATTGTTTCCTTTCTAAGGATGTTTTGTACTTGCATGGCTCTGTGGTTTTGCAGGTTTTACACGGTTAAACAAAAACTTGTGATCATGTGGAGTTGTTGTTAAGCTATTGTCTAGGGATTGGCCTTTATGGGGTGTTCCTGGATGAGATAGTTGCAGGTCTGCAGGCATGCTTGGTGCATGGTTTTAGGAGGTATGTTTTCTTCTCTGTATGGGAGTGTTGGTAAGTGATTTTTCACTCAACATTCTTGTGGTGGTGTTCCTTGATTATGATGCTCGTTATGGACATGTTTGGCAAGTCAGATCTGGTGTGATCTAGTGTTTGAGTCATGTTGTCTACGTGGTTATTCTCTTAGATATCTCAGTGATGTAGTTTCCAATGCAATGATGGGTTTGCATGTTTTTGTTGAATGGATCTACGGGTTGTGCAATGTTGTGGGTTGTCTTTACCTACATGTTTGCTATGAGACAACTCAGATGTGGACTGTCTATATCCATGAGGTTGATTCATTGTTGGTACAAACTTGTTAGTTGGCCTTGTATGTGGTCACTTGTGCATTGGTGCGATTATTTTGAGATGAGAGGATGGATATTCTTGAGTACCTGAATAGTCGGTTAAGGGAACCTGTAGCAGGTGGTCATGATGCTTGGAGATCTTGGATGTCACATTTCAGTGGGAGCTCTAGCAGTGACTGTGGGTTCATCACATGGTGGTGAATAGTCTTCTTTAGTGTTGTAGAAGGGTTCTTGCGCTTTTGCATGGACATTATTTGAAGATGTGCAACATCATGGAACCATGGAGGATGCTTGGAGTCTTTGTCTAAGGTGTTGGTGGTGCTTGACAGGTGATGTTGGTTTTAAGTCTATTTGCTTTGTCATGGTATACTCTTGGTGCACTGGAGTTTTGGCATTGTGCATTGTACTTGAGACAATCGTGAAGTCACTTGGAGCATGGTATCTCCTAAAGGGATGAATAGATCATGATGTCATGATAAGTTCCTGATTTAGATGATTGGAGCTTTGACAGTGATATGGTAATTCTTTGTGTATTGAGTTCTTTTATTATTTGCTTGATACTTCATGATGTTGTAGTAATGCAGTTGAAGTTTAGCATGAGATGACTGGTTGCTAGTACTCATGGATACATGAAGAATAAGGTGAGGCATTTTTTCTCTTATGAGAGATGTGTTGCTACTTGTTACTCTTGTTAAAGTTGTTCAGCAGAAAGTCTGAGAAGCCTTCACCTTGGTTGAACGTGAGTTCAATAAGAGACCTATGAGGAGAT
Source organism: Sequoia sempervirens (assembly GCA_007258455.2). NCBI lineage: Eukaryota > Viridiplantae > Streptophyta > Pinopsida > Cupressales > Cupressaceae > Sequoia > Sequoia sempervirens. The sequence continues at coordinate 22,920,636 of VDFB02109042.1, forward strand.
TTCTCTTGGATTAGTCATGATGACTTGTATATCTTGAAGGAGTATTCTTGTTCCCACTCTTGGTCTGCTCGATAGTTTATCTGAAAGGTATTTGTCCCATTATATTTTTTAGATGTGTTTTATTAAGTTTACTTTCATGATATGGATCTTGAATTACTGTTTAATGATTCTGGAAGATTCATAGTGGAAGTTGTATAGTTGCCTTTTGTCTCCTTGTTACTAATGAGAATTGGTAGGAGATGTCATATGGGCTGATTTCCTAAAATGGGGAATGAACTAGCTTGATCTTCTTAAAGATGCTTACATCCATGTTGTTTGTTAAATTGGTTTGATCTTGGTGATTGAATAGATGGATGTTGTTAAGGCTTTCTTTTGGGATATGAAGAAGATCATTCTTGACACAGCTGGCTATTAGAAGTGTATGTAGAAGGACATTCTATAGGAATATGGTGTGCAAAATTTCTCTCTGTGGCTGTGAAGGTTTGTGGTGAGAGAAATGTTTCTTGTGGCGGGTTGTTGCGGGTTGTGCATATCATTGTGGATTTTTTACTTGGTACTACAGGGTTACATTTTCTATGTGCTAGGATTGGTAGACTTGTTGATGCCTTTGATCTTTCAATTCTGGATTACTCAGGCAGTGGGAGTTCCTATATGTGTCTTGTCTTCTTCAACTGGTTGACACTTGGAGCTTGTATTTGCTATTGATGAGTTGGATCTGGTTTGGCATGAGTTTACTAATGGTGATACTGGTGAGGTATGTGAGATTGGATGGAATAGCACGAGTTGTGGGTGCTAGTTCTAGTCGTGTGGGTTATTAGTTGGATGGGAGCAATTAGTCTGATTGTTGTTCTAACTGATGTTTAGTATCTTGTTTCTAGATAATGACTTCACTGTTGTGTTTTGGTTGAAGCTTTGAAGTTAATATTGCTTATGTATAGCATTTGAACACAGTGAAGTGGTAGCAGTATCTTGGTGGTGAGATCATTGGGATCTTTTGCTTGTGTTCGTTGGAATGGTGCTTATAGACCTTGGCTTTGTATTCTTCTTCCACAGGTGGCATGTTGGAAGATGACAGGATTGTTGCCTGAAGGTGAACATCTTGGATGTTGGAGTTGATTTCTTGATAGAGCATGAGAGCATGTTGAGGTCTATGTGGTTTCCTGGATGGTTGTGATCGGTTGATTTGTTTGTCAGTAAGTTGCAGTTGGATACTTGGTCTTTGTTGCAGATTGTCTTGAGCACTGTTATTTGTTGAATCATGTTGATTGGGTGTCTTGACTATTGCGGGGTTTGAACTGGTGGAGCTAGTGTGATCTTAGTTCCTGGTTGCTTTGAAGGTGCCTGTGTGATCTTCATCAAGTGGGAGATTGTTGGAAAATATGCCTCAATCTCATAGGCTGAATCCTCTAAGAAAGCATGGTCGTTGTGACATTCATGGTGTCTGGCCGACTGACAGTTCAGTAATCTTGTGTTTTGCTCATGTCGTTGTGACTTTGTTTTTGTCTTGCCAAATGGACCTATCGCTATGACTTAGTGCAGTCATTGTAACCCTTTGTAGAGTGGAAATGTCTCAGTGACAGAAGGGTTTGTTATTGGGTTCCTAGCATATGTCGGTGTGACCTATGGCGACTAGAGTCATCGATGTAACCTGTTTGCTTTGATATGAAGTCTTAGCAATGGAGGGTTGTCTCACCAATATGTTTTCTCTTGGAGCCATCAGGGTAACTCAAGTATGTTGGTATGTGGTCCTAGTGATAGGGAGATGTCTCGCCGATTGTAGTCATCAGGGTGACTTGAACATTTGGGAAGATCTTTTGGAGATTGGGAGATGTCTAGCTGACTGAATACACTCAGAGTAACTCAAAGGGTATCGGCATGAAGTCTTGGCGATATGTAAAGTCTTGCCGACATTGCTCGTGGTCATCGGGGAAACTCACATGTATCAGAATGATGTCTCGGCGATGATAGGAAGTCTTGCCGATATCGGCATGACCTTTGGTCTGTCTGGCCGATGTGGAAATCGGCATGACTTGTTCCTATCAAAATGTAGTCTTGACGACTAGGAGATGTCTCAACGAATGGAGTCATCGGTATGACTTGAAGGCTTCGCTATGAAGTCTTGGCGATGGGAATTTGTCTCACCGACGGTGTGGGATGTGTTCGGCATGAATCCTGGCAAAAGGTGAGCTTGGGGTAACCTGAAGACTTCAGTGTGAAGTCTTGGCAAAGACAAAAGGTCTTGCTGACTTGGTAAGACTTGGTGTACTTGGTGTAAGGTCTCGTCAAAAGATGAATGTATTGCCAACTGTTGAGCACAGCAGTGTAACTTGAAGGCATTGACAAGATGTCTTGGTTAAGTGTGTTTGTCTTGCCAATGGAGGAATCTCTTGCCGAGGATGTTGAGGGATTCGGTATGAGTCATGGCATTCGATATAACCTCTTGCTGACTATTGGAACCTATGCCAATATCATCTGTGAATCCGTTGAGCATCGGGGAGACACTTCTCGTGTCTCACCGACATGCAAACTCAATAGATTGTTCCTTGACCATTTGACTTGGCTCGTGGACCAATCAGAGGAAGTAAAATTCAAATGGTTGGCAGTTGGATTTTCTGAATGGTTTGAAAGAAAAAATCTGCATAGGAGTGGAAACATCTACGATGATAAGGATGTTGAGTTGGGAGATTGCTAAAGTGTGATCTTGGACCGATTCATAGAGATCCTGTTGAGAATGAATGCATACATGATTGCATTGGACATTTCATAGTGAAGGAAGTTGATGAGCTAATAAGCCAAGGAGCTAAAGAGCCGAGAGTAAGAGAGAGAATGATAGAGTGAGGACCGAGTAGCTGGCCAAAAGGCCGAAGCCATCAGGTCGAAGCAGAGGAAGAGAAAGGCAGTGTTATGCTAGAATCTCTCTTGATCTCTCTAGGGGTGTTTTCTACCAGTTGTATCCAGATGAACAAGATGTAATCTCTGAAAAGGCTAAGAGCTTACAATTGTATTGTAACCGTTTTTTGCTGAATAATACAATGGCTCGATCTTTTGAGTGTGGGGTTTTTTATCCGAAAGGATTTTCCCCACGTAAATATTTTTGTTCTAGTTTTTTGTTTCATCTTTCATGTATGCCGGTTCATGAAGTGGAATCTGTTAATGCTTATTGTTGAGTTTACATGTGTTTCTCTTAGATGGATCAATATAGGAAATAAACTGTGTCTATTTCGAATTGGGACATAGTTATCTGTCTTTGAGGTAACCTAATCGAAATGAAAGTTACCAAAGGCACTACTGTATGGATTTTTCACTAGATACACTCCCAAATTTCCTTACACATAGTGTAAAATAGATTCATGTTGTATAAGAACTAAGTCTTCTTAGTTCTTAAGTCTAAGATGAAGGAAAATATATTAAGAGTAGTTCATGACATGCCATTAGCAAGAAACCTCAAGTAATTCAAGCCATACCAAAAAATTAAAGAATTTTTTTCATGGAAGGGTCTCAAAGAAGAAATTCTTAGGAATGCACCACATGCTAGTACAATAAAGGAAAAATTCTATTTGGTTTGCTTCAACCCCTACCCATTCCAAATGATAAGCAGGACAACGTGTCCATGGATTTCATCCTAAGAATTTCAAGGGAGCATGTTAAGGACTATATATATGTTGTTGTGGATCAATTAAATAAATATGCATATTTCTTTGTCATCTCTTCATACTTCAAGGCTCATCAACTAGCAAATTTACTTTTTAAAGTGTTCAAATTATACGAGTTTCCCAAAAACATAGTCAATGACAAGGACAATCTAATTTTGAGTGCATTTTTGTAGGAATTGTTCCATTTGGTAGGTGTAGATTTCTCTCCTAGCACAAGATGTCATCCAAAAATATGGTAAAATGGAGATTGTAAATAAATGGATTGATGGGTGCTTCAGGAATTATGATTTAAACCAATAGTCAACATAAGTCAATTTTTTTTACTTGGGGGAGTACTACTATAATACATCTTGTCAGATTTCTATTAGTTTTTCCCCTTTCAAATACTTGTATGAGTATTATGTACTAAATTTTTTGACCTAATAACTTTGTAGATAGTATCGACAAGTAAATATTTGATAAATCAAAGAAAATAAATATTGAGGTTGCCTAAAGATCATCTACAATAAGCTTAGTAGCAACATTTTTTTTATGCAAACCAATAATAAACAAAGAGATATTTTAAGGCTTAATATATTGTCTACTTGAGATTGCAACCTTATAGGCAATCTCCCCTCACAAGAAGTGGATTTGAAGTGGTATATGCATTGGAACTTCTAGAGTAGAGAAATTCATAATGTTTTTCATGTCTCTTGTAAAAAAGAGATCTTGGTTAGCATATTACACCTTTAGTATATTTTCCACCTTTAGATGATGAGGGTAGTATCATTTTAATACCTAAATAAGTGATAGGTAATAGGGTCAAGAATCAAGAGGGAGAAGTATCAAAAAATATTTGATCTGTTGGAAACACCTATTTGTTGAAGATGTCATGTGGGAAGGAAAAAACAAATATTTGAACACCCTAAAATGAACTAACTGCTCGAAAAAAAAAAATTAAGAGGGGTGGACTTTAATTTCCTCATTTGAATAAATTTATGTTAGAACCAAAAGTCCCTTTCCCTTTTCCTTTTGATAAGTTAAGTTTGATTGATCCCAACCATCTTGGTCTTAGTTTCTCTGAGTATAATTGATTTTATGTTCAAAATCGTATGTGTGAGCTTTTTATTAGAGTTTTAAACTTTCCATTTGAGCATACATTATATTCATCCCTTTCCTTTCTCCTTTATTCTCTTTGGAGTAGCAAACTATTGTACAGACAGTTATTGTTGCACCAAAAGATTGACATGTTAATGCTCAATACAACCACCATAGTTAATGAATCCATAGGAGGTAGTTAAGCCATGTCACAAACCTGAGTGTTGTGTTGCACAACACAAGGCGACCAAGGGTGCACACCTTGCAACAATCCCCCCAGTGCAAGCGAGGGGTTTGAACCCATGACCCAAGCTCTGATACCAATTTTTTCACATATGGTAGTTGTTGCACCAAAAGATTGACTTGTTAATGCCCGATATAACCGCCAAAGTTAATGAATACATATGAGGCAGTTAAGCCATGTCACGAACCTGAGCACTACATTACACAACACAAGGAGACTAAGGGCACACACCTTACAACACAAACTTCTTCCTAATAGCATGCCTCCTAATCAAACCCTAACTCCTAACTATTGGCATGTTTTTTGTGGTATCCCTAACTTTGATACCCTAACACTCCCACCATTTTTCACTATTCATTCCTACCTACCCCTACATAAGCCAAAATTCCATTAATAACTAGTTTTTACTTAGTAACCACTCCAGAATGTATATTTTTTTGTAAGAAATTTATTATTTATTTAGGCATGGATTCTCATGTTTTTACAACACTAGAAGGGGAAGATGCATATGTTTCTTTGAGTACAATGGTTTCAAACCTAGCCCTTGGTCATCACAAAATATCAACCATTTTTTGAGTGGGAACCCATTTTGACTATGGATATTAATGTTATCAAAGGTTGGATGCATTCCCAAGAACATTCAATATATTTACCTTCATCAAAATCCCAATAAACTACTTAGAGAACATGTTGTTTGAAGTCTTAATACTTAAGGATGAAAACCTTAAGATTTTCAAAGAACCTATAAGCATAGAAATAAAAATTAAGAAATATAAACAACTCAAAAAATTAAAATGAAATAAAATCTTATTTCTATTTAGCAATCCCACTGCAAACCTCAAAAAGAAGTGATGTTGATTCACCTTGGAGATATGTGGATGCTAAATATCAGTAGCATAACACTTCAAACTTTATTTTTTTTTTACTGATGATAGGTTTCAACAAAATGGATTTGTATAATATGTGAGATCTAAAAGCGATGAATGATTGATCCCATTTATAGACTTTTCAATGAAAATAAACTAGGAGATGAGAATGAGAATGAAGGCCATAGTTAATAAACTGACTATGGAGTCAACTTAACTACAAAATGGAAAAATTTCATTTTGAATTGATGTGAGAATAGTAATGGATTATTTAATTTAATAATTAGATAAATGTGAGGAATAAGTTTTCATTTGAAGATTGATTTGATTGATGGATGAAGATGAGGTTTCTAAAATGAAGAATAGTTAACTTGTGAGAGAAGATTGAGTTTCTAAATGGAGACTAAGTTAATTGATTAGTGATGATGGAGTTGATTGATGATTCAAAAATATAAATTATGATTTGAAAATAGATGATTAGACCACATTTAATTAAGTAATAAAATATTATTTAATTAAATAGATAATGGAATTAAATGGGAAATAATTATTATTTAATAAATAATAATATGTGATGTGATAAATGATTATTAATTGATAATTAATGTGATGATTAATAAATGGCTTTAAACTAATGGATGTAATTAATGATTTAGGTAATGATATGATAATAATTAGGTTTGATGATTAGGAGGAATATATTTAGCATCTACATTTTCACCTCTTTTAAGTAATGTTCGAAGTGATATTGTTTGAGAGATAAGAAAAAGTAGCCAAGAAGAAAAAAAAGAAGAGATGAAGATGATGGCATGCGCTGATTAGCTACAAAATGGAAAATAAGAAAAGATGAGATGATTGATACCCCTTTGATAGATTATTCTGCATAAATTGCATGGGTGATCTCTTGAAAGAAGAGAATATGAAGAAAAAATTAGATAAAAATGGAAACTGATGGAAGAAAAAGAATGAAATATGGATGCAAGAAAAGTGATTATGGATGAATTGATTATTATGTGTTATACTAACTTTGAGATTAGTAAGCTTTATTTGATATAATAATGGATGCTATACACCAAGGTATATAAGACCAAGGTGAAAATGTAACCAATGCATAAATTGACTCTAAAAAAAATACAAGAGGATTCTCCAACGCTCACAAGTCATCTAACACTTTTCGTGGATCAATTATGAGACAATCATCAAATATAGTACACAAAAAAATAGAACTTTCCCCAGTATATACCATTCAAAGCATAACATGATATAAAATGATCATGGTGACCTTGAGTAGGAATAGTATGGGTCAAAATATAAAGCAAAATAAAGATCAAAAATTTAAAAAGACAAACCAAAGAAAAACATGAGAAATTATCAATAAACACAGAATAATAACATCTTTTTCCAAGGCATGGAAAGGATTGAAGGATGGATTTAAATTATGTCTGATTTTAGGAAGGAAACATCTTGTATAAGACAAGTTTCTAGTTTCAAGAAGGAAATGTCTCATATAATACAAGTGATGGGTGATAAGGATATTTTTACAATGGCAAAGGATTGTTTTGAGTGTATGTTATTGAAATTGATGTAGATTTCTATGGTTTTGCATTAAATCTCATGTTTCATGTGTGGTTTTTGATGGTTTAAAAATCACATGTTGATATTTGTTTTTTCTTGTGTTTATTTATAGTGGATATGTTGGGAATGGTATATATTATAAGGACCATGAAAAATATAAATTAATGAAAGATACACACAAGAAAGTAAGAAACAATTTGCAACAATTCAAAGACAAACACGATCTTGCCCCTAGTCAAGTTAAAAACCAATTGACTGATGATGATGATGATGATGATGATGATGATGACGACGATGATATTGTTGATGTGGAAAGAATCCATCCTAAAAAAAATGTGAGGATTAGGAAATACATATCCTAATAACAATAAGGTGACTACAGTGGATCACGGATTATAGAGATTCTAGGAATAAAACCAAGGAATATTTTAGATGATGCACTAGATTGCATGGATTACAATTATCGCATTTGGAGGGACTAATTTTAGGATTCGATGGAGGGATACTTGGATAAGTGGACTAGAAGCTTGAAATCAATGAAAATGGAGAACCAAGTCTTGTAATAAGGATGAAAGGATAATGGATTGCTTAGGTAGACTATGATACGAGACATGAGGATTATCTAAAGGAGGGTTTAGGATGTAATCTCTAAGGACTATGTTGTATACCTAAATAACTTGTTTTCTCCAAGATATGGGATTAGATAGTGCTATGTAGGTTGTGACATGATATTGGATAGTGTGTGACAAAAGAATGGATATGTCAAGAGTTTCTCAAAGAAAGTTTTAGTTTTGTGCCCTAGTCCTTATTAAAATCAAGGTAGGTAGGGAAAATGGAAGGAGACGTTATGGATTGGATGTGTTAAAAAAAATTGATATACTAAGGGGGGGATGAATTAGTATATCCCAAAAATTAATAAAATTCAACTTTATCAACCAAATATTTCTACTACCCTAAACAGATAAAGAATCAAACTATGCAACTCAAAGCATAACCACACAACCATAACACCAGATTTATGTGGAAAACCCTATAAGGGAAAAGCCACAGTGAGCAAGTTGCTTGGATCTACTATCCAAATCTATCCTTACAAATAAAAACAAGATTTACAACAATTTTTATGGGCTACAACCCAAAGGAAGCTACAACTCCTTGAAAACATTTTTTATGAATTCAAACAAAGGAAGCTACATCTCCCTACAAACTACAACACTTACAAAAAGAGGCTACAACCTCTATATAAAATACTTGACAAAATTTGTTGATCAATCACCACCACAACATCAACACCCTTTACATTGACATATGTCTTTAATTCCTCTGTTATCTTCAAATCACTTCCACACACACATATACTCTCACATATCTCCTCACATACACACTTTCACCCACTTTGCAACAAACATGATCTTTTATTTATATCCTTCACAAGCTTCAAAAATTTTCTCCTTTATTGGCCAAGATGAAACATGACATGAAATGTGTAATGGCAATAACAATTCATCTCCCAAGAAATCAGCAGTAAGAATAAATCAAATATGATTCAAACCAAGAGATAATCATGACCTATTTTACCTTAGCACACATCTCGACATTGGCACATACTTCCAAACATCTGGCACAATCATATCAACATACCAAGTTGGCACAGTAGAAATTTAACCTTCTATATATCATCTCTAGACCTAAAGCAGTATCAAAGATACCAAATAACATCATGTAAATCACTTTACAAACATTGTATGACATAAAAAAAAATCTTGTGCACTCCTTTCACAACTTCATGCTACATTATGCTGGCACAAAAAAATAGGCATTGAACCCAACGTCTCTTGCAAACTCTAAATACCTAGTCTTGAAATAGAACATTGAAAACCAAACTTGTGGTAATCCTCAACACTTTAAATATGAAATGAGAAAACATACAGACAATTTTAAGTTATCTTCCAAAGTGTAAGATCACATCTTCAAATGCAAAGAAATGTGGAGCATTCCTCTGACCCTTTCTGACTGCAACAACACTATAATACTTGTCTTCATTGTACTAGATCTAGAAACTTTTGTGGTAACTTTTATGTATTGAAATCAAGAACATACATACTTCACACATGTCTCTATCTACTTCCAAACTACAAGGCCATATCTTCAAATGAAAAGGAATGTGGAGCATTCTCCTAAGCTTCTTCAGTACAATTTCATGTGCCTTTGACTGTTACAAACCTTACATACTTTCTTCAATAACTTATGCAATGATTTACATCAAGGGATAGTGAATACAACATTCACAACACCATAAACAACAATTACAACTTATTCATATTAACATACTCTTCAACCTATTAACTTTCACCTATGAACAGATGATACTAATCAAACACCACTTTTATTTTCATCTCATGCAACCTTCCATAAAACATCTCTATTGACATCAATGACAACACATGCAATAGGATGGATGTTAATGTCATGAAAAAGGTTATTATAGATGAGGAAAATTTCCCCCAAGTGTAATGGTACACAAAGATAGTTGGTCTTACACATGACGCCTTTTTTCTAGGTTTTATCATGGTACTTATCCAAAGTTCCATAAGCATGGTTTTCACTATTAGATGAATTATTTATTTTTACTTATTTTTTCTATTGTCAATCATGATGATTTTTTCTAGATTTTCATCATGGTGACTACACCAAGGAACCATAAGAATGATTTTCACAAAAGGGAAATTTTTCTACTTACTATCTTTTTAGATTTTTGAATATTTCATTTTTTGGTATTTTTTGGAGTGGTATTGATCTTCAGATGATCATTAATTGTTCTAAATCCATTGATGGTGATAATGTAGATATTGGTGTCATAATATACCAATAGTGACCTTTATGGTAGAGTTTCCTTGTCAGGATCATGGCACTTGCATACAACTAGTGGATTTCATTGTGATCCTTGTTGATACTAAGGTTTTCCTTATCCAAATACAAACATTATGATAGAGTACCATGGGAGTCCTTATGATAAAGAATTATTTCCAAGATGCAAAGGATTTCTGAGTTAGAATTTTTTGACTTCAAACAAGATGTAGGATTATGATGGGTGATGGTAGATGTGGATGGATTAATTTACATTCTAGATGTAGGATTTTTATTTTCCAAACTTGGGAAGGTGGATGATTGATTTTAGAATTTTAATTATGATTGTGTTTGGAACCATCACTTTTATACACCTTGCGTGATGACTATTTTGAAGGAGGTGGATACTTTTTATATGACGTAGGAGGCATTTTTTCTTGTGCCTCCAAATTTTTATTGACTATTTGATTGGGATTCTTTGCTTTGCTTGATCCTATTTTCTTTAGGATTCATTTTAACTATAAATGTCTACTTGGAATTTTGGATTCAATGGATTTTGACATGTTATTTTAAAGTTTGGCTTTATAAGATTTATCTTTTTAGGTTCTACTTGATGGGTTTGAAAAATTGGGGATGATGGTTTATGGTGTGGATGGAAGGAGTGTTGGCAACAACCTTATGGTAAGTGTAGACACTTAAAAATGACCTAGGCCTGCAAGCTCTATTTTTACCACTTTCGTCCTAACATAATTATGACATTTTAATTATGTCCTTGGTCCACTTCCTACTATTAATTAAATAATTTATAATTGTTTAATTAATTCATATCTCTTTTATTCTTCATGATTATTAAATAAATAAATTTTATTTATTTATTCAATAAGTCTTTAATCATCTAAATATTCCCACAATTAAATAAATTTGTTAATTTATTTAATTACTTTTGTTCATTTATTCTTCCTGATTATTAAATAAATGAAATTAATTTATTTATTTAATATGTCACTAATTCTCACAATTAAATGAATTTGTTAATTTATTTAATTATCAGTCATAATCCTCTAAATTAAATGTTTATCTTTAATTATTTAATTACCTAATTTAACATTTCTCCCATTTTAAATAAATAAATTATTTAAAATGATCTCATTTTATTAATTGTCACTTCATTTTAGTAAATAATCTGAAAATCGATTACTTGTTGTCACACAAAATCCATATTTTGAATTAATTTAATTCAAAATGGTAATCTTCTTCCAAAAATCAAGTAATTGAGCAAATTCTTGATTTTCCAAATCTGCTTTTTTAGTTCAACTCTTATCTTATTGATTTTTTGAATCTTACAAATCAAGCAGTCTTTATCTTCTTGATTTTCAAAAATATTTATCTTTTTGACTAATTGTCACATTTATTCTCGACCACCGATTCAATTTTCTCAAATGATATCTTCACCTCTCATTTAATGATTTTTCCCTAACCCTGATTAGGGATTGTCATGTGAAATCTCGTCCACTGATTTTAGGCTTTAGTCAACTTTTAATCTCGTCTATCCGTCCAAAATTGCATTTTCTATAAAATGACAATTTTGATCACATTTTCGATGACTCACACTCATACTTACATAACATAGCATTTATTCTTGAACTTGATTTCATTAATTCTTAGGAATTGCTTGGCATAGTCACTTCTCATAGTCATAGGCATAGTTATCAAATCCTTCAAAACTTGTTTAGGACATTGGTATGGTCAAAGATTGCTCACACACTCGATCTAAGGGCCACATTTGCAGCAAGTTAGAGGGTGCTATGGAGGTGAATCATGGAAGCTTCGCGAATCAACTAGTATAATTGTTTCATTTGTTTTAGCTTTCATTGTACTCGATATTTCTTTGGGTTTTGTTTATTATGAATCTAATCATACTAACCTTTACCTAAATTTAACCCATTGATACATTGGTGAACCCGACTGCTTTATTTTCTGTATGATTTTTTATTATTTTTTTTGTAGGTACAAGTACGAAATGACGCATTTGATGTGTTGCAACGCATTAGCTAGATGAAATGATGCAAATGCTCTGATATGACACATACACAGTCTAGAAAGTCGCATTTGATATACCGAGACGCACTCGAAGTTTAAAACGACGCATTTGATATCTGAGACGCATCTGCCTGTCAGACCAGAATGTGGGACTGTGATGCATTTGTTGCACAAAGAGATGCATTCGCTCTGTTGTGACGCATCTACCTGGTAACTTTTTCTTCCTTTTTGCATTCGAGTTTTTCTATTTTCTGTTCTTTTTTTTAGTTGGCATTCTGGTTTTCTTTTTTGCATTCTGCCTAGCATAGGTTTTTGGTGTTACTATTCTTTGTTTGTAGCGTGTGGCGGTTACATTTCATGGGCCCAAGAATTTTTTCTAAGACTCCTAACATGTGGTTTTGCAAGTTCGAGTGTCAAAGACTCAATTCTAAACATTGTGCTTGTTATTTTTTAGATTAAAACACATTTCTTTTTGGTGCACATAAATTAACATGTCTTCCATATTGTTTGATTGTGTTTGAAAGTGGTAGGCGAATATGCTCTCACCCTGTGCAAACTAGGTGATTAGAAATTCAGACCCACTTTATTTTTGTGTAACCTTGATGCAATAATCGAAGTATCCTCTCCCCTTGTGCAATAATGTGATCCTGGGTGTAAGAGAAATGATTATTGCCTCTAGAAATTGGGCCTACCTGGGGATATCATCACCCCAACGTGACTCAAACAGAAAATGAAGCTAAAGCCAAGCTACCCCCGACCGGTATATAAATGTGAATCTTAAGGGAAAACCTAAGATTACGAGTGCGGATGTGTCATACAGACCAAGTAGTACTTCCCAAAACCCTGTTGAGCTTAACCTCTTCTAGATGGAGTGCCTCCTAAATGGAGCTTAATCTTGTGCCCCATCTATGGCCACTCGAATGGGGGTCTTGAATTAAAAACTCTTGTGTAGTAAGCCCAAAACCTTCTATTTGCTAGTACAACACAAGTCGGCGTGAAGCGTTCCACATCTTTGCAGTCTTTAGTAGAGGTGATCAATCTGCCATGGGAGTTTCATGGGGGTTGGAAGCTTGGTTGGCCTAAGAAGAGAGTGCACTATAAGGGGGATCCCATGCAACCAAGCTTCTGGATTCACATGCTACTGATATGCGGCTAGGGAAACCCATGTAGAGTCTAGCGAATATTGTCCTGGCTTAACCATAGGATCATACTTGTTCTGTTATATGTTTGATTACTTTTCAAAATATCATGCTTTCCAAGTGTTTGTTGGTTACTAAAATGAAACATACAACACCTAAACATCTAGAAACAAACTGTCAAACTTTCAACAATTCAGATTTTTTACCACAAAAATTAGAAATTTTACTTTTTTGCATTCTACAACACATCTGTTAAACCGCAATCACTCTGTCGCACTACATTTTTTAGACTTCGCAACGCATCTACTCTGCTAACACGTATTTGATGCTCCAAACACTGCATTTTCCTATCTTGAAACACATTTTCCTTCTGTACAACCACATCTGAAATATGGAACTGCATTTGACATCTGTAAAGCTGCATTTGCAACACTAAACCACATTTTCCATTTCCAGCACTACATTTGATCACTGTAACGCATTTGATTCTTGTAACGATGCAATTTCCTGACAAAAAACCAAACACTATCTCAGACCAGAATTGAAATTTCTCAAAGCGTCCATCATTTGTATTCATTAGCTTGCAAATTTCCATATTTTAGTGGCATTCCCTAGGTGTCATAATCATCATTTTTAACATAAATTTTTCCTTAGGTTTCATCTTGAAAAAATTTGGATTAGGCCAAACCTCCACGCTTTGCAAAAAACCATTGTTTCCAAAATTAGGTTATCTTGGGACTTAGTAATTATTCCTCTTTTTGGTCATTGTCATTTTTGTGAGAACCTCCAACTCAACAGTCTAGTTAGGCAGGCTCACTCGTCATTTTGATCTTGTCATTTAGTCCCTTTAGCAAGTTCTTTTGATAACCTAAATTGAGACATACGTCAAGCTTAGAGTGGTTAGGTAAACCTTTCTCCAAATATTGTCTAAACTTAGTCCTCATTTTAAACTTAGACTTTGCATTATCCATCTCTAGTCCTCATCTTGAACATAGAATTTGTATTAATCATCTTAGTCCTTCATCAGCATTGTCATCTTTGCCCTTATTTGGCACTTTGGCTTTGACAACCTTCTCATTTTGCATCAATCATTTCGTTATTCATCACCTTGCATTGTCATCCTTTATTCCAAAATACAAAAAATTTGTCATAACGTGTCACCCTAGTCGTCATTTTGCATTAACCATTTTTCTCTAGGAAACACTGTTGCATTGTCATCCCTCATTATCAAAAATCCAAAAACATAGTCTTGCATTGTCGTCCCTTATAACAAAAATACAAAAACATAGGCTAGTATCATCCTTGAATTTAGTCATCATTTTCATTACCCTCATTTGAGCATGGTGGAAACTAGACTCCAAAGAAAGAAAAGACAGATGGAAAAATTTGGACAAGATTCTAATTCCAATGTCACCAATCACACTTATGACCCAAATTGGACTTTTGATGACCCATTCAGCAACATGAAACTCAACCTCTCACGACCATACCATCCTCATCAAACAACCCCTTTGAACCATTCTTACGTAAGGATGAATATGGACAAATACTTGAGGAAAACCTAGAGGTAGTAGCACAAGATCCAAAGGTGGCATACTTTGTAGAACAAATGGTCTTATAGGATAGAGACAGATATTTGGCCATACTTTTAAGTCAAGGAGCTAAATTACCTCAGGGCTTCGACATTGATACCTTGAGATCGACATCTCCTACCAATAACGTCAATAATACACATAACATGTCCAATAGTGGTCAACCTCCAAACACCACAAGAAATACATTTTTTGATGCTACCTCACAAAATGTCACAACAACCATGAGTGCTACCTCCAACATTCCAAACAACTCTAATTCAATAAATGCTACATCCATTGGAGGAACACAATCTGTCACATTGCCCACAATATCCACAATATTGTCACAATCGGTTGGAGCCACCTTTGGCTCCTCGACAATGTGGGCAAGTTATTCCAATCTTCTCTTTACCACTACGGTCAATGCCATGGGGGAATCATCAAGCCATACAAATCCTCCATTGACAACTACATCTAGTACCATGAGTACATCATCATATCCTCTCATTGGCACCTCACATAATCCTTTGGGTGGAGGTAAACAACGCATCTTTATTCAAGGAACACAACAAAATGTTAACGCATCAACACAGTCTAATGCCATCACCTCCCAAGGACAAAATATGACCATTCCCCTTGTACAAACCCAACAATTTGGACAAGGCAGTAAAAACACACAACCTATGGCATCATTCACACATCAAAATATTCATGGTCACCATACTCCCCAAATATCAACCCAAATGGCTGGGGAACACATCCTGACATACTCATCCCATATTCATACTCACCAACATGTCCCCAATCCAAACTTTCAATACCAGCAACACGCAAATTAGAACACATCATACATGTCACAACAACCTGTACCTCAACAACACACCAACATCCACTCACAACAAATCATGACCTATGGTGTACCAATCAATCTAATGCACTGGGCCACAAATGACCCTATAATCGATGCCTTACAAGAAAAGTTGATGGTTCTAGAGAAGACCATAGAAAACATACAAATATCCAGCAAGAAATCAGAAGTGTCATATGATTTATCTGTATATCCCTTTGACATGAACTTATACATGCCACCATTTCCTTTGGGATATGTGTCACCAATTTTACCAACTACAGAGGTAAGACAAACCCTATTGAACATGTCCAAGAATTCACAACCAACTATATGGATGTCACATATGAACCAACATACTTGATGAGACTCTTTTCTAAAAGTCTTGCAGGTCCTGCCCTTGAATGGTTATCCACTTAAAAGGATATCCAAACATGGGATGAACTTAAACGCAAATTCATAAAAAATTATGTATACAACATTGACATGGACACCTCTATTACTAGCTTATGCAATCTCATGCAAGAGGATGCTAGTGAAACATTCATCCCATTCTTCCAAAAATGGAGAAGTCTAGCTAGTCATTGTCACATCAACATACCTAGAAAGGAAAAGGTTGACATGCTCATTCAAACACTTCTAGGCCCTTTAAAATATGCAATGCAGGTGCATTGTTGCACAACTTTCATGGACCTAGTTGAAAAAGGTGTCCAGATTGAGAAATCCCTTATTGCAAAGGAAGAGCTAAAATAAGGTCCTAAAAATACAAATGCAAATCCTCCCACTGACAAAAATAAGTACTGGGTCAAAAATAAACATGTTACCAATGACGGTGTTGTTGATGCCAAGGCTGTAAACACTATGGGTCCTGTACTAGCTCTGAAAGGGGTTCAATCGCAAAACAAGCCAACGACGATACTAACACCCCCCAACAATGCCACCTTAAACAACCAAAATGGTCAAAATAGTCACAATCAAGGACAATATCATCAAATAAGATAATTCCCCAGGGGTCACACATACACTCCCTTGGGTGAGCCCATGGAGGAAGTCCTCAAGAAATGCCTTCAAAATGATCTCATCACACTTGAAGAACCAAAGCCATATGATCCGGGACACTTTAAACCATCATGGTGGGATGATAATTCTTTCTGTGAATACCACCAGGCTAAAGGACATAAGACATCATCCTGTCGACAACTCAAAAATATTGTGCAAGACCTTATCGAGAGTTGAATAATTGAATTAGGTGGCCCACAATTTCCATCAAATGTTGACCATACCATCCATAAGAACCCACTACAATACCATGGTTCTAATAATGCTTCCATGTCAGGTCCTAAGTCAAGCAATAATCAAGCCAATTATGCCTGTGCCAAGTATGACTATTCAGGTGGACCTACTATTAACAATGTCTGAACTGACGATGAATACATCAACACCATCACAATACAACAAGCACCTCAATGCAATGTCACTACTCGAAGTGGCAAGATCACCATAGTTGGTTCGCATCCTGCTAGGCAACCTAATATCACCATACCTAGTCCATCTCCTAGACAATCACAACCTGCCTCGACCACAAAGCAATGGCAACCTAAGAGTCAGTTTAACCTTATCGCCCAACTTGGAAAAACTCTCACACAGATTTCCATACTTGAGTTGCTTCGCATCTCTCCCACGCATAAGGCTATACTGGATAAAACCTTGCAAGAGTCGTCAGTCCCTAAGGATATTGATGTCAACCAATTTGAGACCATGGTGGGATACCTCACTACACCTCATCATGTCACTTTTTTTGATCAAGATTACTTGTCACACAAGACCAACCATAATGATGCATTACATATTGAAACTTTCATCCATAAGCACAAGGTCAGAAGAGTTTTAGTAGATGGCAAAGCAGGATTGAACATATGCTCCTTGAAACTGGTTAAGGCTCTAAGATTTTCTGATGCATGCGTAGACCCTACAAAGAGTATAGTCATAAAAGCATATGATGACAAAGAACATTCTTCACAAGGTGTAATTTCTCTTCCTATCAGAGTGGGACCAGTCATTGTGGATACAACTTGCCAAGTCCTAGATCTAGAATTACCTTACATCATCTTGCCCAACCACCCATGGATTCATGCCCTAAAATCCGTTCCCTCTACATATCACCAATGCTTAAAATTCCCATTTGATGGCATAGAAATCACTATATATGGAGACCCCGACCCTTTTCAATATTCTACCAACCTAAGGGGTATCTCCAAAAACTGAGTGCCCATCAACTGAGAAGCTCCTAACTCCTCTTCTTCTAAATACATTGACCCATCCACACTCACATTATCTTCCATGTCCACTCTGTCCACATCTTCCACACTTCCTAAGGATGAGGCCAATGTCAAGATCTAGGACCTAGGCTATGGAGAATTCAAACTACATATGGCATACAAAATCACAACAATACCTAAGTCTCCAAAGGTTTATGGTCGACCATGTTTTAGAATGGAACCTAAAGAAATTTTCAAAGTTCCACCAAAAATAGTTTTCATAAAATAGGGAGACATGAGTAACGAGGACCTTATCGATCTTACAGGATGGATCTATAAAGAAATGGCTAACCTGCCCCCATTACCACTTAAGAAATATGGCAATGGATATGACAAGATGAAGGCTAAGGGCTATGATGGAACTAGTGGCTTAGGCAGAAATAAAATTGAACGAAGAGAGCCCATAGAACCTTTCAAAATACCAAAGTATCTTGGATTAGGGTATGAATTTCCTGACAATGATGACCGACATACCAATGGACTTTTGAGTGAGTGTGTGCATGCTTCATAAAGTGTCAATACTATTAAGGAATACCTCACCGAAACTGACTCCCAAGAGTGGGAATTTGGCTCCCAATGATCCTTAAGTGACTATTGCCTTGATGATTTGTTCCTTGAAGCTGGAGAGCTCACCTCTGAACAAAAAATTTGGCAAACATTTTGTTGGTTGTTTTTAATGAGCAACCAGGTTGGTCTCCTATTCTACCTATGGAGTATCCATCTCCAGTCAAGGGCAGCTCAAAGGACCTAGACCAACTGACAAGATTCAGTCAAAGACTGAGGTCTTTTGCACTTTAGGCTCTGCAGAACCAGGGTGGGTATACCCACACAATGCCTCAAATAAGACTAGACATTTCTTTTTATAGCAGATGACTCCTGATGCCAAGTGTTGAGGACCTCAAATGGGGCTAGATTCTCAGTAGCTCAACCTTGAAGCAACGAGGAGGCAGGACACATACTAAACAAAAGATATTCAATAATTTTAAAAGGTTTTCTAAGAGGAACTAGGCTACAAATAGATCAGTGCCTAATCTAGGGTCATGGAGTCACATTCAAAAGATGGAATTCATCTACAAACTGGACTCAATCAGTGGATTTTGTTTTGCTAATGCCTTACACCAGCTATCAGTGCCTTACACTGACAATCCAACTCTTGTATCAACTAGATTCTTCTTACCAAATCCAACTTGCACATGAACAATCACTGCTACCTGCTAAAAGGGTTTAACTGCTTCCTTGAAACAGACCTATCAACAAATAACACAATCCCATGAAGTATGAGAAGATGAACAAAAACACCTTATGCATTTATTCAAATGATTAAAAGCCTACAAATGTGGAGACAATCTGATGATATGCATGAAAGATAAGCATCTTCATGTGTTCTTTTCTCAAACTGATTGCATTTACAGAGGAAATCAAAGTCACAGACCAAAGACTCAAAATCATGACTCAAGACTAAACCCTAATCTATCCTAGGCTAATCCCAGACTTAGAAAAATGTGGAACAGAACACCAAAGTTTGGAACCAATAGGTCTGGACCCCACTACATCTGGCCAAGAAATTCTCCTTTATAGGAATAGGAGAAGCAACAAGCCACCGGCCAGATGAGAAAACATGTCAACAGTTGACAAGGACAAAAGAACAAAAACCAGCACGCAGGCCAAGAATAGAACTTCGAACTACCTCACTGGTCTCATAAATGTCATTGGTCGGGTCACAACTAGAAGAGACACTCCCGCACAGATGAAGCCAGGCAATCAATGTCAAATCTGCCACCAAATCTGCATGCCCATACTTGAGCCATGCCGTCCTTGTACCAGAGTCGCGTTGCCATGAATGCA
Organism: Sequoia sempervirens; assembly: GCA_007258455.2. NCBI lineage: Eukaryota > Viridiplantae > Streptophyta > Pinopsida > Cupressales > Cupressaceae > Sequoia > Sequoia sempervirens. Next base: position 22,940,658 of record VDFB02109042.1, read on the forward strand.
AATCAGTGGAGCCAGCGACCCACTCCATTCGTCGCCATGAATGCAGGTTCAAGTCTTCGCGCACAAACAGACAGAAACCCTAACAGTGGTCAGATTGAAAACTGACCATCGATCATCCATGATCAAATGATCGTCGTTTAAAATCGATTGGACCGTTGAAAACAAGCCCATGCCTGCAAATTGGTCTCCAAGTAAACATCAGGCGCCTTTAAATCTGAAGTTAAAACATCACCGTTGAATATCAGCACGTGCACACCAATGGTCTTTAAGTTGCTCGGGAGGGCAAGGGTAGAGAAGTCACGAAGACATGGCTGAGTCAGCCATACATCCTGGCGAAGTCAGTAAAATTCATCAAGCACATGAGTCGGGAAGACAAGGTGCACTCGGCAAGACATATAGCAAAGTTCGCATCAGATACCGAAAGATATTTCCTTCATCAAGTGTCACCAAGACAAATTAGAACCTATGCCGACGAGGAACACACCACATATTCTATCAGCGAGACCGAAGGTCACTCGCCGAGACTCAAGCTCATATCGAAGAGAGCACATTTTACATTGTTCAAGTCGCTGTGACTTATAACCTCCTTTCACCGATGAAATCACCTGCCAAATGTATGTTGTTGTAGCACATAATCATCGATGAGAAGTCATGTAGACACTTCACTGTTATACCAAGAAGACCCTTAGAAACTTGTTCGCCGAGAGAAGATAAGACCTTCACCGAAAGCCACACATTGAATCACCATCGGCGAGACATCACCCATCGCTATGACACATATCGAAACAAAAGTCTCCCCGAAGCAATAAAATCCTTCACCACTGGTTGGCACAACAAGAAGATATCGCCGAGACTTCTCAGTGAAAGATAACACCCACGTCGAAAGCAAACCAAAAGATACTGTTGGTAAGACCAAGAGGATTTCGCCAAGAAGTCACCCCGAAAACCAAAGGGGGCCACCGTAGTCAACCAAACACACGGGGGTCAGGGAGACATCGGGGAGAGAAACCGAGGTTCCCAAAATTTATACCAAGCACAAAAGTTACAACGAAGGCAATGCGGGGGTGGAAAAAGGAACTCGGGGAGACCAAGGGGAGTTGGGAAGACCTCCACTGAAAGGGAAACGCCACAACGAAAGGAAAGGCCATTGGCAAGACACAAAGAAGTCGGGGAGACACCTCCCTGACACAACAAACGCAAGCCAAAAGGAAAAGCCCAAGGAGACAGGCAGCGGTCGCCAAGAGGTTACAATGAAAGCCAAAGGTCAGGGCGAAGGTCACGGAGCCGGTGGAAACGTTGACAAGGGGCTGGTAAAGGATGAGAAATGGGGCTCGGGAGAACCACTAAGTGAAACACGAACTAGGTGGACAAGTCACCGAGCGAAAAGACAAATGGGGTGGGAACCAAACAGGGCCAGAGCTAGGACCAGGAAAGAGACGGGGAACAAAATGACAAAAGGGATTGGGGCCGAAAACTATCCCGCCTCCGCCAAAGAAAAGACCACGGAGGCGGAGCTAGAACCGACACGAGAAAAAGAAGCCGCAGGGCCGGAGCAGGACAAAACCCAAGATAGAAAACATGAAGAAGGTTCCAAAAATGATTCCCATCCCGATCCCGCCCCCACCAGAAAACAAAACAAAAGACAAGCCAAGGGACAGGAAAAGAACCAACGACCGCCGCAAGGCTGGAAGAAAAAGGAACACCAAACACACGGAATTGAGACCAGGATGGATGCGTGAACAGGAATTAGAACCTTAGAATTGGAGAAGTTCTAGTTCCCCTCAAGCATCCGTTCCACCCCCGATTCCGAAAGAAAAACCAAAGCGAGCAAAAGAGAAACAGGAACTAGAATAAAAACCCAAAAAAAAAAAGAAAAGAGAAAAACCAGGAAACCCTAACACAGGCCGCCCCTTGTAGATCAAAACTAGCATGCTGGGCTCAACCCTTGTGGGAGCCCATTTAACCCACGTGCTAAAATGAAAGACACCCCATAGCTAAAGTTTAGCCATGAAAAACCAGAGTACACAACTAGAACCTAAGAAAACCAGAAATTTCACTAACACATTTAAAATTGATCAAGCACCAAATAGTCACAATCCCATTTCCATTCCCCATGACATACAAGACCCACCATCTGAATCCCATAACCATCAATCGAATTCATCTAAGTTGCCAGATGACACTGACAACCACAACTCTGAGTCATTTATCCCCTACTTTGACAACAACTATGAAACGAGTGAAGGGGAATATTGGATAGAGTCTGATGTGGAATTAGATGATGATAACTTCATCTACAATATCTCTAAATCCATATGCATGCTTTTTGCATCCTCCCCACAATTCACCAACACTGATGATGGAATTACCCTAGTCTATCCTCAACTAATCGATTGGGACCAACAAGGCCTGCCAGTCCTGGATACCTTTTAGAATGATGAAGCCATCATAGAGTTTATGGTATTATGGGAGAGCATACCCAGTGGAGATCACAAGGTAGGATTCACCATCGACCTAGATTGTGTGGCTTATTTCAGTGAGACTACTTCGTCCTCTAGTCGCAAAATTAAAAATAAGAATAAAGCAAAAAATGAAACATCTTTAGGTGAAAATCGAAAGGAACCTTCTGACAACAAAAAAAGTAAAAACAAAGGACATATTTGTGGGTGAAAACCTCTCTGAGGTGCCCAAAGATGGAGGACTAGACTTTCTTCCCGTAACTCAAGAGAAATCAGCTATGCTCATAGAGGACACTATAGAAAACAACATATCAACCACAAAAGATCCTAAAATGGTCCTCTTTGTTGCATCCTTGACTGAAGAGGAGAGACCAGAATTTCACAAATTCTTTGCAGAATGCAAAGTCAACTTTGCATGGTCCTACGCCGACATGTCGGGACTATCCCCAGAATTGGTTCTGCACCATCTACCACTATTTCCAAACGCCAAACCAGTCAAACAAAATTTATGCAAAATGCATCCTCAGGTCACTCTATTGGTCAAGGTTGATTTGAAGAAACTTCTAGATGTTGGGTTCATACGGTGTATTGATTATGGTGAATGGATATCTAACCTTGTGCTAGTAACAAAGCCAAATGGAATTATTTGCATCTAAATAGATTCCAGAGACTTAAATAAGGCATGCCAAATAGATGGCTTTCCTTTGCCAAATATTGATATCATAGTCGACCTCACAGTAGGATACGAGATGTTGTCCCTCATTGACGGTTTCTCTAGCTATAATAAGATACGTATTTCCCCCAAAGATCAACATAAAACAACATTCACTTGCCCTTGGGGTACATACTGCTAGAATGTCATGTCATTTGGTCTTAAAAATGTAGGCGCCACATATCAGAGGGCTATGACCACAATCTTTCATGACATGATGCATAAAATAATGGAAGATTACATAGATGACGTTTTGGATAAATCAGTAACAAGAAAGGATCATTTGAAGGTGTTAGACAAAAGAATAGAAGAATACAAAGTCTGATTGAATCCTAAGAAATGTGTCTTTGGTGTCACATCTGGAGAACTTTTGGGATACATAGTGTCTCGAAGAGCAATTGAGGTCGATCCAACAACAGTAAAATCCATCATGGACATGCCTCCTCCAGGAGGAATAAGTGAACTCGGGACCTTACAAGGCAGGGTACAATCTATTCGTCACTTTATAGCACAATTGGTCAACAAGTGTCAACCATTCCAATATCTTTTATGCAAAGGAATCCCCTTTGTGTGCACAGATAAATGCCAAGAAGCCTTTCAACAAATAAAAGACTACTTACTGTCACCACCAATCCTCATGCCACCCATTAACAGAAAACCTTTGATCTTATACATCTCTGCCACTACTTCAATACTAGGGGCATTAGTAGCACAAAATGACCAAGAAGAAAAAGAAAGGGCCATATACTATATCAATCGGACACTGGTCGGGTATGAACTGAATTACACATCAATTGAACATGTTTTTCTAGCAGATGTCTTTACAGCTTAGAAGCTAATACATTATATGTTGAGCCATCAAACACAATTGGTAGCAAAGATTGACCCCCTCAAATATCTATTGAGTCGTGCAGCATTGACAGGACATCTAGAAAAATGGGTCATGATTCTGAGCGAATACAAAATTCAGTATGTAGAAAGAAAAGTGATCAAAGGACAAGTGATTGCAGACCAATTGGCAGATGCGCCTATACAAAGTGATCACCCCTTAGTGGAAAATTTCCCAAATGAGTCAATATTCCATACGAAACCAAAGTCACCCTGGAGGCTATACTTTGATGGATCACATACTAATCATGGCTTGGGGGCAGGGATATTGTTTATCACCCCTCAAAGTGATTTCATTCCCAAGTCTTTCCGCATAGCTTTCCCATGCACAAATAACGTGGCAGAATATGAGGCACTAGTTACGGGACTTAGAATGGCAATAAAGTGGAAAATTTGAGTACTGCATGTCTATGGGGATTCCCAATTAGTCATCAACCAAGTTAATGATGACTATGACACAAAAGATGAGAAGCTAATGCCTTACAAATGAATGGTTGACAGCTTCCAAACTTACTTTCACATGGTGACTTTTGAGCAAGTTTCAAGAACACAAAGCAAGGCGACAGATTCCATGGCTACAATAGGCTCTCTCCTTGACATTCCAAGCAATATGCCTCAACTGGAATTCCTGATAGAACAACTGTTGGTCCCCACCTATGACATTCCTGAATCAGAGATGGTCTATGAGATTGCTAGTCTCGATTCTCCCTAGTACCAAGACATTTATGACTACCTTAAGTCCCAAACCCTCCCCCCTAATTTGTCCAATAACTAGAGGAAGTATTTTATCCAAAAAGCCGCAAGATATGCCATCGTTAGTGACACCCTTTACCGTCATATCTTTGACGAAACCCTCCTTAGATGTCTCGACACCAACAAAGCACGCACAACTTTACATGAAGTACATGAAGGTATATGTGGGTCTCATTCTAGTGGTCCTACTCTGGCCAAGAAAATAACGAGACTTGGGTACTATTGGCCAACCATTGAGAAAGATGCACTAGAATATGTTAGGACTTGTTGCCAATGTCAGATTCACAGTGATTTGATTCACGCTCTAGTGCAAGAGCTTCGGTCGATCACTTCTCCTTAGCCCTTCACACAATGGGGACTCGACCTTGTGGGAAATATTCATCCTACCTTGTCTAATGGCCACAAATTCATCATAATCGCCATTGAGTATTTTACGAAGTGGATCGAAGCCATCCCCCTGACGTGCATAACCAGAAAAAAAAATCTCCAGATTCATTCTTAACTACATTTGCCGGTATGGCCTTCTGCAATCCATCATCACTAAAAATGGACGTCTGTTTAAAAAAAAAGATGTTTGTGAGTTATGTGAGCAATTTCATATCCAACATCATTTTTCCTCTCTGTATTACTCGCAAGGAAATGGTCAAGCCAAGGCGTTTAATAAAACCATTGTTAAAATTCTAAAAAAGACTGTCAATGAGCCTGGCCATGACTGGCATATTCAACTCAACCCTGCTCTATGGGCTTACCAAACCAACATTCATACACCCACATGATCCACCCCATTAGCCTTGGTCTTTGGAGCTAAGGCCATCTTTCCCATTGAGGTTGAAATTCCTTCCTTACGAGTCTCCCTGAAGGGTCTCACCGATGATGAGGAGTATAGACAGTCGCGCCTACACAAGCTAGAGATGTTAGAGGAAAGAAAGAAAAATTCCTTGAACCATCTGCAAGCATATAAGAACTTCCTCTGTCACAGTTACAACAAGAGAGTCATGGTCAGGAAGTTCAACATTGGTGACTTAGTCCTCATGCAGAACCCTAAGAACCAAACGGACAAATAAAAGTTGGGAAAGTTTAAACCAAACTGGTTGGGTCCTTACGTCATCATATCCTCTTTTGGTTCTGGAGCATATCAATTGGCTTCCCCAAACGGTGAAAATTTGATAGATCCCATCAATAGTCTACATCTCCACAATTTCTATGCATAGCATCAGAAAGTTGAGTCCAAAACTTTAAAAAATACAAAAAAAATCAAAAATCAAAAATTCGTCACCCTGATGAAAACCTGGCAAACATCTTGGTGACACTAAAATATAAAAAATAAAAAATTGAAAAATGAAAAAAATAGTAAAGAGAAATAATTCGTCCAACGGTGAAAACCTAGCAAACAGGCGCTTTGGATAAGTACCATGGTGAAAACTTGGCAAACAGGCGCCATGCATAATCAATCATTGCACTGCCATCTATTGTTACTTTATCTATCTTGGCCTAGAATGAAATACATTTTCTATCACCACCATGACATATACCATGACATCACACCCTTTCTCTCATTTAACTAGGTCAAGACTCATTTTTGAGTCCCCAAGACATTAGGTTAGTCCTTTTAGGTTTGTCAAAATAAAATCATGATTCAATTTTGGTCATCAAGACAAAGTCATTGGTCGTGTCGAACTACGAGGTATCTGAGTGCATGATGTAGGCAAGGCCATCTGTTGATGAGCCCCTAAGGCCACGCTAGGTCAGTCCATTAGGGTTCATGGCTCTACACTAGCACACATGTCAAAATTCTTCAAGTCAAGACATCATTTTCCAAACAGGAAAACTCCTAAAAAAAAGTATTGCAATCATTTATTCAAACATGACAATCACACCAGCATGTCAATATCGACATTTGGTCAACACAAGTCAAACTCAGCCAAACTTTGGTCAAACTTGGTCAAAATAGGTCAAATTGTCACAACTGACCAAACTGTCAACTCTTGGTTATCTTTCAAATGTGTCCTAAAGAATGGCCTCTGTCATTCATGCCTTAGGATGTGTCCTTCTTAAGCATCATCACCGTCATCTGACATTTTGAGGGATCCTCTTGATATCTAAGGATCACTCCTCATGATATCAATTTTCTTCAGATGTGTCCTTCTGAAGAACAATTTCTCTCATTCATGCCTTAGGATGTGTCCTTCCTAGGCATCATCACCATCATACGACATTTTGAGGGATCCTCTTGACATTTAAGGATCACTCCTCTCGACATTAGTATTCTTTCAGATGTGTCCTTCTGAAGAACAATCTCTATCATTTATGCCTTAGGATGTGTCCTTCCTAGGCATCGTCACTGTCATATGCAATTTTGAGGGATCCTTTTGACATTTAAGGATCGATCCTCTCGACATCAACATCATTCAGGATGTGTCCTTCCTAAATTTGACAATCTTTGGAATTTCATCATCTTGGCTTCATCAAAACATGACACCTTGGCATCTTGACATTGTCAAACCTGACATGTTGACATCAACACACTTGGCATTCAGAAACACTTGGCAAACACTTGGCACTTGTCTTTGGCTTTTTCATCATGTTACTAGTTTTTCAGCGAGGTTCTAACAACGGGATTTAGACAAGCAGCGACGTATCATGATTGTCTTATCTTGTCTTTGTATTTTTCATCATGTTACTAGTTTTTCAATGATGTCCCGATAATAGGATTTAGAGAATCAGGGACGTATCATGATGGTTGGTTTTATTTTTCATCATGCTGCTAGTTTTTTGACAATGTCTTGATAATGGGATTTAGAAAAGCAGCAATGTATCTGTTGGTTGTTTTTAATGAGCAACCAGGTTGGTCTCCTATTCTACCTATGGAGTATCCATCTCTAGTCAAGGGCAGCTCGGAGGACCTGGACCAACTGACAAGATTCAGTCAAAGACTGAGATTTTCTGCACTTTAGGCTCTGCAGAACCAGGGTGGGTATACCCACACAATGCCTCAAATAAGACTAGACATTGCTTTTTATAGCAGATGACTCCTGATGCCAAGTATTGAGAACCTCAAATATGGCTAGATTCCTAGTAACACAATACTTGCAGCAACCAGGAGGTAGGGCAAGACATCAAACAAGATTGATTAAATAAAATGATTGATCTTGAGCAAGAAGACTAGAACCCTAAAGACAAATAGCATATATCAGATTAGTGCCATATCCATTGGGCTAGGAGTCACAATAATCTGCAAATAGAAGGAACCATTACTCTGGACATTAAAGTCTTTGCAAGATTAACCTTATTAGTCTCACAACTAGTGATCAGATCTATAAGACTACTTATCAAATCCTCCTATCATACATATGAATCTCTGATATGATTAAAGCATTTAACTTATTCCTTGAATAAGAGCAACAACCAGAACAGACAGTAAAACATTACATTAAAATGATTAAATAAGTGATCCTTGATCAACTTTCATTAACAATCCATATGCACAATACAAAGGAGAGACTTAAAGATCTCAATCTATACATTCAGATTCATACATGTGTCCAAGACCTCACAATTTATAGACTGTAACCCTAAACCTCAAAATCTGGTAAAAACCTGACTCTGTGACTTAGTGCTCTTCTCTTTAGATTTTTGTTCTAACTTCTGGCCCCTGACCCTTACAAATGATTCAGAAGTTCCTTTTAAACAGCTCTAGAAACACCATCCAGCTCAGGGCCACATCAGCACCAGGTCAAACCCTAATTGCCATGTTCTTCAACTACTTTTTTGGTCTCATAAATGTCAGTGGTCAGGTTGCTGCAGGAAAGGAATTCCCACACAAATGAAGCCAGGCAATCAATGTCAAATCCGCCGCCAAATCCACGCGTCAATACTCGAGATATGTCGTCCTTGTACCAGAGTCGCGTCACCATGAATGCTAGCTCGGCGGAGCCAACGACCAACTCTCTATCGCCATGAATGCACCAGGCTTCTGGTGTGAACACAGAAACCCTAACAGTGGTCTAGTATGAAACTCGACCGTTGATCATCAGAGATCGGGCGGTCACCTTTAAATCTTCATCGGACCGCTGAGACAAGTCCTCCACTAGATCGCACTGCATACTGGTCTTTATACAAACATTGGGCACCTTTATCGCTCAAATTAAAACATCACCATTCATCATCTGCATGTGCGCATTGATGTTCCATTAGTAGCTCGGGCTTTAACGCACCACGTGGAGAGGCTCATATCGGTGAGAGATAGCAGTGTCAGGAAGACCTCAAGGTGAAGAGAAACAGCTACAACGAAGAGCCAAGCATATCGACCAGACAAAAGGAACTTGGGGAAATGTCTGGCCGAAGGAAACATGCTGCACCAAATACCCGTCAAAGTCAGTAGGAGATCACAATGTCGGTGAGACCATATAGCGAAATCCACATGTGACACTGAAAACACCATAGAGTCAGGGATAGATGGCCAAGTCAGCCAGACATCACAGCGAAGTCATAGTGTGTTACCGAAAGATATTTCCTTCATGCAGTGTCACCAAGATGATTCAAAACTCACACCGACAAAGACCACTTTATGTTCCATCGGCGAGACCGAAGGTCACTCGCCGAAGACCCAAGCTCATACTGAAGAGATCTTTATACACCACTTAAGTCATTGTGTCCTATAACTTCTTTCACCGATGAAATCACCTACCAAATGTATGTCGCTGTAGCACACAATCATCGGTGAGAAGTCATGTAGACACTTCACTGTTATACCGAGAAGACCCTTAGAAACTTGTTTTCCGAGAGAAGATAATACCTTCACCGAAAGCCGCACATTGAATCACCATTGGCAAGACATGACCCCATTGCTATGACATACATCGAAACACAAGTCTCCCTGAAGCATCAAGTCTTCCATCACTGGTCGACGTAGCAAGATGACATCGTCGAGACATCTCAACAAAAGGTGCCACCCACACCGAAAGAAAACCTCAAGACACCGTCGGCAAGACATAACAGATTCGCCAAGAGATATATCAAGAGTTCCAAGTCCTGCCGAAGGGAAGTCACAATGAAGAGCAAAGGGGGCCACCACAGTTGGGAAGACAAGTAGGGGTCGAGGAGACATCTCCCCGACACAAAGAACATAGGCTAACGGAGACTTCAAGGAGAGAACATGGAGTCGCCAAGATGTCACCCCAAACCAAAAAAGTCATGCCAAAGGCACAACAGAGGGCAGCAAAAAGGAACTCGGGGAAACCAAGGGGATTCGGGAGGACCTCACCCCGAACGGGAACCGCTGAAAGGAAAGCCCATCGGTGAGACACAAAGAAGTCAGGGAGACATCTCCCCGACACAACCAACCCAGGCCGAAAAGAAAGAGAACCTTGGGGGACAGATAAGAGTCACCGAGAGGTTACACTGAAAGTTGAAAGTCACAGCGAAGAAGAAGCGGGGCCGGTAAAAATGGTAGCTATGGGTCGGTAATGAATGGAAAATGGGGCTCAGGGGAACCACTTAAGTTAGAATAAACTGGGTGGACAGGTCAATGAAACAAAAAGGCAAATGGGATAGGAACCAAATAGGGCCAGACCCGAGACCAGGAAAGAGACGGGGAACAAAAGGAACAAAAGGGACCGGGGCCAAAAACTATCCCGCCTCCACCAAAGAAAAGACCGCGGAGGCGGAGCCAGAACCAACACGAGAAAAAGAAGCCACGGGGCCGGAGTGGGACAAAACCCGAGACAAGAAACATGAAGAAGGTTCCAAAAATGATTCCCATCCCGATCCCACCCCGGCCAAAGAAAACAAAACAAAAGACAAGCGAAGAGACAGAGGAAAAGAACCAGCGACCGCCGCAAGGCAGAAAGAAAAAGGAACACCAAACACACAGAATCGGAACTGGGATGGATGCGTGAACAGGAATTAGAACCTCAGAATTGAAGAAGTTCTATTTCCCTTCAAGCATCCGTTCCGCCCCTGATTCCGAAAGAAAAACCAAAGCAAGCAAAAGAGAAATGGGGACCGGAATAAAAACCCAAAAAAAAGGAAAAGAGAAAAACCAGGAAACCCTAACACAGGCTGCCCCTTGTAGATCAAAACTAGCATGTTGGGCTCAACCCTTATGGGAGCCCATTTAACCCATGTGCTAAAATGAAAGACACCCCATAGCTAAAGTTTAGTCATGAAAAACCAGAGTACACAACTAGACAATGAGAAAACCAAAAATGGCACTAACAATATCATGATGATTGTCTTGATTTGTCTTTATTGTCCTGTCTTGTCTTTTTGGTAGTCATGGTGCTAGTTCCTCGAGCATGTCCTGATGATGGGATTTAGAGGAGCAATGATGTTTCATGATTTTTCCTTCTTGTCTTTTTCTGCTTGTGGTTGGTTACGATAAAAAGACTGGGGCAATTGCACCCTTAGTATGAGTCATGATCATCCTTGTCTATGACTACTTGTCTTACATGAAGGTAAAACCTTGCACACCTTCATCTATGTCATATCATGGTGTTTGTTGGCCATTACAATAATCCTCCCAATGATGATTAAGAGCAATAAATATTAAAGTCCTATGGTAATATGTTGAAGGATTTGGTCTAGGAACTAACATGCATCTCCTTTTTTCTTGTCATCTTCTCTCGCCCATCTCATATAGGAATTGCATCCATATCATCATCCATATCTTTTTCACTAACATTTCTTTGTCTCTTCATATTGTAGTCTTCTCATCAATTTCGAGAGCACACTCGTGTTCTTGGAACCCGTCTGTCCTCTCGAGGGGGCATACCGCTACCCTCCTTGTCATTCTTCCTCATCTCATTTTGCACTGGGGCATATTTTTGACTTATTTTCTTTGTCACAATGCAACATGCTACATTATGACAAAGAGGGGAAAAATGTAGACACTTAAAAATGACCTAGGCCTACAAGCTCTATTTTTACCACTTTCGTCCTAGCATAATTATGACATTTTAATTATGTCCTTGGTCCACTTCTTACTATTAATTAAATAATTTATAATTGTTTAATTAATTCATCTCTTTTATTCTTCATGATTATTAAATAAATAAATTTTATTTATTTATTCAATACATCTTTAATCATCTCAATATTCCCACAATTAAATAAATTTGTTAATTTATTTAATTAATTTTGTTCATTTATTCTTCCTGATTATTTAATAAATAAATTTTATTTATTTATATAATATGTCACTAATTCTCACAATTAAATGAATTTGTTAATTTATTTAATTATCAGTCATAATCCTCTAAATTAAATGACTATCTTTAATTATTTAATTACCTAATTTAACATTTCTCTCATTTTCAATAAATTAATTATTTAAAATGATCTCATTTTATTAACTGTCACTTCATTTTAGTAAATAATCTAAAAATTGATTATTTACGGTCACACAAAATCCATATTTTGAATTAATTTAATTCAAAATGGTAATCTTCCAAAAATCAAGTAATTGAGCAAATTCTTGATTTTCCAAATCTGTTTTTTCAGTTCAACTCTTATCTTATTGATTTTTCGAATCTTACAAATCAAGCAGTCTTTATCTTCTTGATTTTCAAAAATATTTATCTTTTTGACTAATTGTCACATTTATTCTCAACCGCTGATTCGATTTTCTCAAATGACATCTTGACCTCTCATTTAATAATTTTTCCCTAACCTTGATTAGGGATTGTCGCGTGAAATCTCGTCCACTGATTTTAGGCTTTCGTCAACTTTTAATCTCGTTCGTCTGTCCAAAATTGCATTTTCTATAAAATGACAATTTTTCTCACATTTTTGATGACTCACACTCATACTTACATATCGCAGCATTTATTTTCATACTTGATTCCATTAAGTCTTAGGAATTTCTTGGCATAGTCATTTGTCATATTCATAGGCATAGTTATCAAATCCTTCAAAACTTTTTTAGGACATAGGTATAGTCAAAGATTGCTCACACACGCGAATCAACTGGTATAATTGTTTCATTTGTTTTAGCTTTCATTGTACTTGATAGTTCTTTGCATTTTATTTATTATTAATCTAATCATAGTAACCTTTACCTAAATTTAACCCATTGATACAGTAAGGAATACACATGACCCCTATTTTGATGGTTGTATTGGATGAAGTTACCCCTAATATTATGGAGGTATCACTAACATCATTAGATTTATTTATTGAAGAATAACCAAGGCCCTAATGTCTAGGATTTTTATGAAATTGTACTGGTTCTAAGATCCCTTGCTCATGTAGGCCTAATCCTTTTCCTTGATACTACATGTTTTGACATATTCTATTTGTGATGGGGTATTTTTTGATTTAGAAAAAATATGCTAACCCATACTTTGTAGTTGAAAACCATCAATATTTGTTCTTTTCTCATTTACAAGAAATCTTGATTTGATAAAATTAGATGATCCTAGTTGATAGGATATTGTGTCTTTCTCATTATTCATGTTACTTGTCTCTTCATCAGTTGGGATGTCACTGTTATCCATGATAGCTTTTTTATCTTCTTCTTTAATGTGATACATGTCATTTGTTTGATTATATATGTTTCCAAGGGAGGAAAGCATTTCATCTTGGGAAGTGGAGGTGGTTGGATTTTGGATATGATCAAGTTAATTTTATGATTATGGATGGTATAAAGGTGAATGATAGGATTATCATATATTTCTTCATCAATTGTACAATATTTATCAAAGATAGTCTCATCTTGGATGTCTTGATTAGGAATAGGATCTTTACTAGAGATTGGAATATCATGGATATCAAATATTTTAGATGGTATCTAAGGTCTCTTGCTCATGGAAATGATCTTGATTATGGATAGAGCATATTTGGTCATGATTTTGACCAAGTTCTTGAAACATGTGAATTTTCTTGGATGACATGAGGGAGGATTAAAATTTTGTATTACTAGAGATTAGTACATGAAGGGACTCTTTGAACTTTGTATACATGGATTGAATGAGAAAAATTTATTCTTATGGATGTTGGACTTGATGGATTTAATGTATGTGAGGGGTTTGGAATTTTTATAGTCAATAAAATATTTGGAAGGGATAGGACTAGTGATATGGTGTGATGGAACTACCTTATTTTTACATTGGATTTTAAGATCCTTTGATATTATTCCTTTGAGAATATACCTAAAGGTATCTTCATTGAATGGGTTTTTTTATTGGGATGGAAAGGATGGTAATGGTTTAGAGGATGAATTATTGGAATAGGAGGTGGAGGCTACAATACTTTCTTGGTTTGGTGATGGGGATGAGGATTTAAGATATGGATTGGTGATAGGGATTTGGGATATTATTTAGTTCAAAGATTGGCTTCCCTTGTCATTGTTGGGATGAGGATGACCAATGGATGTTTGTTGGGGATTAGTTGTATAAGTTATGTTAGTTGGTTCTTGATATTTAGGACTAATGGATGGATGACTTGAGCTTACAGGTTGTTGAAAAGGTGGTTGTTGTTGGAAAAGTGATTATTGGTAAGTAGGTTGGAATGTTGGGGGTTCGTATTGAGGATAGATAGATGGGCGACTAGACCTTATGGGTTGTTGGTATGTATAATAAATGGATGACTAACTAGGGATTATAGTTTCTTGGAATATGGATGGATGGAAATTGCTTAAGGAAATATGATCTGACATTTGGTCATCATTGGGGTCATACAATGGGTGATCCACAAGACTCTCATTATCATCATAGGGGTAATACATTAGTTGATAAACAAGGATAACATCATCCCCATCATCAAAAAATGGGATTTCAATTTGACTAAGGAGACTATCAAGGTAAGATGACAAAATGGTTATAAGTTTGGGTTAGTATAGATAGGATGGTTGAGTTAGTGGATAAATGTTGGATTCTAAACTATAGAAAGTAAATATAAGATTTTTTTGGTTTTTTGTTTTTGTAACTCTTTTGGTGTTTTGGTTTAGAAATCCTATACTAAGAAAAAGAAAAAAGATTAAAAAATATAGGTCTAAAAAATGATAAAATTATCATTGGGTTTTTGAATGGGTAGGTTCTAATCTAACAATACAAAACACAAAAGACACACCAACAATCCTAAAATTGATTAGGTGGGAGTGAATTCTAATGTGGGCCCACAATCCAAAGGCTAATAAGCTTACATGTGAATGGATAGCTAGACATCACAACCCCAAAGGGTGAAGGATCCCTTACCAAAGATTACTAAAAGTGTTGCCTTGGTTAGCTCTATCTCATCACATGGAGGTACATTGTGAGTAAATTCAAGGTGTTGACCTCCTACAATTATTTAATAACTAAGCCTTTACAACTGTGATTCAGAGACTGGACATCTAACTTGAATAGCTATTCAATCATCATGAAGGTGCATTTAACTTGTCAACCTAGGGACGTGAACTTGAAATGGTTCAACACAATATGTGCACTAGGGGCTCAAGTAGCCATTGCATTCTACGGCTAAGAAAAACAATACTAAAAGTAAATTGCTGGAAAGAAATGAAACAAATGTTGAACATCAACCGACAACTATGCTAAGCTGAAATACAGAATAAGAATAGAAATCTAAACAACAAATAGGAAACTACTCTTTCTACTTTGGTTGTAGGAACAGTCACATAATGGAATTCTAGTGGTTGCAAGAATAGTCACATAATAGAATTCTAGTGGCTGCAAGAACAGTCACAGAATGGAATTCTAGTGGCTGCAGGAATAGTCACAGAATGGAATTCTAGTGGCTATAGGAACAGTCGATGCCAGATGTCTAACTAAGCACTAAACAACAAGTAATACTAAGCTAATGTTAAACTAAGAAGATAGATTACTTACCAAGTGGCCCCCCTTGGATAAGTATCCTCTAAACTAACAAGCAATCATATGCTCGAACTTAGAATGTTATTTCATTCATTGTAAATCATGCATACAAAGATTAATGTATCTGTATTTCTAAAACTAGAGAGTGTGAGTACAATATCAAATTGTGTAACTCCTAAGGAAGGAGCATCAAATTATTATTTATACTATAGCTAAACAGGGTAGTCAACTCCATGACTGGGAGGACACCATTTAGGGAAAATAGGGGAAAGTGGAGCGATGGTAGATACGCATGCAAGGAATCTGGCCAAACATGCAAGTCAAGCTCAGATTCAGGACAACAATAAAACCCATGCATGCTCGATCATTAAGGTCCACAACAAGGTGGTTACACTTAGTTGTGTGAAGAATCTTTTTTTCCAGCTGCCTTTGACTTGGAGCGATTCCTCAGCTGGATGTTATGGTGCATGTCCAGCTAGTAGTGTCTTCCTCAACTTAGCTCATTAAATCTACATGACAAATTCAATATGCATAATAACTACACATTTGTAGCCACTGTAAGAAACATTCGTTAGTCACATGCAAAAATCAATATAGATAACCCACATATTATGAAAAATGTCATTAAAGATTGCAGAGATAGGATATTGTCAAATGCCAATGGTTTGAGGGAAACATTATGCTAATACCAACACTTAAGCATCAAAATCCATAATATCTATTAGCAAATAGACTATGATTTTACCCAAAATTAGACCAAAAACTAGGCTCATCACTCCCCCCAACCTAATGTTTTGCTAGTCCTCCAGCAGGGGAAGGGTTGTTCTTTTGCTTGGTCAAAGCTCTAAAATTTGCAATAGAGAGTTTTCCAACATCATTGGTTGTAGTGCGTGAGTCTGGGTCCCAATAGAATCCTCCCAATCTATCAAACCTATTCCATCTTTGCCTCTCTGTAGCAACATCAAACTGGTAAAATCTAAAATTTCACACGGGCCACATGAGCATGGGTGGTTGGAAAGTCAAGGGAAGCCAATCTTGCCCCTGCGTTCTCCCAATCTCAATATACCTCTCAATTCTTTTCAGGGTCGCGGCATAATTATGGATGGGATGAGGCTCAACCTGTTTCAGCTCATCAGTCAAACTGTTCCATGTCTGGGATAAACATCTCCTCATGGTCGCTTCCTTTGTTGCTATCTTTACCTCATACTCATTGTAAACTACCTCAATCCAAGGCATAATTCTATTGGCATAACTAGTTCTGAGTAGCATTATGTGCCATTCTTTGTAAATGTCCCTTGGGTTGCTTGATTCAGCTCTAACATGTAGGGGAATATTGGATTCCAATTGTTTATAAGCACTATGTTGTTCTCCCCAACTAATCTCATTTTGTACCCAAGACATGAATGCTCTCAATTGAATGTCTCCAACATACGGCAATGGATTCCAATCATGGTCTTTTATGACAACATAATTGTGTAAATAAAATTCACATAGTAAATTTTTCATTTCAGGTGAGGCAATCCTATAAGCATTGAAGAATTCCATGGGTGTTTCAGTAGAAGGATTCAAACCTGAGGAAATTCTTGACATGTTAAAAGAGAGATACCTCTCATTTAGGAGAAGAGCATAGAATCTTGGAGGATCTCTACATTCCAGAATCTTTGGCGCCAATGTTGCCATATCATCTACCCTTTGCTTCAGGGTGGCAATTTCTACATTTTTATCCTCAAATTCTTCATCCCTATTTTGAATTTCCTCCTTTAATTTTTGTTTTTCCTTTTTCCATTCTTCCTCTCTTCTTTTTATTTCTTGCCATAAATTCAAAATAACTGCATGCATTGTAAAATTAGGAGGCTTATGGATTCCTACCAGTATTTTCAGTGGTGGCTCCTCATATGGTACTATCTGCATCGACTCAGGTTGTCCAGTTATCTCCAGCTGAAAATTTATTGTTTCTTCTTCCTTTTGCTACAAGGACTATTGTTCTTGCTCTTGTAGTGGCTGTAGGAACTCCTGCTCTGGTTTTTCTCTAGTTCTAACTATTGTTGTAGGACTTCTTGCTGCGGGACTTCTTGCTCATGCTACAAGAAGTCCTGATTTTCCTCCAATTCTTTTGTAATGTTAGCAAGATCGGCCAATGTTATATTTGTTTCTCTCTTAAATATGTCTTCTTCTCCTTCAACATTATCCTGCTCCATTGGAGCTTCAAGGTACTCATGTGAGGTCTCACTACATTTAGGGCTTTCCTATGGAGGCGTACCAAATGCAGGCTGAGCTAGTCTTGATTTCCTTGGAGATCTCTCATGTTTTCCTTTGGCTGCAGGATGAACAGTATCAACCTTCCTCCTCTTAGAACTTGGCACCTCTCTTTTTATAGGCTATGTTTTAGCCTTCCCTTTTCTCATTTCTACTTCTCTCTATTGTGCCCTAGTTTTCATGAGGGTTTCAAGCGAGATTTCATCATCAGAACCTAAGGAAGGGATTTCTTTTTCTGCATGCTCTATTCTAGAAGAACTGAATTCTATAGCTTCTTCTACTACATGAAGATTCACACTAGAGCCAGCACTAGAGGTTGAAGCACTAGGAATGGCTTCAGTCGTGCTTACTCTCCTACTAGACCTACGGGATTGAGGTATAGCCCTAGGTGGAAAATGATCGACTTTGATTAAATCTTCCCAAGTCATTCTAGATACATCACATAGAGATTTTTCAACTAGCAATTTAATCAGGAAATGGTGGGAAACATAATTATCCCTACCTTTTTTATTTTTAGCTGCCATGATTGAGAGAATATTGTACAACATGTTAGGCACATTCATCCTTTTGTCGTGCCTCATATGATTCAAAAGCTTGAAGTGGATAGAGTGCAAGTTTGACTGGTGACCCTCACAAGTGATGTATTTGAAGACATACATAGCTATCTACTTCCACGGCTTGGGTAGAGACATTCTCTTTGAGCCCTATTTGTCTATGCTCAATGGGGGATCATTTTGCTCTGTAAATTCATCCCTAGCTGACCTGGCGTCTCTGGAAGCAGGTTAATTTTCACCATCAACAAGTAACCCTCTAACCTCTGTAATTCTTTCCTCTATTGCCACAACTTCCAACCCTTTTACTATGGTTGTTCCCTCTAAAAATGTTTGATCAAATTCAAGGGAAATTCCTTCATCAAAACCATCCAACTTCAAAAAGTAATCTATACATCCACAGTCTTAAAATTCAATGAGGAATTGTGCATCCTACAGTAAAATATCATGCACTGTTGGTTCGCTTCAAATTAACCCACCTCCCATTGTCTGCAATCAAAAAAATGCTCTGCAACTTCTTTTCCTACAATTCCCCTTCTTTCCAATACCACCCTGCTAAATTTCTAGCACTACTACCAACTAACTTTCTTTCCTTTTGTTTTGCAACTGTGGCTCTTCAACTCAAGATTTCGACAGGGTCAATAATGGCAAGAAAAAGGGGTGATAACAGAGAATCATGATAGGAAGAAATGGCGGCTATAGTTACTATCACTTCACACATGCAAGCCGTCCTCTCACTCAGATTTCAAATCAGCTCATTTCAAATTTTTGACATAGCCTAGTATGAATTGACACATGGGTAATAAATTCACAAAATATTTTCATCTTTTTCATTCCCCTCCCCCCAACCTAAATTTGGACATGTGTCTGCACATGTTAGATGGGAGTGGTGATTGACAGGTAATGATGGCATCTATGTGAACATCTATACTAATGTACAGTGATTAAATGAACACTCCTAAAAGAAGATTAAAGATAGCAATTAATGCGCACATACCTGAATGTGTGGAAGATTTGTTGCAAAGATCACAGATAAAGTAATGCTTGCCTTGTTGGAGAATGAATTGAGCAATAAATGAAGATGAAGTGGAATGAGGTGAGGTGGAATGAAGTGATGGAAGAGATAGAAAGGTGGTGATGGATGGGTGGATGGGCGGATGACGAAGAAATGGACTTCCATGCAAGTGAAAGTCTTAGTCTTTATTATGAAAAGTGTGTGCCTCAGTTAGGCAGAAGGAGGGACACTAGGTCCACTTCCTTTGACTATAGGAAGCTCAGGTGTTGAATACTAAGTGAATTGTTGCAGGATCTCTTCTTTAGAGGCTGGTTTGTGGTATAATCTAAGGCGATGACTGTTGACAAGTAATTTGAACTTGATAGGGTCAATGGTGGCGAGTTGGACAACTCCATTGGGAAAGACCTCAACAACTTCATATGGTCCTAGCCACCTTGTCTATAACTTTCCTCCATTGTCCTGGTATCTGGAATCATAGAGCAAGGCCCAATCTCCTAGTTTGAATTTCTTATCCTTGATAAAATTTTCATGCCACTTGATTCTCTGATTCTGCACTACTTTTGTATGCTACAGGGCTGCTCTTCTTATTTCATCCAAAGGATTTATCTACATGATTCTTTCTTTCTGTGCTTCAGAAATATCCATCCCCAAATCCACTATAGTTTGCAGAGTCTTATATTCAAATTCAATGGGCATCATAGTTGTCTTTCCATATAACAACTCAAATGGGGTAAACCCTATAGTTGTTTTCCATGTTGTCCTATAGGCCCAAATAGCTTCTGGTAATTTGTTTTCCCAATCCTTCCTATGGATGACTATTGTTTTGGTCATAATGGCTTCAATCTCTCTGTTTGTCACTTCAACTTGGCCATTAGCCTGGGGGTGATAAGGGGTAGACTTCATGTGCATTATGTTGTACTCATTAACTAGTGTTGCAACAAGATTTGATGTGAATTGAGCTCCTTGATCAGTTACTATCTCTCTATGGACTTTGTATCTTGTGAAAATCTCTTCATAAAGAACCTTTGCAACCTTGTTATCTCTTGCATGCTTCATGGTTTTAACCTCTACCCATTTTGTTACATAATCAGTGCATACTAATATTTAAGACTTTCCATTTGATGGAGGGTCAATTGGTCCTATGAAATCTAATCCCCACTTGTCAAAGGGAGTGATTACTACCTAAGGGCACAGTGGTATCTCATCAAATCTGGTTGGTATGCCCATTCTTTGACACCTATCACATTTTCTGGTATACCTTCTAGCTCCTTGTGGAGTGTTGGCCAGTAATACCTTATGTTCAAAACCTTCATTGTTGTCCTCTTGGCTGCAAAGTGTCCTCCACATGGTTCGTTGTGACATGCATGCAAAATTTCATATGTCTCATCTTCTCTTACACATCTTCTCATGGCATGGTTTGGTCCAATATAAAATAAACATTCACCAATCCAAGAGAAAGGAAAATATTTTTCAATAAGTTCCCTTTTCTCTTTTGGGGAGAAGTGAGAAGGAATTCGACCTGTGACCAAGTAATTGGCTATATCAGCATACTAGGGTGTTTGTACACTGAGAGAGAATAGATGCTCATCAAGGAAAGAGTCATCTATGGGTTGATTGTCTTCTGATGTAGTTAGTCATGAAAGAAAATATGTGATCAAAGGTTTATTCATAAGGTACCTAATGGTTGCATGATCAGTGTGCACAAAGATTTGGTAGCCTATTATGTAATATATGAATTTGTTTAGTGCATAGATTACTGCCAGCATCTCTTTCTCTATCATTGTATAATTGAATTCAGCTCCTTGCAATTTTTTGTTGACAAAGTAAATAGCATGTTCAACAACTCCCTCTTTTTTTCCTAAGACTACTCCTATGGCATAATCTAATGCATCAGTGTGGATGTGGAAAGTGAGTTCCCAATTGGGTCACTTGAGAATAGGAGCATGAGTTAAAGTTGCCTTCAAGTCAGAAAAGGCTTTGTCACAAGCTTCAGTCCACTGAAATTCACCATCTTTAGTGAGAAGGGTATACAATGGTGCTGCTACCTTGCTAAAATCCTTGATGAATCACTTATAATATCCTGCATGACCCAAGAAACTTCTAACATCCTTCTGTTTTGTAGGTGTAGGTAGATTTGTGATTAATGAAATCATTGCAAGATCAACTTGGATTCCCTTATGGGAGATGTAGTGGCCAAGAACTACACCCTCTTGCATCATCATGAAGCACTTTTCACTATTTAAGGACAAGATCTAGTCTTCACATCTTTGTAGGACTCTCTTGAGATTCACCAATGCTTGATTAAAATCAACACCATAAGTGGTGAATTCATCCATGTAAATCTCCATGTAGTCATGAGAAATGTCTAAGAATATGCCACTGATTTCCCTCTGGAAAGTTGCAGGTGCATTGCATAAGCCAAATGGGAGTACCGAATAAGCATAGGTCCCCTAGGGACAAGTAAATGTGGTCTTCTCCTAGTCTTCTGGTGACATTTGCATCTGGTTGTAGCCGTTGAATCCATCTAGAAAGAAGAAGTATTGCTTCCCTACAAGTGTATCCAGAACTTGATCAATGAAGGGTAAAGGAAAGTGATCTTTCTTGGTGGCAACATTGAGTTCCCTATAATCAACACAAACTCTCCATTTCCCTCATTTCTTGGGAACAATCACTAATTGCGATACCCACTGACTATCTGAAATGCAGTAAATAAATCCTGCATCTAGTAATTTTTGCAGTTCTCCTTTCACAATTTCTCTGTGCAAGGTTAATCCTTCTTTGTGGTTGTCTTACTAGAGTGCAATCATCTCTAATATAAATTATGTGGGTACAAAGCTTAGGATCCAATCCCTTCATATCATGATAATCCCATGTGAATGCATGCTCATGGGTCCTCACTAGATTTTCCAATAACACTCGTTGCTCTTCATTCAATTTGCTATTAACATTCATATATCTTCCTTCTGACACGTACTCGTGTATTTAATTCTATCACAACTACTTTAGTAACACATGGTACCTTTATTTCATATGGAAGTAATGTATGGGACATACCTATTGCTGTAGAAAATCTGTCTGTAGAGATAGTTGCTACATGAAGGACATCTGCAGGAAGAATATCTACAAGAAGAGTGGTTGCAGGAAGAGCATGTAGAAGTGTCTTGATCGAAGTAGTAGGATGAGAGGATAATGCTTCCTCCACTTCACAATGATTTTGAATGATGTTAGCCAATACTTCATCATCATCTTTGAGCTGCATGAAAGATATTCTTCCTAGCATCATAAGTTGTTCCACAGAATTAACTTCCTCAACCTCTTCACCAACTTGTGGTCATGCAAAATCATCTTCATTATGAGCAGGCTGAGTAGGTGGATAAAGAACAAACTTTTTAGTACTCCTGCCATCTGAAATAGTCATGTCACCTAATTGACATCCAATGTATGCACCTACAGTTTCCAACCAAGTCCTTACAAGAATAATGGGATACCCACCTAGTGTATCCTTAGGAGAAAGAATCATAAAATTTGCTAGGTACTCCAAGGAGTCTAGAACTACTACAAGATCCTCCACTATACCATCAGGCTTAACAATAGAGCTATTAGCAAGTTCCAGGATAGTAGGAGTAGATCTCATGCTTGAATTATTTAGTTTTTGTAGGATGTTTTGGTCATTACATTTATTGTTGCCCCTAAATCAATCAGAGCATTCTTTACCAGAATCTTGTTTATGACAATTGCTACCACATGACTACCTAGGTCATTATACTTGGGAATAGTCACTTTTCCCAACATGATGTCAGCTAACTGACCCACCACATGTACTGTAGTTGGGTATTTCTTCTTTCTTCCTGGATTCTTTAGACAAGCTTCCTTGATAGCTTTCTCATTGATTGGAACATCCTTTATGGCCTAAAATAGGGGTATTTGAACACATATATGCTTTAGCTAATCCAAGATGTCAAAAGTGGTATCCTCCTTTTCTTCTTTCTTCTTGGAAATTTCCAACCTCTGAAGGAATGGTGGTTCTTGTTCAATCTGCTTGACTTGAATTGGTTTAGGATTTTTAGGTGCATTTGGTTGAATGGGATCATTTAGAGGCTTGTCTCCCTCTTCCATAGGAAGTTCAATGATAATGGGCTTGGAAGGGGTTGATAGAGTAGTTCCTAAACGCAAGTGGATGCCACTTACACTCACAGCATATGCAAGAAATTGATTTGAATTAGCAGAGTATGCAGGTTGTTGTTGTGGTTTGTTATTTGGGTTGGGTGTGGGATGAGTTGGTAGCTGAGTGGTTTTAGGTGCATTTGAGCTTGGATTAGCAGGTGGAGGCATTATAACAGGTTGGTGGGGCTAAGAAGGTGGTTGCATGTAGTTGTTTGTCTGGGTAGTCCATTGTTGTCCTCTCCATTGATTTATTTGCTGCCAATTTCCTGGAGGTGGTTGCCAATGCCCTTGAAATTGCTGCCAATTTCTCTAAGGTTGTTGCCACTAGGGTGGAGAATTTTGATGACTGGGCCAATAATTTGGAGTGTTACTCCAATTTTTTGGTGGATATCCTCCATAACTGGGTGGATATGGGGGCTGACATTGGTTACCAGATGAATAAGAGTTAAAATATGGCCCAACATAGGATAGTGGATCTAGTGGCATACCTTGTCTGGCAGCTCAAGGCTTTCTTTGTGCAACATAGTAGACTTGGTCTTCCTCAATCTGAATTGGCTTGAACTCGGGTGGGATATGCTTTCTTTCAATATTAGCTGCCATCTTGCATCTGTAGTCCTTCATTTTTCTACAGTGAGGGCAATACTCTGCCAATAGTGTCTATGCCTCCTCTTACTTCTTCTTGGCCTAAAGTGTATACAGCTGAGTAGCTAGATTGTTGATAATTTCCTGCTTGAAGTTAGCCAACAAATGAGTGATCTCCATTCTTGAAACTCCACCAGTAGTTGACTTACCCATGGAAGATTGATAAGCTCTCCCTTTCTTTGAAGCTACCTTAGAGTAATTTTGGCATATTTTCTTGATATCCACCCAAGGGACTTGAGAGATATCTCCTCTTGCCATGAGATCCAAGGCATCATTGCAGCTGTCATTAATTCCTCTCAGTAAAAGAAACTTTTTTGAGTCTTCATTAAGTGCATGGTGTGGAGATTTTTGCAAGCAAAACAAAAACCTTGCAATGTAGTCTTTTAAGCTCTCATCTTCCTTTTGTTGCATCCTCAAAATGTCACCTCCTCTCATGTCAACTACCCCTACAATATTCCTTGTATTTCTCAAGGAATTTTGTCTTCATGTCTTCCAAATTTTCCACAGTATCCCTGCCTAGGCTCATGAACAATCTTAATGTAGCCTCTTTCAAAGTGGTGGGAAATAACTTAAGCCTATGGGAATCAATGGTATACTCATAACTTCTACAGAGTATGTCAAACTCAAATAAGAATGTATCAGGATCTTCTGTCACAAGTCCATAAAACTTGGGGAGTGTTGAGGTAGGAATGTTCTTGATGTTGTCAACTTCATTTTGATGGGAAATGGGGAAAGGAAAAGCTAGTTGGTTCTATCTGTTCCTATTTGCATCACCCATTCTTGCTTCATATGGTTCCAAAACAAAGGGGTTTTCAAACTGATTTTGATTTTCAGATGATATTTCAGAGCTAGTCAAATCGAGATATGCATTAGCAAATGGGTTTGGATCTTCTTCTTATTCTTCTTCTTCTTATAGGTGTTGGTACTCAACTAGATGGAATGGACATGGATTTTTAGGAATAAATCTCCCATAAGCATCCCTTATCCTTCCTCTATGCACGCGGTATCACCCACTATCAGTCAGCTCACACAAAGAATTGGTAAAGAATAAGGGGGGGTCATTACTTTCTAAATGAGGATATGATAAGAACAACTTCCAAAAACACTACAGCAAGAAAAACTACCAATGACTCCAAAATACTTCCTAGCTTGACACCATCCCCAACAACAGCACCAAAAATGTTGGCCTCCTACAATGATTTAATAACTAAACCTTTACAGTCATGATTCAGAGACTATACATCTAACCTAAATAGCTATTTGATCACGATGAAGGAGCATTTAACTTTTCAACCCAGGGACGTTAACTTGAAATGGTTCAGCACAGTATGTGCACTAGGGGCTCAAGTAGCCATTGCATTCTATGGCTAACAAACACAATATTGAAAGTAAATTGTTGGAAAGAAATAAAACAAATGTTGAACATCAATCGACAACTATGCTAAGCTAAAATGCAGAACAAGAATGAAAATCTGAACAACAAATAGAAAACTACTTTGTCTACTTTGGCTGCAGGAACAGTCACATAATGGAATTCTAGTGGTTGTAGGAACAGTCAATGTCAGATGTCTAACTAAGCACTAAACAACAAGTAATACTAAGCTAATGCTTAACTAAGAAGACAAATTACTTACCAAGTGGGCCCCCTTGGATAAGTATCCTCTAAACTAACAAGAACTCAGATGCTCGAACTCATAATTTTATTTCATTCACTGTAAATCATGCATACAAAGAGTAATGCATTTGTATTGCTGAAACTAGAGAGTGCGAGTACAATATCAAATGGTGCAACTCCTGAGGAAGGAGCATCAAATTATTATTTATACAACTAAACAGGGCAGTCAATTCCACGACTAGGAGGACATCGTTTAGGGAAAACAAGGGAAAGTGGAGTGATGGTAGTTACGCATGCAAGGAATTTGGCCAGACATGCAAGTCAAGCATAGATTCAGCACAGCAGTAACGCCCATGCATGATCGATCATTAAGGTCCACTACAAGGTAGTTACACTCAGTTGCATGAAGAATCTTTGCTAACGACTGCCTTTGACTTGGAGTGATTCCTTAGTTGGACGTTATGGTGCATGCCTAGTTGGTGGTGTCTTCCTCAACTTAGCTGATTAAATCTACATGACAGAGTCAGTATGCATAATAACTGCACATCTATAACCACTCTAAGAAACATCCATTAATCACATGCAAAAATCAATATAGATAACCCACATATTATGCCAAATGTCATTAAAGCTTGCAAAAATAGGATATTGTCAAATGTTAATGGTTTGAGGGAAACATTATGCCAATACCAACACTTAAGCATCAGATTCCATGACATCTATTAGCAAATAGACTATAAATTTTACCCAAAATTAGACCAAAAACTAGGCTCATCACAAGGTACGATATGTATCCCTAGCACCACACTAAAATATGGTCAAAGGTCTCAAGCTAGTCTATATAGATTACCTAGAGGAATCCTTTATAATCACCAAGGGCACATGAGGCCTAATATATGAATTTGAAACTATAAATGTATCAAAAAACTAGGAGAAGATGGTAACCCACCCTTCTAATTCACTTCCCCAAGGTATAAAGTTCTTTCGGGCTTAGCTGGAATGATAAATTTATAACTTCCAAGAGGAATGTATTTTGATTCACCCTTGTTATTTATACTCTACCATAACATTGGAGTTGAGATCATCCTCTAAGGTTATGAAATCCCTAAAAAATCCTACTAAAAAGAAAAATAAGAAATGGTGTTTCTAATTCTCAAGATCACACAAAGTGTGCGAGAGAAGAGCATACGCACACACCCTTTGAGATAAAAATATAATTGTTCTTTGATTAACCGAATTTAAATGTGACATTCATTTTAATCCCACAATATAATTATTTAAAAAGACACATAAATAAACAAAGAAAATAGAAAGTAAAAAGGTCTATAAAATTATATTTTTAATTTCATCCTACAAAACCAATTTTGTTAGAAGTTTTTTCTTCTTTTTGTCTTGAGAAAAAGGATTATTTACATGCTTTTCTCTTTCACGGAAAAAAAAAATTTCATTCAATAATTATCTCAAAACAAATAAAAGAATACTTCAAATCAGAAAAATAAGCACATTGTTAGATTGCTTGTAAAATTTTGATAATTTAAAAAAAAAAATCACCAAAAAGTGGTAATGTATGCAAAATATATGTTATTTCAAGATTAAATATGAAACACTCACATTGACTTATTATAACTAATTTTTGGTTGCTAATTTGTGTTAGAAATCTGAAATAGATTGAATAACCCAAGGAACTTTTCAAAAGAAAATCAAGTTACATAAACTAGAAAAATATAACAATGCAAACCAAGACTCTGAGAGATTATGCAATGTTGATGTGAAAATATTGCATCAAGAGCTTCCAAGCTTAAAAGATACAATACAAAATATTGCAAGAAGATGCAAATACAAGCTAAGTAGTGAGTTTATATAGAACTTAGGAGAGGAGGTAGGTGGAAAATCCAACCAATAGGAATCAACCACAAAAAGTGGAGGTGGACCACCAAAAGTGGAGGATTCCACCAAAAGTAGAAAGTGTTTCACCCTTTATGGAAGGGGACACCACATCACTTATCTCACTACAACAAATCCCTATGATTTGCTCCATTTTTTGCTTCCACCCATTGTTTTAATGTATTTTTTGCCAATTTTTTGAAAACATCGGTGCTATTTATCAGGATGGCACTATTTTTGGCATTTATTTGTGTTGATCAGGACAAGTTAGTGCTAATTTAGACATTAATGTGTACCAAAATTAGCGCCAACTATAGAAACGATATTGGCTTCGAGTTTAGAGCCACTTTTAGCTTTGACTTTAGCTTTGACTTTAGCTTCGGGTTTAACGCCGATTTAGACACCCCTATGTCAAAGAGACTTATTTATATGTCTCATCGATGATATAAAATAGTGAAATGTCAACAAGATACGAGCATATCGAGGAGAGAATCAATTACGTCACATCGACAAGGTATATCTACAAGTGCTCAGTGAAACACAACTCTTGGATATAACAAAGTAATGTCGATGGTGTGATTATTTTTTTTTCCAACTCAATCCCACGGTCATATCAATGACCAAGGGCAGGATTTTTTTGCTCGGGGGGCTAATTTTTTGCCCCTATTTAGCCTACAAAGTGTCTCATCTAGGAATTTGTTTCATTTTATCATAACTTTCACCCACAATATCGAAATTTGGCAAATGAGATACTATCAAAAAGAGAATTTTCTCTAGTTTCTAGTGGTAACATCCATTCTGCATAATTTTTCTGTTAGAAAATTCTACAGTCAACTGAAGTCAAAACCCTAATTTGGACATAAAGGCTCATAACTTCTCATCAGATTGTCAAATTTTAGTGACCCCAATGGCATCAGGAAGGTAATTCAAAGCTTTTTTTATCAATTCATTCACTTTGATCAGTTTTAGCTCTAGGTGCTCTTGCATTATATTTTTTTCAAATTGGTGCATTTTTTCAATAACTTGGATATCCTGAAGCTTGGGAAAAAAAAATTTGCTTTGGGTGGCATCACTTCAGTTGCACATCATATTTGGAAGTTTATATTTGCTATTGAAGGTCAGTGTCTTTGTATTTTGGAGAAATTTCATAGTACATTATGAGGCTTGCATATACTCCTTCTCTGGTTATGTTGCACAAGGGTAACTATAAACAATGGTGGGATGGGATCATACACCATCTCCAATCACTTGATTTATTGCCACATCTATATGGTATAGCTCCCCATCCAAGTGAAGGAATTCAAGAATTTTCTTGGAGTTGTAGCAGATACACTGTCTTGGAGATCATTGGAATGCAATTTGATTGTGATGTTTTGAGTTCTATTGATCATTGTGATTGTCCTCACATCCTTTGGACTAAGATTTGGGAGCTATATGGAGGATCAAAAACTCCACCCTCCCCTGATGGTCATGATTCAGAATGTCATTCCTCATATCAGGTATCCCATGATGATATTGTCATGCAGGAGGTTGATTGCCTTGAATCTTCCAAAGAGGTTGACAAGGTTTCTTCAAATGCTTCTTTTCCATCAAAGACAATTGGTATCCCTTCACATTCAATCATTCCTTGTCCAGATTCATTGATTGAGGCTTCCATCATATCTATCCATCAAGACACATTCAATTTTCTATACTTGACATCATAGGATGGCTTTGTTTCAGGTATCACTAACTTGGCTACTTCTACAGGTTTGGAGGACATTCTTGAGGGGATATCACTCCTCTATTCAAATCTGACTTTGGAGAGTTTTCTTGAGTCTCCACATTCCCTTGTCTCAACCTTGATTGGGGATCCAGAGACTATCTTGGAGGAACTTGTTTTCTCTTCAGAGATTTCATGCATGAGACTTCTTCCCTCTCATTCCATTCAGGAGATGGAGCTTCTTCAGTATATGCCATTAGAACTGCTTCTTCCTAGTGGGAGACTTGTGGTTTAGACACATTTGTTGCTTCAGACTTTGTTCAGTGGTTTTGAGGACACTTCATTGTGGGGTGGAAATCTAGTCTCCATCATAATCATTGTATCACAGTCTTTGGATCTTATTCATCATCAGTTTCTACATCATCCTAATTGGTCACCCTCTTCATTGATTGTGGAATCTTCTTCATCAAGTAAGGAGACACTTGAGTACTTTCAAAGACATCATCCACATTCATCCTCCCTTCCTTCAATTCCTATCTGGAATGGGAAGCATCCCTACACTTGCACTTGGTTTTGTTTCTTCTAAAAGGGAGACAAGTTGTTTGTTGACACTGGATCATGTTTTGTCTTCGAAAACTTGCCATTTTTGTAGGTGATCACATCTTCTGGGGGGGCTTTATAGTCTCTCTATTTCCTCCCTATGAGGGGCCTATTGATTGTATTGTATCCATGTGATGGATGGTGTACTTGGGGGGTATTTGGGATTCCTCCATCCTTCCCATCCTTTCTCACTTCTTTGCATGTTCATCTCCTTTTTGGAGAGGGGTTTTGTTCCCACTAGGTTTTCCCCTTTTCTCCAATTGTGGGAGATTAGTTGCATCTTCATCATGTAAATGGGTACCTAACATGGCCTTGTAGCTGAGACCCATCATCATTGCATAATCATTACATTTCCTCCCTAAGTTGCACTTATGGGGGGGTGTTAGTGTAATTAATTAATTATTACACTAGCATAAGTTAACTTAGGTCTTGCATTTATTTTGTCCTAGGTTGCATAAATTAGATAATATCATTAATAATGGGGTAATTCCATGTTTGTAGGGATAATATTCCTTCTAGAAGATGATTTGTCCTTCTAGAACTTATCTCAATCTTTTATCATTTCCTAGGTAGGGTTCACATGTCATATGTTGTTAGATCATGACACATGGCAACATCATATTGCATCTTGAATCTCTCTCATGCCTATATATTTAGGGCATTTGTACATTTATAATCATCTCATATTCTAGATCAATAGAAATCTCTATTTGCATGCCCTTAGTTGCAACACTTTTTGTGTGGTTGAATTTCTCTTGGAAAAGGTCCTCTTGAAGGCTACAACTTCAGGGACATTGTGCATCCATCATTTCAATAGTATACACTGTAACCCCACAACAAGAAGCCTTGAGCAAGGTGGTAGTATGGTAAATAGTTGAAGGGAAGGGAAAAACACCTCCATACCACAAGGATAATCACGAGTCTCCTCGGCATGGCAGAGTTACACCGATATATAAAGAAATACCATCGAAGGAAAATATCAATGAGATAGTGGCATATCGGTAAGAGATATTAACTTGTCTCATGACACTGGAAACCAACATCAGAGGAACATAAGATCTAATGTCGATTAGACATTGAGATATGGTAAGACAAAGAAGATTGTATCAGCAACACTCTTCAAGTAATGATCAAAAGCATACACCACTATACCATCGGGAAGGTGAGCAACATATGCGGTAGAGCGGTATACATTGCAACCCTGTAGCAAGAAGCCTT
Source organism: Sequoia sempervirens (assembly GCA_007258455.2). Classification (NCBI taxonomy): domain Eukaryota; kingdom Viridiplantae; phylum Streptophyta; class Pinopsida; order Cupressales; family Cupressaceae; genus Sequoia; species Sequoia sempervirens. The sequence goes on from VDFB02109042.1 coordinate 22,971,925, forward strand.
AAGCAAGGCAGTAGTGCGGTAAACAGTAGAAGGGAAGGGAAAAACACCACCATACCGCAACAGGTATAATAAGAGATGGCAGTAGTACAATAATTGTGGCATCATTACAATTTACAGCACTAAATGCAACAAATCACGTTAGTCACAATCCATTTGAATATAGCCCGCCAAAATACTCTAAAAAAATACATAATCTAAAAATTTTGTCGAAATCTTATTTTCAGGCATAGCCCGCCAGAATGGAGTTTTCATTTTAATAAACATACAATAAAACCTTTGTTGAAACCTTATTTTTAGGCATAGCCCACCAAAATGGAGAAGTGTTTTAGTAAAGAATGATAGAGAATGGTAAGGATATGTGCATGATAGGAGGCATAGGATTCATTGTTGTTTATCTCATTCCTGCTCTTATCAACAAGGGTTACAATGTTCGTGCTACTGTTTGTAATCTAGGTATTTAATTGACATATGTTTGCATAATCTCAAATTCCTTTAGATGCTTTTGAGGTATCAATGTATCCTATATAGGGTTTAGAATGACTTCTTTTAATTTAAAAAAATAAATCAGATGCTTTTGAAGTATCAATGTGTCCTATATAGGGTTTAGAATAATTTATTTTAATTTTAAAAAATAAATAAATGATGTATTTTCCTGTGATTAGATAATGTAGAGATCTCCTAAATCTACCCTAGCACATTGTCCTCTTTCGCATTGTGTTCATTACTCTAGCTGCTAGGGTTTTGCATTTGACATATTTAATATCTTCAAGATAGTGGATTTTAAATAGATCTCAATCTTTTCTTTAATCTTTATCACGGTAACCCTTGAGTTCCATAATCCACCTTCAATCTCTTCTAAGAATGTTTTCTTAAGCTAGAATACATAGTATGCATATAAAGCAAGTCCTTCATACTTGACATTGTTCCAAACCACCACTCACGCCTTGCTTAAAATGTTGCCTCCATAAGCACAATAGCATGTTTTAAAATCATGGTTTCCAGTGATTGACCATTAAGGTCACTACTTTCATCAAGATACAATGAGATTTTTGTCTTCAAACTTAAGGCATTATGCAAGATAACATTATGAATTGTTTGTTGTGTACAATTTTATTTTCTTGCACATTTACTAATTTGCTAACTACCTTTAAGACTAGATATTGCACCATCAACTGCAATCTCAAACAACTCACTCATTGTCACTTGAAGATTCCTTTCATGAGCATCCTTGTATAAAATCAAACTATGCCCTATAGACTGCCTACTTACGTACTAATATAGGGGACTCATTATTTCATGGTATTTTGAGTTTTATTTAGAAGGGGTTAATATGTGGCATTTTTATGTGTAGGAAGAATAGATTGTGATGCAATGTTCGAGTATGGATGGTTCAGGAAAAAATGGATTGCTATCGGTGTCATAACCAAGTTGGATTGTACCTTGAGTTAGTCTGAAACACTTCCAATTGTTTTTGCTCTGAAGCAGAATTTGTGTGTAGGAATTTCCAAATATCCGATAGAGGAAGATCCTACATTCTAAAGATAAAATCATAAATCTGCTTATCTAGTTTTTGATCCAACCTAATATCTTTAATATCTGATAGAGAAAGTTTGAACATTCTAAAGATAAATTCATAAATTTGCTTGTCTTTGTACAATCACTCATTTGAATTGTTTCTTTAACAGTTTTAGGTCCATGTCCACATACATATCTTCTTATTTTTCTAGTTGAATGCTCAAGCTCTTCATTTGCTCCAATCTCCATCTAAAATAACCAAAAGCATGCATTAATTTATGATTGTACCTTGAGCCCATGTGAAACACTTCTAGGTGTTTTCGCTTCGAAGTAGAACTTGTGTGTAGGAATTTCCAAATATCCGATAGGAGAAGCTCCTACATTCTAAAGATATATTCTATGAAACATTCCTTATTTTCTATGAAATAATGTATATATTCTTGTACTAGTAAATATTATTTTACTGTTATGTCTATTAAAGAAAACGGAGTTTGAATAAAAAATGCTTCACCCTTTTTGTAAGTGAGTATGTCAATTATTGTTTAAGGAAAAATCTTATAGTGTTTACATTTTCAGTTTACTAGTTTCAAATCTTCATTTGCTAATGTATACAAAATTGTATGCGCTCTTTATCTCTAATGACATAAAACAGTAATGTCATCAAAATCAGGGTTTCCAATTTCAGCACCAATATTGTCCACACTTTTCATATCCTATTCACTTTTAAGTACAATCATAAAAAATTTATTTGTATTTCTTGTACCAATTAATCTTGATTCCTTTCAACACAATATAGTAGGTTGCATACTAAATTTCAAACATTTTCTTTGAATTTTTTGTATATATTATGTTCTCAATGCATCATTATGTAACAACAATTTCACTTTTGAGATATCCAATAAAAATAAATGAAAGAACATGTTTTCTTTGTCAAGGGAAATGTATGGTGAATACCCTATGTCTTTCAGATAAGTGTGCAAGTGAAATAAGACATAACTTATTGAATCTGATTTTCTACTGTACAATTGTTTTTTTATGTGGAGGCTGCAGCAACTTATCATGGATTAGTTTTGGCTAAGAAACAAGGTGTTTCTAAACAATGGCTAGAGGGGGACTCTCTTAATGTGATTAATTGTCTCATGATGAAATGTCCTCCTCATGGTCAATTGCCAATTTTATTAATGACTTGATATATATTATTAACTCTTTTGAGGAGATCAAAATCACACATGATTTTCCTAAAGTGATCATGATCGTTGGTGGGGTTTCCAACATGGGAGTAGCTGAGAGATCTAAGTGGGATTATTTTGAATCGCTACCTCTTAATCTGAAGTGTATTTCTAATGATGACTAGTTGGCTTGTTTCTAGGTGACATGTTCTCCGGGAAATGTTTTTCATTATGATTTTAAGTTGGGTTTTGCACTTTGACCCTTTGCTCTTTCAGTTTCATTATTCTTTCATTGGTTTATGTAGAAGGATGGACTAGTAGTTTTGGCAAGGTTGTACTTGGAATGATAAGCCCACACGTATTGTGGGTGTTTGTTGTATTGTTTTGAGTAGTGCCTAGTTCATTTTACTTTTTCATTTCTTCCAAGTGTTCTTGGGTTTTCATTTTTTTCCTATCACTATGGGTGGTGACTGTTGTAGAATTGAGTCGAGTTCTTGTGAAGATTTTCAAAAAAATGATACTATGTGGGAGCACTTGGAATTGGGGGGGTTACTCAATTTATGTAGAGAATTCAAGGCCTAGACCTTGATGTAACATATTTCTTTGTGAAAGGATGGAATGGGAGGTCTCTACGTTACCAGGGTGTTGAGTTTCAAATTGATGAGGATTTTATTATGGAGGTAACTAGTCTTTCAATTGTTGGGAGAAATTTTTTCAGAGATAGGGGGAGTGGCTAAGAAGGCTTTTCTTAATTTCTTTAAACATGATGAGAGGAAGAAGATTAATGAAATTGGAAGTGGAGGTTATGCTAGAAGTCCCTGAAGCCACTGGAGGGACCTCATATTGGCCATTATGCACTACTTCACCCTTGAAGGTAGATTCTTTGTGGTTTACACTCACCATTTTATGCTCTTAAATCATTTTAGGAATAATTTTTTGGTCTCGTTTCCTTTTTACATGTTACATTCTATGGAGAAGAGTATTGAAGACTACAAAAAGAACCCTAAGAAGGTGGTTCTTCATCAAGGGCTTATGTGTTTTATTTTTTCTCATATCAAGCTAAAGTTGATCTCGGCCTCCCCTAAAACTCCTGGTAAGAAGGGAGTTAAAAATGATGGGTATGAAACAGGGGACTCTGCCAGTGAATGGGTTGATAGTTCAGAGGAGGAAGAGTCAGAATATGAGGATATGTCTATTGATGAAGGGGGCTCTGAGGAAAGGGGTGAGGAACCAAAAGAATGGGGTAAGGTCTATGAAACTGATGTGGAGTTGCAGGAGACTATGGATAATTCCATTAGAAAATCTTTGAAGTGGAAAACCAAAGCCATGAAGAAACTTAAAGCTTCAACCAAAATTAAAATTGAGATAGGCACTAAGGTGGTTGCCCCTAGTTCAAATGTGAATCTAGCATTGTCTTTTGGAAAAGAGGGTTTGAAGGGTTGTCATCCTGTGGGTGATGAGGGTTTGAAGGGTTGTTGTCCTGTGGATGATGTGGATCTTTCAAACTTTGATTGTGTTTAGAATGCTTCATTGGGGAACCCTGTTCCTGGTAAGGATGGTCTGCTAGAGAGCTCCCTAGTGCAAGGGCTTAAGGTTCTGGTTAATTTGGGTGGTCAGTTGAGTGGCCCTGCTGATATGGGTAACTCTAAGATGGAGGTGAAGCCTAATGAGACTGGCCCCGTGGATATACAAGGGATTGATGCAGTTAATTATTCTTAGGATTTTTCTACTATGGAGAAGGAAGTGAAGAAGGAATTTCTAGAGGCATTAGATGATTTGGAGAATCTTCCAAATAAGGAGAGGATAAAGGTGGATGTTGTGGAGGTCGAGGATTCCCCAGCCAAAGAAGAGGATGAATAGAATAGGGATTGTTCTGATGCCCTTGTTGACTTGGAGCTAAAGGGTCAGCCTCCAGTTAACTGGGATGAAATTGACATGAATATGTTTTGTAGAATGGTCGAAGATGGGATGAGAAACTTGCTTTCCTTGGTTAAGTGGTTATTTTCTAAGGTTAAGGAGCTCAATCTTCAGATGAAAAATTGGCAGGATGTTTGTGTTGCTATGCTAAGAGGTAACTGAAAGGAGTGGGAAATAAAAGGAAAGGTGAAATCAATGTATATTAAGCTTGATAGGCTATTGGTCAGTGTTGATCGTTTGGGGGTTTCTCATGAGGAAAGAATTTCCTCTTTGGAAGTTATTGTTAATAAAATGTTAGAGGACAGAGTAGCAAGTCTAGAGGATAAAATGGGAAAGATGTCAGAGGACTTGAAAATGGTGGTCAATATTAACAATAACTCTTTGAAGACCACTGCTATGGGTCTTTCTATTTTGAATGAGAAAGCGTTGAATTGGACTAGAAAACCACTTGACTTGCGTAATATGGAGGAAAGGATTGAAGATATTAGTGGCTCTTACCTGGTGGAGAAAGTGAAAGCTTCTACTCCTGTGCTGGAGAAGGACATGTAGGTAGGTCCATGCCTTAGGACGAGGAGCAAGATGAAAAAAAAGGTTGTTGTTTTTGTTGAGGAGCTAAAGGATGTTATTGTTAGGGATCCAAATATGCAACCTAATTCCAAGTTGTGAATGGACTTAGCAGGTTTGGATGTAACATGGGACTTCCTTCAGGTTGTGGGTGTCCTATTCAAAAGAAAACCTCTGAATTATGGGTTGGATTCCCCTTTTGATGTCACCTAACTACTAGTTTTTGAGATGAAGGGTAAGAATTGCATGAAAATGAACCTAATACTGAAAAAACCTTAGGTGATGCACCAAAACAACCTAGACCTATTAACAGCCTATCACATTCAAATTAATATTATAAAGCTTGACTCACACAACTCACTTTCCAATGCATTTTACATAAATATTTCATAAGGAGGTCTATAAACAATGCTTTTAAAAGGAAAACAACGGTTTTACAATTAACAACACAACTTATAACCTGTAAACATACATTTTTTGGTAAACAGATTCATAAACATATATTTTTCACAAGACAAACTGATCAATCATTAACAACATACATGAGAAACATGAAATGAGAAGGTAAAAATGCTCAACTTTATTAATTCAAAGTGCTTACAGTATAATAGGCCCATCTGAGTTACAATACTGCTCCATAAAAAATAGCTCCAAAACAAAACTATCCTACTGCTGGAAAGAAAGAACTAACCTCAAAGTATTCAAAATGAACATACTTAAGCAAAACCCACCAAAAACCCCTCACACAAGTCCTTCCAGAAGGTTTTGGTCGGATGCAACAAAAAAGGCCAAAAAGACCCTTCTAGAAACCCTCCAAACTATCCTCCACATGAAGAAAAGTTAAACCAAGTCAATAGTCACAATAAATATGTGACAAAAATGCCTCCAAACGGCCCCTTTTCCTCTAAAATCAGTCAAAACAGCCTCTCGCACATCCCTCGTGTCTGCAAGTCATCATTGGTCTTCACAAGTCTTGACCCACACTCTCCTCATTTAATATGTGTGTTTTGAAGCACAAGACTCCAAAAAGCATTAAAGATAATGATCTTGATTAAGTAATTCATAAAACATCACTTAATCAAGTCATTTTACATTTCAAAGCATAAAATAAGGGGCCCACCAGCTCTTTGAATTACATTACATTTGCATCAAAAAGACATAATAAAAGTGATTTTCAAATCACTTAAATGACATCTTTATACATTGGAATAAAATGCAACATATAATGTCATATCTAAATGTTTTCAAAAGCATCCAAGGAACTTGACCATCTCCACTTACCTCATTTTGCATTTTAGTCCACACATGGTCAATACTCACTGGTTTGCAAAGGCATCATACAAGCTCCAAAATACTTGGCCAATATGGCTGACCTCCATGTTTCTTGGAAAGTAGATTCTAAGTCACATGATGCATGGTCAAAGAAAAAAACAAAGGCATTTCAGTTGACCTAGCACACTCCATATGCATTATTGAGGACTTAGGACTTGGCAAAGTTTTTTAACAAGGGGAAAAAAGAACTTAAGGCATAGAATGCCTAAGTTAATAAACATAAGTTTTGGCCCCATTATGCATTCACACATGTTTTTAATTTTAAAAACATCGGAAGAAAATCTCATCGCACTCAAGTAGGGTCAAACCTTAATCATCAAAACACAAAAACAATAAGGCAAGCCCATCATTTTGTCGTTTTAGCAATCTAGAAACTGGGATGTTGCCACCGTGGGATTTGAGCAAACACAAAAGAATAATGGAGATTCACACTAGTTTTTTGGTGATTTTATGAGGGAAACACCTCAACAGTAGGTAAAAGCTCATTTTGTAGCTTAAAATCTACATTTTACACCATTTGGAGGCCATTTTTGAACCTACAAGTTGCAGCCATGAACACATTTTTGACCCATCTGTATCATTTGCTCTTTTTGTTGTTTCATTTGTTGACAGCCACCACGAGAACTCAATAAAGTTTTGTTAGAAGAAAAATCTTCAAAGTTTTGAAAGAAATTGTGAGAAAAATCTCCAAGTGAGTTAAATCGACCACTCCATTCTGATTTTGAGTAACAAAAAGCCATTTTTTGTTTCTACCTTGAGAATAAAGCATAAAAGCTCGTTTCTTTTCTGCATTTGATAATAAAGACACTCCATTGTTGTTTTTGTTACTTTCATGAAGGAAAAAAAGCTTCCTAGCCATGGCCATGGATAGAAAATAGTGTGTTTTTATAAGTGGCTCTGCTTCATTTGAAAACCCCATAATGTTTCTTCAATTCTCTTTTGTATTAGCAAGTTTGTAAACAACCCAGATGGGTTTTTGATATGTAGAAAAGAAAAAATAGCCTATGAGCTCGGCCTCCATTTTTAAAATGGGTTTCCTCTGTATTTCACAATTTATGCACATTTTTCATTTTGAATCTTTCCTTCAAGGCTACAACCACTACTTTTCCTTTATGTTCTTGTATTTTTTATGTGATAAAAAAATGCAAGACTATAATAAGAATGAGATCTCCTGAGGGCATATAGTTTAAACAAGAGCTATTGCATTCAACTGTTCTAGAAGAAAATGTTACCTTGTGAATAAAAGTGGTATGCTAAATGATTTGATGTCATTGCCTAGTACGAGCATAATGAAAGCCCCATTTTGTAGCAAAATGTGTCTTTTCAGTGAGCATCTGAATTGGTTTTGCAATGCACTTCTTTTCTATAGAATTTCTTTGAAAACAAAAACCCCAAAGTGGGTTTGTCATTGTGAATAAACTCCTGCATTTGACATTTACCCCTCTTGAGGGTGCCATATTCAACCCTCTTGATGATACCTCCTCATGTTGTTAATGGAATTCATGAAGTGGTTGTTTTCAATTCACAAGATAATTGTATTATCAGCTTGGTGGCTACTTGTTATGCATAGCACTATCTTTTATTACCTCATGAGTCATTTATGCTTGATTGTCTTTCAAGTGCCTAGATAAAATGAAGATAAATCTATAGCCTTTGATGATATTGCTCTTATTCATGACTATGCTCTGTTCCCTTGAAGCACCATGCTTTATGATGGTTTCAAAATGTGAATTTTATGAGCTCCTCTATTTCAATCAATAAGACCATTACCATCTTTAATATCATTGTTCTTCTTTGAATCTTTCTTTCTATGCTTAGAGGAATCATTTCCAGAGGAAACCATTTGGCAACCTGCTCAATCATCAACATAAGTTAATGGCCCAGTATAGAGAGCAGAAGACCCTTGTTCTTTCTGTTATGGCATAGCAATTGTATCTTGATCACATCATATGAGGGTTCTAGTGATGTCATTGACTTCTTGTAATGGCATGTTCATAACATAAGACTGTCATTTTTTCTATTATCATGATTTTCTGCCCCAATTGTTGTTTCTATCATTTCACTATTTCAAAACAACAGATTGTGCAGCCAATGGTGGCAATATTTCATGTCCATTAAAATTCACACTTTGTAAGTTGTGAAACTTGACTGCTTCTCCATTTCTATCAATAAAGTTATTTTCAACTACATATCACTTGTGAAGGTAATCCTTGGGTCTGAGCAACTTCAATAAATGTAGATGAAAGTTGATCATTATGTGACACCGAATAGGGTAGTTGAAAAGATTTACTACCCTTCCTTTCTTTTTCATCTGTAATGCAATCTCTTGTGACCATTTCTTGTTTTCCCTCAATAAATTCAAAAGACCTTACTATCCTACATGAATCTGCTAGCTAATTCCACCACATTTGTTTCTTTTTTATCATGTGTAATACATAATTTTCTCCCCACTTTGATCCTAGTGGGAAGACACATGTCCCCTATGCCGGTGACCTAAAATCTCACTGTCCTATGTGATGTGTGTTTGTCCAATAGGTTCAAGGAGAGAGTGACCTAATAATACTTTGGATTTCTCTCTCATTATTTAAGAGATGCATAATTGAACTTGATGCATCTTTTGAATCTAATAATGAAAGTTGATCAACTGGTGTGATTCCATATTGATTTAATGCATTAATAACAAGTAAATCTTTGATCAATTTGCTCAATTTCCTTTTTCTTTCAAATCATGTTGAGCTCTACCCTCATGGGAGCCACATTTACCCCACATGTTGTATTTAATTTGAATTAGAATAGTAACCAGACTTGTCCTAAATCTGCACATGAAGCAAACAAGTTAGAAAAATAGATGCATATTTTGGATTTTTTTATGACTTTGTTGTTTTCTAGGACATCCAAGGTTTGCATGCTTATTTAATGCACTTGTGGATCAATTTATACATGCATAGGTAGGTGTGTATGTAAGGATTGAGATCTTTCATTGCTTAGAGCCTCACTCTAATATCATTGTTTTTTCAAATGCAGGAGCTTGGAGCACTACGGAGCTGGAGAGGACACAAGCTACTTGGGGCAGTAGTAGTAGGGAAAGAAGGAAACTTTGCAGCTAGTTATTCTCAGGCAATGATTGGTCTCCACCCTTATATGCACATTCTATTTTGTCTACTTATTCATGTATAAATTGTTTCTTTATTTTCATTAAATAAGTAAAGTTAGTCCCTTGGCTTGTGAGGGACATGTACACTTCATGATTATCAATAAAAGATTACATTTGTATACATATGATTCTCTTTTCTCATTTTCTATAATTGCAACATTGGAATGAAAAAAATGTAATCTATAATCAGTTTCATTTGACAATCCTTTTCATGCATATTGAACTTAGCAGACTATGGTTTATCTTTTAAATGTTTAATGAACAACATAAAAGAGTAAAAACTAAACTTGATTTCAGCTGAAAGCTAAAAATTAGGTAACAATTATCAATACGCATGAGGAGTTCATCAAGGAGAACATGGTCTCAACTAATTTTTTAGATAATTTGTTGTAGTTGGTGCTTCCTTTTTTGGTTCAACAAGTTTGTTGATGTTTTTTTCTTTTGGGTTTGCTGATGGGTTGCTAATGTTCCATCTTATGTCAGCTTTTTAGTTTTTTGGGCTGCTAGGCTTAGTGGTTTAATTTCTCTTATAGCTTGGCGTTGTTGTAAAGGGTTTTGGGGCCCCTTCAAAACCTATTTTTTTCTTATCAAAAACTGATTGAATCTAATTTTCTACTGTACAATTTTTTTTATGTGCTTTTTACTTTTTGCATGTGGATTACCCTCAGAAACAGACTACTTATCTTTTCTTAAATGAATCCTTTACATTTCCTGTCTATGAAAGGAATTTACTGCTTGACAACAAGTTCATGAACTTCATACAAATTAAGATTGGTGTAAAAGGCCATCCCCGCAAATGTTGTTTGGTCTAGAATTATAATGGAAAATAAAAAAGCTTGCTAGGAGAATAAAACAGGTTTTCAATTGTCCAAGTACAACATAATATTACTAAAGCATTTCAAAGTTTAGGCACTCCAGATTCATGGATCTCCTTGGAGGTCACCCACCTAATATAAGAATAGTAAATTAGTATGAACCTTTAGTCATAAATTAAAATGCAATATAATATCTTTATGTCTCTCACACATGAACGTTTCATATAACCACATACCTTGTAAATGCTGACAATCGACTTATGGCATTCCTTAATTCAACTATAAGACAGGAAGCCCCCCTAATTTCCAATGGCATGATATGCTATCAAACACATTTATGAAAAGGTCATTAGTAATTTTTCCTCAAACAACAAAATATCAAAATAAATTTAGATCTTAATCAATGTTGTCTCATCTATTTCCACCCACTTTCCTCTTAGCGATTTAGTATTTCTATGTCATCCACATCCTCTCTCCATGGCCTCCTCTATGAATAAAAATGTTTCCATAGAATATTTCACTGTACTACTACCAAGAAGGAAGAAGCAACTTGTGAGACCACAGTAAAAAGCACTCTACCGCACCGAGTTGATGAAGGAGTTGCGGGACAGCGGTGGTCACCGCACGCCAATGGTAGAAGACTTGCAGGAGTCACCGCAACACCGCCAGGAACAGAAGCAATACTCACATGCCACCATAGAATTTTTCACAACACTACCACCGAGAAGGATGAAGCACCTTGCAGGACTGCAGTAAAAATTGCTCTACCGCACCGAGCTGATGAAGGAGCCATGGGACAATGGTGGTCACAAAAACAAGGTAGGGGTTGGAATTATTTCCAATTAAAATAGTCACTATACAACAATAATATCTGCTCAATTAGGTGCACTTGGTGCCTCCTTAAGTGCCCCAAACTAATTAAATTAATGGCCAAAATTTGGTGCTAAAGTTGGCATTAACTAATGCTGACTACTGAAACAAAATCAAAAATTTAAAAATTTCCCACGTGAAGGAAGAAATCAGATAACAAAAAAGGGAAAAACATCATGTGAAGAAGAGAGCAGGGCACTACCAGCAACTGAAGAGAAATTTAATTTAGTTTGTGACACCATAGGTAAGGTTACAATTTTTTCTTTCTTGGTTGAATTTGTGATTGTTTATTGGTTTATGGCCTAACCTATCAAGGCAACCTCTAAATTGTCCCATCATTATAAATTGTAAAACCTTTGAGAAACAAACAAAAAAATTTACCCTACCCATTTGAGCTTTGGCTCAAAATATTATAGCACGAAGCCAAGTTGCACAGAGGAAGTCTGGTGAGGAGAGTACGTATTGAATTTGCTCATAAGATTATATCAAATTTATTAAATGATATTTAATTTATTTATTTTTATCAGTGATAATATTTTTATTTTATTTAAGATAAATCAAAATATACAAAGCTCCAAATAAAAAGTTCTTATAGCACCATCACATCATGTCTGTTAAAACAGAATAAAAACCTACTAATTAAAAATCCCTACCAAAACTGCCTGAAAACTATCCAACCAACTACTACCCAAACCCTAGTTATTTACAATATCAAAACCAAAAATAGGGCTTAACCCCTTAAGCTTATACATCAACAACTAGGTTAAACACAATAAACTATGCAAAAAATGAGCATTGAGTTTACGCGGAAGTTCCAGAAGCGTTGCCCAGATGCAATGGGCACAATTCCACGAGCAACTTCACCTTCTTTCCTAAATGCAAACCCTTCTTCTCACACAGCTCCTCTCTGGCGATGGCTTTGATTCCCGCTATTATCTCCTCAGTCTCCCTTAATTTGACAAATAGTTTCAAAGCTTTCCACCCCCATTTTGCACCCTCTCTCCACACGGCTTTGGTTCTTCCTTCTAGTCACCTAATGAAAGGGTGATTTATCTCTACTACTTCCAGGTCCACACCTTCCATGCCTTCATTCACATTAAAGCCTTGTCCTGGTATAGCCCCTTCCAGGATACTCTCCATGTTCACTAAGAAATCCCTATGCACCAATGCTTTCATCACTTTCCTTGCAACCTCTGCCGACTCTCCTAAGTCCAGTCCCCATGACATGATCAGAGATTATATATCCATATTAGTCCAAAATTTGTGCTTCAAATCTTCGAAGTCATTACCCAAAATGATTTGCACAGATTGTGCCACCTTCACATCCTTGTACAGGAACAAGCCACACAGTCTCTTCACCGTCACTTTTCCAACAAAAGGATCCAATTTCCTCCTCACTTTCAGAGTGAAGTTGGACTCCATTTCTTCTCTGGTACTTTATCCACCAGACTATTTCACATCGCCATCCTAACACTCTCCTTACTCCTGCAAACCAAGAAGCATCAAAGGAAATGCAAGGAAAAACTTCATTACATAGCAAATTTTTGCTCATCACCATTAATTTTGAATGTACATCCAACACCAGCAACAAAACCTTCATCAATGCTTCATGTCCTTCAATAATTTAAAAAAAAATCCTCTTCTTACTAACTAGCACCACCTTGCATTAAATGCAATGGACAAAAATTACTCCAAAGAAACTCCTCTAAAATCCTCAATTATAAATTCATCCACCTCTACAAACATTAAATCCCATTTCGAGAGGGTATTTTCTTCCATATTCCCTATTCTCTTAACATGACTAATCTTATAATCCTCAAAAAGAGCTAATTCTTCAATAATTTTCCTAATCACACCCTGCAAATGCCAAGCATCAATTCCTCCTTTTATTATTGCTTGTATGATTATCAAGGATTCACCCTCCACATGAATCCTTGTGGCCCCTAACTTCCTGACTAACTTAATAGGCCTAACAATATTTAAATTTTATTTGTGCATAGTTAAATTGAATTAGTATATGTTTCAGGACAAGGCCTCCAAGGCTAGGCTTGAGAAACTTTGTGCCACGCATCGTAATGGCTAGAAAGGTTTACAAGCCTTGATCTATACATTTGTAAGTATATTTAATATGTTAAATGCTTTTATTTTTATTTCCTTGGAAAAAGTAAATGATTTCATATTAATTAGTTTAACTAGTCCATGTGCCATGTTTTGAGAGGAGGAGAAATATGGCTGCCATCCAAATAAATTTGAAAAGAATATGTTACAAAACAAAAAGTGGAACGATTTTATAATCTAGATGGAGAATGAGGTATCAATAGTTGAGTTTCAATAACTTAGTTGGATATTGTTGTGTTAATATGTCAATTTGCATCTCTTTTGTTGAGTTGTTTATTAATGTGTAGGATGAGCAAATAGAGCTCAAATCTTATGATTACAAGATGACCATTTATGTGCATGACTAAATAGTAGAAGGATGTAGATGAACTCAATTCATCTAAATTTATGCCTCTTGGCAGGAATTCCTCTTGAATCTCTAATATCAAGTGCCCAAGACTTCCCTGTAGCTTTTACCTTTCATTCTCGCCTTTCCTCTTCACTGTCAGACTCATCTCCTTTTTCCTTATCTGCATTTTTGGCTTCGGCTTCTAATTCATCCCATGTTTTACCTTCCTCCTCTTCAGAATATTCTTCTTCTTAGTCCTCCTCTAACTCCACAAGAGATTCATCTTTTGAACCTTCCTCATTTGATTTTGATTCCTCTTCTACATCAGAGGGTTTGTATTCTTGATCTGACTCTTCTAAATTATCAAAATCAGAATCACTAGCTTCTATATTCATAAATTTCCAACCACCATCTTCAATATATTTATCTAGATGATCAATAATAGTCTTCAAAATTGGCTGCTAGTTCAAGTTTATTCTACTTTCATAATACTTTATATCCATGGAGTTCAACCATTCCTTGATGCCATCAAGTGAAGATTGAGGAATGGCATACATGCAGAGTACATCCCACTTGAAGTCTTTGAAAAAAATAGCCATATCAAATGCCTTTTTCCCAAGTCCTACTCTCTCAAGGTTAACAATTCTCAATCTCACTAATAGTGATTACTAAGAAAGGTAATTCCACCAACTCTACCAAATAGTTTACCGTAGGAACAATAAAATCAGAGGCTTTGAAAGGAACTCCATGAAAACCAAGCTCTCTAAATGGTATATCAAACTCTAGTTCAAAATCTTTTAGATGAGGTTTCTCCCATAGCTCTCTTACTCACTTGACAAATTCTTGAAACTCTGACTTCTTAACATTTAAAAGATAAATGCAATGTCCTCAACACCCAGTAGAGCTATCCAAAAAGATAACTAAAAATACAAATGTGCTCCCGCACATAATGGCCTAATGGTTGGTTGTCATAGAAGTCAAACTACCAAAGTAACAACACTGATTAAGTTAACATATATGCATCATTTGCATAAAAAGCTTAAATGTGTAACAAATGTTAATCAATACATTGAATTTTAAGATGCGTTGAAATAATAGAAAAAACATGTTTTGGGGAAAATATGAGCAAAGTGGGAGAAGAAAGCATTAACCCTAATAAAATCATTTTATGTTTTTCTTGATACACCATCTGTAAGTTTTCCTTGGATGACAATATTGAATTTATATATGTTGTACCCCTTAAATGTCCTACATGTTACAAATATGGAATAACAATGCACAACTTTGTATCGAGTCCAAAGGCCAAGGCATTATAAATAAGGGTAGCCAAACTTGATAAGGATGCAGTCACTATTACATGTATTGACAATCCAGAATAGTCATGTAAAGACAACTGTCTGTGAAAACCATAATCAATCAAATTATGCACATTCAAATCTAAGTTTGAAAGCTTACATTTCAATCCATGCATCTAATTGCTTGTTGAAGATTGAGGGTGTCAACGACAAAGCTAGAATAGCTCTCCTTAAACCATAGCTAGTTTTAAAGTGCAGTATTTCCAAATTCAAATCCACTTCTCAGCTAAGGAAAGGAGGTAGGATTGTCAGGTGCTACCTCAAACAAAGAAGGCCATAGAAAACATTGACATAGAAGATCCAATAAGTGAGACAACATAGTTGTAGACCATAGATAATCAAAATTCTTACAATGCACAGATGCTTGCAATACAAACAAAAGGTGCTTACACATTGGCTGAATATATCCTCATCAAAATGACTAGAAAGAAATTTCAAATTTGTAAGTAAACTCTGACAGTCAAGAAAAACAATCATAAAAAATGGAAGTAAACTTTGGCAGACATGTAGGTGAACTTAATTCATCTGAATTTATGCCTCTTGGTAGACATCAGGATCTCCCCTCCTCAAGTTTGGACCACATCCATTACCTCCACATAAAATTGGACATCCTTGGTCTTCTTGGTTCCCACACCATGATATGGTTATGCAAATGAAAATGAAGCAAAGTAATCATCTCCTTCTCCACTGGCTAGAAGAATGCATGCTTAATGTTTTGATACATGATATTATCTCTCTCTTCTGCTCTCATGGTTGAATACTGAAATCCATTATGGTGGGCCTCCAGAGTTCCAGTCATCTTTCATCCTCTTCCACCAAATTCTAGCCTAATCCACGCATCTTCTAGCCTAATTGGCTTTGTTTTTTAAAGTTGAGGTTTCTCCTGAGTCACCAGTGTAGCTCTCTCTGCCTTTTCAGACTCTTTCATTGCTACAGATCGTCTTTGGTATTTAATCATTTGTACCACATGGTTGATGTGCTTTGAATCCTTGCATCTAAAGTAAATTTCCTTAACATAAATACTGCTAGGGAATTTCAATGTTTCCATTGTAGTTGGCATTAAATCCGGTACCTACAACATTGAAAATTATCCTTATATAAGAATTCCCTCCATCTTGTTGGCTTGTAACACTCTTGATGGTGGCTACATGAAATCTGATTTTGATTCCTCTTCTACATCAGAGGGTTCATATCCTTGATTTGACTCTTCTGAATTATTAGAATTAGAATCACTAGCTTCCATATTCAAAAATTCCCAACCACTATCTTCAATAAATTTATCTAGATCATCAGTAATACTCTTCAAAATTAGCCGACAGTTCAAGTGCATTTTGCTTTCATAATACTTTATATCCATGGAGTTCAGCCATTCCTTGATTCCATCAAGTGAAGATTGAGGAATGGTGTCAATGCGGAGTATATCCTGCTTGAATTCTTTGAAAACAATAGCCATATCAAATTCCTTTTTCCCAAGTCCAACTCTCTCAAGGTTAACAATCTCAATCTCACTAATAGTGATTACTAAGAAAGGTAATTCCACCAACTCTACCAAACAGTTTACCGTAGGAACAATAAAAGTAGAGGCTTTGAAAGGAACTCCATGAAAACCAAGCTCTCTAAATGGTATATTAAACTCTAGTTCAAAATCTTTTAGATGAGGCTACTCCCATAGCTCTCTTACTCGCTTGACAAATCCTTGAAACTTTGTATTGATTTTATTTTTCTTGTCCCTCTCTTGTTGTTCTTCCTCAATTTCATCAGGATCATACATTTACCTTCTTGCCCCTCCTAAATTTTGGACCACATCCATTACCTCCACATAAAACTAGACATCCTTGGTCTTCTTGGTTCCCACACCGTGATATGGTTATGCAAATGAAAATGAAGCAAAGTAATCATCTCCTTCTCTGTTGGCTAGAAGAATGCATGCTTAATGTTTTGATACATGATATCAGTTGTCTCTTCTGCTCTCATGGTTGAATACTAAAATTCATTATAGTAGGCCTCCAGAGTTCCAATCATCTTTCTTCCTCTTCCACCAAATGCTAGCCTGATCCACAAGTCTACCAACCTAATTGGATTTGTTTTTTAAAGCTGAAGTTTCTCCTGACTCACCAGTATTAGTTGTTTTTTTTTTTGAAATTTTATTATGGTATGTGCACTTTGCTATAGTGTAATATGATTATGGTTTCATCTCATATGTTGTAATATTAGATATATAGCAGAAAAATAAATTATTGCATGAAATAAATAATAACTTTCATTTTAAATGTTTTTTTGTAGAACATAGGTCCTCCAGAAGATCAAGATGATCCTCAACATGATATAGATCCACAAAATATTGGTTTTTCTGGTACAAATCACATGGTAGAAGATGATGATGATGCAAATACGGAAGACACCGATGACGATGACGAAGCCGACAACGATGATCATGATCATGATGGTAATGACGATGATGAGATAGTTGGTGATAGTAACCAGTGACATTCATGATCATATATGCTACATCATGGATCATTGTTGATATATCGTTATGATGAATCTTTTCATGGTTACTATCATATGTATCATCTTCACGGCCTACAATACTATATTGTTGAGTTGTATCATATTGACATGTACCATTTTCACTATATCATTTGGACATGTATCATCTTGACTTGTATCAATTTGAGTTACATAATTTATCAATTTTATTTATATCATTTGTACATGTATCATTTTGACATGTTTTTGATGTACTGGCATATTTGATTTTCACTTGTTTTAGTTATATATGATGATGATCTTATCAATAATGACTTGTCAAGTTATATATATTAGAAGTGGTTGATGATTTTTGGATGGATGATTTACTGCTCAGGATGGGTGTTGTCAAATTCAATTATAGATATTTCACTCACTTGTTTTAATTATAGATGATGATCATGTTACAATAATTATATTGTTATTTAATCATATGAGTTAAATAATTAAATTACTTACTCTATAATCATGAGTTATTTAAGAGGCATGATATATTTAACTAATTAAATTGGAATAAATCATATTAAATTAATAAATGGAAGCAAAACAAGAAGCATTTTTAGAAGAAAAAAAGGAAGCAAAAATGGAAGCCAAACTAGAAGCAAACCAAAAGCAATCTTGGAAGCAAAACTGGAAGCAAAACTAGAAGCAAAATTAGAAGAAAAATTGGAAGCAAAATAAGAAGCAAACTAGGAAGCAAAACTGGAAGCAAAATTAGAAGCAAACTTGGAAGAAAAATCAGAAGCAAAAATGGAAGCAAGACTAAAAGAAAACTTGGAAGCAAAACCAAAAGCAAAACTGGAAGCAAAACCAAAAGCAAACTTGGAAGCAAAACCAGAAGCAAAACAGGAAGCAAAATTGGAAGGAAAATTGGAAGCAAACCCAGAAGAAAAATTGGAAGAAAAATTGGAAGCAAACCTGGGGGCAAAACTGGATGCAAAACTGGAAGCAAACCCTAAAGCAAAGCTAGAAGCAAAAATGGGAGTAGACATGGAAGCAAAATCGGAAGCCAAATTGGGCACCAATTTCAGCGCAATTTCCAACGTTACTTCTTAGTGCTATTTTAGGCGCTAATGGAGGCGCTATGATTTTATGGCGCTAAATCCAATGCTAAGTTTGGCACTAAAGTTGGCATAAAATCCGATGTCAAGAAAACCATGCCTATTTATGCCGAGTTTAGCGCTAGCCAAATTGTTTAATTCATGACTCAAAGTACACTAAAATCTAGCACTAAAGTTGGTGCTAATTGTCTATTGTGTTGTTGTGTCTCCTAGTAATAAACTCACTTTATTATCCTAAGCAAGCTTTATAAAGTGTAGGAAAAACTGAAGAGTAAGGGAAAATAAATTAACCCACTAGGAAAATAAAAACCTACACTAACACCCCCCTTAAGCACAACTTAGGAGGATGTAAAAGATGATGGATCCTAGAAAATGAGGCCATGTTAGGTACCCATGTACATATTAGATTCCCCCCAAAGAAGAAGAAGCCCCACACAAATAGAGATAGAACACCCCTCCATAATAGAGAGAGAAGAAAAGGACTAAGTAGCCTCCAAAGAGGACACCAACAGCACCCCAAGCAAAGCTCGCAAATGAAGGAACTTGTTCTCAGTGAATGTGATGGGGAGACTTACCTTTCAAGAGCACTCTTGCTCTTCCCAAGACCTATTCTCTAGTCTTCCTAGGGTATTCCTCTCTACCCTATTCAGGTATCTCTCCTAAACCCCTCTCACCTCATAAGACTCTCCACCAATTGCAAATTCTTCTCCATTACACTCAATTCGCCACTAGGCTTCCCTGGGCTCCAAACTGACCCAAAGTGTCCTAACCACTCCAGGGGCTAGGAAATGATATTCTACTGTCTCTTTGTTGATTTGACACCTCACTAATCCATCTCATTGGATTCTTTCACCATTCTCCCATCGCTTTCTTGAAAAGCTCCATTTTAGGCCTTGTAGCCTTTTGCCCCAACTAGGCCTCCTAGAACCCATTTTCTTGGATTTTATCAAAAACGGTCTTAACAACCCCCAAATATTTTTTGATATTATTTCTAGTGGTACCCTATGCCTCAATATTTACCAGGTTTAAGGTCTCCCAAGTGGCCGTTCATATGACTGTTCTCATACCTCCCTAATTTCAAGCGTTTCAAGGGTATTAGCTCCTTTTCCCAACTTTGAGGGCTTCAATGACCTCCTCAACTCTCCTCCTTGCACACACATGTCTAGAATACATGTTCCCACACTCCCATGCTCTTTATTGGCACAAAACAATCCATTTAGTATCTTTCTTTACTGTTGTCCTCTCCAAGCCACTAGCCAGAATGCACTTGCACTCGCCTAGTGCTTGATAGTTTCTTCACTTCCCCTACAAACAAAGACTCCTAAACCCGTATGTACATTATTTACATAGTCCCCAGCTTGATTCCAATTTTTCATGAGAGGAAATCCATGAGAATTCAAGTGGGACTCATTATTCACAAAACTGGCCCAAACCGGCAGTGAGTCCAAAAACCCAAAAACTTGCAAAACCTTAACCAGTTGGTATAAATGACTAATCTAATGCTAGTTACAGTAATTAAATGACACAAATGAAACACTAAAAGCATCATATTATTCCTTTCAATCCATTCTTGACTGGATGAAGGCTCAAACACAAAAATGCACTCAAAAGTTGTTGAATTCCAATCACACAAAAATGCTCTCCATGTCTCAATTCATGAAAATGAACTTCCAACCCAGGTATTAGGGTTTAGATGACCTTATATACCTTTCTCCCACATTCTAGGACCCTTGGGTCGGACTTAGAACAACATTAATGCCATTTTTCAACTTTTAGGCCAAATTGCCAAGGCAACATTACCAAAATGCTCAAATTGCCAAGATTTGTCTAGGAACTCATAAATTTCAAAATTCTAAGCCAAACCTACCCTAAAAAACTCTCAAAAAAAACCTAGGGACTTTATATCATAGTCTTTATTCCCTTGGTGGTTGGCTAGAACCACCTACAAGCCAAAAATCACTAAAATCTTCCAAAAGACCTTAAGGTGCTCCTGCACCATTCTCCCCCTGCAACAAAGAGGTTAAGGAACCTATGATGTCAAGAGTTCCTCACTAATTCCATGCTTCTTAAAGTCACCTTCTGCTATCCAAGTAGCCTTTGACTCTGGTTGATGTCTCCACTTCACTAGGTGCTCCATGTATGTCTTGTGCCTAGTCTTCTTCTTCACCCTTGAGTCTAGAATCTTGTCCACTTGTGGGATGATCTGATCTGGTACCTTGAGTGCTTCCACATCCTTGTTTATCTCAGCATTGTACTGTTCTTCATCCATTTCTGGTCCTTTATACTTCACCAAGTCCTTCACATTGAAGATAGGAGAAATAGACATCTCCTTGGGTAACTCCACCTTGTATGCATTTGACCCATACTTAGCCAACACTTTACATGGCCCTATCCTTTTCATCTGCAGCTTGCTTGGTATGCCTTTCTGTAACCTTGCCTTGTTCAAGTATACCATCACCAAATCACCTATCTCAAATTGTAATTCTCTTCTCCCTTCATCTCTCTTAGCCTTCAATTTTTGATTAGCCTCTATCAATGTCCTCTTTACCTACTCATGAACCTCTCTCATTGACTGAGAAAAATTATCAGCATTTCCACTAATCCCTTCATATCCTTGTAGATCCCTAAGCTCAAGTACACCACTTGGATGTAAGCCATATACTATTTCAAATGGACTCTTACCCGTTGTTCTATTTGTGCTATCATTGTAAGCAAATTCAGCTTGTGGAATCATTTGTTCCCATCCTTGTCCATACTCCTTAGTTAAGCATCTCAACAAGTTTCCAAGTACCCTATTGATCACCTCTTTCTGTCCATCTGTTTGAGGATGATATGTTGAGCTATGAGGCAAGTTGGTTCCTAGCCTCTTCCAAAGAGTTTTCCAAAAGTGTCCCATAAACTTCACATCTCTGTCTGAAACTATGCTCTTTGGCAACCCATGTATCCTCACTATCTCTTTGAAGAATAGGTGTGCAATGTGACTAGCATCATGTGTTGTTTTGCATGGTATGAAATGGCTCATCTTGTTGAATCTATCCACTACAACAAACACACTATCCAAACCAGTTGGTGTCCTAGGTAGACCTACTATGAAGTCCATGCTTATGCATTCCCATGGTCTATTTGGGATGGGTAATGGCTGATAAAGACCTGCATTTTTTTATGTTCCCTTTGCCTTTTGACACACTCCACATTGCTCTACATACCTTCTTACATCTCTTTGCATCTTAGGCCACCAATAGAACATCTCCACTAAGTCTAGTGTCTTGTTCAAACCAAAGTGACCACTCAAACTGCCATTATGCTTTTCTTGGATTAGATTCTCCCTCGTGGAACCTCTAGGAACACACAATTTCTTCCCCCTAAACAATAAACCATTCTGCAAAGTGTAATCAGCATATTCACTTTGAAAATGATTCTCAAAATCAGTACATACCTTGTATATTTCTGAGAAATCAAAATCTCCTTCATAGGTCTATGAATCCTTCAACCCCTGTGCTTTGTAGTTGTATCTCTTGGACAGTAAGCAACCTCCTACTAAGAGCATCAACAACCTTGTTGTTAACCCCCTTCTTATGCTTGATGGTAAAAGTGTATGACTGCAAAAACTCCATCCACTTGATATGCCTCAAACTGAGCTTCTCTTGAGTGTTGATGTAACTTAAGGCCTGATTGTCGATGTATACCACAAATTCTTTTGGCAATAGGTAGTGCCTCCACTTCTTAAGATTTTGCACTAAAGCATACAACTCTAATTCAAAGGATGAGTACCTATACTTTGTTTCATTCAACCTTTCACTAAAGAATGCCACTGGCCTGCCTTCTTGGCTTAGGACAGCTTCTACTGCTATGTTACTTACATCACATTCTACTATGAATGGTTTGTCAAAACTTGGTAAAACTAAGATAGGTTGGGTAGCTATCTCCCTCTTCAACCTTTCAAATCCTTCATTGGCTTCTTTGGTCCACACAAACTTTGTTTTCAGTCCTCCTTTGATGGTGTCAAGAACCGGTGCACAAATTTCACTAAACCTTCTCACAAATATCCTATAGAACTGAGCTAATCCATGGAAACTCCTAACTTTTGTCCCTGTCTTTGGAGTAGGCCAGGTGAGAATGGCTTCAACCTTGCTTTTATCCATCTTCAAGTTCCCTTGGGATACTACAAATCCTAGATAGACCAATTCTTTCTTCATGAACTCACTCTTCTCAAGGTTTATGGTGAGCTTCTCCTCTTGAAGTTTTCTCAACACAAGTTCTAGGTGCTTCATATGTTCTCCTTTTGTTTTGCTAAAGATGAGGATATCATCTAGGTATACAACCACAAAGACTCCTATGTAGTCCTTCAAGACCTCATTCATCACCCTCATAAAAGTGCTAGGTGCATTTGTAAGCCCGAATGACATCACTAACCATTCATACAACCCTTCTGTGGTTTTAAATGTTGACTTCCATTCATCTCCTTCTTTCATCCTAATCTGATAATAGCCACTTTTCAAATCAATTTTGGAATAGAACTTAGCACCCCCTAAACAGTCCATTAGATCTTATATCCTAGGAATAGGAAACCTATATCTAATGGTTATCCTATTTATGGCACTAGAATTAGTACACATCCTCCACTTGTCTCCCTTCTTAGGTGCCAACACAACTGGAACAACACATGGACTTATGCTCTTTCTGATCAGCCCTTGGTCCAAAAGTTCTTGAACTTGCCTTGCTATCTCCTTATTCTGCTCCAGTTTCATCTTGTATGCAGCCTTGTTAGGTAGTGTTGCTCCTGGTATAAAGTCTATTTGATGACTAATTGCTCTCTTGGGTGGTAGTGTAGCTGGTGTACCTTCACAAATGATGTCCCTAAACTGATCCAACAATCACTTCACTTCTGCTATCATAGGTAGCTGATTAGATAACTCCTCTTCCTTTGGCTTCAACATGATTGCATATGCATCTCCTTCTTCCTCCTTTATTTCCTTTAGGAATCCCTTTCCACTCATCAAAAGTTCACTAGTTTCTTCCTTTTCCACTGTGTTTTCTTCTATCAAAGACTGAATTTTATAAGTCACTCCATCCTTCTTGAATGAGTACTTATTTTCCTTGCCATGGTGTACTGCCTCCCTGTCATATTTCCATGGTCTGGGAAGCAGCAAATGGCATGCATCCATTGGTAACACATCACATAGTATCTTGTCTTGATACTTTCCTATAGCAAACTCAACCCAAACTTGTTCATTAACCAATATATTTTTCCCTTTGTTCAACCAAGTAACCTTGTAAGGACACACATGGGGTATCTTGATGAGTTTCAACTTTTGTACTGCCTCCTCTGAGATGACATTATCAGTTGATCCTGAGTCTATGATGACCTTGAAAACCTTACCTTGTATCTTGCACTTGACTCTAAAAAGAGCTCTCCTTTGTTTGTGTTCATCCTCGGTAGGTGCTTTGATCAAAATCCTTCTTAACATGAGTTGTTCTCCTTTCTCTGAATCCAAACTTACTTTTGAGTTTTTAGAGCAGTCCTCTTCTTGGACATATGTAATCTTCCTCTCACCTTGTGAAGATGCTGGCTTTTCTGGACACCTATAAGCCGAATGACCCAACTGTCCACAATTGTAGCATTTCATGGAAGAAAAGTGTGAACTTCTCCCAAAACTTCCTGATCTGCCTCTTCCACCATTGTTAGAGCTTCTACCTCTATATCCTCCTCAATTATTTGCCTCATGGGATTTTTCTCCAACCTTGGAATCCCCTTGACCTTTTTTCTCATGGCTTCTTCCACCAAAACCTCCTCTATGTCCACCTCTAGAGTCTCTACCTCTTCCTTTACCTCTAGTATTGGAATCTTGTTTCTTTTTCAGTTTCTCTTCCACCTTAATAGCCATTTGATAGCAGCTATGGAGGGTAGTAAGTGTGAAAAGACTCAAATCCTCTTGTATGTTCCATCTAAGACTATTTAGATACCTAGCAACCTTGATGCTTTCAACTTCTTGCACTCTAGATCTAAGGCTTAGTTTTTGGAACTCCTCTATATATGTAGCTACATCTAGGTCTCTTTGTTTGAGATTTTTTCTCTTCTTGTGCAATTGAATATCATAGTCTTCAAGTAGATAGTTCTCCTTCACTTTAGCCACCATAGTTTTCCAACTTCCTATGGGTTTCTTTCCTTCCTTCTCTCTTTCTTCTTGTAGAAACTTCCACCAAGTTAGTGCTTGTCCTCTTAGCCTTGATTTGGCTATCTTCACCTTTGTGCCTCTGTAATCCCATCACATTCAAAGTGATTCTCCATTCCCTCAATCCATTCCATAACCAACTATGCATCCATTCTTCCTATGAACACAGGGATACCTTCAAGTGCCTTGCCACTCAAAGCCTTCAATGCTTTGAGGAAGGGTTCCTCTGCTAATGGAGGGTCAGGTTTTGGTTCTATTTCTTCCTCTATTTGATTCTTACCCTTATCTTTATCCTCTCCTAATTGTACCTTCATTTTGCTTGCAGTCTTTACCACCTCTTCTAGTTTGTGCTTCATCTCTTCCATAGCCTCTTCAAGATGCTTATTCTTTTATTTTTTCTCTATCAGGTCTCTAGATAGCTCTGCATTGGTCACCATGGTGTTCTCTCCTATGGATTCACTTCTTTCTCACATTCACTTCTCAATTCCCAAGCCTTGTATGGCTCTGATACCAATTTGATGGGGAGACTTACCTTTCAAGAGCACTCTTGCTCTTCCCAAGACCTATTCTCTAGTCTTCCTAGGGTATTCCTCTCTACCCTATTTATGGATATCTCCTAAACCCCTCTCACCTCATAAGACTCTCCACCAATTTCAAATTCTTCTCCATTACTCTCAATTTGCCACTAGGCTTCCCTGGGCTCCAAACTGACCCAAAGTTTCCTAACCACTCCAGGGGCTAGGAAAGGCTATTCTACTATCTCTTTTTTTATTTTACACCTCACTAATCCATCTCATTTTATTCTTTCACCATTCTCCCATCGCTTTCTTAAAAAACTCCATTTTAGGCCTTGTAGCCTTTTGCCCCAACTAGGCCTCCTAGAACCCGTTTTCTTGAATTTTCTCAAAAACGGTCTTAACAACCCCAAAATATTTTTTGATATTCTTTCTATTGGTACCCTAGGCTTCAATATTTACCAGGTGTAAGGTCTCCCAAGTGGCTGTTCATATGACTATCCTCATACCTCCCTAATTTTAAGGGTTTCAAGGGTTTTAGCTCCTTTTACCAACTTTGAGGGCTTCAATGACCTCCTCAACTCTCCTCCTTGCACAAACATGTCTGGAATACATGTTCCCACACTCCCATGCTCTTTATTGGCACAAACCAATCCATTTAGCAGCTTTCTTTAATGTTGTCCTCTTCAAGCCACTAGCCAGAATGCACTTGCACTCGCCTAGTGCTTGATAGTTTCTTCACTTCCCCTACAAAAAAAGACTCCTAAACCCATATGTACATTATTTACATAGTCCCAAGATTTATTCCAAGTTTCCATGAGAGGAAAGCCACGGGGATTCAAGTGGGACTCATTATTCACAAAACTGGCCCAAACCGGCAGTGAGTCCAAAAACCCAAAACTTGCAAAACCTTAACCAGTTGGTCTAAATGACTAATCTAATGCTAGGTACAGTAATTAAATGACAAAAATGAAACACTAAAAGCATCAGATTAGTCCTTTCAAAACATTCTTGACTGGATGAAGGCTCAAACACAAAAATGCACTCAAAAGTTGTTGAATTCCAATCACACAAAAATGCTCTCCAAGTCTCAATTCATGAAAATGAACTTCCAACCTAGGTATTATGGTTTGGATGACCTTATATACCTTTCTCCCATGTGCTAGGACCCTTGGATCGGACTTAGAACAACATTAATGCTGTTTTTCAACTTTTAGGCCAAATTGCCAAGGCAACATTGCCAAAATGCTCAAATTGCCAAGATTTGTCTAGGAACTCATAAAGTTCAAGACTCTAAGCCAAACCTACCCTAACACACTCTCAAAAAAAACCTAGGGACTTTATATCATATTCCTTATTCCCTTCGTGGTTGGATAGAACCACCTACAAGCCAAAAATCACTAAAATCTTCCAAAAGACCTTAGGGTGCTCCTGCAATAGAATGGTTTGGTGAAGATGTCTGCAGTCCAATCTCATGTTGGATAGTACTTGAGATCAATGATCTTTGAATGATTCAACCGAATATAGTGCATATGGATCTCGATGTACTTGGTCTAGTGATGATGGATTGGATTGCGAGAGATTTGAACTGCACTATGGTTGTCACAATAGATGATTGTGGGCTTCTAGAAGGGAATGTGAAACTTAGTGAGAATGTTCTGAACCCTTATGGCCTTATTAGTAGCATTAATTTCTCCTCAATACTCATCCTTTGTAGATGAAATAGAAATAGAAAATTTCTTCTTGCTCGACTAACAAACTAGAGTAGAACCAAGGGAGAAGCAATACCCTAAAGTAGACCTGTGATCCTAAGAATCACCTACCTAATTTAAATTTGTGTGTCCCACTAAGTCAAAATCCATGCCCACTGCATAATGAATCCCATAATTATGGGTACCTTTGATGTAGTGAAGAATTTTCTTAGTTGCTTTCTAGTGTAGCTCATGTGGCTCCTACATGAATCAAGAGACCATGCCTACTACATATGAAATATTGGGCCTACTATGAATCAGATAGATGAGACTACCAACAAGTTGTCGATACAAATTTCCATCAACCAAGGGTGAAGAATACTTAGCCTCAAATTTGAACCCTGACAAGAATGGAGTCAATGCAAGCTTACAATCAGCCATGTGAAATCTTTGGAGCATGTCAAATGTGTACTTAGACTATGCAGGAGTGATACTTGAGGAAGACTGAGTAATCTCAATCCCTAAGAAGTAGTGCAACAAGCCCAAGTCTGACATCAAAAATTGATCATGAAGGGAAGCTTTCACTACCCAAATGGTGGATGAGTGATGCCATGTGATCAACAAGTCATCAACATAGAGAACCAAGAGGGTGTGAGTATCATCCTGATACAATATGTAGATATTAGGATTAGAATGGAATTGATTGAAAATAACTATCATAAGGAAGGATCCCATCTTGGTGTACCAAGCTTGAGGGGCCTATTTGAGTCCATATAGAGACATTCGAAGATGGCACACAAGTGAAGAATCTTGAACAAACCCTTTTGGTTGCTCCATGCATATCTCCTCTTAAAGATCACCATGAAGAAAAGCACTCTTCACATCCATTTTTTGAACATCCCATATATTTTTTGCAACTATAACAAAAAAAGGTTAGATGGAATTCATTTTGGCAGCTAGTGCAAAAGTCTCAGAGTAGTCAATCTCTGGAACTTGGGAGAATCCTTTGGAAACCAAGCGATCCTTATGCTTGTCAACCGACCCATCTACTACATATTTTTTTCAATAGAACCACTTGCATCAAACAAGTTTCCTTCCCTTAGGAAGTGGGACAAGATCCCAAGTGTGGTTCCTCTCCAAGGAACTGAACTCTTCCTGCATGGTTGCATCCCACTCGGGGACACCAAAAGCTTCCTAAAAATTTTGTGGATCAAAAGTTGAAGTAAGGAAGAGATGTGGAGCATCCTGAAACTATGATCTTTTTCTCCTGTGATTTGAAGGATCCCATACCCAATCACCTATTGAATGCAATGTCTAACAAGCCCAAAGAGGCCCTACAACTAGAGAAGGAGGAGAATCATCATCCTCTGAAGATGAATTGTGTGCATCCTCGTGATCACTATCATCATCTGAAGTGGAGAAAGAATAATCCTCATCATGATCTGAAGTATGATGCACATCTAAATAACTATCATCATGATACAAGGACTCCAAAATGATGGTGGTAGGAGAAGTGTCGAGAGAAGGAATGGAAGTACTCTCCTCAACTGAACACTCCTTTCAATAAACAACTCATGTGTGGTAGGATGAAGAAGCCTATAGCCTTTGACATTATTTGGGTAATCAACGATATGCAAGGCTTGCTTTGCAGATCCATAGCCTTGCATTTCTCTACTAGAATGTGTCTCATACACTAAATCCAAACACTTGAAAGTGCTTAACTGATGGTTTCTGATTGGTCCAAGATTGAAAAGGAGATACCCCCTTCATAGCTTTATGGGGAACATGGTTCTAGATATAACACGCATAGTTAATGGCTTCTCCCTAGAACGGTGGTACGAAATACTTGGAGTGAATCATACAATTAGCCATCTCTTTCAAGGACCGACTCTTTTATTTTACAACTCCATTCTGTTGAGGACTATAGGGGACTGTATGTTGCAAATCAATACCATTTGAAGCACAGTACTATACAAACTTGTGGTTGACGTATTCCCCCCATTATCTGTACAGAAAAAATTGATAGATTTTCTAGTTTGTTTCTCTACAAAATCCTTGTACTCCAAGAATGGATCAAAAACTTAAAAAAATTATTTGAGAAAGTATAGAATGGTGTACTTGAATAAATCATCAATGAATGTCAAAACATATTGGGATCTGCTGAAAGATGGTTGTGGAAACGGCCTTGTTAGATCACTATGTACCAAATCCAAAATATGTGAGGCTCTCCAAGTTTTACCTTTGTCAAACTTCTCTTGAGGATGCTTGCCAAGAATGCAACCATGAAAAACACCTTTATAAAAGTGAATTGTAGGAAATCCTATAACCATGTCCTATTTGTTGAGTTGCTGCAAGTAGCAGTAGTTCAAGTGGCCAAATCGTTGATGCCACAAATTAATCACATCATCTGAATGAGTGCTCATAGAAAAATCAAAGGAGGATTAGGAACAAAGTGAGAGAACAAATAAAGTCAAGACTAATGTTCTACTCTCCCAACTGCAATTGTATAATCATTCAGCATCTCATGAATCACCACTGAATCAAGAATAATCTCAACTCTCTTGCTTGTACCTATGTAAATGATTTGATAGATAGATAGGAGATTAGTTGATAATGAGGGTACACAAATAATGTCCTAAAATGTGCCATCCCCCATATCAATATACCCTCTCCCACATACCTCAAGTGGAGTGTCATCAGCCATCAAAATGGAAGGCATAGTATATGGCTCCATAGATTCAATTTCATCTTCAGCTGAAGCCATGTGGTGTGAAGCACCCAAATCAAGAACCTGTGTGGATAGTGGAGAAGAAATTGCTACAAGGGCTTTTCCCTTTCATTTCCCCTTGTTGTCTTTGGCTTTGTGAGAACCCTCTTTTGAACTATGTTTGATGGAATCAGGAACATTGAGATTATTCTTCTCAAGAATGTGTTTGAAATGATCAACTTGTTTCTTCAAACATTTTTGCTCATCATGACCAAGTTTCTTGCAATAGGCACATTTTACCCTCTCTTAGGCTTTTCACCCTTTGAAGATGAGGTTTCATTACTTTATTTTGGAGTAACTGATTTCTAATTCTTCTTCTCTTTGTTATTCTTTTGTTTCTTATCCTTATTACTACTTTTTCATATGTGTTCATTTGTGCCAAGGTTGGCACCCAATGCATGAGACTTAGAAGACTTAAGACTGCCCATCTGAATTAGTTTATCTTGCTCCCATGTGAGAGAAGTAGCAAAATCATCCAAAGATGGCATCTTGAATTAAGAGCCAAGTTCATCCTTAGTAGCATAGAAGGTAGGAAATAATATTGAATATTCAGAACTTAGCTTTGAGAGAATACTTAGAATCAATTGTTCATCTTTCTTATCAATTCCACATTGTTGTAGTTGTAGCCTTAGTGATTTCATTTTGGTGAAGAAATTTTGAATTGTGTTGAATTTTCCTGGATTTAAACTGATTAGTTTATTCTCCAACATATGCCCCTCATAGAATCTTGTTTTCCAAAAAGAGATTCTAGCTTTTTCCATATTTCATTTCGAGTATTTAAAGATTCAATATGAAAGAGTAAATCAGGAGATATAGACACACACAAT
This sequence comes from Sequoia sempervirens, assembly GCA_007258455.2. Taxonomy (NCBI): domain Eukaryota; kingdom Viridiplantae; phylum Streptophyta; class Pinopsida; order Cupressales; family Cupressaceae; genus Sequoia; species Sequoia sempervirens. The sequence continues at coordinate 23,002,625 of VDFB02109042.1, forward strand.
TCTCCATATGCTTTATCACATTTGTTAAACCACTCAAGCTTATCTTCATCTTTAGTTGGTTCAATTTCTAGTCCCATTAATACTCTATGCAAACCAAGTCTTCTTAAGTGAATATCTATTTTTTATTTCCACTCAAAATAGTTGTATGTGGTTAGAATATGAACTATTGTTGATGTCATGATAAAGAAATGCAAAAGGAAATGTGGAAAGAAAGTGAACACAAAAATTCCAAGAACACCCCCACCCTTTTCACTAGTATCAAAGATCACTCCCCCAAATATTATAAGGTTGGAACTTTATAATTCAGTGCATTTACAAAGCTTTTTCCAAGATACAATGCTCAGTAGGCTCAAAATAGCCAAAATTACAAATTATGATACAAAATGAACTTGAGACAAAATATGGAAAAATTATCTTTATGGTTGTGTAGTGCTCTCCAAGACCTTTCCAACACCTACCTTTTTTCTAAAAAATGGAGCACCGGGGTGAAAGTTAAGGCCTTTTGAAGAAATTTGCACCAAATAGCTTCAACCTACAATATCTAGTAGAAAATGGAAAAAATTGTTTTCAATACCTCAATGGATGGAAAGTACTTGCCTCCATCTTTTTGTTGATATCTTGTTTGTAGAAAATGGGTGTTGTGGCGAAAAGTTATGAATTTTTTTTTAAATGGCTAAACTTAGCCTACAATGATGACCCTCCCAGCAAAAGAAAAAATTTCCAAAAATAAAATTCATCTAAAATAGAAAAAAAAAATATGAGAATAGGGGTTTTGGGGCCTTTTGAATGCAATTACAAGGTCTATTTGGGCTGAAAATGCTTCATTAAAAAGTTGTTTGCCATATTTGAGCTTGAAACCCCTCGCTTACAACTATGTCAAATGATCTCCAATTTGGAAGAAATAAAAGCCAATCCTGACTTGCATGAGCCTTATGGAAATATTGGAACAATAAAAAATGCTGACAGTATAACCAAAAATGTTGCAATCGCTGGATCTCACAAAACACATATACAATATGAAGAGGTTATTAGACCTTTACAAATCCTTTTTGATTCTCCAAATCATTCAAAATGCAAGAGAAGAGTATATGGGAATTTACAAGATCTTTACAAGAAACTCAATCTCTTAATCAAGAATCTATGAACTTAGATTTCTCTAAACAAAAGCTTTGATACCATGTAAGAAATCTAAAATGGATTGAATAACTCAAGGAACTTTTTAAGAGAAAATCAAAGTTACATAAACTAGAAACACATAAGAATGCAAACCAGGACTCTCAAAGATTTTGCAATGTTGATGTGATAATATTGCATCAAGAGCTTCTAAGATGAAAAGATACAATGCAAAATACTACAAGAAGATGCAAATACAAGGTATTTTGTTTATATAGAACTTAGGAGAGGAGGTATATAGGTGGAAAATCTAACCAATAGGAATCAACTAGAAAAAGTGGAGATGAACCACCAAAAGTGGAGGATGCCACCAAAGTGGAAAGTGTTCCACCCTTTAAGGAATGGGACACCACATCACTTATCTCCTAGTAATAAACTCACTTTATTATCCTATGCAAGCTTAATAAAGTGTAGGAAAAACCTAGGACTAAGGGAAAAGAATTTAACCCACTAGGAAAATAAAAACCTACACTGGAACAATTTGAAGAAATAACCCGGTTCATGGATTCTATCTTAGAACTATCTTTCCAGTGCCTACAAAAAATATAAAATCCATTTAGTACATCAAAATTATAAGCATTTTTGTGAAGGTAAGTTTGTATTTTTTAAAATCGCAAAGAGAAAATACAAGAAATTTGGCCAAGTGATTAAACCTTTCTAAACCATTTTTTTAACTAGAAAAACCTATAAAAATAACTATTAGTAGAATTTAATTTGTGTAGTAGCCAAAACATAGTCCAAAAAAATTAAATTCATACAAATGTATGAATTAACTAAGAAAATTCCTAAAAAGTATATTTTTAAGTCTAGAATATTATCCTACACCAATATGGACTATTATATATAAAAATTTGTTTCTTGGTTCTTCCAAATACAACCATGATTTATTTTGTCCTAAGAGGCTCCTATAATTTGATTTTTGAAACTTCTTGAAAACACTTGCAACTTACAAGACAAGAAATGAAAAAAAACACACTCATAGACAACAAAAGTTTGAGGTTATCATGTTCATTTCAGGTCCACCAAAATTTAAGAATTGAAATATATATATATAAACAACTCAAAAAATAAAATCTTATTTTTATTTATCGATCCCACTACAAACCTTGAAAAGAATTGATGTTGATTTGCCTTGGAGGTATGTGGATACTAAATCTCAGCAACATAACACTTTGATATTGATTGATGATAGATTTCAACAGAATGGATTTGCATAATATGTGATATCTAAAATCAATGAATGATTGATCCTATTTATAGAATTTTCAGTGAAAAATCAACTAGGAGATAAGGATGAGAATGAAGACTTCAATTAACTAAACTGACTCTAGAGTCAACTCACCTACAAAATAGAAATTTTCTATTTTGAATTGATCAGAGAATAACAATGGATTATTTGATTTGATTATTGGATAAATATCAGGAATAACTTTTCATTTGAGGACTGGTTGATTGATGGATGAAGATGAGGTTTCTAAAATGAAGAAGACGTAACCTATGTGAGATTATTGAGTCTCTAAATGGAGACTAAGTTAACTAATTAGTGATGATGGATTTGAAAAATGATTTGAAAATGGATAATTATATTACATTTAATTAAATAATAAAATATTATTTAACTAAATGGATACTAGGATTAAATAAGAAAATTATTTAATAAATGGTATATGTGATGTGATAAATGATTATTAATGGATAATTAATTTGATGATTAATAAATAGTTAAATAATGAATGCAATTAATGATTTAAGCAATGATGTAATGATAATTAGGGTTGATTATTAGGAGAAATATTTTTAGAGTCTACAAAATCAAAGGACAAAAACTAGGCATGAGGATCAACACCCTTTGAGCTAGAGAAATGACTTCATATGAAGGTCAATAGACAACTTCATTTTTACGAGTTGTATTTGCATCACATTAAGTACATTGGTAGACTATTATAATAAAATTATAGAGTATTTTCTATTGTTGTAGTCATTATACTAGCTATTGTTACAATTATTATCTATTATACTTGTCATCTAATTAAATATAATATTCAAACTTTCTTTTGGCCCTAAAATTTTTTAAAAAAAGGTTTCTTTATTTTATTAAATTTGAGTTATTAATATTTTATAAACTCATGATGAAAAATATTTTTCTCACATTAGGGTTTAATATTAAAATTGAAATTAAATTGTTAGAGTTAAATATTAGGGTTTTTAAAGTAAAATTTTGGGTTAATTATGTTAGAATCACCAATGGACTCAAGCTCCCAAGATCACTTGCAATACCAAAACATATCATCCAAAAGAGAGCAATAAGAGAGAAATATTTCCTAATTATGGGTAGAATGGATTGATTTAAGATTAAAGAATGTGCATATGATGCCTTTCTTATATATGCAAGGTTGAGAGATATGACTAGACAAGATTGTGACAAGTGTCTTAATTCTATGCAATAAGATAACTCTAAGATAAAATAAGATCACATGACTACTTAAAGAATTCTATAAATATTCTTAAATCCCTAAGTAAAATTAACATGTCAACATGTGTGAATAAGACCTACTAGATGAACTAGTTAGATAATATACCCTTTTTCACACCAACACCCCCTCTCAATTGAAACTTAGGGAGAAGTAAACAAATTCAAATGATGCAAAGATGATGATTATGGGTCTTGTCTACTAGGTCATGTTAGGTACCCATGTACAAATACAATCTCTCACAAATGGAGAAAATCATAAAATCTAATGGAACAAAACTCCTCCCTAAAAGAGATAAAATAAACTAACAAACATGAACAAGTGATGAATAGAGAACTCAAGACCCGTAAAGGATGATATCCAAAACAAGTATACAATAAATAGCCCCCTATAAGAGGGAAAAATCTTGAGAAACAATTTAACCCCCCATAATGAAGTAGTTGATATGTCAATGAAGAATGTTTGAAGGAAAATATAATTCAATGCCTACAAATAGTATTATTCATTTGGTAAGAAACAAGTCCAATGGTGAGTGTAGAATAAAATTCATCTCCAAATGGATATATGAGGGAATAATTATCATTATATGTGTTTATAAAAATTAATCAAGTATCTCCATGCTAGACTATGCCACAACAAAATTAGTTACTATCCCAATCAATGAAGATGACAAATCAAGACTATGTGGAAACTCATGAACAAGAATCTCCAAAGACTTGATGAAGATGGGATAGTGTGTTGTAACTCTCATCAAATGGGAGAGATACCCATCAAATGTTTCCTCCAAATCTATAATATGATACTCCACAAAATAGTAAAAAATATTTGTCAAATAATCATCCCACAAAGCTAGATCTGAAAAACTATGACCACCCTATTCAATTTAAGTATTGGAAGCTTTAGAAACATTGAAATATAAAGAAACAAGAGATGGGATGGAATATCAATACTAGTCTCAAGAATACCAAGGTTCAAGTGACCAAAATTCTCCTCAAAAACATGATTCACACTTGATGCATGAGTGTGAATATCAATCAATAGAATGATATCATCTGAAATGAGGAGAAAGGGGGAAAGTGAAATAGGAAGACCTAGAAGTGAGGGAACTATTCCAAAAAGCACAAAGGGGGTGTCCACCTAATCACAAATCCAAATTTTTTGATTTTATTAGGAAGAGGGAGAGTGTCACAAATGATTAGAATTGACCTATAACCCTTAAGGTGAGTCAACCCCAAGTTTGGACACTTTGTTGCCCTAACTTCTTTATGATAGAAAATAATAAAATATGATTGAACAACAATTTTGGGAGAAGAATAAAAGTGCAGTAACAATCTAATTTATAATATCTATCACTTGAAACATGAAGCATTATGATAACAGTATCACAAACAACAATCAACTAGTAGATCTTAGAAGGTTAAGAAAGTGTGCACCTATCACCAAAAATTTTGTAAAGCGTCCTACCAGGACTCATTCGCCCAAGGGCGAATGGGTCTTTGTATAGGGCTTTGAAAATTATTTTTGCAGTCCTTTAATGTTAGAACTAAGGCTTTGATTCCCCTAGGTTTGAATGTTGGAATACCAAAAATAAAATTTGTAGGTGAGTTTTTGTATCTTGGCAGCTTTGACAACTTTGAAAAATTGAACTTTTGATCCAATTTCAATCCTCCTTCACCTGTAGATCTACAAACACACAAAGAGGCTTAAAAAATGTTTGTTTTTTGTTTATAATGGTTTTCCTTGGTCAAACCCTAGTATGGTAATTAAACCTTGATAATGAAATAATGATAAAAATGGAGGAATAATGAATGAACACTAGCTTGTTGTAACTCACCAAACCCTTTAATATCTAACCTTAGAGGACTGAATTCTAACACATCACTCTAAGGATTAGATCTTGCATGAAATGGCTTGATTGGATGCTTGATTTGACACTTGACTTGATGCTTGAAAACTTGAAACCTACATCACAATGTTAGCTCAAAAACATGAATGAGCACACATAAATCTTGACATCATGATGGGATCTTGAATACTACATTAATTGATTGAAAAATATACTCTTTAATGCTCTTGACAATAATTCTTTCTTTATGAATACTTGCATAAGGTGTGTTCTCGAAGTGCTATATTTGAATTGATAAAAAGACCATGTATTTATAGGTAATTTTCTAATTTCTCGACAATTAAACATCAAAATCCGACAATTGCAATTTGAATTTTAAACATTAAAATTTCACCAAAAACATATTAAAAAATGGAATCCTAAACTTAAGGAGGACCCATTCACCCTTGGGTGAATGGGTCCTAGGCCCTAAACCTAGGACACACATTTTCCAAGATGTAATTTGATGTTTGCAATTGTTTAATGTAGGTTCCCCTTTCAAAAAATGAAATTAATTAGGATTTTAAATGCATAATTGGGCCAATTAGAGGATTAATTAAGTTGAATTAATTAAGGGGATGCAAACATAGTGTGAAACTATAAAGGTGTACATTTTTCAACACTACATCATCATTAGGAGAAAATGGGAAAAAGTATACAACCAAGATGCATGATCAACAATCTCAATAACTATTATCTCTCTAGTCTCCAAGTCCCTAATGAAAATTGAATCAAGGGTGAACTCGACTGTTTTACCCACTCCACTATATGCAATTTGATCTGATAGATAGGAGATTTGTTGACAAAAATAGAACATAAATTACATCACTAAAATCTCCTCCTCCCATGTCAATAGATCCTTTCCCCCCTCCCCACACACACATGTATTATTACCCATCAATCCAATTGTTTAATTATAAGGCTCAAAAGAATAGGATATATCATGTTATGGTGCCATATGATGAGAGGCTCTTGAATCAAGAAGTCATCTCCTTAATCTGAGACTTGTAGATGCCAAGAGTGATTTTCATTTTATTTTCTCTATCCCATTTTATACTCCACTTGTTCTTGAGTGTGTAGATGTATATTATGATGATTTTGAAGAAGAGGTGGACATTGATGAAGGCAATTGGATGTTGTGCTTCTAAAGAAGGTGTGTCAACTCATCAATCTTATTTTCATCACTTGTGCTTTTTATGTCCTAAATTTTTACAATAATCACATTTTTTCCTCTTCTTCTTAGATGACTCCCCTTTGCAAAAGGAAGAGAACTCATCAATATTATGTGGTGGTGATTCCTTGTATTTATCATTTTTATTGGAGTCCTTGTGTTGTTTCTTGTGTTTTCTATTTGAAGCCTTTGGATCTTTTGTGCTTCAATTTTCCATAAGATCATGTGACTTGGAAGAATTTAATGTGCCCATGTGTACCAAATTTTCTTGCTCTCTTGTGAGTGAACCTATAAATGCATCATTAGTAGGCATTTTATTTGCAATACCAAGAGCATCCATAGTAACATAGAATGTAGAAAAAATTGTAAAATCAAGACCAAGTTTAGTAAGGATAGAAATAATCAATTGATCATCCTCTTTCTCAACTCCACATTTTTTCAACTACAATATTTAAGAGAATTGAGCATGGTGAAAAATTCCTAGATATTGTCAAAATATGATGGATTAAGATCAATGAGTTCTTTCTCCAACTTAAAACACCTCATATTATCTTTATTTCCAAAGAGATTCTCCAATGTAGTCCAAATATCATTTGGTGTTTTGTAAGAATCAACATGAAACTGAAGATCTAGATAAATGGGTAAACATAAAGTATCATAGGCTTTATCTCTCCTATCAATTCATTTTCTCCTTTCTATAGCACTTGTGGGTTCAATATTTTTCCTAATGTGATCCTTTGTAACTTCAATTTGAATAATAGCAACTCCATTTGTGAATTCCATTCATGATAGTTATATGGAGCAAGAGGGAAAAAAATGAGGCATGTCCATGATAAAACAAATAATATAATAGATGAACTATTTACCCCTCACAATACAATCAATCAACCCATTTTTTCAAGAAAAAAATCTACTTTCTTGTAAAATTTCTAAAGGATAAGCCAAAGTACTAAATTTGACTTCAAATTAAAATTTTATATACCTGGTAGAAAATCTACAAAAATTGCACATGTGTAGATATGTAGATCTCCTAAATACATTTATGATGCCATAATAATCATGAAAATTAGAGATCTAGGAAAAAAATTATGAGCTTAGGGGCTGAAAATAATATCTAACTTCAACAATCAATAATAAGCACCCAAAAAAAATGAAAAAAAAACCTACACCACTATAAAGTACTTGGAACCAACTTTTTGTCAATATCTAATTTTAGAAAAATAGACTCCTAGATCAAATTTATGCCAATTTGAAAAAGTTCCCTATTAGAGCTTTAGGGGGGAAATCAAGCCCCTAAATGCTAGGTTGTAGGTCACTCATGTGACCATCTTCCCAGGTTTAAGTGTTGAGGGTTCAAAAAAAATGTGTTGTCATAGAGGGTGACATACCATCAAAGCCCAAGTTGTTGAACACATAGAATACTAAGAGGGGGATGAATCTGTATTCTATTAAACCAATTAATTGCTAACCATACAATTATTACAATGTATCTTGTTGCAGCAGTAAGTAAGAACATGGAAATGAACATAACATCACACAACACATAGAAACCAAGATTTTTACATGGAAAACCCAAAGTGGGAAAAACCACAATGAGGATTAACTCACAATATATTATAACCAATTACAAGATATTACATGGCACGCTATCAAGACACACTATCCTTAAAAGGCTCACAGCCAGAGTACAAATATATGGCTTACCACCAGAATACATAAATATGTGGCTCACTACCAAAGATGTGAACTGAAGAGAATGCACCTTCTAAGTGTTGAGTACAGTTCCAATTAAGCTCTAAAAGATGGAAAGTCCTACACTAGATTGCAGGTGTACAACAACTATCATCAACTACCATATCACTTCATCACATATCTCATAGATCATCACTTCTCTCTCATCTCTCTCTCTTTGTTGATCTCAAAAAAATGCATACATCTATATACATCTCTAATATATATATTCTCAATACAAAGATATTCCATATACACATAGTTCATACATCAATTAGGTCAGCCTAAGTGGATATAAGCATACATAATTCAAAATATCTTGTAGGCCACAAAACAAAACTTCTTTTGCACTCAAAACAAAAATGCAAGACACAAATTAGGTTGGACTGGACCTAAAATTAATCCTTCATGAAACGTGCACCTTAAGTCGACCAAAAGAGAAACACAACAAAACTATAAGCCGAACTTCTGACATTTAAATCTTTCAACCTATTCAACTAAAATTGTTGATTCCCCAATCACAACTGCATCTAAGACTCTTGAAAAACTTATCAAAATTGTATGATACAACATACACTTTAGAGAGATTTCGTACCAGACTACCAGATTGGTGTAGCACGAACATAGTTTACTGGATGAGCAAATATCCAAACATAAAACAATGTTGGCATCAATGACAAAAAAGACAACAAACTAGAGGTATCCTTCTTCATTCTTCCAACAATCTCCCCATTTTTCATTGATGGCAACGTGTACCAAGAGTGAAAATCACTTCAAAACCAAAATTGTGCAACAACAAAAAATTGTTCAATTCTTCATACAACTCCCTCTTTCAAAAACATAAAACTAAAACCAAAAACCAAAACATTATTTGCACTAAACTTTCAACCTTCTCCCCCTTTGAAATCAAGGAAAAAGGGTAGGAAAACAAAAATAGTCAAGATTTGGTGGAACCTTGTAGTTATTTGAGAATTACTTCCCAAGAAGGCTTACCATCATCCCAAATCTTTTAGCTCTGGTAAGAGACTTATGGAGAGATTCCAGTTCCACTAAGCATCCTTCTCCTTCTTCCATAGTGGAAGGAATAATGTTCATCTTCTCCAGTATTTTTGCATCTTTCAAGGAACTTAATATGGAGATGTGTCTGTATATTACCAGATCTCCAAGCTGTCTAAAGCATCTTATTGCGTCTTCTTTTTTCCTTTGTGGAATGAAGAAGTTTTTTTGAATATTTGCAATCGAAGTCCATCCAATATAATTTATGTCATCTGTAACTTTATAGAGTCCAGAGGTATTTGTTAGCTAAGACTTAATTGAGTCCATTAAGTCCTTGATACCTCGAGTGGCATTCGGCCACTGCATGCAGTAAGCAAATAATAATTGGGCTTCCTCATCACAATCTTTCACTTCTTTCACACTTTGCAACACACTGTTATGTGCAATAGCACATTTGTCTTGTAGAATCAGTAGTCTTTTCTCTAGAAGACTTGTCTCCACCTCTTTCATAATTTGTACCTTAAGATTAGAAGCATCTTCCTTATCAGAATCAACTGCACACTTTAGATTCTCAATCAATGCTAAGGAATAATATGTAGTAACACCAAGGGTTGTTTCCTACAAAACTCTAATGACTTCATTTATCAACTCATTCCCTTTCCGATAAGCTTCAATAGTCTCCTGAGTAATTAAGTTGAAAAAGGTGCCACAAATCTTTATTTTCTCACTTGGTGCAATCTTAGACAAATCTACATAGCCCGGATGTGATGGAAACTTGACTAGCTGAGGTGGCAACACTATTGTAGCTTTGGTTTCCTTGTTAGTAACCCTTTGAGAGTGCTTCCAGATGATTCTCCAATTGTCTTTGGTGGCTCAACAACTATGGGATTCTCTTCTTCATTTCTTTCAGGCTAGGTGGATTCCTTTACTTCTTCTTCCTTCTTTTCTTCTTCTTTCTCCTCTTTCTTTTCTTCTTCTTTTTTTGAGGATTTATCCTTGTTTTCTTTTTCCTTCTTTTCCTCATCATCATTGTCACCATTTTCCTTTTTTTCCTTGCTCCCTTCACCTTCATCTTTACTCTTCTCTCCATTTTTTCTAGTGGACTCATGATGTTCTTTAGGTACATTATTGATATCATCCTTGTGTTGTTCTTCAAAATGTTTTCTTGTAGTCTCCTCTCTATCATTCAAAGGGGCGAGAGTCTCTGAAACCTCATGTATCTCACCAAAACTTTCCAAGATTGGATGATCTACTGCTTCTATAATAGTAACATGCTCCTGTGCATGAGTTGTATGGGATGAAGAATCGGTTCTTGTCCCATAATTTCTTGCCAAACTTCTTATTATGTCCTAGGTTTCCTTTCTTACTTTTTCCATACTATCTATCTCCTTTTTTATAAGCATGTTAACTCTTTGTTTGACTCTAAATAGAGTAGAACATTATCTTAACAAATTAGCATCCTCTTCTTGAGATAAAAGAGGATCCATAAGAAACCAAGGCCTCATTTTTCATCTTGTCTTCATCATTTATAGCCTCTTGCCTTCTTTGTACTAACACTTTCCAAACATTATTAGTCACTTTCTTCCTAATTCTCTCCATACTCACATTGCAAATAACAATGTACTAAATAAAAGCATTAATAATAATTTCTTTATCTTCATTATTTACTTTATTATATAATTGGGCATTCGGCATAAGATCTCCAGTATCTATCATATTATTTACCAAAGAACCTAGATTTAAATATGGTTGATCACTTATCAGAGGAGAGGCAAGCATTTCCTCCCAGGATCAGATGTGCCTTCTTCATTCTTCTTTTCATTCACATGAATTCTAAAAGAGTCTTCTTCTTCCCCTGTCTCCTCATCTATGGAGATATTAACTTTGGATTTTGCTTCTTCATTCCTGGCAGAGGTGCTCCTTCTTCTTTTCCTTTTAATTCTTTTCTTTTCTTGCAATCCAAGATCAATTTCTTCCTGAATAGCATCACTCAAATTTCTCTTGATGTTTTCCTTTTGCTTTACTCTTCTTTTTCTAGGAGCAACAGATGGTGTAGCAGGAGGTAAATTCTTCCTTTTAGAAGCATGAATATTGGGTCTAGTGGAGGCAAGTACATCAATTGATTCTGGAGTATTGTGTTCTTTCTTCTTTCCTTTCTCAGCTATAGTAGCACTGGAAGTAGGTCCAATAGTAGATGATATCCTTTGAGATTTCCTAGGTCCAGAGGGTAGTTCAGCTGACTTGGACTTGTATACATCCAAAATAGGTTTGGAGAATATTAATTAAATATCGATTATTTAATTAATAAAATCTTTATTTCCTCTACTATATAAATAAATTGCAAAGCTTATTTATATAGTTCGTATTTCTTAATTCCTCCTTTCTAAACCAATTTCTTCATGATTTAATTAAAATAAAAAGTTTAACTATTTATTTTTATTTAATTAATTCTCTCTCATTAAATTTGAATTTCTAAATTTAAATTTTGTCACATTTCTCCATATTCTCCTAACCTCCTTCCACCTTATCTTCCAACTCACCATGTGTCACATGAAAATAATTATTCCTAATTTCTAAAATTGATATTTACTCTCAACAATTTTAACCAACTCAAGGACACATGGCTTCTTCCTTCCATTGATTATTTTCTACACTTGGCAAGATTTTTCTACTAAAGGGGACAATTTCCTTAATTCTCTCTAACCTCCTCATTTCTCACTGTCGATCTCTCCAGACTTAATCCTGATCATCCATTACTGCTAACTCACCTGATGCCTTGGTGAAATCTATAAATAGAGGCTCATTTACATCTTTTTCATAAGAGAAGATTGCATAACATTACTCTAAAAAAATCAATTTAGCATTTGAGAGCTTAATTTCATTTTGATTCAGCATTTAGAATAAGTTTAGCAAGTAATTTAGAATCATGGCTACATTCTTAGATGCATCTTAGATTTTTTCATAACATTTAGAATCATTCTCATAGCATTTCCATTAGTTTAATTTAGTAGTGCATAATTTTAATAACATTCTGTAAATAGCAAATCACCATTCTACATGTCACTTAGTTCATCATTTAATCAAGAACATCAAAATCATATAGGTGTAGACATATTTTTTGCATTCTAACATAGAGGCTACTCATTTCTTAGGTGGCATCCCAGTAATTTAGTGCATAATTAAAATCTAAGAGCACAATTACCATGGACATTTAAGAATAGTGGAAGATGGACTGGCTTTAAGGAATAATTTTATCAAATTGTGTTTGTTAATTTAGATTTCCTTAATATACTACATTGCATCTTATGTGTGTTATTGATTGGTTTAATTCACATATTTTCTTACACACATAAATTGGTGCCCACTGTGGGGCCTAGCCCCTATTATTTTGATATTTTTTGGAAAGTATGTTTTACAGGTTCGGACATGAGTTTCTCTCGCACAACTGCTAATTCCACTGACGCATACAAAATATTCTCTAGCGCATTCACTGACTATTTCGGTGCAAAGAAGGATTTCTCTAGCACATCTACGCCATTTTGTGGCACATCAGGGGGTTTCTATAGCGCATTTACAACTCTTTGTAGCACATTTCATGTTTTCTATGGCACATTGATTTATTTATGCAGCGCATTTACCTTTTGGCGTATCAGCTTACTATAATGATGCATTTTATTTTCTCTACAAGTTTCTTCCGAGTCTGAAAACTAATGAATTTTTTCTGTTGTGTAGGCTTTATAAATACTGTCAGAGACTCTGCTGAAACTCAAGAATGCTATCAAAGAAACATTTATTCCAAACTACTGATAAATTTGATGTAGGTTTTGGAGTGATTTATTTCCATTATGCTTAAATTAGAAATATAGACTAATTAGAAAGGAAAGAGCACCATGTATGTTGTGTGTATTGAATGGTAGGCATATTCTCTCCCCTTAACTGGGTGACCAAAAATCCAGACCCATTCTTGTTTATCTGTGAGTGTGAGTGGAGTATACAATGTGGGTTCTCTCTTTATACATGCAAAATAAATATTGATCAAACTACGGGTATACTTGCTTGCTTTTGTTTATCCTAAAGGGCCTGCCTTGTGGGAAAAAGTAATCACCCAAGGGAATGACCCAACTGGTAACACACTAAATCCAAGCGACTTCCAGTCGATATATAAATGAAGGTACTGGAACAAAGGCTAGTATCACAAGGATAGTTTCGATGAGAAGGGCAGTAATGGTCTCTCGCCGCATGGATTATCCCCCACAAACAGAATGACCATACTACAACCCTTTTTGTAGATTGGCCAAAAACCATTATCTATTCTTTGGTGCAACAACGGTCGTTGCAAATGCATCCACATTCTCGCAGTTTTTAATAGAGATGGTTAGCCTGCAATGGGAGTTTATGGGGGTTGGAAGCTTGGTTGACCTGAGAAATGAGTGCACTGTAAAGGGGATCTCGTTTGGCAAAGCTTCTGAATTCATCCACTAAGAATAAGTGTGGTTGGGGTAAAACTCACGTGGAATCCAAAAGAATATAGTCTTTCATAGCCATAGGAGCGTGCATTGCTTGATTGCATTTTTCAAAGTCTTTTCAAAAGAAAATTCAAATAAAACCTTATGCATTGGAAAAATGCAAAACTGTGATTCAGAACACACCACTTGAAACAAACCATTCTCTAACCAAAAACCATAAAAATCAAGTAAACTAGCAACAAATTGGTACATTACCCGGTTCAGCGCATTCACTATTTTCTGTAGCACATTAACTGCTTTTTCCAATGCATTCACCCACTATTATAGCACATTCAAAACTTCTATCAGTGCATGCCCTGCATTCTATGGTGCATTAACAAAATTTTGTAGCGCATTGACCCAAAACTTTGGTGCATATAAGCTATTCTATGGCACTTTCACCAGATCTTGTGGTGCATCTCTGCCTTTTTGTGGTGTATCCAAGCCCTATTAGAGCACATCTTCATTTCAGTGCATTCACTGACTGTAATGGCATATTCACCAAAATTCATAACTAGAGAGCTGAATTTGACTCCTATCTGACATTTTGAAACCAGATTTAGAAAAAATTTCCAATTGAGAATCATTCCTCAAGAACAACAGAGGCTAAACATGGTCTTTATCAAATGATTTCATGAAAGATTAAAATCCAAAAACCAAAGTCCATAGCTCTTAGTCCAAAATCTCATCAAAAACATCTCTCAACACTATAAATTTAGAGATAGATTGCTTTTAAATTTCTACAGAAAAGCTTCAAAGAATAACCCCAACTTGTATTCATTTTACTATTACTAAAATCCAAGACTTTTCCAAAGATTTGAACATCTCGTCTAAGAAGGAAATTTTTCCCCCATTTCACAATTGGAACCAAAATTGTAGGATCTTCTCAAGTTCAAAATTATTCCTTAAGTTCCTTAGAGTCTAGACTTGTTATAATTGACTTCAACAAGCGAAATCCTTCACCTAAACTTTGATCACACATCTAAAAGTGCCCAATCATCATCAAAACTCAAAATTTGAACATCAAGCTAAGTTTCCCCATTAGTATCTATCACCCTTCATCTCAAAACAATACACTTTACATCAATTTTTATCACCTTGGTTACATCAATAGAATTCATAATTCTATTCGACCTAGGTATTCCTTGGAACTCTCAAATAACGATCAAAATTTAGCAAACCTTCATCACTTGCATGCCCATTTTAACAAGGTCCCAAAAGCAAAAACTTAAGGATAAGGAACATGAACCTCAAAACACCATGGGTGAACTAGAAGAAAATCCCTTTCACAAGATTTCTCAAAATGAAATGGAGGAGATAACAGAGGAGGAAATAGAACAAGCAAACCAAGATCCCAAATTTCATAAATTCCTAGAAAGAATCTTTGAAAAGGATAGGGAAAAATATCTTCTAATGTTATCAAATCAAGGAGTCAAATTACCAAGTGATTTTGATGTCAATAAATTGAAAGGAACCCCAAAGAAAACTAAAATTGAAACACCCACTATGGATCAAATGGCTACCCTAATAAATCAAATGCAGAACCTTCAACAACAATTGCAAGACATGCAAGGAGGAACTCCAAAAAGATACTTGTTAAAAGATATTTGTCCCTATCCCTTTGATAGAAGGTTAAACATGATACCATTTTCCCCAAATTGTGACTTACCAAAATACAACAAATACAATGGAAAATCGAACCTCATAGACCACATGCGAGAATTCTAAACCATGAGTCTTGAGTTTTCTCATGAGGACACATACTTAATGAGACTTTTTCCTCGCAACTTGGGAGGCTGTTGTATGGAATGGTCTTTGAAACTACAACTAGGCATAAAATCCTTTGAAGAACTTGTCAACAAATTCATCACGCAATATTCATATAACATTGCACATGAGATAACCATGAAGGATCTTTGTAATACCAAATAGAAACAAGGAGAATCTTTTCTTGTATTCTTACAAAGGTGGAGAAGGTTATTCGCTCGATATGCTTGTCCCATACCTGAACAAGAAAAGATGGATATTTTTATTGATAATCTTAACAGTGAAATGAGCTATAGACTGCGATTACAATGTCCCCCTAGCTTTGAGAAGATGGTAGAAAATGGTGTTAAAATTGAATAATCCTTAGTCAAAAGAGGGGTATTGAAAATTCATAATGAAGGATCAAACAATGCTAGCTCTTCTAACCATCATAACAACAAGAAACCAAAATTTTGAACAAGGAACAAGAATGCCAATGATGGTGTTGTTGAAACACATAATGCCAAACCAGTCTTTAATCTATCAGGAACCACAACCAAGACTGATCAAAACATCAATCAAGGCACTAATCAAAATATCAACCCACCCAATAATAAAAATGGCCACAATCAAAGTAACACCACGTCCAAATCTCCACCATATCAAACACAATCAAACTGCAGAAAATTTATGCCTTTGGGTCAATCGCATGAATTTGTGTTGAGGGAACTTCTTCAAAATAACCTCATAACACTACCCGAAACTCGAGGCTTTTAACCAAAAGTAAAATCATCATGGTGGAATGATGCCTATTACTATGAATTCCATCAGTGAAAAGGCCATCAAAAAAATACTTGCATGCAATTGAAACATAAAATACAAGATTTGATAGATAACAAGGTCATACGAATAGAGGGACTCCAAACAAACACTGATCATAGAGTATTTAAAAATACTTTACCAAATTATGAAAAAGGGGAGTCCTCTACAACAAATAGCAAGTTAAAGAGTGTAAACTATGTCCATGATACTGTCATAAATCATATCTCAATAGCAGAAGATCAAATGAATACCATTGAAAAAAATGACCATCAAGACATTATTGCAGCTAATAGTCCAATCTATGACACTAAAATTGAACAAGAACAAGACATCATTATCCTTGAAAATAAAATCAATAACATCAAACTAGATATGGCTGCAAATGATACTCAAATAAATGTCATTAAAATCAATGGAAAACAAGACAGCATACCAGTAAATGCAACCACGATGGCACAAGCCAAATATGTCTTAAAAGGAAGTTCATCTACAACACCCACTGCCTCATCCAATCAATACAACATAGTGGACTAGTTACAACAAATCCCTGCACAAATATCAATATTTGAATTACTCAAGATTTCACCCGCCCACAAAGAGATTTTGTAAAAAGCCCTAGTGGACACAACGGTACCAACAAATCTAGAAGTTTGTCAATTCAAAGCTATGGTGGGACATTTGACTGCGTCACATTTCCTATCCTTTTCAAAAAATGATGACACATCCATTTCTCATCCCAACAATGCCACTCTTCATATTGAAGTCCTAATTCATAAACATCATGTCAAATGTGTCCTAATAGATGGAGGAGTTGGCCTGAATATATGTACTCTAAAGCTTTTTTGTGCCTTTAGATTTTTTGAGAATGTAATTGATTCAAAGAAAAAGATTACAATAAAATCATATGATGATGAGGAAAGCTCTTCAAAAGGATTGATTGTCTTACCTATTCAAGTAGGACCAATTCAGAAAGATGTAATTTTTCAAGTCTTAGAAGAGGATTTGACCAATAACATACTATTAAGTCACCCATGGATCCATGAAATGCAAATGGTTCCATTAACCTACCATCAATGTTTGAAATTCCCTTGTGGTGGCCAAGAAATCACCATTTCTGCTGATTCAAATAGTCCTCAATACTACAATACCCTAAAATTCATCCAAGATGTTTTTGTGCCTCATAACAGAGAACCTTCCACTCCCACCCCTTCCAATGATCAAAACCGGTCAATTTCTTAATCCAAACCCTTGATCATCTCCTCAAATCACAAAGGTCAATCTAGTTCCATGTCCAAACAGTCTGAGAAGAAAGAAGTTGCTTCCTCCACTTCCTAAAATCCTAAAGCCCAATTGAATGCCTTGTCAAAATAATTTGATGAAAAATTCCAAGTCAAAGACAAAGGTGTTGGTGAATATTTAATTGAACGATCACTATGTCTTTCACAGTTCTCTTCTCCAAAGTCCTATGGGAAACCCTCAACCTCAACACAATAGACATCACAAGCAGTTACCAAATTTGATGGTCAGTTTATAAAAGAAAGCACTAGGTTTGATGAAGTAGAAGAAAAAGATATTCTAAACTGGCTCTATATGGATGAAGAAGAATCTCAAGCAGCAACTGCAAATGTACAAACAACACAATATAGAAAAGGCTTCACTATCCTAGAAAAGATAGGATATGAGGGAAAAGGCTGTGTAGGTAAAAGGAAAGAAGGAATTGTAGAACCCATTCAGCCACTCTTAATCAATCCAAAAGACAAGACTGGGCTGGGATATAAAGAGGATACAAAAGAAAAGATGACTTATAAAGTGGTTGAAAGAATCTTGCAGTTACAAGCTAGTGATGATCATGAAAGTGATTCTAATGAATACGAGTGGGATTCCCTATCAGAAGAGTCTTGTCATGACAAGGACATTGATGTGGTATACAAGTATGCAACCCTACTCGAAGAGGGACAAGGTTCAAGTTCCAAACCGCTTGAATTAGGATTGCAACACCTTGATGATTCCAACGTAGACGATTTGACTAGAAGTGAAATAGATAATTCAGAGGAAAGTTACCTTATAGACCTTGATTTTTCCATTGGAAAAATTGAAGACACCACTCTCATAAATCTTACCATCTCTGACCTTAACCATTCTAGTGACTTCTTACCCCTAATACATCCCGAGCTCATAGATTGGGACCTTACTAAGCCATTTGACATCCCTACATTTTCAAATGATGATGTCATCATAAATTTCCTTTTTCCAATAATCCTGAAATAGATTCCACCATTGAACATTGTAACGAAGCTTCTGAACAAGGGAGTATCAAACCTTCTAGCTGCAAAATGAATAATATAGGAAATAGATCTGATGGTGAAAACCATTCAATGGCAGTATCAGATCCAGAAAAAGTAAAAACAAGGAGTGCATCCAATGGAAAAAACCTCTTTGAGGTGTCAAAGGATGGAAGGTTTGATACTCTCCTAGAGCACTTTCAAGAAAGATTAAAGATGTTTATTAAACCCACCCATTCTGTCAATATCGGCAATGAAGAGATAGTGAATACTATCCATCTAGCAGCATCTTTGAAAGACCAAGAAAAACCAAGCTTTCTCAAAATTTTCATAGAAAAACAAATCAACTTTGCTTGATCTTATGTCGACGTGCCAAGGATTGATCTAGAACTCATCATGCATCATCTCTCCTTACCACCGGGGGTAAAACCAATCAAACAAAAACTAAGGAAAATTCATCCACATATTTCCTTATCGGTAAAGGCAGAGTTGAAGAAGTTGTTAGATGCAGGATTCATTAGGCCCATTGACTATGCCGAGTGAATTTCCAATATTGTACCAGTCTCAAAGCCTGATAATAGCATTCGCATTTGCATGGATTTCCAAGATCTCAACAAGGCTTGTCCCAAAGATTATTTTCCTCTACCTAACATAGACATCATAGTGGATTTGATGGCAGGAAATGCATGTTGTCACTTATGGATGGTTTTATCCGGATCAAAATAGCTCCAAAGGATCAAGATAAGACAGCCTTTACTTGCCCATGGGGAACATTCTATTGGAATGTCATGCCATTCAGATTGAAGAATGCAGGAGCTACTTATCAGCGCACCATGACAACCATTTTTCATGATATGATGCATACTTTCATGGAAGACTATGTGGATGATCTATTAGCTAAATCATATACCAGAGAGGGACACTTAGAGATCTTAGACAAAATATTCACTAGACTGTATAAATTCAATGTACAATTAAATCCAAAGAAATGTGTGTTTGGAGTGACTTTAGCCAAACTCCTGGGATACATAGTTTCAGAAAAGGGCATCAAGGTAGATCCAGAAAAAGATAAGGCTATCATGGAAATTCCACCACCCAAAAACATCAGTCAACTATGATCTCTACAAGGAAGGTTCCAATCAATCCAAAGATTTATTTCACAATTGGCAGACAAGACCCATCCTTTCACTCACCTGCTACACAAAAAATGTTTATTTCTGATGGGATGAGAAATTTGAAGGAGCGTTCAACCAATTGAAACAATACCTAATGATTCCACCTGTCTTAGTACCACCAGTAGAAGGAAAACCACTCTTGCTATACATTGCTACAGCTAATGTATCATTGGGAGCCCTGTTAGCACAAGAGGATCCAACAAGAAAAGAAAGGGAAATTTATTGCATCAGTAGGGCGCTAAACGGATATTAGATCAATTATACATCCATTGAAAAGGATTGCTTGGTAGTAGTGTTCACCACCCAACAGCTTTAGCACTACATGCTAACTCACACCATCAAGTTAATAGCCAAAATAGATCCACTAAAATATCTCCTCACTAAAGCTAACCTAACTGGAAGACTGGCCAAGTGGGTTATGATACTCAGTGAATTTGACATCCAATATGTGGATAGGAAGGAAATAAAAGGACAAGCAATCATTGACCAGTTAGTTGAAGCACCTCTACCAGATGATCATCATTTACACATTGAATTTCTAGATGCTAACGTCCTTACCTTGGCTGCAAAATAGTGGACATTATACTTTGATGGATCACACACCCAACATGGATTAGGGGCCAAAGTCTTATTTGTCACTCCACAAGGACATACCATACCAAAATCATACAGATTGATGTTCCCTTGTACCAACAACATGGCAAAGTGTGAAGCGTCAATCATCGGCATTAAAAAAGATATAGAATGGAAAATTCCAAAATTGCAAGTATATGGAGATTCTCAATTAGTCATTAACCAAGTCAATGATGATTATCAAACAAAGGATGACAAAATGATGCCCTACAAAAGAATGATTGATGATTTTAAGAAATACTTCCCAAAGAGAGAAGTCATTATGAGTTCTTGGTGGACCAACTATTTTCCCCTGCCTATGACAATATCGAGTCCCATGTCATCTATCACCTAGTAGATACCAATGCCTCAATCTATGGTGAATTTTATACCTACCTAAAAGATAACACTCTTCCACCAGACCTGTCTAGAAATCAAAAATGAAATTTCATTCCCCAAGCCACTCAACATATGCTTATCACGGATGTACTATACCAATGAGGTCTTGATGAAACTCTCCTCCGATGTCTGGAACGCGATAAGTCTGAAACGACTTTACGAGAAGTTCATGAGGGTGTTTGCGGAACACATTCAAGCGGTTTAACCTTAGCCAAGAAACTCCTTCATTTAGGATACTATTGGCCAAGCATGGAGGAGTCTTTCAAGTTTTTCAAAAGTTTCAGATTCATGGCAACCTCATCCATGCACTAGCGCAAAAACTTCATCCTTTTGCATCCACATGGCCCTTTTTCCAGTCAGGACTAGATCTTGTTGGTAAAATTCATCCATCTTCATCAAATGGACACAAGTTTATCATCACAACTACAAAGTACTTCACGAAGTGGATTGAATCCGTTCCTCTAATCACCATCACAGGAAATAAAATGTCATCATTCATCCTCAATTACATCATCTGTCGGTACGACATCCCTCAATCCATTGTCACTGAAAATGGAAGACCGTTCAAAAATCAAGACATGCAAGAATTGTGTGGGAAGTTCAACATTTGGCATCACTTCTCTACACCATATTATCCTCAAGGAAATGGTCAAGCAGAGGCTTCCAACAAAACCATTTTGAAAATATTGAAGAAAACGATCAATGATGTTGGGCATGATTTGCATATCCAATTAAACCTTGCTTTGTGGGCATAACGCACCAATATTCGCACACCAACAAGAGCCACACCATATTCTCTTGCATATGGATCTGAGGCCATTGTACCCATTGAAGTTGAATTGCCATCACTTAAGATTTCATTGAAGGGTATCATCTTTGATGAGGATTATCGAGTATCTAGATTGCAAGAATTGGAACTGTTAGATGAAGGGCACCAACATGCAGTGAACCACCTGAAATCCTACCAACAATGGATGTCTAAAAATTAAAATCATAAATTCAAACCCAAAACATTTCAAGTTGGTGACCTAGTATTGAAGGAGAACCCACACAATCAGTAGGATAGAGAGAAGAAAGGAAAGTTTGAACCAAATTGGTTGGGTCCCTTTGTCATTATGTCAGTCTATGGGTCAAGCGAATACCAGCTATCCACGTCAAAAGGAGACAAATTCGAAGAGCCCATGAATAGCCTCCATCTCAAGAAATTCTGCACATGACTCGCCCACTGCATTGGAAAAAGTCCTAAAAAATCCAAAAACATGATAAAATGTCCTAAAAAATGAGTCACCCTGACGAAAATCTGGAAAACAAGCATCTTGGTGATGACAAAAAAAATCAAAAAACAAAAAAAAAAGAGAAAAAAAAATACAAAAAAATAATAAAATTTGAAAAAGTGCAATTAAAGCAAGTGGTGAAAACCTAGCAATAGGCGCTATTTGCACCAAGCTGGCTTCTTCCTCTATTGGAACATGTGTTGACCACATTGGTTCTTATCTATCACTATCTGCATCCTTCATTTGAGCCTCATGTACATATTATGTTGTGTTGGTCGTGTCTCACTTTGGCTTGTCAATCATTGTACATATCCATAATAAAAATTGGTTTGTTTCCACTAGGGGAAAAATTTTGAACTCATTAGGGGAAATCCATCTTTGAGCTTAAAGGAAACAGACAAACAATAGTATGACAACATAGTGAAAACACAAAAATCAAATGGGCTACAACTTTGAAGATCAATCAAACTCACCAAAAACAATAATTTGAACCAACAACAACAAGGTCAATCAAAAACAAATTTCATTTGGTGACAACACACTGAAACACAATTTTATCACTTTAACACAAATGTTCAAAACTATTTACATTGTGATTTTTGTTATCATTTCTCAGGAGCAACTCAAGGATGTCAAGAACTAGAGAAGCTACATGATCGAGAATGATATTTTTCTTTGTCTGTTGTCTATGAGTTGATCATTACTACCATGTGAATCATCGTGCAACGTGCTCTAGAAAGTATCACTAATGACATTTTGGATTCGCATGGGAAAATAATTAACTCTTGTCTATTTACGCAAGGAATGCTCAGGTCATCTCGGTTTAATTATACCTAGATGCTTGTGTTAACTTGCACTATCAAACATCATGAAAGTAGTACTCAGGTCATAATGGTTTAATTATACCATTGATGTTTGTACTCACTTTCAACATTTTAAAAATCTCAATGATGATACCAAGCACAATAAATTGATTACTAGGATGACAACATTGCATTGTTAGAGTTGCATGTTTAGGTTGCATTCATACTAGATGTTGTAATGGTATTTATAGATTTCTCTAAGGTTGATGTTATTTCTATCATTAACAGATTGAGTTCATTTGACATTACCAAAAGGATCATTTAGATGCATGAGCATTAGTACATCATTCATAGCATTATCATATCATTTTTTCTTTCATTTAGTCATTATATCATATATTTGCATCATGAAAATCTAAAACAAATGCATTACCATATCATTCTCTAAAGCATTCATCTAAATCATTAGATCATATATATGTTTGCATAATGAAAATACAGAAACAAAGCATTGATCATATCATTTCCATCCATATACATTTAGTCATACATCATAATAGCATGCATCACAAAGCACAAACATATGTAAATTTCCATTCATCCATTTCATATAGGCATTCATATATTTGCATCAGAAAATACAAAAAACATAGATTATCATGCATTTCATACATCCATAAGAGCATGTAGAATTATCCATCATTAGAATCATCCACTTTTGCATTAACATCATTATCCATCCACTGCATCATACGTAGTTGCATCACAAAAGTACAAAAAAATAACATATAGACATTATTCATAAAAGCTTTGTTGCATCCATGGCATATCATATCATCATCATGTAACATCACATAGCATACACAATAGGAAATTAAATGCATCCATCATGATCAACGCACATAAAACACATAGGTCAACCATCATCATTGATGCATATATATCTCAAAAATGATGTCAAGTGTACAAGGATATCTGAATATGAAGGAATACATCATAAAAAATGGTAGTAAATCATCGAGTATCAGTGTATACATGTCCACATCACAATAAAGCATCAAATATCAGAGCTATGTGGTGCTCCCTCCAAATGGTGTTGGCATCCTTGGACCTGTACCTCCCATTGTACCTAATGGACCTGCACCTGGATCTTTTCGATCTCCAGGCAATGGTTGTGTGACACCTACACTAACTATCTGAGACTATGACTTTCCAAATTGGGACTGTGCAAAGCTCGCCCGCTGCTCAGGAGGAACCACCTCATGATATTGATCTCTGTAAAACTGGGCCTCCTGTGCAATATGGCAAAGCTCCCTAAAATAGTTTGTAGATCTGGCAGATGTCGTAGCCTACTGCAATCTCTCAGTGATAGGCTCTACCTGCTCTACCCATCACCTTAGTTCATCCCTCTCTGCAATCAATGCAACAACCTGGCCCTGCACCTGAGCTAGTTGTTCTCTGGCAACATCCCTCTCAACCGTCAAAATCTGTATTTGTCCCTAGGCCTGTAAGAGCTGTGTCTAAACCTGTTCAAACAATTGTGTCTACATCTATAGTTGTCCCTGCACCTATGCCAATTGGCCCTGAAAGGTCTGCACCTGGGTATGCAATGTTGTGATCTAAGACTGTTGCTACTGCGAGGGCAACTGTATCTGCACACATTGTTGCATTTCTGCCA
The DNA here is from genome assembly GCA_007258455.2 of Sequoia sempervirens. Classification (NCBI taxonomy): domain Eukaryota; kingdom Viridiplantae; phylum Streptophyta; class Pinopsida; order Cupressales; family Cupressaceae; genus Sequoia; species Sequoia sempervirens. The sequence continues at coordinate 23,027,348 of VDFB02109042.1, forward strand.
CTAAGGATCACCTCCTACGAGGCACTCTAACATCAAGCACTGGGTGAGAGCCACCTACTCCATCTCCACCACCACCATCATCTCTTCCATCATCACTTCCATCATCCCCACCATCATCACTGCCTCCTCCCTCCTCCTCGCCTCCATCTCTACCCCTCCTTCCTCTGGGTGGTTTATCCTCATCATCCTCTAATGTTGGCACTGGCTCATTAGGTCTTGAAATCCTCAGAAATGGATGCTCAGCAAAATATTATGAGTACTCCTCGGTCATATATCCATCAACAATCCTCGAAAGGTAGTCCCAAATCACTGGCTATAAATGATGATAATCATCACATGTAGCATCATAAGATAATGTGGGCCCCCACTCGGTCACATCTTCCTGCCTCCACGCATACATAGCCAATCCCTAGGGAAACCCTTGAACTCTATCATATTGTCTGAGCACCCTCCGCAACAAGAATCTCTCGATAATAAAATGTGTTTGCCCAATAAGGTATCTGGAAGTCATAAAATAAGGCAGCTCCAAATGATCCTCAGCCTACTACTTAGTCTACATACAATCACCATGTAACAGAATCCAAGTCATCCAGTAATTGTCTCCAATACTCCAATTTTCCCAGCTTATGCTCGACAACTAGGCCTGCATAACCATAGACATAGGGTCTCCCAAATGGATGAAATATATCTATCTTTGCTCATGTCACCACAATATTCTCCCAAGCCCATGTTTGTAACAGGGTCACACCTGCAGACAAACTTGCTCCTCTAAGGTACACTACCTTGTGCAAATCATGGTATAACTATGCAAGCATACATGAACCCCAAGCGAAATGGGTCCCAAATTGAATCATCTACTCCAATGTCCGACCCCAACCAACGGACAATCCCTTTTCCCTCTTGTCAGGACATAAGAAGTCACCAAAAAATCTCGCAAGCATGGAAGGAAAAGGGGCATACCTCTCGAACGCCTCCTGCCAAGGAATCTCATACCCAGCAATATGATCATCATGGAATATCCAGCGTAGAGAATCTATACCTTCCTACTCAATGTGATCATAGGTCATGATATCACCTACCACAAGAATCTGCAATATCCTGTAGACATCCTCTGGTGTCACAGTCATCTCTTTGATGGCCAGATGAAAAGTGTTGTGGTCGCTATGCCACCTCTCTGCTAGTGCGGTCAACAATCCCTGATTAATCCTAATCCGGGGCATATCAATCAATGAGGATAATCTGCATCACTCAATGATATCTCTATCATCCTATGAGAGATGTGGGATGATCTCCCAAGTTCGTGGGAACCTCTCTCAAGACTAAAGATTATCTAAATTTGTCTCCTATCATTCTAAAACATCATCAACACATCAATCAATCAAATCAAATCAGCATAACAATCAAACATCAATCAATCATCCTATTAGTTCTAGTGATATTTTTGTCAAATATTGTGAACATTTGTTTGGATCCTTTCCTATCATGAGATCACTAAATCATCTAATCTATCATCAACAACAAATCATTGGCTGACGCGAGTAAACATCATCAAAATCAAGGAGAATAACAAAAAAATCTTCAATTTTGTCCTACATGCACCATAATAGGGCTTCATTGCGTTGAAAGGAAGATGCACCATAATAGGTCTTTAATGCACCATTTCATGGGATGCGCCAGAGAATTCCTCTGATGCGCTGTGTAATCTATTCAATGCACAATTTCATTCAATGTGCTAGAGAATTACTCTAATGCACTACGCAATTCCTTCAATATGTCATTTCTTCGGGATGCCCTATCTAAAACCCTAATGTGCCATTACAGGTTACCTATGTTTTGAAAGGTTGATGTGCTATTGTAGTCTATGGATGTGCCGCTAAATCTAGTAGATGCACTAAAACACTAGGAGAATGCACTAAAACATCTAGCCTATGCGCCGCAGAAAAATTTGTATGCGCCAAAAGAATTCAAAAATCTAAAATCCTAAATTAAAGGCAGGAAAAATTGATTCAAAATTCACAAGAAACATTTTGAAATCCATACCGGAGGCTCGTATTCCACTGGTCGATTGTGTCGCCGCACCTACTCGAATCGATGAGTCTCTTAGGGGATCACCATTTTCACTACTAGCTCAAGAATGCTCTCTCACTCTCCAATTTTCACAATCACAAAATGCACAAATGAATCCTCTCTTCACTTTTTACCTCTTAATAAGGGTAATTTTGGTGGCATATTTTAATTTCTTTTAAGGGTCAATTAATTGGGGTAGCTCAATTCTTCCATATCGGGAGATAAATCTTTGGAATATCATCAAAGCTGAATTTTTTCATCATCATCATCACAAATCAATGGAAATTTTCAAAAAATCATCTTTTATTATCCAAAAAATTCCTCAATTTATCTCCTGAGGGGGCATACATTCGTTATCTTCTAAAAATTTGGCCTAGGGCATCGTCAAAATTTTAGCAGCACTGGTAAAATTTTCTTTGAAGTAATGCATAAACATATCACTTCAAAGAGGGGAAAAATGTATACATCCAAAATTTGTCTGGAGAATATTAATTAAATATCGATTATTTAATTAATAAAATCTTTATTTCCTCTACTATATAAATAAATTGCAAAGCTTATTTATATAGTTCGTGTTTCTTAATTCCTCCTTTCTAAACCACTTTCTTCATGATTTAATTAAAATAAACAAGTTTAACTAATTTGTTTTATTTGATTAATTCTCTCTCATTAAATTTGAATTTTAAATCCTAACCTCCTTCCACCTCATCTTCTAACTCACCATGTGTCACATGAAAATAATTATTCCTAATTTCTAAAATGGATATTTACTCTCAACAATTTTAACCAACTCAAGGACACATGGCTTCTTCCTTCCATTGATTTTATTCTACACTTGGCAAGATTGTTCTACTAAAGGGTACAATTTCCTTAATTCTCTCTAACCTCCTCATTTCTCACCATTGATCTCTCCAGACTTAATCCTGATCATCCATTGCTACCAACTCACCTGATGCCTTAGTGAAATCTATAAATAGAGGCTCATTTACAACTTTTTCATAAGAGAATATTGCATAACATTACTCTGCAAAAATCCATTTAGCATTTGAGAGCTTAATTTCATTTTGATTCAACATTTAGAATAATTTTAGCAAGTAATTTAGAATCATGGATGCATTCTTAGATGTATCTTATATTTTTTCATAGCATTTAGAATCATTCTCACAGCATTTCCATTAGTTTAATTCAGTAGTGCATCATTTTAAATAGAATTATGTATACAAAAAATCACCATTCTACATATCACTTAGTTCATCATTTAATCAAGAACATCAAAATTATGTAGGTGTAGAGATAGTTTCTATATTCTAGCATAGAGGCTACTCATTTCATAGGAAGCATCCCAGTAATTTAGTGCATAATTAAGATCTAAGAGCACAATTACCATGGACATTTAAGAATAGAGGAAGATGGAATGGCTTTAAGGAATCATTTTATCAAATTATGTTTATTAATGTAGATTTCCTTAATATGATACATTGCATCTAATGTGTGTTATTTTATTGGAAGCCTCTACTTGACCATTTCCCTGAGGATAATATGGTGTAGAGAAGTGATGTTGAATGTTGAACTTCTCACACAATTTTTGCATGTCTTGATTTTTGAACAATCTTCCATTGTCAGTGACAATGGATTGAGGGATGTCGTATTTATAGATGATGTAATTGAGGATGAATGATGAAATTTTCTTTCCTGTGATGGTGATTAGAGGAACGGTTTCAATCCACTTCGTGAAGTACTTAGTAGCTATGATGATAAACTTGTGTCCATTTGATGAAGATGGATGAATTTTACCAACAAGATCTAGTCCCCACAAACAAAAGGGCCATGTTGATGAAAAAGGTTGAAGCTCTTGCATTGGTGCCTGGATTTTCCATGAATCTGACACTTTTGACATTTCTTGATGAACTGGAAAGACTCCTTCTCCATGCTTGGCTAGTAGTATCTTAAACAAAGGAGTTCTTGGCTAATGTTAAACTGCTTTAATGTGTTCTACAAACACCCTCATGAACTTCTTGTAAATTCATTTCAGACTCATCGTGTTCTAGACATCAGAGGAGAGTTTCATCAAGACCTCATCGGTATAGTACATCTGCAATAAGAGTATGTCGGGTGGCTCGGCGAATGAAATTTTGTTTTTGATTTCTAGACAGATCGGGTGGAACAGTGTTATCTTTTAGGTAGGTATAAATTTCACCATAGATTGAGGCATTGGTATCTGCTAGGTGATAGATGACATGGGACTTGGTAATTGTCATAGGCAAGGGAAAATAGTTGTTCCACCAATAACTCATAACGGCTTTATTATCTAGTCTTGAAAACTGTTCAAATTTGATGTCCATGAAGTATTTCTTAAAATCATCAATCATTCTTTTGTAGGGCATCAATTTGTTATCCTTTGTTTGATTAATCATCATTGACTTGGTTAATGACTAACTGAGAATCTCCATATACTTTTAATTTTGGAATTTTCCATTCTATAGTTGTTTTAATGTCGATGATTAATGCTTCATACTCTGCCATGTTATTGGTACAAGGGAACATCAATCTATATGATTTTGGTATGGTATGTCCTTGTGGAGTGACAAATAAGATTCCTGACCCTGATCCATGTTGGGTATCTGATCCATCAAAGTATAATATCCATTGTTTTGCAGCCAAGGTAAGGACGTCAGCATCTAGAAATTCAATATGTAAAGGATGATCATCTGGTAGGTGCTTCAGCTGATTGGTCAGCGATTTCTTGTCCTTTTATTGCCTTCCTATCCACATATTGGATGTCAAATTCATTGAATATCATAACCCACTTGGCCAATCTTCGAGTTAGGTTAGCTTTACTGAGGAGATATTCTAGTGGATCTATTTTGGCTATTAACTTGATGGTGTGAGTTAGCATTTAGTGTCGAAGTTGTTGGGTGGAAACCACTACTACCAAGCAAGCATTTTCAATGGATGTATGATTGATCGCATAGTCATTTAGCGTCCTATTGATGTAGTAAATTTTCCTTTCTTTACCTGTTGGATCCTCTTGTGCTAACAAGGCTCCCAATGATACCTTAGTTGTAGCAATGTATAGCAAGAGTGGTTTTCCTTTTGCTGGTGGTACTAAGACAGGTGGACTCATTAGGTATTGTTTCAATTGGTTGAAGGCTCCTTCACATTTCTCATCCCATCATAAAGAAACATTTTTGTGTAGCAAGTGAGTGAAAGGATGGGTCTTGTCTGCTAGGTGTGAAATAAATCTTTAGATTGATTGGAACCTTCCTTGTTGAGATCATAGCTAACTAATGTTTTTGGGTGGTGGAATTTCCATGATAGCCTTAACTTTTTCCAAATCACCTCAGTTTCCTTTTCTAAAATTATGTATCCCAGTAGTTTGGCTAAAGTCACTCTAAACACTCATTTCTTTGGGTTCAGTCATACATTGAATTTCTCCAGTCTAGTGAATATTTTGTATAAGATCTCTAAGTTTCCCTCTCTAGTATATTATTTAGCTAATAGATCGTCCACATAGTCTTCCATGAAAGTATGCATCATATCATTAAAAATGGTTGTCATGGCGCACTGATAAGTAGCTCCTGCATTCTTCAATCGAATGGCATAACGTTCCAACAGAATGTTCCCCATGCGCATGTAAAGGATATCTTATCTTGATCCTCTAGAGCTATTTTGATTTGATTTTAACCAAAAAAACCATCCATAAGTGACAGCATGCCATGTCCTGCCATCAAATCCACTATGATGTCTATGTTAGCTAGAGGAAAATCATCTTTGGGACAAGCCTTGTTGAAATCTCATAAATTCATGAATGTTGTTATTAGGCTTTGAGACTGGCACAATATTGGAGATCCACTCGGCATAGTCATGGGCCTGATGAATCCTACATCTAACAACTTCTTCAGCTCTACCTTTACCAATAAGGCAATATGTGGATGAATTTTCCTTAGTTTCTGTTTGACCGGTTTTACTCCTGGTGGTAAGGAGAGATGATGCATGATGAGTTATGGATCAATCCCTGGCATGTCAGCATAAGACCAAGAAAATTTGACTTGTTTTTTCGTGAAAATTTTGAGAAAGCTTGGTTTTTCTTGGTCTATCAAAGATGTTGCTAGATGGATAGTCTTCACTGTCGATATTAACAGACTGGGTGGGTTCAATCAACACCTTTGATCTTTCCTGAAAGTGCTCTGGGAGAGTATCAAACCTTCCATCCTTAGACACCTCAAAGAGGTTTTTTCCATTGGATGTGCTCTTTGTTTTTACTTTTTTTGGATCTGATACTGCCATTGAATGGTTTTCACCATCAGATCTATTTCTTGTATTATTCATTTTGTAGCTGGAAGATTTTATACTCCCCTGTTCGAAAGCTTCATTATGATCTTCAATGGTGGAATTAGTTTTAGGATTTTTGGCACAGAGGAAATTTGTGATGGCATCATCATTTGAAAATGTAGGGATGTCAAATGGCTCAGTCAGGTCCCAATCTATGAGCTCAGGATGTACTAGGGGTAAGAAGTCACAAAACTGGTTAAGGTCAGAGATGGTAAAAGTTCTGATAGTGGTGTCTTCAATTTTTCCAATGGAAAAATCAAGGTCTATAAGGTAACTTTCCTTTGAATTATCAGTTTCACTTCGAGTCGAATCATCTGTGCTAGAATTATCAAGGTGTTGTGATCCTAATTCAAGTGGTCTGGAACTTGAACCTTGTCCCTCTTTGAGTAGGGCTGCATACTTGTGTACCACATCAATTTCCTTGTCGTGACAAGACTCTTCTGATAGGGAATCCCACTCATATTCATTAGAATCACTTTCATGATCATCACTAGCTTGTAACTGCAAGATTCTTTCAACCACTTTATGAGTCATCTTTTCTTTTGTATCCTCTTTATATCCCATCCCAGTCTTGTCTTTTGGATTGATTAAGAGCAGTTGAATGGGTTCTACAATTCCTTCTTTCCTTTTGCCTATAGGGCCTTTTCCCTCATATCCCATATTTTCTAGGATAGTGAAGCCTTTTCCATATTGTGGTGTTTGTACATTTGCAGTTGTTGCTTGAGATTCTTCTCCATCCATATAGAGCCAGTTTAGAATATCTTTTTCTTCTGCTTCATCAAACCTAGTGCTTTCTTTTATAAACTAACCATCAAATTTGGTAATTGCTTGTGATGTCTATTGTGTTGAGGTTGAGGGTTCTCCATAGGAATTTAGAGAAGAGAACTGTGAAACACATAGTGATCTTTCAATGAAATATTCACCAACACCTTTGTCTTTGACTTGGAATTTTCCATCAAATTGTTTTGACAAGGCATTCAATTGGGATTCATGATTTGAGGAAGTGGAGGAAGCAACTTCTTCTTTCTTCTCAGACTTTTTGGACATGGAACTGGATTGACCTTCGTGATTTGAGGAGATGATCAACAATTTGGATGAAGAGCTTGACTGGTTTTGATCATTGGAAAGGGTGGGAGTGGAAGGTTCTTTGTTATGAGGCACAAAAACATCTTGGAATGACTTTAGGGTATTGCAATACTGAGGACTATTTGAATTAGCCGAAATGGTGATTTCTTGGCCACAACAAGTAAATTACAAACATTGATGATAGGTTGACAAAACCGCTTGCATTTCATGGATCCATGGGTAACCCAATAGTATGTTATAGGTAAAATCCTTGTCTAATACTTGACAGATTACATCTTTCTAAATTGGTCCTACTTGAATAGGTAAGACAATCAATCCCTATGAAGATCTTTCCTCATCATCATATGCTTTTATTGTAATCTTTTTCTTTGAATCAATTGTATTCTCAAAAAATCCTAAGGCACGAACAACCTTTATAGTACATATATTCAGGTCAGCTCCTCCATCTATTAGGATGTGTTTGACACGATGTTTATGAATTAGGACTTCAATATGAAGAGCGGCATTGTGGGGATAAGAAATAGATGTTTCATCATTTTTTGAAAAGTATAGACAATGTGGCGCAGTCAAATGTCCCACCATAGCTTTGAATTTACAAACTTCTAGATTTTTTGGTACCATTGAGTCCACTAGGGATTTTTCAAAAATCTCTTTGTGGGCGGGTGAAATCTTGAGTAATTCCAATATTGATATTTTTGTAGGGATTTTTTGTAACTGGTCCACTATGTTGTATTGATTGCATGAGGCAATGGGTGTTTTAGATGAAATTCCTTTTAAGACATATTTGGTTTGTGCTCTTGTGGTTGCATATACTGGTATGTTGTATTGTTTCCCATTGATTTTAATTACATTTATTTGACTATCATTTGCAGCCATATCTAGTTTGATATCATTGATTTGATTTTCAAGGATAATGATGTCTTGTTCTTGTTCAATTGGAGTGTCATAGATTGGACTATTAGCTGCAATAATGTCTTGATGGTCATTTGTTTCAATGGTATTCATTTGATCTTCTGCTGCTGAGATATGATTTATGATAGTATCATGGACATAGTTTACATTCTTTCCCTTGTTGTTTGTTGTAGAGGACTCCCCTTCTTCGTAATTCAGTAAATGATTTTTAAATGCTTTGTGATCGATGTTTGTTTGGAGTCCCTCTATTCGTATGACCTTGTTATCTATCAAATCTTGTATTTTATGTTTCAATTGCATGCAGCTATTTGTTTGATGGCCTTTGCACCGATGGAATTCACAGTAATAGGCATCATTCCACCATGATGATTTTACTTTTGGTTCAAAGCCTCGAGTGTCAGGTAGTGTTATGAGGTTATTTTCAAGAAGTTCCCTCAACGCAGATTCGTGTGATTGACCCAAAGGCATAATTTTTTTGTGGTTTTATTGTGTTTGATACGATGGAGGTTTGGACATGGTGTTACTTTGATTGTGGCCATTTTGATTATTCGGTGGGTTGATATTTTGATTAGTGCCTTGATTGATGTTTTGATCAGTCTTGGTTGTGGTTCCTGATAGATTAAAGTTTGGTTTAGCATTATGTGCTTCGGCAGCACCATTGTTGTTATTCTTGTTCCTTGTCCAAAATTTGGGTTTCTCATTGTTATGATGGTTAGAAGAGCTAGCATTGTTTGATCCTTCATTGTGAATTTTCAATACCCCTCTTTTGACTAAGGCTTCTTCAATTTTAACATTGTTTTCTACCATCTTCTCAAAGCTAGGGGGACATTGTAATTGCAGTCTATAATTCATTTTGATGTTAAGGTTATCAATAAAAATATCCATCTTTTCTTGTTCGAGTATGCGATGAGCATATCAAGCGAATAACCTTCTCCACCTTTGTAAGAATACGAGAAAAGATTCTCCTTATTTATGTTTGGTATTACAAAGATCCTTCATGGTTATCTCATGTGCAATGTTATATGAATATTGTGTGATGAATTTGTTGACAAGTTCTTTGAAGGATTTTATGTTTGGTTGTAGTTTCAAAAACCATTCCATACAATGGCCTCCCAAGTTGTGAGGAAAAATTCTCATTAAGTATGTGTCCTCATGAGAAAACTCAAGACTCATGGTTCCAAATTCTCGCTCTTGGTCTATGGGGTCCGATTTTCCATTGTATTTGTCGTATTTTGGTAAGTCACAATTTAGGGGAAATGGTATCATGTTTAACCTTCTATCAAAGGGATAGGGACAAATATCTTGTAACATGTATCTTTTTGGAGTCCCTCCTTGCATGTCTTGCAATTATTGTTGCGGGTTCTGCATTTGATTTATTAGGGTAGCCATTTGACCCATAGTGGGTGTTTCAATTTCAATTTTTTTGGGGTTCCTTTCAATTTATTGACATCAAAATCACTTGGTAATTCCCCTTGATTTGCTAACATTAGAAGGTATTTTTCCCCATCCTCTTCAAAGATTCTTTCTAGGAATTTATGAAATTTGGGATCTTGGTTTGCATGTTCTATTTCCTCCTCTGTTATCTCCTCCATTTTGTTTTGAGAAATCTTGTGAAAGGGATTTGCTTCTGGTTCACCCATGGTGTTTTGAGGTTCAAGTTCCTTATCCTTAAGTTTTTTCTTTTGGGACCTTGTTAAAATGGGCATGCAAGTGATGAAGGTTTGCTAAATTTTGATCGTTATTTGAGAGTGCCAAAGGAATACTTAGGTTGAATAGAATTATGAATTCTATTGATGTAACCAAGGTGATTAAATTTGATGTAAAGAGTATTGTTTTGAGATGAAAGATGATAAATCTTGATGGGGAAACTCAACTTGATGATCAAATTTTTTGTTTTGATGATGATTGGTAACTTTTAGATGTGTGATCAAAGTTTAGGTGAAGGATTTCTCTTGTTGAAGTCAATTTTAACAAGTCTAGACTCTAAGGAACTTAAGGAATAATTCTAAACTTGAGAAGATCCTGCAATTTTGGTTCCAATTGTGAAATGGGGGACAAATTTCCTTCTTAGACGAGATGTTCAAATATTTGGAAAAGTCTTGGATTTTGGCAATAGTAAAACGAATACAAGTTGGGGTTAATATTTGAAGCTTTTCTGTAGAAATTGAAGAGCAATCTGTCTCTAAATTTTTAGAGTGTTGAGAGACATTTTTTATGAGATTTTGGACTAAGAGCTATGGACTTTGGTTTCTGGATTTTAATCTTTCATGAAATCATTTGATAAAGACCATGTTTAGTCTCTATTGTTCTTGAGGAATGATTCTAGATTGGAAAAGTTTTCTAAATTTGGTTTCAAAATGTTAGATAGGAGTCAAATTCAACTCTCTGGTTATGAATTTTGGTGAATGCGCCATTACAGTCAGTGAATTAGCTAAAAGATAGATGCGCTATAGCAGGGCTTGGATGCACCACAGGATCTCCTAAAAGCGCCATAGAATAGCTTATATGCACCAAATTTTTGGGTCAATGTGCTACAAAATTTTGTTAATGTGCCACAGAATGTAGGGCATGCACTGATAGAAGTTGTGAATGTGCTATAATAGTGGGTGAATGCGCTAGAAAAAGCAGTTAATGTGCTACAGAAAATAGTGAATATATTGAACCGGGTAATGTACCAATTTGTTGCTAGTTTATTTTATTTTTATGGTTTTTGGTCAGAGAATGATTTGTTTTAAGTGATGTGTTTTGAATCACAATTTTGCATTTTTCCAGTGTGTAAAGTTTTGTTTGAAGTTTGTTTTGAAAACACTTTGACAAACACAATCAAGAAATGTACACTCCTATGGTTGTGAAAGATTGTATTCTTTTGAATTCCACGCGGGTTTAACCCCAACCGCACTTATTCTTAGCGGATGAATTCAAAAGCTTGGCCACACGGGCTACCCCTTACAGTGCACTCACTTCTCAGGTCATCCAAGCTTCTAGCCCCATAAAAATCCCATGGCAGGCTAATCATCTCTACTAAAAACTACGAGAATGAGGATTCTTTTGCAACAACCGTTGTTGCACCAAATAATAGATAAAGGTTTTTTGCCAATCTACAACAAGGGTTCTAGCATGGTCATTATGTTCATGGGGGATAATCCATGCAGTGAGAGACCATAGTTTCCCTTCTCGTTAGAACTATCCTCGTGATACTGGCCTTTGTTCCAATACCCACATTTATATACCGGTTGGAAGTTGCTTGGCTTTAGCGTGTTACCAGTTGGGTCATTCCCTTGGGTTATTACTTTTTTCCCATAAGGTAGGCCCTCTAGGATTAAAAAAGCAAGCAAGTATACCCGTAGTTCAATCAATCTTTATTTTGCATGAATAAAGAGAGAACCCACGCTGTATACTCCACTCACACTCGCAAATAAACAAGAATGGGTCTGGCTTCTTGGTCACCTAGTTAAAGGGAGAGCATATGCCTACCATTAAATACACACAACAGATAATGAAAATGAATGGGTTTGGATTTTTGGTCACCCAATTAAGGGGAGAGCATATGCCTACCATTCAATACACACAGCATACATGGTGTTTTTTCCTTTCTAATTAGTCTATATTCCTAATTTAAGCATAAAGGAAATAAATCACTCCAACCCCTACATTAAATTTATCAGTAATTTGCAATAAATGTTTCTTTGACCGCATTCTTGAGTTTCAAAAAAGTCTCTAACAACATTTATAAACCCTGCACAGCATAAAAACATTCATTAGTTTTCAAACTTGGAAGAAACTTGTAGAGAAAATCAAATGTGCCATTATAGTAAGTTGATGCGCCAAAAGGTAAATGCACTGCAGAAATAAATCAATGCGCCATAGAAAATGTGAAATGTGCTACAGAAAGTTGTAAATGTGTTATAGAAACCCCCTGATGCACCACAAAATGGAATAGATCCACTGGAGAAATCCTTCTTTGTGTCGGAACAGCCGATGAATGAGCCAAAAAATCTTTCGTATGCGTCAATGGAATTAGTGGTTGCACCAAAGAAACTCACGTATGAGCCTATAAAACATACATTCCAAAAAATATCAAAATAGCAGGGGCTAGGCCCCACAGTGGGTTCCAATTTATGTGTGTAAGAAAATATAAGAATTAAACCAATCAATAACACACATCAGCTGCAATGTATTATATTAAGGAAATTTAAATTAACAAACACAATTCAATAAAATGATTACTTTAAGCCATTCCATCTTCCTCTATTCTTAAATGTCTATGGTAATTGTGCTCTCAGATCTTAATTATGAAGTAAATTACTGGGATACCACCTAAGAAATGAGTAGCCTCTAAGCTAGAATGCAGAAACTATGTTTACACCTACATGATTTTGATGTTCTTGATTAAATGATGAACTAAGTGATATGCAGAATGGTGGTTTTCTATATACAGAATGTTATTTAAAATGATGCACTACTAAATTAAACTAATGGAAATGTTTTGAGAATGATTCTAAATGCTATGAACAATCTAATATGCATCTAAGAATGCAGCCATGATTCTAAATTAATTGCTAAATTTATTCTAAATGTTGAATAAAAATGCAATTAAGCTCCCAAATGCTAAATGGATTTCTGTAGAGTAATATTATGCAATCTTCTCTTATGAAAAATTTGTAAATTATCCTTTATTTATAGATTTCACCAAGGCATCAGGTGAGTTGGCAGCAATGGACGATCAGGATTAAGTCTGGAGAGATCGACGATGAGAAATGAGGAGGTTAGAGAGAATTAAGGAAATTGTCCCCTTTAGTAGAACAATCTTGCCAAGTGTAGAAAAGAATCAATGGGAGGAAGAAGCCATACATCCTTGAGTTGGTTAAAATTGTTAAGAGTAAATATCCATTTTAGAAATTAGGAATAATTATTTTCATGTGACACATGGTGAGTTAGAAGATGAGGTGGAAGGAGGTTAGGATAATATGGAGAAATCTGACAAAATTCAAATTTAAAAATACAAATTTAATGAGAGAGAATTAATTAAATAAAACAAATTAGTTAAACTTTTTTTATTTTAATTAAATCATGAAGAAAGTGGTTTAGAAAGGAGGAATTAAGAAATACGAACTATATAAATAAGCTTTGCAATTTATTTATATAGTAGAGGAAATAAAGATTTTATTAATTAAATAATCGATATTTAATTAATACTCTCCAAACCAATTTTGGATGTATACATTTTTCCCCTCTTTGAAGTGATGTGTTTACGCATTACTTCAAAGAAAATTTTACCAGTGCTGCTAAAATTTTGACGATGCCCTAGACAACGATTTTCATAAGATAATGAATGTATGCCCCCTCGAGAGATAAATCAAGAAATTTTTTGGATAATAAAAGATTTTTGATGATTTTTTGAAATTTTCCATTGATTTGTGATGATGATGATGATGAAAAAATTCAGCTTTGATAATATTCCAAAGATTTATCTCCCGATATGGAAGAATTGAGCTGCCCCAATTAATTGACCCTTAAAAGAAATTAAAATATGCCACCAAAATTACCCTTATTAAGAGGTAAAAAGTGAAGAGAGGATTCATTTGTGCATTTTGTGATTGTGAAAATTGGAGAGTGAGAGAGCATTCTTGAGTTTGTAGTGAAAATGGTGATCCCCTACAAGACTCATCAATTTGAGCGGGTGCGGTGACACAATCGACTAGCGAAATACAAGCCTCCGGTATGGATTTTGAAACCTTTCTTGTGAATTTTGAATCAATTTTTTCCACCTTTAATTTCGGATTTTAGATTTTTGAATTCTTTTGCCGCATACGAATTTTTCTGTGGCACATAAGCTAGATGTTTTAGCGCATTCTCCTAGTGTTTTAGCGTATCTACTAGATTTAGTGGCGCATCCACAAACTATAATAGCGCATCAACCTTTTGGTGCATAGGAGGCCTATAATAGCGTATTAGGGTTTTAGATAGGGAATCCCAGAGAAATGGCACATTGAAGGAATTGTGCAATGCATCAGAGTAATTCTTTAGTGCATTGACGATGTTGTTTTGACCTCATGATAGGCAAGGATTAAAATAGATGTTCATGAGATTTGATGGAAATCTCACTAGAACTGATAGAATGATTGATTGATGTTTGATTGTTTTGTTGATTTGATTTGATTAATTGATGTACTCATGATGTTTTATAATGATAGGAGACAGATTTAGATAATCTTCAGTCCAGAGAGAGGTTCTGATGGACTTGGGAGATGATCCCACATCTATCACAGGATAATAGAGATATCATTGAGCGATGTGGATTATGCTCACCAATTGATATGCCCCAGATTAGGATTAATCGAGGATTGTTGACCGCGTTGGAAGAGATACAGTATAGCGACCACAACACTTTTCATCTGGCCACTAAAGAGATGACTATGACACCAGAGGATGTCTACAGGATATTGTGGATTCCTGTGGTAGGTGATATCATGGCCTATGATCACACCGAGCAAGGAGGTACAGATTCTCTATGCCAGATATTCCATGATGATCATATAGCTGGGTATGAGATGCCTTGGAAGGAGATGTTTGAGAGATATGCCCCTTTTCCTTCTATGCTTGCGGGAGTTGTCAATGGCTTCTTATGTCCTGACAAGAGGGAAAAGGGATTGTTCATTGGTTGGGGTCAAACATTGGAGTAGATGATTTGGTTTGGGACCCGTTTGGCTTGGGGTTCATGTATGCTTGCACAATTATACCTTGATTTTCACCATGTAGTGTATCTCAGAGGATCCAGTCTATCCGTAGGTGTGACCCTCTTACAGACGTGGGCTTGGGAGCATATTGCGGTGACACTACCAGAGACAAACATATTCTGGCCATTTGGGAGACCATATGTCTATGGTTATGTAGGCCCAGTTGTCCAACATAAGTTGGAAAAATTGGAGTATTGGAGATGGGTACTGGATGACATGGATTATGTTACATGGTGACTATATGTAGACTGTGAGTAGTGGGTCGAGGATCATTTGGACGTTCCCTATTTTATGACTGTCAGATACCTTATTGGGTGGACACGCTTTATTATTAAGAGATTCTTAATGCGGAGGGTGCTTAGACAATATGGTAGAGTTCAGGGGATGCCTCAGGGATTAGCTATGTATGCACGGAGGCAACAGGATACGACAGAGTGGGGGCCCATGTTATCTTATGATGTTGCATGTGATGAGTATCATCATTTACAGCCAATGATTTGGTACTACCTTTCGGGGATTGTTGAGGGATATATAATTGAGGAGTACTCACAGTATTTTTCTAAGCATCCATTTCTGAGGATCTCGAGACCTCATGAGCCAGTGCCAGCGTTAGAGGACAATGAGGATAGACTACCCAAATGGAGGATGGGTAGAGGTGGAGGCGAGGAGGAGGGAGGAGGTAGTGATGATGGTGGGGATGATGCTGGTGGTGATGGTGGAGATGACGGTCATGGTGGAGATGGAGGAGGTGGTGCTCACCCAATGCTAGAATGCAGAAACTATGTCTACACCTACATGATTTTGATGTTCTTGATTAAATGATGAACTACATGATATGCAGAATGGTGATTTGATGTATACATAATGCTATTTAAAATGATGCACTACTAAATTAAACTAATGGAAATGTTGTGAGAATGATTCTAAATGCTATGAACAAATCTAAGATCCATCTAAGAATGCAGCCATGATTCTAAATTACTTGCTAAACTTATTCTAAATGTTGAATTAAAATGCAATTAAGCTCTCAAATGCTAAATGGATTTTTGCAAAGTAATGTTATGCAATCTTCTCTTATGAAAAAGTTGTAAATGAGCCTTTATTTATAGATTTCACCAAGGCATCAAGTGAGTTGGCAACAATGGATGATCAGGATTAAGTCTAGAGAGATCGATGGTGAGAAATGAGGAGGTTAGAGAGAATTAAGGAAATTGTCCCCTTTACTAGAACAATCTTTCCAAGTGTAGAAAAGAATCAATGGAAGGAAGAAGCCATGTGTCCTTGAGTTGGTTAAAATTGTTGAGAGTAAATATCCATTTTAGAAATTAGGAATAATTATTTTCATGTGACACATGGTGAGTTGGAAGATAACAAATGTATGCCCCCTCAGGAGATAAATCGAGGAATTTTTTTTTGATAATAAAATATTTTTGATGATTTTTGAAAATTTCCATTAATTTGTGATGATGATGATGAAAAAATTCAGCTTTGATGATATTCTAAAGATTTATCTCCCGATAGGGAAGAATTGAGTTGGCCCAATTAATTGAACCTTAAAAGAAATTAAAATATGCCACCAAAATTACCCTTTTAATTACCCTTATTAAGAGGTAAAAATTGAAGAGAGGATTCATTTGTGCATATTGTGATTGTGAAAATTGGAGAGTGAGAGAACATTCTTGAGCTTTTAGTGAAAATGGTGATCCCCTACGAGACTCGTAGATTCGAGTGGGTGCGGTGACACAATCGACTAGAAAAAATACGAGCCTCCGGTATGGATCTCGAAACCTTTCTTGTGAATTTTGAATCAATTTTTCCCGCATTCACATAGGCTAGATGTTTTAGAGCATTCACCTAGTGTTTTAGCGCATCTACTAGATTTAGCGGCGCATACATAAATTATAATAGCACATAAACCTTTCGGTGCATAGGAAGCCTATAATGGTGCATTAGGGTTTTAGATAGGGCATCCCAGAGAAATGGCACATTGAAGGAACTGTGCAGCACATCAGAGTAATTCTTTAGCGAATTGAATGGATTGCACAGCGCATCAGAGGAATTCTCTGGTGCATCCCATGAAATGGTGCATTGAAGAATTGTTATGTTTTATAGACTGAATTTGATGGTGCATTTTCCTTTTAGCGTGCAATGAAGCCCTATTATGGCGCATCTAGGACAAAATTGAAGATTCTTTTTGTTTTTCTCCTTGATTTTGATGATTTTTACTCACGTCAACCAATGATTTGTTGTTGATGATAGATTAGATGATTTAGTAATCTTATGATAGGCGAGATGCACTAATGATGATGTTGTTTTGACCTCATGATAGGCAAGGATCAAAATAGATGTTCACAAGATTTGACAAAAATCTCACTAGAACTAATAGGATGGTGATTGATGTTTGATTGTTTTGCTGATTTGATTTGAATTATTGATGTGTTGATGATGTTTTAAAATGATAGGAGACGGATTTAGATAATCTTCAGTCCCGAGAGAGGTTCCAACAGACTTGGGAGATGATCCCACGTCTATCACAAGCTGATAGAGATATCATTGAGTGATGCAGATTATCCTCACTGATTGATATACTGCGAATTAGGATTAATCAGGGATTATTGACTGCGTTGGCAAAGAGGTGGCATAGCGACCACAACACTTTTCATCTGGACACTAGAGAGATGACTATGACACAGAGGATGTCTATAGGATATTTAGGATTCCTGTGGTAGGTGATATTCTGACCTATGATCACACTGAGCAAGGAGGTAAAAATTCTCTACGCCAGATATTCCATGATGATCATATTGTTGGGTATGAGATGCCTTGACAAGAGATGTTTGAGAGGTATGCCCCTTTTCCTTATGTGCTTGCAGGATTTGTCGATGGCTTCTTATGTCCTGACAAGAGGGAAAAGGTATTTTTCGTTGGTTGGGGTCAGACATTCAAGCAAATGATTCAGTTTGGGAACTATTTTGCTTGGGGTTCATGTATGCTTGCGCAATTATACCATGATTTGCACCAGGTAGTGTACCTCAGAGGATCTAGTCTATCCACAGGTGTGACCCTCTTACAGAAGTGGGCTTGGGAGCATATTGCAATGACATGGCTAGAGACAAATAAATTTTGACCATTTGGGAGACCCTATGTCTATGGCTATGCAGGTCCAGTTGTCCAGCATAAGCTCAGAAAATTGGAGTATTGGAGACGGGTACTGGATGACTTGCATTCTATTACATGGCGACCGTATGTAGACTATGAGCAGTGGGTCAAGGATCATTTGGAGGTGCCTTATTTTATGACTACCAGATACCTTATTGGGTGGACATGTTTTATTATCTAGAGACGCTTGTTGTGGAGGGTACTCAGGCAATACGGAAGAGTTCATGGGATGCCTCAAGGATTGGCTATGTATGCATAGAGGCAACAAGATGTGACAAAGTGGGGGCCCACATTATCTTATGATGTTGCATGTGATGAGTATCATCATTTCTGGCCAGTGATCTGGGTCTACCTTCCAGGGATTATTGAGGGATATATGACTGAGGAGTACTCACGGTATTTTGTTGAGCATCCATTTCCAAGGATCTCGAGACCTAATGAGCTAGTGCCAACATTAGAGGATGATGAGGATAGACCACCCAAATGGAGGAGGGGTAGAGGTGGAGGTGAGGAGGAGGGAGGAGGTAGTGATGATGGTGGTGATGATGGTGGTGATGATAGCAGAGATGACAATCGTGGTGGAGATGGAGGAGGTGGTGCTCACCTAGTGCTTGATGTTAGAGTGCCTTGCAGGAGGTGATCCTTAGTGGCAGCAGTGTAGCAACACATGCAAATATAGTTTCCCTCACAATAGTAGTAGTCTTAGATCATAGCACTATATACCCCAAGTTGAGACCTTTCAAGGCCAGTTGACACAGGTGCAGGGATAGCTATAGACGTAGACACAGTTATTGGCACAGGTTTAGGCACAGCTCTTATAGGCCCAAGGATAGATACAGACTCTGACAGCCGAGAGGGATGCTACCAAATAGTAGCTAGCTCAGGTGCAGGTCCAAGGACAGGTATAGGGCTAGGTTTTTGCATTGATTGTGGAGAGGGATGCACTGAGGCAATGGGTAGAGTAGGCAAAGGCTATCACTGAGATATTGCAGCAGGCTATGATAGCTATCAAATCCACGAACTATTTTAGGGAGGTTCATCGTACTGCACAGGAGGCCCAGTTTTACATAGATCGATATCATGAGGTGGTTCCTCCCGAGTGGCGAGTGAGCTTGCCACAATCTTGATATGGCAAGTCACAGTCTCAAACAATTAGTGTAGGTGTCACATAGCCATTGCCTTTAGATTGGAGAGATCCATGTGCATGTCCATCAGGTACAACGGGAAGTACAAGTCTAAGGATGCCAGCACCATCTGGAGGGAGCACCACATAGCTCTGATATTTGATACTTTATTGTGATGTGGACATGTATATACTGATACTCGATGATTTACTACCATTTTTTATGATGTATTCCTTCATATTCAGATATCCTTGTACACTTGACATCATTTTTGAGAGATATATGCAGTGATGATGATGGTTGACCTATGTTTTTTATGTGCAATGATCATGATGGATGCATTTAATTTCCTATTGTGTATGCTATGTGATGTTTCATGGTGATGATATGATATGCCATGGATGCAACAGATGTTTTATGAATAATGTCTATATGTTATTTTTTTTGTACTTTTGTGATACAACTATGTATGATGCAATGGATGGATATTGATGTTAATGCAAAAGTGGATGATTCTAATGATGGATAATTCTACATGCTCTTATGGATGTATGCTATGCATGATAATCTTTTTTTTTGTATTTTTTGATGCAAATATATGAATTCCTATATGAAATGGATGAATGGAAATTTACATATGTTGGGGCTTTGTGATGCATGCTATTATGATGTATGACTAAATGTATATGGATGGAAATGATATGATCAATGCTTTGTTTTTGTATTTTCATGATGCAAACATATATATGATCTAATGACTTAGATGAATGCTTTAGAGAATGATATGGTAATGCATTTGTTTTTAGATTTTCATAATGCAAATATATGATCTAATGACTAAAATGATATGATAATGCTATGAATGATGTCCTAATGCTCATGCATCTAAATGATCCTTTTGGTAATGTCAAATGTACTCAATCTGTTAATGATAGAAATAACATCAGCCTTGGAGAAATCTATAAATACTATTACAGCATCTAGTATGAATGCAACCTAAACATGCAACTCTAAAAATGCAATGTTGTCATCCCAGTAATTAATTCATTGTGCTTGGTATCATCATTGAGATTTTTAAAATGTTGAAAGTGAGTAAAAACATCGATGGTATAATTAAACCATGATGACCTGAGTACTACTTTTATGATGTTTGATAGTGCAAGTTAACACAAGCATCTAGGTATAATTGAACCGAGATGACCTGAGAATTCCTTGCATAAACAGACAAGAGTTAATCATTTTCCCATGCGAATCCGGAATGTCATCAGTGATACTTTCTAGAGCACGTCCCATGATGATTCACATGGTAGTAATGATCAACTCACAGACAGCAGACAAAGAAAAATATCATTCTCAATCATAGCTTCTCTAGTTCTTGACATCCTTGAGTTGCTCCTAAGAAATGATAACAAAAATCACAATGCAAATAGTTTTGAACATTTGTGTGAAGTGATAAACTGTGATTTATAGTATCATCACCAAATGAAACTTGTTTTTGATTGACCTTGGTTCGGATTATTAGTTTTGGTGAGTTTGATTGATGTTCAAAGTTGTAGCCCATTTGATTCTTGTGTTTTCACTATGCTATCATATTGTTGTTTGTCTATTGCATTTAAGCTCAAAGATGGATTGCCTTCGGTGAGTTCGGGATTTTTCCCCTAGTGGAAACAAACCAATTTTATTATGGATATGTACAATGATCGACAAGCCAAAGTGAGACACAACAGGCACAACAGAATATTTACATGAGGCTCAAACGAAGGATGCAGATAGTGATAACAAAGAACCAATGTGGTCAACACATGTTCCAATAGAGGAAGAAGCCAGCCTGTCACAAATAGCGCCTATTGCTAGTTTTTCACCACTTGCTTTTATTGTACTTTTTCAGATTTTATGATTTTTTTGTATTTTTCTCTTCTTTTTTTCTATTTTTTGATTTTTTGATTTTTTTTGTCATCACCAAGATGCCTGTTTTCTAGGTTTTCATCAGGGTGACCATTTTTTTAGGACATTTTCTGATGTTTTGGATTTTTTCCTAACATTTTTTCCAATGCAATGGGTGAGTCATGTGTAGAATTTCTTGAGATGGAGGTTGTTCATGGGCTCTTCGAATAGGTCTCCTTCTGGCATCAATAGCTGGTATTCTCTTGACCCATAGACTGACACAATGACAAAGGGGCCCAACCAATTTGGTTCAAAATTTCCTTTCTTCTCTCTATCATGTTGATTGTGTGGGTTATCCTTCAATACCAAGTCACCAACTTGAAATGTTCTGGGTTTGACTCTATGACTATAACTTCTGGATATCCATTGCTGGTAGGCTTTCAATTGGTTCACTGCATGTTGGTGTCATTCATCTAACAGTTCCAATTCTTGCAATATAGATACCCGGTAATCCTCATCGGAGATGATACCCTTCAATGAAACCCTAAGTGATGGCAATTCAACTTCAATGGGTACAATGGCCTCATATCCATATACAAGAGCATATGGTGTGACTCTTTTCAGTGTGCGAATATTGGTGTGGTACACCCACAAAGCAGTGTTTAATTATGTATGTTTTGTTGTCTTCAGTGGGTAAAACATTAATAGGAATGTGAGAGAACACACCCAAGGGATCCATTTCAAAGACCTTCAAAGAATACCTTCAAAATTTTGGTCGAGGTCTCTCAAAAACTTCCACAAAAATAGAAGTATACATTTCTTTTCCTCAAATTACTTAGAGAGATGCTTCAATTTAAAATTCACAAAGCTTAGATAACAATAAATACCTTCTTCAAGCTCTGTTGAAAACTAGGGTTTGATGCCAACTTCTTTGAATCTCCTTTCAAATTTCTTTACCTCACTCTACTTCTTCCAATTTGCAAATGTGATTTAATTTGACTTGGTTTCTTACTAAAATGTCTTACAAATTTTACCCTAATTTTGCATTAAATGCACTCCAACTTCAAAAAGTTGATAAACACTTTGTAGAATACATGGTGAACCCTAAGATACTCCACAATTCATCAAATTTGCATATTTTCTACCAAAAACTTCTTTAGTATCTTCAAAATGACACTTTACACCATATATCCTTGTGTCACTACTTCACACTTCTTATTTTGGGGGTTTGCTAGATTTTTCAATCACTGCTCCCCCTAAAACCATTGTTGGGTTTAGTTCTTAGAAGAAGCATTTGCACCAAATGTAGATGCAGATGCATTTGATTCATTCTTATCCTCAAGCTCTTCTTTTTTCTTCCAAATCTTCTTCATTTCCTTTTTAACTTCAGCACGATCAATCTTATTCACAATTTTGTTCTTTTGATCTGATTTAGCTTTCTTCTCAATTTTGCTTCTGCAGAATTTTGAAATGTGTCCCAATTTAATGCAGGTGTAGCACATAACATGTTTCTAACCAAACTAATTTGTATTCAACCTTGATCTGCATTGAATAGCTTTATGTCCAAAAGCATAGCATATATAGCAATAGCCTTGAAAAGATTGAGTCATCCTACCAATATTGAATATGTTCATCATTGCCTGACTTCTACACTTTGTATCTCTATGCCCAAACTTATTGCAAGCAAAGCATTGTCCAGTAAATAATCTAACATTCCAATTCATTATATTCTGGTTCATTCTATTTCTACATTATGTCGCCCTATGACCAAATTTATTACATGAAAAACAAATGCCATTGAAAGATGGGTACCTTTGAGCATTAGGTTTTCGAGTAGGAATCCTTTCGGTATTGCTTCTATGATTATTGATCTTCCTTCCATTTTCTTGAGTCTTCCTTTGATTGTTCATTTTGTTAGGAACCTTATTTTCCTTTGAACTTTGTCCTTCTTCAAGTCCTAAACCGCTTTTATCTTTAGAGGGTTTATGAAAAGCAATCAATTCATCAAGCTTTGTGGTGCTTGCTTTGAATTGATCCTCATGAGCTTTTTCCTTCACTAAGTCAGATCTTGGTGTCACCACTTCTTGTTCAAGCTTTAAAAACTCATCAATTTTGCTCTGGATTTCGGCTTTCTAACATTCTTCAATTCTTTTCTTCTCTTCCACTTACAGCTTTAGTCTAGTGATGTCTTCATTTTCCTTCTTCAACTAATCACTAACTTCTATATGCCTTTCTTTGAATTTCTTTATTTTTTCTCTTAGTTTTTTTATGCATTCATTTGCTTCTTTTAGGTTTTCCTTTAGGGATTCTTTCTCATCTTCACTTTTGTCCAGATCTTTAAGAGCAACATGAAGTTCCTCAGTTCTAGAGATCTCTTCTAGGGGGACATGATAATTTTTATCAACCATGTGTTCAAACTTCAAGATCTTCCTCAAGTTGTTAAGCTTTTCAAAAGGAACCAAGCTCTGATACCAATTTTTGAACAAACAGAATACTGAGAGGGGGGTGAATCAGTATTCCATTAAACCAATTGTTTGCTAACCATCCAATTATTACAATGTATCTTACTACAGCAGTAGGTAAGAACATGGAAATGAACATAACATCACACAAAAAATAGACACCAAGATTTTTACGTGGAAAACCCAAAGTGGTCAAAACCACAATGAGGATTAACTCACAATATATTATAACTAGTTACAAGATATTACATGGCACACTACCAAGACACGTTGTCCTTGAAAGGCTCACAGTCCAAGTACAAAGATATAGCTTACCGCCAGAATACAAAAATATATGGCTCACTTCCAGAGATGTGAACTGAAGGGAATGCACCTTCTAAGTGTTGAGTATAGTTCCAATTAAGCTCTGAAAGATGGAAAGTCTTGCACTGGATTGCAGGTGTACAACAACTATCATCAACTACCATATCACTTCATCACATATCTCGCATCATCACTTCTCTCTCATCTCTTTCACTGTCGATCTCAAAAAACATACATACGTCTATGTACATATCAAATATATATGCTTAATAAAAATTATATATTAAATATAAACATGGTTCATACATCAATTAGGTCGACCTAATTGGATGTAATCATACATAATTTAAAATATCTTGTTAGCCACAAAATAAAATTTCTTTGGTGCTCAAAACAAAAAATGCAAGACACAAATTAGGTTGGCCTGGATCTAAAAGTAATCCTTCATGAAACGTGCACCTTAATTCAACCAAAAGAGAAACACAACAAAACTATAAGCCAAACTTCTGACATTTAAATCTTTGAACCTATTCAACTAAAATTGTTGATTCCCCAATCACAACTGCATCTAAGAATCTTGAAAAACACATCAAAATTGTATGAGTTGACATACACTTTAGAGAGATTATGGACCATATTACCAGATTGGTGTAGCATGAACATAGTTTACCGAATGACCGAATATCTAGACATAGAGTAATGTTGGCATCAATGACAACAAAGACAACAAATCAAATGTCTCCTTCTTCATTCTTCCAACATAGATGATAGCTTCATTTGGCACTTTATCACCTCATGCACACAAGAATGAAGGGAAAGACCAAGAGCCAAAGAACCAACAATAAATTGACACAAGTAATTTAAAAAATATTTTTTTTAAAGTTGACCTATACCTTCTATTAATAACAAGTAATGCAAGGCATGTACAATGCTAACATAGAGAATATTTTATGAATCAATTTTTTCAGCCATGGTTGTTACAACCACATATGACTTGTCAGAGATGTATTTTACGTATTTGTACAATTGTATGGATTCTATACAATTATATAGAATTTTTCTACCAATTTTTTTGCAAACCCTAGCAAAAATGGCTAAAAATCTTTTGACACCAAAATATCAAGTATTTTATATGAAAATAGGGTTTTTGGGGCCTTATGGACTCAATGGTGAGGTCTATTTTTTCCTAAAGTGCACCTATAAAAATATCATACTTGATTATCTCCCAAATTTGAGAAGGGGATTGTAGATCTAAAGCATTGATACCATGTTAGAGTCACCAATGGACTCAAGCTCCTAAGCTCACTTGCAAAACCAAAAGATGACCTACACAAGAGAGAAACAATAGAGAAATATTACCAAATTATGGGCACAATGGATTGATTTAAGATATCAAGGATATACATATGATGCCTTGCTTATATAGGCAAGGTTGAGAGATAAGACTAGACAAGATTATAACAAGTGTCTTAATCTTATGCAATGATATAATTATAGGATAAGATAAGATAATATCACATGAATACTTAAAAACTTCTAGAAATATTTCTAAATCCCTAATTAAACTTATTATGTGAACATGTGTGAATAGGACCACCTAGATGAACTACTTTGGTAATATACCTTGTTTACACCAATATTTTGAATCTAATTATAAACAATTAAAACCTTAAACTTTATTAACTTGCAATAATTGTTAGAGTTATATATACAAAGGTTATATGTGCACTAAATCCCAAAGAGATACTATAATTTTTTTTATTTTGGAGTTGTTGGGTAATTCTATATTCCTTGGGTGCATATGATACAATTTTAGGTGCAAGAGGAAGATCAAATATAGTAGATAGTAAAAATTGGCTAGTAAAGTGGAAAATTTTAACCTCTAACTATTTTTTTATGTGTATTTCCAATTGTATAATAAATCTATAGAATCTTTGGCATGGAAGGTAAGTATATCCTTAGGAGGAGATGGCATGGCATGAAAGGTAGTGTAATTAAATACATAGGCCATATGAATAGTATATAAAAGGGTAAAAATTTAGCAAAAGATCTATGACAATCATGATATGAAATATAAATATCATCATAAGATGCAACAACATCATGTAGCTTGGTATAGAAGGTGTAACCTCATCAATATCTATCACACAAGGTGTACCAATAATATAAGATAAAGCCTCACTAGGTGCATGCTCATCACTAAAACAAATCAAAACTCATTGAAAAGTGACATAAATGGATTTTAAAAAATTAGATATGTGCTAACCAACAAAAATATTTACATGATAGAAAAACACCTTCATAGAAAATGCATTCTCATCATCACATAGAAATACATGCGAGCATCAAGGATGGAAGGATTAAAAGCTACAAAAGATATGGAAACATCATAGTCAATAAGGAATGCATGTAATTTAGCTAAATATAATGACCTATGAGAATCAATGATAAATGATATAACTAAGATGTGTGATCCATGGGTAGCTAGGTGGTATCAAATAGATATGACCCAGTGAAGGTCCAAGTCCTAGTCACAATCTAATAATGGAACACAAATAAGGGTGGATCCAAATCCTAATAAAATGAATGCAATTTACAAAGTCATATTTGAAAATCCTAAGTTGAAAAAAGGATAAAGTGTAAGGTCAAATCCTAGGTCATACAGGAATATTGGATTCACCAAAAAAAGTAAGGGAAATGCACACACCTACATTAATATCTACGATAATTAAATAAAAATCATACATGGTTTGGGATTGAAAATATTAAATATTGAATTAAATGTAAAAACAACAAAAAAATATGAGGTACTTAGCTTAGATCCAATGAAGATATTAGTGTACATGTGTTAGAAGTTCATTCACATGATATCAAAATTTAGTAACATATCAAATAATTATTGTTCATCTGAAAATTTTGTTTTCCATAATTTATTTCAATTTCATGGGTGTGAAAGCAATCTTTGTGAGTGCAAATTTGAACTTTTGTACATAATTAAACCTATAATTCATGAATCTAAACTTGTTGAATTATGGAGACTAAAACTTGTTCACCTTTTTGTATATTCTTTGAATCTAGTAAGGAACAAGTGGTGTATAAAAACGTCTTTAGAGAATCTATTGCAACTCCTTAGTCAACCCCTTGGATGGATCAATACAACAATAGTGAACCAAGGTTGAGAATAATAAGCGTGCAGTATGCTCCTAGAATGTTGATGTAATCATTCTTATCATTTTAAATAGACCATTAATTGTTTGTTAGACAATTTTTTTAAATGTTTGATAGATTTTTAAATATATGTTAGATGATTCATTTTAAAATAGGGTTAGTCCTTGAATACACCATTTTAGTGTGGGATTTGGAATACTTAACATTGTAGACACCTAAAAATGACTAATGCATTTTCATCTTGTCATCTTATCATTATCCTCATCAATTCTTCTATCAATATTAACTAAATAATATTTAATTATTTAATTAAGCTAATATCCTCTTTTTATCCATAATAATTAAATATTTTTCAATTATTTAAGGAGCTAAATTTTTTATTATATTTGTATTAATTAAACATTTTTTATTATTAAATTGATTCAACATTTATCATTTTCTCTCCAGTATTAATTAAAATCAAATTCAAATTATCTTTCATCTATTATAATTAAATAATTTTTAAAAATTATTTAATTAGCTAACACTCTTCATAATAATTATATAAATTAAAATAATTTATTTAAATTTAAATTATCTTTCCCTCCAAAATAAATAAATAAAATTAATATTTAATTTATTTCTCCTTGACTATATCTTATGAATGAATAAATTCATGTAATTCTTTCAACTATTCCACTCCATTAATTCAAATTTTAGCTCCTACCCTATCTTATTTTTTGTATCCATCAACTTTTCCAATTAATCTCCACCATTGATCAAATATTAGTGAAACATATAAATAAAGTTCTTCATTTTTTCATATCACCTAGAGCATAATTTAATATCATTAGATCTAGAGCACTAGAGTATTATCAAGCAAATTATCATTATCAAACATTATCAAGCAAAACTAAGTATCATTATCAAGTAAGCATTATCAAGATCTCATATCTTCTATCTACTATCTTTGAGAAAATATCATTATCAATACTATCAAATTATCATTGTGCTATCTTGTTATGCTATTTTTAAAAGAAACTCACATATCAAACATTCAAACTACTTTTAAAGAAACAATGGAGCAAATCAAGGTTTTTGCTACAATATAATTGTTTATTATTTCATTTTATACATAGATCTTGACTTTTATTGATTGATTGTTGAGTGTAAATTTGATACTTGCATTGCATTGTTCTTATTTTTCATAATTCATATTTTCATCATCTACACACTTTAATCAACTCACAATGACATGAAAATATAACAAAGTTTGAAATTTTGAAATTTTGGATTCAAATATGTGGATGCAAAAATGATTTTGATTAGTTTTGTACTTTGGAATTTGAACTATGGAAGCAAACAATAGATTTACAAATGGAGATCAATTTCTAAGAATAAGTGATGATGAGAACAAGGTATTGTCCTAGACTCATGCTCCCATATTGAGTAGCCCCATATTAGTTAGCAAAAAGATCTTGGGGTTGACATAAAGTTGTCCAAAAAAAAACATAGAACTATTTTATTGACTATTTTGTTTGGTTAAGAAGTATTGCATTTCACTTCAAAGCTATTTTATTTAATATATACACAAATAGATATTTAAATTTTATTTTTTTATTAAAGAGTCATTTTATTTTATCTATATTGTTTATTTTATTTTATTTTATTTATTTATTTATAAATTTATAAGAAATTAATTGAAAAAAATATTTACTACAATTATTTCAATGGAAATAAAATATCTTAAAACTCCAAACACTTACATCTTCATCACCTTTTTTTTTAAGCAACAATATGAAACAAACAACATAAGTAATACATGAAGAGTTGAAAGCAACAAATTGGTAGCTAACCACAAAAAATAAAAAATCACAAATCAAATGAAAGGAACTTGAAACCAACATCATCCTTAATTTCTTAAACAACTATTTTTATTTCCTTAATATGTGTTTTTACTTTACTTAACAATTATTTTATTTACTTAAAAATTATTCTATATTTTTAGTTTTTTAAATATATATATTTTTTTTTAATATGATGTAATAAGTAAATATTTTTATTTACTTAAGAATTATTTTATTTATTACATATTAAAAATTGATTTCTATATTTTATTTATTACATATTTAATTTATTTAAAAATAATATTTTAATATTTAAAAAATAAATATCAATCCTAAATAATTATTTTTAATATTACCACATTAAATACTTCACCTTTTATTATAATTATAAAATATATCCTTCAATTAAACTTAATACTATTATATATTTATATCAAAAATATCAAAATCCCCTAGAAAATATCCTATTTATTTTATACTATCATTTTCCAACATTGTTATAAATTTGTTAGTTTGACTAATGGTTGTGAGTTATCTATTACATGCATTGTATAGTCAATTAAAATAATTTTAAATTTTAAATATATTCATAAATTGTAATTATTCTTAGGTTATATTAAATTTTTTTTTAATATGATTAAAGTTTTGTAGTTGTTAACAATATAAATAATTTAGTTCTTATAGATCAACTGTGATTTATTAGAAAATTCAGATGATGATGGTAAGTTGATTCTTCTGGATTTAAGTTCACATAGGTGAAGGACAACTCATACACACAAATATGGAAAAATACAAATGATGGTCACACATCCATTCCCCAAAATACAAATGATGATCACAAGTCGAATTCCCCTGAATTTAATATCACATGATGGTCGTAAGTTGATTCTTTTGGATTTAGTTCCACATAGGTGGAGGACAGCTCATACATACGGATATGAGAAAATACAAATGATGGTCACAAATTCGATATCCCTAAATACAAATGATGTTCACAAGTTTGATTCTCCTAAACATAAATGATGATCACAAATCCGATCCCCTGAATTTAATATCGCGTAAGTGAAAGACAACTCATACAAACGAACATTATAATGATATGTGTTAAGACTTGACTTCACCATCCTTTCATATACATATCCTCAAATATATTTAACAAATTTTTGAGCTTTTAAAAATAAATCAGAACGTATATGAAGTGACAGCTAAGTTGGTAAGCTGCCCCATTAGCAGCTGGCAGGTAGCACAGAGGACTTGCTAGAGGCGAAGCTGCAAGTCAAGTCAACCTGTGTTCTTACGTCTTTACTCTCCTATTTTTCTGGATTAAGAAGAAAAAGTTTTCTATCAAAAGAGTTTTTTTATTGGATTAAGAAGAAAAAAGTTTTCTGTCTTCCACTAATACGTAAAATGTCCTTGATTACGAGGAAATCAACAGTAATATCAACCGTCACGCTAGGCCTTTTTCAGTTGATGAAAACTGTTCATTAACATATCCATTCTGAGTACAGCTCTATGTTGAAGATCACTGTAAATCTTATTTATAAAATTCTTTTTAACTCAGATGGACAATCGTACATGTCTCCCATTCAACTATGTTGATAGGTCATAGCTTTCTGTCTGTTACTCCATGTATAACAGGAATTTTGATCTCAATATCCTTCAACTGCTAATTGCAAAAATATATTTTGTGGGTTTTGATCTTCTTGGGGTAAGTTTTGGGGAGTAATCTGATTTGGGTTTTGTGGAATTCAATGCACATTAGAATATCCATTATGACCTACTATGCCTTGCAATGCATTTTAAGATAGGAAGGATTTTTTTGTTTCAGTGCAAATCTCCATTTTTTGGTGGAATTTTCAGCTCTGATTCAATCTTTGCTGACTGGCACGAATAAGTATATGCTTGAGAGATAACAAGTGGAAGCTTCTTCATTCTGGTTAAGCCTGAAAGTATTTTGCCCAGGTGCTTCAAATTATACTTTGTTGCCCTATTTCCTTATGATTCATTTTGGTTTGTAAATGAGTTTGCAGAAAGAAATTTCCATTTGGATCAGTTTTCTTAATGCTGAGGGAAATTTTCATTTGGGATGGCTTGGTTATATGTTTGAAGGGTAAAGTTCTCATTTGGGCTTTCTTTTTGGTAACCATTATTAGGGTTTCTGAGTTAAAAGGAGATGGCAGCAGATGGGATTGATCGGAACAGCAGTCACAGAGCATCAGACGGCAGTCATGAGAGTAGTGCTACTGCTGGGGGAATGATGGGCTTTATTCCTATGGGAAGACCCCACAAGCCCAAAAAGAAGAGGCAATTTCTCAGGTCTTTATTCAAAGGATTTGCAGCTCCAATGCCATGCAGGTGGCGAAGCATGCCTAGGGGGCCGTCACAGTACCCCACAATTAAGAGCACTGTAACAGGGACCTTATTTGGGTACAGAAAGGGGCATGTGCATTTTGTAGTGCAGGAAGATCCAAGGTGCCTTCCTCTGTTGTTCATAGAGTTGGCGACACCCACAAATTCTGTGGTTAAGGAAATGGCTTCAGGACTGGTTAGAATGGCATTGGAATGTGAGAGAAGACCTAATAGAGGGAGCATTTTTGAGGAATCCATTTGGACAATGTATTGCAATGGCAGGAAGACTGGATATGCCATGAGGAGGAGCTGCTGTGAAACAGATTTGAGAATACTTGGCATGGTCCAGGCTGTTTCCATGGGAGCTGGTGTTCTTCCCACTGAGGAAGAAAGTCGGGATGGAGAGCTAATGTACATGAGGGCCAGGTTTGAGAGGGTTATGGGTTCAAGGGATTGCGAGGCATTCTATATGATGAATCCTGATGGCGCTGGCGAGCCAGAGCTCAGCATTTTCCTTCTTAGGGTATGAATGAACAAACATTGAAGTGCCGATGAAAAAACAAAATGCATTTGTATGGGTATGGAAATTATTTCAAGGTTATGACTAGGTACTTCCAAGTTTGTATTTTACATTGTCTTATTGTTGGAGTTGATGGTTACTACTTGTACTGAAAATGAGGATTTTGAGTCCACTCTTGTTTTTATTCTTAACTCTTCTTAGGCTTAAGATCATGTCATCTTATCCTATGTTGATGCGACCTTGGTATCATGTTTGACTGACAGTGAACAATTATGGCACCTCAATGAACTCTTGCCTTTGGAGGGAAACATATTCAGATTTGTAGAGATAGATTTGTTTCTAGGTAGATAGACAGGATCATCTTTTTGATGATATTATAGCCCAGCACAGGTGTATCTGATATTAGTCAGAAGATTTCAGATGATTCAGTTTTAATCTTTACTGTAGTCCTCTGCAATGTAGAACAGTAAAATAAAACTTTATCCTCAACAAGATGACAAGATTTAAAATAAAACAATTGTATCCCTGAGCATCCCAAACATTTCAAGCAGTTATACGCTGAGGTCAACAGTTGTCCTTTGAAGGAATCATGGTTACAGAAGGAATCATGGTTACAGAGAGTTTCTGTTTTGAGGTCAGTAATGGTGTTGGTATTTGTAATTAACAACGTTACTGCAGAAGGTAATGAACGATTAAATTATGGACCTGCAAAACTGTTTTCAACATCTTGACATGATCTTGCAATCATATCAATCATGTCAATCATGTTTGTATATGTAATCATGATTGGTCTACTCCAGGTTCATTGGCAATCAGTTATTTCATTGGTCTTGGGAGTGATGTAAACACACTTTTTCTTTTGGATGATAGGTTATGCTTTTACAATATTGTAATGTGAAATTTGTATATCTATAGTATTTTTTATTTAGTTTTGTGTTTATTTTGAGGGAAATGTTTTGATATATAGATATGTTGATAAGTGGTATAATTTTGTATAATGTTGGGTCTTTTGTTTTATGTTCTCCACCCATCTCATTACACATGTTCTTATGCATCTATCACTCATCCACATTCATCTATTCACACACCCTTATGCATTTGTCATATCCACTTGTTTTTAACACATATGTCCACACATTTACATGCACATGTCACCCATCGAGATTTAGTCCCTTCTCTTTTGTGGGACTAGTCTACAGTTATAAGGTCATCCTTGCAATCATAGACTTGTCTAACCCTAATTTAATTTTTAAAATTTAACTTTGGTTGACTTCTCACATTTACCCTTTTTGCTTAAAGGACAAACTAAACACAAGTTTCTGTGATATGTTGTTGTATCTTTGTATTAAAGACATTAAATACATTCATTTTGATCATCATAGAATTGAAGGAGAAATCATTCGCTTTACGCACTTCAATTGGTGTTCTAAATGGAATCTAGCTCTGCACAAACATTTTAGAAATATTTGCATGACTAAAGATTATTGTTTTCTATAATTGTTTAATTTTGGGGGGTTGATCTAGGAGAACTTGATTCCTTGTAATGAATCAACAACTCTTAAAGTATTTCTAAGCTAAATACCATTATCCCCAAATATATACGAAGAACTAGGTAGATTGTCATACATCAAGCAAAGTTGATAAGAAGTTTGCAAATCACACAAGACAAGGTCATAGGTGGAAGACAAGTTTGGAGTCCCAAACTCATTCCTCACCTCCAAATTCATCCCTACATAGTGACTTGAGAATATTTTAATTTTGAGGTGATTTTTAGTTTGATATTCACTATTACTGATACGAAGGCATATTAGATTTAGATGCACGTTAGCTCTAGTGCATTCTTCAGTTATCAAGCTAAGCTAATCAATTATGAGTTAAGATTTGAATATTAAGCTAGTAGTTAAAATGCAAGAATGTAAAGAGAGAATGAGTATACTAGCCTAGGCTAATTATGCTTATGTGTATGTATTTTATTGGATCAGCCTAAATTGAGCCTAAGGAAAGTTTATTTTCCTTTTATATTTTTGGTGAACCCATTAAATCTTGCATAACTTGTCTACTTTATAGGGTTTATAAACTAACATTAGAGCTTTCAAATATATGTTATTAGAGTTACATAGTATTCTCAAATCTATTTTTCCTTTCATTGGTTTATCCTTCTCATAGAGTTTGGTGTATGTATTCACGTATTCTATCTTTTACCCTCCTTAATAACCTTTTATATTAGCTTTAGGGCTTACACATTTTTCATATTTGATTTAGGATTTGATATTTTGACCTAAATTTATATTATACCTTATTTTGATATCATTTATTTGCTCTTGCTAGGGTTTTGAGCCTTTATTGCCTATTTTTGTGAACCCTACATCATTGGATAGACTCTTGATTTTACTTCATGGATTCTCATGGTCCTATATCCTTGGCATCCATTCATGCTTCCCTCAATAATTTTGACATGTGAGACTTATATCCTTGATGCAATTTATTGGTTCTCCAACCTACTTCCAACAAGTTTTATAGAATTGAGAATTCTTATGCTCAAAATATTGTTGGGAAGTTAGCCAATGAATGAGATAACTATAAATTTCTCCTGCACTTTAGGCTCTACCAAACCTAGGGGGTAGCCCTATCAATGTACACTAGATTCTATATGAAGGCAATAGTTTAACCACAATATTGAGCAGATAAGACATTAAGGCTTCACATGCTTTTCTCTAAGCAATTTTTCTAGCAATTCATCTTGCAGTCTTAAGATGACAAGTGTCACCCATCTGGAGGGACTCTTTGTCTCTCAATTTTGTCGTGATGCATGTTTCTAGCTATTAAATAATTCATACAAGGGGATAACACAACGCGGAAGAGGTTACACATGGGATATCACAGCGTTGTGCAACAAGGTGAAAAACACTAGCAGTTAGTCAGAACTTTGGCATTGATGACGTGGAATAGATGGTGGGAGCGTAGAAATGGAGGATACCAATTGGAATCTAGTAGTGGTCATAGGGAAACCCTTCATTGTCTTACCTATTTGGTGGACCAATAGCCCTCAAGTCATATGCACATCTAGTGAACTTGGAGATATAACATGAGCAACTAGATGTCAATAGGAGTGTGCACTAATGATTTGAGGGCTACAAGTCGACCAAATAGGTAAGACAATAAATGGTTTCCCTATAGTAGTCAGATTCCAGTTGGCATCCTCCAATTCTACACTCCCACTACTCCATGTCATCAATGCCAACAATTTCGACTAATTGTTGGTCTTCTTCACCTTGTTATGCATGACCATCATATCTCATGTGTGGCCTCTCCACCTTAGTGTGGGTAGAATTTGATCTATCTCTAACTAATTATTGCAATGCCTTGTAGGAGGTTGTGAATTCCTCATGAGGGCTTTACGTGTTCTTCTCTAGGTAATTTTTCTAGTAGTTCATCTTGTAGTCTTAAGATATCAAGTGTCACCCATTTGTGGGGACTCTCTTTGTATTTTTTAATATATGGAATCAATCTTTCATTTGTAAAAAGGTTGGACTAGCAAGCGATAAGCCTCTGCATTGTATACCACACTTATTTGAAGAAATAAAATGATTTCATGTTGTCTATCAATTTTGTTGTGGCTTGATAGGATGGTTGTGAATCTAGGCTCTGCTGCATGTGTAGGATCTGTTCTCTTCTTCTCTAAAGCGCTATTGTTCTTTTCTTTTGAAGCTCTGGGGTTGGGGGGTTGCGATCCTGGTGTCCAGTGGAGTGTGCCTTCATCGAAGGGATCTTGGTTTTATTTTGGCCTTGCTAGCTCTTTTTGCGTTGTGTGCTCTTTGATGGATACTGGAGAATCTTCTAGGGTTTGTCCCAATATGGACTTCCGTTCTGCTTTTGGTTCGAAACCCTCTCCACAGGGTTCAAAGATTTTTGATAATAATCTTTTCTCGGTCAGTCGAGATGGGCTCACTAGAATTCCATTAATGGGTGCCTGTGGAGAGGCCTCTCTTTGTGATTATTTTACATTCTCTTTATTGCAAATTCTTAGGTTTGAAAATTTCTTTGCAATTCTTGGATCTCAAAAGACATGGATGCCATTCCTGGCAAATAACTACTTCAAATTTGAGCTGATTAGGATTTTTGAACGTATTTTTATAGCTTATTTATTAAGCGCATAAGGAACTTCCGAATCTCCTGCAAGGCTTGTGGAATGCTATGTGTTGTGCCTATTAGCCTCACTTACCTGTGGGTTCTTTGAAGAAATAAAATGATTTCATGTTGTCTATCAATTTTGTTGTGGCACTTATTTTTCAAATAATTTTATATGAATGAATGTTTTTTTTATAATCATCTTCTTTATAGTCGATATATTTCTTTGAGAATGTTAGAATTTAATCTTTATTGATAGGCGAAG
This sequence comes from Sequoia sempervirens, assembly GCA_007258455.2. Lineage (NCBI taxonomy): Eukaryota > Viridiplantae > Streptophyta > Pinopsida > Cupressales > Cupressaceae > Sequoia > Sequoia sempervirens. The sequence continues at coordinate 23,063,670 of VDFB02109042.1, forward strand.
ATTATTTATGGTATTTGTATTATTTAATTACTTCTAAGAATCATTCCAAATGAATTTCCCTGGAGTCAAGTCTCTTTGTCATCATCTTGGATGTTATTCTCACACGTGTGAGGGTGACTTATTTTTATAATTCATTTTTAGATGAATATTAAGGCTTAGGTCTAGCCTCCTCCTTATAAGGATCTTAACACCTTGCACACATATAGGATGAAAGGTGGCATGCATGGACATGAGAGTTACTTATGCAAGTTCTTTCTCACCTCTATTTATTTGAGGTGTTTCTCTCCTTCTTCACATGAAGCATTCTATGCTTGAACTCCCTCTCATTCTCTCATTGTAATATTCTTAGGCTTTATGCAATCTTCATAATATTGGGAGTTTTTTCTTTGCTTTTTCCCTCTTACAAAGTCTTGTGTCTCCTCTTGGTGTTCTTGGTTTTCATCTTGGATGGTAATATTTTTCTTCAAACAATTGCTCTTGGATTAGTACTTTCTATTTATTTCATTTATAATTCATTTCATGGTATCAAAGTAGGTTTTACTAATCCTTTGTTGAGCTATATTGTTGAAAATTTATCATTTCTCTTTCGAACACTCACTTTGGAGACACTTATTTAGAGAAAAGAGAAGAGCTAGACTTTACTTAAAAATCATTTATTTATTTATTTTTGTTCTAACCTTGTTGATTATTAATCTTTTATGTAGGATTTTTTTGTTTTTCTACAATGAAAGCAAGGATGTGTGTACATTTTTTGAAGCTATGTTTTTTATATAAATTATAAAAGAAAAAAAGAAAGAAATGTAACCAACATGCATATAAAAGAAATGTAACCGACATGCAAATAAAAGAATTGTAACCGACATGCAAATTCATTTTAAGGATATCTCTTGGCTTTCTTATAAATATTATTAATAAATAATATATATATACTAGTCCTATTCTATTTGTAGGTGTAAAATATTTTTGTATTGTTTTCTAAAACCCCAAGTAAGGGGTTGTTCAAATTTTAGTTTAACTCTAATACAAAAGTTTTTTTATTTGCATGCATATAATCTACTTTTTTTTTTTAACTCCATTCAAAATTGTTCAAATAATCATTCAAATTATTTTTTATATAATCTACAATATTTTTTCATAAATTTGTAAATACATTTTTAAAATAATTATACAAATTATTATTCCATCTCATTTCATTTCCCTCTATTCAAAAATATCTGCAAAACAAATTTAAATTTACAAAAAAAATCTAAAATACTCAAATTTGCATTTCAATACCAAATTTAAATAAATTATATATCAAAATTTCTTCTAATACATTAAATCTACTTTAAAATTACAAAAAAAATTTACATTAAAAAATAAATAAAAAATAAAAATTGCTTTTACCTATCTAAGTGCCTCTATTTTTTAAGAGTTTTGTACGTCCTCACTTGCAAAAATAAATAAATAAATAATAATAAAGGAAAAAAATTAAAAATTTTCACTATTATTAATTTTATTAAAAAAATTAAAATAGTTTTTATTTAATTTTTTTAATTTTATAGTTATTTTATTAAAATCTCTATTTATTTTATTTTATTTTATTATTATATTATTTTAAAAATATCAAATATATTAGTTTCTTTATTTAATTTTTAAAAATATATATAAGTTAGTTGTTCATTTATTTTAAAATTATATATTTATTTTTTAAGAGGTTATTAAAAAAAAAAAAATTAAATGTTAAGAAATTTTGATAATATAAGGGGTTATTTTTTTTAGTTTAAGTATAAAGTTTTTTTAAATTATTTGAGGCTAACTATTTTAATAATAGATTGTTATTCTATAGTTGTGAAAGTTTTTCTTACAATCATGACAACTTTAATTCTAGAAATTAAATTAAATAGCTTTAATTATCACTCATGAAAAACACATATTTCTTTTATATTTCATTCAGACATCTCTTGAATTTTGTCTGTTGTGCAATTTTGCACACACGCCCCACTTGGAGTGGGGACCCTTTTGTCTCTTGGACCTTTGGTTTTGTTGGATTTGTCCTTTTAAGGTCTTGGGATGTTGGTCTTGCTTGCCTTGGTCTTACCCTGAGGGTTGAATCGATCAAATTTGGTTTTAAATGGAAGTCCGGGTTTTGAACTGGGTCCGGAATTTTTCGGTTCACCTGGATTTTCCCGGGTCCTGGTTCATCGTCTGTCGCTATCGGATTTCTCCGGAGTTCAGGTTTTTGGATGAATCTGGGATTTTCCGGATCACCCGGATTTTCCTGGATTGCGTCGGAGTCCCAGAAGGGTGCGTTGTTCGCAGAATTCGTGTTTGCCTAGATAGTCCGGTTGGCTCAGATTCTTCTGGAATTCTGTTTTGAACTTGGGTTTCTGGATTTCCTCAATATGTCTTATCGGCCATTAATGCTTTGGGTACGTCTGCTCTGGCATGAATGTAAGTGAATTTAAAAGGCTTTCAGTGCTCTTCATGATTTCATTATTCATTTGCCATCTGCTCGAGCACTTAAGTTTGTTCATTTTGAGCCTTGGTCGGTGGATTTGGTTTGTTCAAGCGTGGATTCCTTGGATGTCTATGTTGATATTTTCGTCGCTAGGGCGCCCTGACTTGCAGTGACTTCCTTGGGATCGAGTCTCATTCAGATTTAATTCATGGTAAGTCGTTGTTGACTTTTCCTATTGTTTTGTGCTTTGTGATTGAATCTTTCAAGTTATTATTGATGATTATTCAGGTCAGCCCTTGTTTGTTTCATGATCACGTATTTATCGAATTAGGGTTTGAACCCACCTCTTCTGCGTGTTTTAGCGCCTTCGTTGTGCATCTCTTCATTTATCTATTGAATGTCGGGTACTCCCCTCTGATTAGGTGTTTCTGTTAGGGCCTTGCCTTGTTGGCACATAATCTGCTATATTTTGCGAAGATTAGGGTTTCAGTATGTTTGCCCGGTTGGTAAATTCAGTGGAGTCATTGTGATCCTCTTGTCTTGCGTCTTGCTCGACCTTGTTCGCAACATGTGAAACCCTGGTGTGCCCTAGTTTCATCATTTCGAGGGGTAGTGTCTGAATTTCTAGCACGCTTTAGCTTTCATGGCAAAGGTTTGGCTATTAAGTTTAGGGCATCATCATTTCACCACTGGGATCTACCATTTGAGAGTTTTTGGGAGTTTAAATTCGAGTGCAGTCAAAATCTGGCTTATTGGGATTAAGTTTATGTTCGTTCGATTCGGATAAGGGGGGTCCGTATGGTTATTCGATTAAAGGTCTGCGCGTCGAACGATCATCAGGTTTCAAAGGTGTCCGCAGAATTTTTCGTGCACCCAGATTTTCTCAAATTTTTCCACTTCCCTAGAGTATGATGAGTTCCCAGAATTTCAAGCTGCCCGTGGAGATCCGAACTGTCTAGATTTTTCCCATTTTTTGCCTGGTTTCACTTAATTTTGATTTTCGAAATTGAAGTAACGAATTAAATGTTGGATGATAATTTCTTGTTGCTAAATGGGTGAATTTCATGATAATTATGCATCTCTTGTGTCCATATTGATGATTTATTTAATGAATGATGTCTTGGCAATAGGAGTCCATCTGGGTCGGATTTCTCTAAATTCCGCCCCAACTGGATTTTCCCGATTTACTTCATTTTCCTAGATTATTGCATTTTCCTGGATTTTCAAGATTGATGAATAATGATTGATCTTAGGGATTTCATGTGGTTTCAAGGCTAACCTTTGATTGAAATATGGATGATAATTGGATTCTCATGAGGCTCTTTTATGAATGCAGGCTGAATCGAGCAAGGCAGCGATAGGAAAGGCCAAGGGAGATACAAAGGGATCTTCGGTTACAGACGCAGAAAGAGTCAGGCTGGATGTGAAGATTCAACTGTTGGATAGTAAGGTGGCTTCAGTTTGGTTAGAAGTCTCGGATACTAATGTAGGAGCCTGGAGATATGAAGAATTTAAAGGAAGGACAGCTCAGAAAGATTTATCAGTCTTGACCAAGGGGATGGTGAAATCCAGACTGGCTCATGTGGCAGGATTCCCTCCTGCAGTTCAATGCTATGAATTGATATTAGAGTGTGCCCGACACTATGACTTTGACACGCAGAGAATTGTTAGCACTGATGGGAGAGTGTTGGAAAACTTTAACCCAGTTTCCATTACCTAGGTATTTGATATGCCGGACTTGCCATGTGTGTGTGCCTTGGACATGGAGTTGGCCAAAACTTAATATGAGGATGAACCTACCAAAGCCCAGCAGTTGATCAATTCCTGGCTTGAAAAACCAAAATCTCATTTCTCTAAGTTGCCCAAACAGTTGCACAGGGTCAAGTTCAGATAGGATATATATGATGCAATCACATTGTTGAGCAAGGTAGCCGGCTTGAAGAGTGTTGCGACATTGGAGAATTGGATGGTGCATGTTATTAATAAGATTGAGCAAGGTGTCAATTATCATTGGGCATGGATTATTACTACAATGATTGACAGACAAATGAGAGATGTGCTGGAATCAAAGAAATTCACCATGTCATCTTATGTGGTGTATGTACTTGCTAGATTTTATTCATACAGGGGATTGAACCAAAAAGGAACATTTGGGCAAGATTTCATTTATGAGGTGTACCCTGAGCTACACCTAGGGAATTCAAATTATAGAAGAGCAAATGATGCATTCACTATGCATATAACTAGGTTGCTTCAGAATGCAGAGCATGTGACAATTTCTGATGGAGCCAAGGAGCTGATCAAAAAATATGGGGCTTGGTTCATACAATTCCCTACCTTCTCTTATATCAGGATTGATGGATGTCCTATTGCTCCATACAGATTGCCAAGATATCCTACTGACCATGTCATACTTTTGGACGTTACCCGGCAGATATGTGATTTTGATGCCATTGTTAAAAGAGAAAAGCACAAAATAGGCTTTGAAGGGGATTTTCCTTTGAAAATTGGTATAGCTGAGGTTTTCCCTTCAATCCAATCAGCTCATGCATCAGGGGAGGAGTTGAGCACTTATGGGTTCTCTTTCCATTCTAAGAGGGCGAGCTTTGACATCACTGGTGAAGCACAGAAGAAGGCCACCAAAGAATATCACCACAGAGATGATCTAGAGGACTACTGGGCCAACAACAAGGATGACTTTGAGGTGAGAAAGAAAAGGTATTCCAGGCTTCCAGTTGATGTAATCAAAATGTACAACGTCAATTTGATCCCTGATCAGTTCGAAGATGATGGAAATTTAGTCCAAGATCATGCATTTAAATCAGTCAAAGACAGGCCTATTGGAGAAATAAACTGGTCAGAAAATGAAATAACTGAGCTAGAGGAATTGATGGCTCCCATTCTGAAATCCACCAAGTCTTGGTTGAAGCATAAAGTATGGGAATTGGAGAGCGAGAAGGTACCTTGTACTTTCAATCTGATGGGAAATTTGAATGCTCATTCCACCTTAGAGGAATCCGGTGAGGGTGATTCTACAAGCCAAACTAAGGTAAGCTCACCTTTTAAGATTAAAATCAGGGGCCCTAAGGAAGATGAGCCGGAAAAGAAAAGAAAACCTAGGGGAAAGAAGAGGAGTCGTACTGAGAAAGTAGGTAAGTCAACTGAAGAGGAGGAATTTGAGAAAGCAGAGAAAGAAGATACCCCTCCAAAGCCAAAGAGAACAAGGATAACCAGGGCTTCAAAGAAGAGAGATCAAGAAACTTCTGGGGATAAGACGGACTCTCATGTGATTGATGTGGAGAGCTCAGGAGAGAAAACCTGGGTTTATTCAAGAAGGTCAAGAACTCCATCTCCCAAAGAGATAATGCAAAAGGCAGATCCCCCTCCAATGGCGTCCATTGTAGAATAGCAGAAAGATACATCCCCTTCACTGGGTATACCTGAGCAGATGATTCATGAAGAGCATGAGACCAGTGAGGAAGCAGAAATGTTTAAGGATGGAGAACTTTATGGCGCAGCTGCTGAAATTGAGGTGGGAGATGTTGAAGTGCATCCTTCTCCATTGGTACAGTATGAAGATTCTCCTACTAATAGCAAAGAAAACAGATCCCCTGAGAAGGAAGATGTCCTTGTTAAGACTCCATCACCCCTACAAGAAGAAGAGCCAGAGTTGGAGAGCCAAGGTGGCCAATCTCCTAAAAAGGAAAAGGATGAGGCAGTAGGTCAATCTCCTGAAAAGGTCAAGAAGGATAAAATCCGGGTAGATCCTGTTGTTCTGGATTGGTTAGACAAAGAAATCAGGAGGAAACAGGTCATTGTTGAGGATACTCCTCTCAACTGGGATGAAATGTTGGCCAAGATTGGAAAGGGAAAGAAGAAGAAGGCAGCTAAGGTGATTTCCAAGATTGAAAGAGATGAAGCTAGTAACCGGGTTATCCATGTTGCTACCCCTGCTACTGATAAAGGTAGAGACGAGGTCACCGGCAAGGATTATGATGTACAGACTATTAATCTAGGGCCAACTTCTATGGAGCAAGACATTGAAGAATATGAAGGGTCTAGTGCAGTGATCATTGGGAGATTAAGGAAGGAAACATAGTCTAAGCATGAGCTAAAGAAGGAAAATGAAAGGCTTAGGAAATGTTTAGAAGATTTAATGAAGCCTTTGCAGTCTTTTCACCCATCCTCTTCTGCTACTGCTGGTTTCTTGCTGAAGGAGACCATTTTTAGAATAGAAAAGATGAAAGCTTCTACTCTAGCTACAATAGATTGGTTAAAGGAGGTGCAGATTAAGGGAGATGATGCAATAAAGGAGAATCTTTCAATTAGAAAAGATGCAATAAGGGCTAAGGATTTATTAGAGCATGTTTTATCTCAAGATAAGGGAGACACTGATCTTTTATTGTAGAAAACTAAAGCAATCATTAAGTATAGTAAGGATCAGCTAGTTACTGATGGAATTCTTTCTTCATCTAGGGTTAATGAGCCTTGGGAGTGGTTTGAGGCCCTACAAATCTGACAAATGGCCATCAAGAAGACCTACAAACAAAGGAAACAGATGGATGGTAATTTAACTAGTGTTTATGATGGATGCATTGCCTTCTTTGAAATAATGTCTGGCAGGAGGAAGATCACCCCTAAATACTTGAGTTTGGAACAATTGAGGGAATGGTGGCATGATGTCTATGCCCCTGATATTGAAAATATTGTGAAAGGGCACCAATTGGATGATGCGGCTACTTATCTGACTGTGGTGGATAAGTACTTAGCATATAAGGGTGATTGGGATACAATGGTTAAGCAGTCAAAGGAAGAAATTGAATCAATTGAATGTTGGCTCAAAATCTTACCCTTGCCACCTGTTGTTGAGTTGGATAAAGTGTTTTTTAAAGTTCATGAATCGCTGGATCAGAATAAAGATAAGGGAGGCAGTAATTAACGTCAACTTGGAGATTTGTGCTTCCCTATTATTATAGGGCATGTGTTGATCCGGGTTGCATTGAGGAATGTGTTTTGGCCAACCTTGATGATGTATCAGCATTTAATGTGTGCCTTATTTTGAAATTCCTGAGGCAGACTTGTTTTAGCTATTCTATTTTGTAAATGTTTGGTTGGGCCGACATGTTTTGAGGATTCTCTATAAATGGCATGTGTGCCTCATTTGTAAGGAGTTAGTTAGATAAATAATAGAGACAAGCTAGAATAAGAAAGAGCTAGAGCATTCTGTAGTAGAGATAGTAGTTAGTTCTTTAGAGCAAATGTTGTAACACAGAATAGTGGAATTGTTGCTATATTTTGGTGATCTAATACAATTGGAGGCATTGTGGTTTTTTTTCTGGTGAATTCTTTTGTGTTAGTTTATCTTGCATGGTTCCTGTTGTTCCATCTTTTGAAATTGCTTGAAGACATAAGATTTGATGTTAAATTTAGAATTGGATTAGTTTGATGAATAGTGTTTATGGTTTCATGCTTGGAATGTTTGTAGCAATCTCTAGTCTATACTCCCAGTAACTATCTGATTGTAGTAGACTGGTGAAGTCAACCTGGACCATACATCTAATTGTGCTTAGTTCGATTGTAGATGAATGTCTATGATTTGAAAATTTGTATGCCTTAGAAGATTGCACCTTTCTTGTGATATTGCATTGTGGGTTAAGCAGGAATTGGTTATTTGAGATTGGTCCATTCCAGGAATTTATCATTTGCATTGTTCATCTTAGAATAGTTTAGATCTCATTATATCTCTTTCACCTTCATCTTTTGCTATTTCTTTATCATTTGGTTAGATTTAGGATTTAAGATCATAATATTGCAAAATTAGATAAATTGGAAAGATACAGTTTGCTTGTAATAAGGTCTGATTGTGATTAGTAGCATTTTCACATATTATCTGATTTGTTTATGCATTGTCAAGAACTGACACCCGAGAGACCTTGGGGTGACTTTCAGCAATTTATTGTTGAAGATTGTCTTTCAAGAGAGATAGAATATCATTTTTCTGTCTAAGTTGTTGTGCAGAAAACACCATCAACAGATTGGTGCTAGAAGGAGGGCCTGAATGAGCTCACTGGATCGTTTCTTAAATGCCATCTCTTTGGAGAGATATAGAAGAAGTACCAGATCTACCCCAGGAGAGGAGGATTTACAGGAATTACAGTTCCCCACTAGGTCAAAGAGGACTCAAGAAAGGGGAGAATCATCATCACCCATCCCTTCACCAGTTTCATATGCATCTTTACTTCTAGAAGTTGAAGCCATACCCATCCCCATGAGCTAGGTCTCTCCTATAATGAACTTCCCACATCAGCAGGTTAACCAGCCCTTGTATCAACAGCAGCCAACCGGCTTCCTTGCCTACTTGCAGAATTCTAAAGTGTTGCATCAGTCTATGGGATCTACTACAATGTTTGTTCCTCCTCAGAGTAATTCAAGCCAGACCCCTTATGGAGATCTAAATAAAGATAAGGTTGATGAAATGGCTGAGCAGATAAAGAAGTTAAACCTAGAGGTGACTTACCTAAGGAATCAAAACAACCAATTACAAGCTGCTCAGAGAAATCTGCAAACCAATCAGAACCGAGAACATCCACAGGGGAAAAATTTTAATAGAGGATAGCATAATGAAAAGGGTTACAACAATGTCAGAGGATATAATTAGGATAGAGGTTACAACAATGAGAGAGGATTCAATAATGATAGAGGGTATAACAATGATAGCAGACAGAATTTCAATAGAGGACAAGGTAGTGGGCCAGGATTTGATAGGAGGCAGCCATAGGGACAGAACAGGACATGGAATACAGGACCTAATAATGGAGGAGTCCCTACTCTATTGGATCAACCAGTCAACCAATCTGCTAAATCAGTTAGTCAAGACAAGCCTCCCAGTGGTGTATATCTCTAAGGCTGCTCTATCAGGGTGGTGTAGGCTCCATAAGACAAGTCAACATTCTAAGTTAGAATATCCAGAATTCTAAACTGCAGCCTCTATTTTCCAGTGAAGTAGAAAATAATGCAAATGGTCAGGAAATTGCTATGAAGGCATGCTCCTCTATCAGGGTGATCAAATCTGCAATGGAGATGAGGTGGCTCAGTTATTCAATGAAGAGGCAACAATGGCCCCCTGGATCAGGAAGAGGCTTATGTTGAAGAACAGATGTTCTAGAGGTCTAAAGGATATGATTTAAGAGACATGCCCCATAGGCACCTGCAGGCTCGGGGTCCTTTCACCACCTCCATTCCTCCTAATAATTTTAACATCCCTCCAGACCCACGTGCTAGTAATAATCCGCCTTTCCACATGTTTATACTTTTCAAAGGAAAGACAAGCTCAAACTGATGAAAAAATTGTTCAAGTAGGTAAAGATAAGGTAGAGGAATCCAGGGATGTCCCCACTAATCTAAGTGAGGAGCAGATGGCTTTGTATGTTGCTGAGGAGTTTCAGGAAATTAAAGGTAAATCTTTCAGTATTGAGTTATTAAGGTCCCCACAATTAGGAATGCAGTTCTAGGTGCCTATGATGCACATCTTGTGTCATTGGACAAACCTTCCAGTGAGAATGTCAACAAGTTTTCTGGTTCTTAGACTGTGAAGACACAAAACCAGGCCTATCAGACTAACTTGCCCCCTAGAGATAAAGGAAAGGAGAAAGACAAGACTCAAGTGGCCCAGGTAGATACTCAGCCAACTTTATTTCAAGGGAAGACGGATACCCCACCATTCTTGATCTCTGTGCGCATATTTGGTAAGAATTTACATAACTGTTTATTGGATTTGGTGCTTCTACTAATGTGATGCCATTTGGAGTTTGTAGAGCTTTAGGGATTACACCTGCTGACTCCCAGAAGAAGGTAACTCAGTTGGATAGAACTGAAGTAAATGTAGTGGGAGAATTAAACATGATTCACATGCAAGTAGCTTCTGACCCAAGAATCCAATAGGTTATCAATATTCAAGTAGCTGATATCCCCTGATGCGTATGGCTTAATTATGGGAAGATATTTTACAAAGGCCCTAAATGGATATGTATCTACTGATCACTCCCACATGTGGCTTCCTCGGAAAGGGGTGCCAAATCATATCATAATTGAGAGAGAACCAAGAATGAAGTACATGATTACGGAATATCAAAATACTTTCAAATAAAGTTCTGATATCAGAAGTAGGCATGGGAAATTATATGCTATCGACTCCTTATGAGGAGTCAAATTCAGAAGAGGTATTGATGCTACATATGATGTCTATTGACATAGAAACATAATTCAACAATGATATGGTTCCGACATGATCAATTAAAGAAGAAGAATCCAAGGACAATCAGATTAGCCTGCTGGATAACTTCCAGGAATTCATTAAGCAGATATTGAAAATCAGGTTCACCTCGGTAGGAAGACAAAATTCGAAGAGTTACTCTTACCTAATTGGTGTAGAGTTCATAATGCTTCCCATTCAGAGTTGGAATGTTGTTTATGCCAAGCAGCAGTAGAACGAGTACAGAAATGCATAAATCCAACTCTGGCAGTCAAGAGAGATATGCAAAACCCTCCAGAAGATTATAAAGGGAAGAAAGTAATGACGTCTGAGGAATCCTCCAGCAGTAATAACCCGAAGGATAGGATGAAGAGGAATGCAACCGCTGAATGTTGGACCCTCAGGTTTGATGGATCTAAATCCAAGCATGGAGCTGGAGCAGGCTTCGAATTGATTAGCCCAAAAGGTAAAACTTTCTTTGCAGCCCATAGACTTCAATTTCACTATACTAATAACGTAGCGGAATATGAGGCATTGATTCATGGACTTCTTATGGCACTCAAGAAAAAGGTTAAGGTTCTGCAAGTTTTCGGTGATTCTGAGCTGGTAATTAAGCAAGTAAGGAAATAGTATTCATGCCATGATAGGAGAATGACTAATTATAGGCATAGAGTATGGGACCTCATTGAGGGATTTGATGCCTTCAATATTCAACAAATACCACGACAGAAGAATCAAACTGCGGATTCTCTGGCCCAGGCAGCAAGCACTCTGCAGCCTCTATCTTTGTCAGGTTTGAAAAAGTTTATTGTTGAATTGACTCATGTACCATCAGTTTCGGATAATGTTACTAACTTTTAGGTATTTGAGGATGACAAACATATCCTGGACTTTATTACAAACACGGATGTTTTCATTTCCCAAATCATTGATGAAACAGAACTTCAAGAAGCAGAATTAGATTTGGAGGGAGTGATAAATTTGAAGTCTAATACTATTCCAAGGGGAATGGTATAGTGGGAGAAGATTTTTGATTTGGACAAGATCAGAGATCAAGAGCAAGAGTCTAAAAATAAATCTATTAGTGGACAGTGTGATACTTACAATATGGGAACTGAAGATAACATTAAGAACATTTTTATTGGTCAGGTATGCACTCTGAAGGAAAGACAAGGAATAATTGAAGCATTGCATAGCTTTCCAGATATAGTAGCCTGGAGTTATGAAGACTTGAAAACTTATGATACATCAATCATAACTCATACTATACTGCTAAAGTCAGGGGCTAAGCCTTTCAGGCAGAGACAGAGGCCAATTAACACATTACTGGAACCGGTTATATAGAAAGAAGTTCAAAAATTACTGTCTACCAAAATTATATTTCCTGTCAAGCATTCAACATGGGTGGCGAACTTAGTTCCAGTAAGAAAAAGGAATGGGGAAATTAGACTTTTTGTTGATTTCAGAAATCTAAACAGATCATTAGAAAAGGACAATTATCCAGTCCCTTCATTGGATGAAGTACTCCAGGTGGTTAATGGTTCTCAGATGATGTCCTTTCTAGATGGCTATTTGGGGTACAACCAAGTAATTGTTCAGTATGAGGACAGGCACAAGACTGCTTTCACAACTAAATGGGTACCTTTTCTTATAGGAGGATGCCTTTTGGTCTCATTAATGTTGGGGCTACATTTCAAAGGGCCATGGATATTGCCTTTAAGGATATCATAGGCAAGTGCATTATTATTTATATGGATGATCTAACTGTCTTTTCCAAAAATAGGGGGGACCACATCTCTGACTTATACAAAGTGTTTCAAAGGTGCAGAGAATTTGGCATATCCCTGAATCCTAAAAAGTGCATTTGGAGTGACAGAGAAGAAATTGCTGGGACAAGTCATATCTGAAAAAGGAATTGCTATTGATCCAGAAAGAGTGGAGGCCATACTAAAGATTCGGCCACCTGCTAGCAAAAAAGAGATGAAGTCTTTCTTTGGCAAGATTAACTTCGTCAGGAAATTCATTACCGGATTTGCCAAAATTCTTAAACCGCTGAATGCAATGTTAAAGCAAGATGCTAAAGTTGAATGGACTACAGAAGCAAAAGAGGCATTTGCAGAAATCAAAAGAGCCATTGTTGATGCTTCAGTATTAGTAAGTCTCGATTACAGTAAACCCTTTTACATCTATTCATTTGCCTCAGATCATTCATGTGCGGGAATGTTGACTCAGAAGTCTAATGAGGGAAATGAGTATCCTATTGCTTTTATGAGTGCACCATTAAAAGATGCTGAGCTGAAATATCCGAGTGTCGAAAAGCAAGCATATGCCTTGATCAGAGCAGTAAAGAAATTCAGACATTATATCCTCAAGAATAAGGTTTACGCAATTGTTCCAGATCCTGCAGTTAAGTTACTGTTGATGCAGAATGAGTTAGGTGAGCATAGAGCTAAGTGGGTAACAATGCTACAAGAATACAACATTGAGATCCAACCCATGAAGTTGGTGAGAGGACAGGGACTTACTCAGACCATGGCCAAAATGGGGCCTGAGTTGACTGTTCAAAATTATAATCTTGAGGAGGTTTCCCCAGGTGGCTGGTATGATGACATAGTTTATTACTTGTTGAACCAGCGATCCCCAAGCCATCTTAATGTTGTTCAGAGGAGAGCTTTGCGATTGAAGAGTGATTGTTTCATGCTAAAAGGAGTTGTTCTATAAAAGAGAAATCATGAAGGTATTTATTTGAGGTGTCTTGGAAAACAAGAAGCTGAAAGGTTGATGAACGAATTTCATGAAAAGTATGGCACTAGCCATGGTTCTGCCATTGCCACAGCGAATCAAATATTAAGGGTTGGGTATTATTGGCCAACATTGTTCAAATACATTCACCATCATGTCAGGACTTGTCATACTTGCCAAACTACGGCAACGAAGGAAAGGTATGCAGCACTCCCACTTCAACCGGTTACTAAGGTAAGGCCTTTTGCTCAGTGGGGTATGGACTTTGTAGGTCCTATCAACCCACCATCTTCTGCAGGACACGAGTGCATTTTAACCATCACTAATTATTTCACAAGGTGGACTGAGGCTTTCACTTGTAGGCAATGTACATCTGAGATAGTGATTGATTTTCTAGAATCTGCTATTATTAACCGATTTGGATGTCCTATTTCTGTTGTCTGTGATAATGGCCCTGTTTTTGCATCTTTAAAATTTTCAAACTAGGCTTTTGATCATGGCATGATTATAAAGTTTGCATCTAATTATTACCCCTAGGGTAATGGTCTGGTAGAATCTTCCAATAAGAACCTATTGACTATTATCCATAAGTTATTGGAGACGAACCCAAAAGACTGGCACACCTAACTTCGGTTTGCCCTTTGGGCAGATCGTACAAGGCTTAAGTCATCCATTGGAACATCTCCATATCACTTAGTATATGGTTTGGAGCCAGTATTCCCTATTCAACTCAAGATCCCAACCTTGCAATTTATTAATGAGTTTTATGATGAGGAGGATATAAGGGAGGCCAGGTTGACAGAGCTACTACACCTTGAGGAGAAACGAGACAATGCCCTTGAAAACTTTGCCAAACATTAGGGGGTAGTTAAGAGGTGGTTTGACAGAAGAGCTAAAGTCAAAGCTTTTAGGATTTTTGACCTCGTGTTGTACTGGGATAAACCTCATGATTGAAAGGGGGATCATGGGAAGTTTGATAAACTGTGACTCGGTCCATACCAGATTGCAAAAATACTTAGAGATAATGCCTTTCGTTTGAAGGTTCTTATGGGGGAAGATATTCTGCTGCCTGTCAATGGGCAGCATTTGAAACATTATTTCCAATCCTGAGTTGTTTTTAGCTCCCTGTTTTGTATATAGTTAGTTTAGGTTGCTTTCTGTTGTCTGTTTTGTTAGATTAGATTGCTTTTCGTTTCATGTTTCTACTTTGGTTAGAGTAGGTTTGCTTTGGCTTGTTTTGCCCTTTTTGTGTTGCTCTTGCTCTTGGTTCTTGCTCCTTCTGGGGTCTCTTGTTGTTTTTGTATGACAGTGGTGACAAAGTAGGTGTGGTGCTCTCAGTGTTTCCTTTTCAAACTCTGATCATCTTTCTAGAATATCATGGTATGAATTCTCTACCCAATGTAACATATCCTTGTGTTTAAGATGAAGAGTCCTTTAGTCAAATTGAATAGGAATACATTAGGGTCTCACATTTTGAATATTAAAGATGCCTGAGGTTGTAGAAGGTCCTTATGAAGTTTGCACAGGTGAAAAAAAAATTCTGCTCTAGTGCCACTGTGGTTCTCATCCCTGAGTGTGAACTTCATTGTTCACAAGTTGAAGTAAAAAAAAAAAGAGAAAGAGACAATGTGGAAAATCAAAAGACTGACTTCAACTCATTAGGGGAATTTGAATATCTCTACCGTGGCTATGAACGCCTGACTGGCAGTAGAGCTATGTTCAGGAGAATCACAACGATAACCTCGTCGGGGCTATGGACGCCTGACTAGCAGCGAGGCTTTATCCAGGTTGCTTTTAGAGTATGAATCTTTATGTAGCCTGTTCGGATCAAGTTTGGTCTCTTTTGCAGCTAAAGGAGGGTAATGAATGCATATGCACACACTTTGACCCTAGTGTAGGAAAGTTTGGGTGACCTGTGGGTTCTTTGGTTTAACCGTAGGTGCTGACTGGTTGGATGAATTGAAGTCATAAGTTTTGGGTTCTTGAATCCAGTTTGTCATTGAAATGCTCTGGAGCATTTCCCCAGCAGAGTCACCATTTGTTGTGCAATTTTGCACACACGCCCCACTTGGAGTGGGGACCCTTTTGTCTCTTGGACCTTTAGTTTTGTTGGATTTGTCCTTTTAAGGTCTTGGGATGTTGGTCTTGCTTGCCTTGGTCTTACCCTGAGGGTTGAATCGATCAAATTTGGTTTTTAATGGAAGTCTGGGTTTTGAACTGGGTCCGAGATTTTCTGGTTCACCTGGATTTTCCTAGGTCCTGGTTCATCATCTGTGGCTATCGGATTTCTCCGGAGTTCGGGTTTTTGGATGAATCCAGGATTTTTTGGATCACCCGGATTTTCCCGGATTGCGTCAGAGTCCCGGAAGAGTGTGTTGTTCGCGAAATTCGTGTTCGCCCAGATAGTCCGGCTGGCACGTATTCTTCTGGAATTCTATTTTGAACTCGGGTTTTCAAATTTCCTCAATATGTCTTATTGGCCATTAATGCTTTGGGTACGTCTGCTCTGGCATGAATGTAAACGAATTTAAAAGGCTTTCAGTGCTCTTCATGATTTCATTATTCATTTTCCATCTACTCGAGCGCTTGAGTTTGTTCATTTTGAGCCTTGGTCAGTGGATTTGGTTTGTTCAAGTGTGGATTCCTTGGATGTTTGTGTTGATATTTTCATTGCTAGGGCACCCTGAATCGCAGTGAATTCCTTGGGCTCGAGTCTTGTTCATATTTAATTCACGGTAAGTCATTGTTGACTTTTCCTATTGTTTTGCGCTTTGTGATTGAATCTTTCAAGTTATTATTGATGATTATTCGGTTCGGCCCTTATTTGTTTCATAATCATGTATTTATCGATTTAGGGTTTGAACCCACCTCTTCTGCATGTTTTAGTGCTTGCATTGTGCATCTCTTCATTTATCTATTGAATGTCGGGTACTCCCCTCTGATTAGGTGTTTCTGTTAGGGCCTTGCCTTGTTGGCGCGTAATCTGCTATATTTTCCAAAGATTAGGGTTTTGATATGTTTGCCCAGTTGCTAAATTCGATGGAGTCATCATGATCCTCTTGTCTTGTGTCTTGCTCGACCTTGTTCGCAACATGTGAAACCCTAATGTGCCCTAGTTTCATCATTTCGAGGGGTAGTGTCTGAATTTCTAGCTCGCTTTAGCTTTCATGGCGGAGGTTTGGCTGTTAAGTTTAGGGCATCATCATTTTGCCACTAGGATCTACCATTTGAGAGTTTTTGGGAGTTTAAATTCGAGTGCAGTCAAAATCTGGCTTATTGGGATTGAGTTTATGTTCGTTCGATTCGGATAAGGGGGGTTCGTATGGTTATTCGATTAAATGTCTGCGCGTCGAATGATCATCGGGTTTCCGAGGTGTCCGCAGAATTTTCGTGCACCTGGATTTTCCCGGATTTTGCCACTTCCCCGAAGTATGACGAGTTCTGGGAATTTCAAGCTGCCCATGGAAATCCGAATTGCCTGAATTTTTTTGGTTTTCTGCCTAGTTTCACTTCATTTTAATTTTTGAAATTGAAGTAATGAATTAAATGTTGGATGATGATTTCTTGTTGCTAAATGGGTGAATTTCATGATAATTATGCATCTCTTGTGTCCATATTGATGATTTATTTAATGAATGATGTCTTGGTAGTAGGAGTCCATCTAGGTCAGATTTCTCTGAATTCCGCCCTGACTGGATTTTCTCGGTTTACTTCATTTTCCCAGATTATTGCATTTTCCTGGATTTTCAAGATTGATGAATAATGATTGATCTTAGGGATTTCATGTGGTTTCAAGGCTAACCTTTCATTGAAATATGGATGATAATTGGATTCTCATGAGGCTCTTTTATGAATGCAGGCTGAATCGAGCAAGGTAGTGGCAGGAAAGGCAAAGGGAGATACAGAGGGATCTTCAGTTACAGACACAGAAAGAGTCAAGCTGGATGTAAAGAGTCAACTGCTGGATAGTAAGGTGGATTCAGTTTGGTTAGAAGTCTCAGATACTAATGTAGGAGCTTGGAGATATGAAGAATTTAAAGGAAGGATAGCTCAGAAAGATTTATCAGTCTTGACCAAGGGGATGGTGAAATCTGGACTAGCTCATGTGGCAAGATTCCCTCCTGCAGTTCAATGCTATGAATTGATATTAGAGTGTGCCTAGCACTATGACTTTGACACGCAGAGGATTGTTAGCACTGATGGGAGAGTGTTGGAAAACTTTAACCCAGTTTCCGTTACCCAGGCATTTGATATGCCAGACTTGCCATGTGTGTGTGCCTTGGACATGGAGTTGGTCAAAACTTACTATGAGGATAAACCTACCAAAGCCCAGCAAATGATCAATTCCTATCTTGAAAAACCAAAATCTCATTTCTCTAAGTTGCTCAAACAGTTGCACAGGGTCAAGTTCAGATAGGATATATATGATGCAATCACACTGTTGAGCACGGTAGCTAGCTTGAAGAGTGCTGGGGCGTTGGAGAATTGGATGGTGCATGTTATTAATAAGATTGAGGAAGGCGTCAATTATCATTGGGCAGGGATTATTAGTACAATGATTGACAGACAAATGAGAGATGTGCTGGAATCGAAGAAATTCACCATGTCATCTTATGTGGTGTATGTACTTGCCAAATTTTATCCATACAGGGGATTGAACCCAAAAGGAACATTTGGGCAAGATGTCATTTATGAGGTGTACCCTAAGCTGCACCTACGAAATTCAAATTATAGAAGAGCAAATGATGCATTCACTATGCATATTACTAGGTTGCTTCAGAATGCAGAGCATGTAAGAATTCTCGATGGAGCCAAGGAGCTGATCAAAAAATATGGGGCTTGGTTCATACAATTCCCTACCTTCTCTTATATTAGGATTGATGGATGTCCTACTGCTCCATACAGATTGCCAAGATATCCTACTGACCATGTCATACTTTTGGAGGTTACCCAGCAGATATGTGATTTTGATGCCGTTGTTAAAAGAGAAAAGCACAAAATAGGCTTTGAAGGGGATTTTCCTTTGAAAATTGGTATAGCTGAGGTTTGCCCTTCAATCCAATTAGCTCATGCATCAGGGGAGGAGTTGAGCACTTATGGGTTCTCTTTCCATTCTAAGAGGGCGAACTTTGACATCACTAGTGCAGCACAGAAGAAGGCCACCAAAGAATATCACCATAGAGATGATCTAGAGGACTACTGGGCCAACAACAAGGATGACTTTGAGGTGAGAAAGAAAAGGTATTCCAGGCTTCTAGTTGATGTAATCAGAATGTACAATGTCAAGTTGATCCCTGATCAGTTGGAAGATGATGGAAATTTAGTCCAAGATCATGCATTTGAATCAGTCAAAGACGGCCAGGCCTATTGGAGAAATAAACTGGTCAGAAAAGGAAATAACTGAGCTAGAGGAATTGATGGCTCCCATTTTGAAATCCACCAAGTCTTGGCTGAAGCATAATGTATGGGAATTGGAGAGTGAGAAGGTACCTTGTACTTTCAATCTGATGGGAAATTTGAATGCTCATTCCACCTTAGAGGAATCTGGTGAGGGTGATTCTACAAGCCAAACTAAGGTAAGCTCACCTTTTAAGATTAAAATTAGGGGCCCTAAGGAAGATGAGCCGGAAAAGAAAAGAAAACCTAGGGAAAGAATAGGAGTCGTACTGAGAAAGTAGGTAAGTCAACTAAAGAGGAGGAATTTGAGAAATCAGAGAAAGAAGATACCCCTCCAAAGCCAAAGAGAACAAGGATAACCAGGGCTTCAAAGAAGAGAGATCAAGAAACTTCTAGGGATAAGACGGACTCTCATGTGATTGATATGGAGAGCTCAGGGGAGAAAACCTGGGTTTATTCAAGAAGGTCAAGAACTCCATCTCCCAAAGAGATAATGCAAAAGGTAGATCCCCCTCCAATGGCGTCCACTGTAGAACAGCAGAAAGATACTTCCCCTTCACTGGGTATACCTGAGCAGATGATTCATGAAGAGCATGAGACCAATGAGGAAGTAGAACCATTTAAGGATGGAGAACTTTATAGCGCAACTGCTGAAATTGAGGTGGGAGACGTTGAAGTGCATCCTTCTCCATTGGTACAGTATGAAGATTCTCCTGCTAGTAGCAAAGAAAACAGATCCCCTGAGAAGGAAGATGTCCTTGTTAAGACTCCATCACCCCTGCAAGAAGAAGAGCCAAAGTTGGGAAGCCAAGGTGGCCAATCTCCTGAAAAGGAAAAGGATGAGGCAGTAGGTCAATCTCCTGAAAAGGTCAAGAAGGATAAAATTTGGGTAGATCCTGTTGTTCCAAATTGGTTAGACAAAGAAATCAGGAGGAAACAGGTCATTGTTGAGGATACTCCTCTCAACTGGGATGAAATGTTGGCCAAGATTGGAAAGGGAAAGAAGAAGAAGGAAGCTAAGGTGATTTCCAAGATTGAAAGAGATGAAGCTAGTAACCGGGTTATCCATGTTGCTACCCCTGCTGCTGATAAAGGTAGAGATGAGGTCACCGGCAAGGATCATGATGTACAAACTATTAATCTAGGGCCAACTTCTATGGAGCAAGACATTGAAGAATATGAAGGGTCCAGTGTAGTGATCATTTGGAGATTAAGGAAGGAAACACAGTCTAAGCATGAGCTAAAGAAGGAAAATGAAAGGCTTAGGAAATGTTTAGAAGATTTAATGAAGCCTTTGCAGTCTTTTCACCCATCCTCTTCTGCTCCTGCTGGTTTCTTGCCGAAGGAGACCATTTTTGGAATAGAAAAGATGAAAGCTTCTACTCTAGCTACAATAGATTGGTTAAAGGAGGTGGAGATTAAGGGAGATGATGCAATAAAGGAGATCCTTTCAACTGGAAAAGATGCAATAAGGGCTAAGGATCTATTAGAGCATGTTTTATCTCAAGATAAGGAAGACACTAATCTTTTATTGCAGAAAACTAAAGCAATCATTAAGTATAGTAAGGATCAGCTGGTTACTGATGGAATTCTTTCTTCATCTAGGGTTAATGATCCTTGGGAGTGGTTCGAGGCCCTGCAAATCCGACAGAAGGCCATCAAGAAGACCTACAAACAAAGGAAACAGATGGATGGTAATTTAACTAGTGTTTATGATGGATGCATCACCTTCTTTGAAATAATGACCGGTAGGAGGAAGATCGCCCCTAAATACTTGAGTTTGGAATAATTGAGGGAATGGTGGCATGATGTCTATGCCCCTAATATTGAAAATATTGTGATAGGGCACCAATTGGATGATGCGGCTACTTATCTGGCTGTGGTGGATAAGTACTTAGCATATAACAGTGATTGGGATACAATGGTTACGCAATCAAAAGAAGAAATTGAATCAATTAAATTTTAGCTCAAAATATTACCCTTGCCACCTGTTGCTAAGTTGGATAAAGTGTTTTTGAAAATTCATGAATCGCTGGATCAGAATAAAGATAAGGGAGGCAGTAATTAATGTCAACTTGGAGATTTATGCTTCCGTATTATTATAGGGCATGTGTTGATCCGAGTTGCATTGAGGAATGTGTTTTGGCCGACCTTGATGATGTATCGACATTTAATGTGTGCCTTATTTTGAAATTCCTGTGGCCGACTTGTTTTAGCTATTCTATTTTGTAAATGTTTGGCTGGACCGACATATTTTGAGGATTCTCTATAAATGGCATTTGTGCCTCATTTGTAAGGAGTTAGACAGATAATAGAGACAAGCTAGACTAAGAAAGAGCTAGAGCATTCTGTAGTAGAGATAGTAGTTAGTTCTTTAGAGAAAATGTTGTAACACAGAACAGTGGAATTGTTGCTATATTTTGGTGATCTAATACAATTGGAGGCATTGTGGTTTTTTTTTTGGTGAATTCTTTTGTGTTAGTTTATCTTGCATGGTTCTTGTTGTTCCATCTTTTGAAATTGCTTGAAGACATAAGATTTGATGTTAAATTTAGAATTGGATTAGTTTGGTGAATAGTGTTTATGGTTTCATGCTTGGAATGTTTGTAGCAATCTCTAGTCTATACTCCGAGTAACTATCTGATTGTAGTAGACTGGTGAAGTCAACCTGGACCATACATCTATTTGTGCTTAGTTCGATTGTAGATGAATGTCTATGATTTGAAAATTTGTATGCCTTAGAAGATTGCACCTTTCTTGTGATATTGCATTGTGGGTTAAGCAGGAATTGGTTATTTGAGATTGGTCCATTCCAGGAATTTATCATTTGCATTGTTCATCTTAGAAATAGTTTAGATCTCATTATAACTCTTTCACCTTCATCTTTTGCTATTTCTTTATCATTTGGTTAGATTTAGGATTTAAGATCATAATATTGCAAAATTAGATAAATTGGAAAGATAGAGTTTGCTTGTAGTAAGGTCTGATTGTGATTACCAACATTTTCACATATTATCTGAGTTGTTTATGCATTGTCAAGAACTAACGCTCGAGAGACCTTGGGGTGATTTTCAGCAATTTATTGTTGAAGATTGTCTTTCAAGAGAGATAGAATATCATTTTTCTGTCTGATTTGTTGTTGTGCATAAAACACCATCAAGAGTGACAAATCCAAAGTCAAAGTTGGATTTGTTTCCATCCAAGGAGGTTCAAGAAAAGTGGAAGACTCAAAATGAGGAAGCTCTTGGCCTCATAGAAATTTCAATGTCTTCTGAACTTTATGTTAATATTGGGAATTGCGTGAAAGCCTATGAAGCATGAGTGATCATCAAAACTATCTATGATAGTTCAAATGAATCAAGAAAGATACAACTTCAAGATCAACTTGAGGATGTAAGATATACAAATTTCAAAACTATGGATGTGTTTTTGTTACAATTTGATTTTTAAATAGTCAATTATATGGTTTAGGAGTAAATCTTGAAGATCTTAGACTAATTCATATTTTTCTTAAAAAATGTCTTCCTAGACAATTTCAACAATTTATTACAAATATTCATGCTCAATTAGCTATTCCTTCATTAGCTAGTCAACTTATGATATTTTTCAGAATTTATTAAGACAATAAGAAGCAAAATTGATTTAATTTGGTAATCTTAAAAATAGTGATCATGTGCAAATTTTTAAATCTCATAATAAATAATATTATAATCCTAAATCTAATCATAATAATACTAATGATACTAGAAAGAATAATTCTTCTAAGAGGCCTCATTGTATTTATTGTGATAAAGATGTTCATTGGCCTAACACTTGTTTAAGAAACAAAATGATAAAAATATCATGAGGCAAAACAATCAACAAAATAAACCTAATAGGCTTCACAACAATGCAAATAAATCTAGAAGAGCTTTTACTTGTAATTATAATGCTTGAAAACCCCTTGAATGAGTTATTGATTTAGGTGTCTCTCGACATGTTACTTCTCATAAAGAGGTATTTTAATCCATGCAAGTCGACATGTCTAATGTTTCACTTCAACTTGCTAATAATCATAATTGTAAAGTAGAAGTAATTGGAGATGTGAATGTACCTAATGGTAAGTTACATAATTGTTTGTATGTTCATGAATTAAAAACTAATTTTCTTTTAGTAGCTAATCTATGTCGAGATTACAAAATATAACTTTATAAAGATATGTGCTATGTGATTGATCCAAAATAAAATCATAAAGTAATTGCTAATGTTAAATTAGATAATGATAATTTATTCAAATTTTATGAGTTTGTTCATTCTAAATATTATTTACTACCTACCATTGATTTCAATAGTTGGCATGAAATACTTGGTCGTATCCATGCTAACAATATTTTCTTGATGCAAATAATTAATATGGTAGGAAGATTGCCTAGCATTGTTTCATATAAAATTGTATGCACAGGATGCATAAATTGTAAGATGCATAGGGATCTCTTTCCACAAGGTCAAGCATGGAGGGCATATGATAAGTTGCACCTAGTCCATAGTGACCTTTTGGGACCCATGGAGAATAACTTCATCCAAAGATCAAGGTATGCACTTACTTTTGTTGATGATTATTCTAGAAGAACTTGGATCTATTTTCTTCAAAGTAAGGATCAAGTTCTTGATTTTTTTTTTAATTTCATAAATTTGTTAAAAGGAAATCTAGTTTTAAACTCAAATTTCTTAGAACTGATAATGGTAAATAATATGTGAATAATTATTTCAATGGTTATTTAAAGTCATTTGGTATTAAACATGAACTAACCATTCCTTATACACCTCAACAAAATGATGTAGCAAAATGATGTAGCAGAAAGGAAGCATAGAACTATTGTTGAAATGACTAGATGTATGTTACAAGCAAAAATATATCATAAATTTTAGGTTGAAGTAATGTTGTGTGCTACTTATATGATTAATAGACTCCTACCAAATCTTTAAAGGGTATAACTCCTAAAGAGGCTTGGTCTAGTGGAAAACCTAATCTTAAGCATTTAAGAATCTTTGGCTCAATTATTATGTTTAGAAACCTATAGAGAAAAGGGAAAAAATAGATTATAAATATTCTTATCATATTTTTGTTGGGTATAATGAACATTCTAAAGCTTATAGAGTTTATAATCTTATTACTAACAATGTTAAAGTTGCTAGAGATGTATGTATTGCTAAAAATGGTGTTCATGATTGTTGTAAAATGTATAACAATGAATCTTCTCAACATAAAGTTATTGTTATTGAGGATAATCCTCCTTCTATAAACCCTCCTAATGCATCTCTTAGTCAAAGTGATGGTGAAGATGATCATGTTGAACCTTCTCATATTGATTCTTATTCAAGTGATGATATCCCTACATCTAAAAGAAAGCCTAAATGATTTTAAAAAATTATGCAAAAAGGTGAGGATATTTTACCTAGAATGAATCAATCTAAGACTAGAAAGAAAAACTATTGTAATTATGCTTTGATTTCTAAATTTACGAAAACAAATGATCCTCAAACTTTTGAACAAACTAAAAATAAATCTCACTGGGAAAAGACTATGCAAGAAGAATATGACACATTAATTGTAAGTCAAACTTGGGATTTAGTTCCTTTATCTCAAGGAAAGAATCTTGTTTCATGAAAATGGTTGTATAAAGCTAAGTTCAATACAAATAATTAGGTTAACAAGTTTAAAGCTAGATTAGTTGCTAGAGGCTTCTCCTAAGTGGAAGACTTAGATTATAATGAAACATTTTCTCCAGTGGCTAAAATGTCAACTATTAAATTAGTTATTGCTTTAATTTATCATAAGCATTGGCCCATTCATCAAATGGATGTTAAAAGTGCATTCTTAAATGGTGACCAATCTTGGACCCATTCCAAATAATAGCATCCTGACCTTCCCAAATGACCACCATTTTTCTTAAAGAATTTCCTTTTTAATTAAGCCACATACTCCCTTGGAAAATCAAGAGTGTCCAACTCCTTCTAGACCCAACTACACACTTCATCCTCCAAAGTAATTGACATGTAATCCCTCACCTTGATACCCCAACTTGAGGAATACCTTAGTGGCTTACATCACTACCGTATTGTCTATACTCACATATTCACACCAAGAATCTTCCCAGAGTCGGGCAGATCTTCCATCATGAATTTCCCAAGTAAGATATTGTGTGATTAAAGGTTTGTAATCCAACATGAAGTTCCATATTCTAGAGCCTTTTGGGGGATTAGAGGTAGTGAATAAGCTAGATGCTTCATTATCCTCCAAGTATTTATACTATAAAATTTTGGCCCATTTTAACTAAGGTCCCTTGAACATCCTCTATACAAGTTTGGTACCCAATACCTTGTTTTGGATATTTTTCTTCCTTGATCCAAACCCTCCAAAATCCTTTGGTTTACACACTTTATCCCAGACTATTAAAGCAATTTTTTTTCTCTATATTCCCTTGCCAAAAAAAAAATCTCATATGATGATTCAACTTCTAATTAGCAACGACTGACAAAGAGAGGTAATACAATAAGCAGATAGGAATAATAGAGATTACAACCTTCAACATGGTGGTTCTTCCAGCCCAAGACAACCATCAACCTCTCCAAGACGTAGTTCTATTGGAAATTATTTTGTAGAGAGGGTCCCAAACCTTTTTTTTTCTTATTCTTTTATCCAATAGCATTCCAAGATACATGTAAGGAAATTGTCCTTTCTTGAAGCCTAACATCCTGAAAATTTCTTGTTCTTTCCTTGTTGGGATAAAAAGGAAAATAATTTCTAATTTTCTTTCTCCCACTTCTTTCCTAGAGGCTTTTGAGTACAAATTTAGAATCTCCTTTATTGTCCTTGATTTTTTCCTCTTTTTTTCTTCAAAGAGTAAGGTATCATTAACAAACTATTGATGTGAAGTTTGGGGAAGAGTGCTAGTTACTTTGATCCCTTCAAGATTACCCCTTGATAAGGCTTTGCTAAATTATCTACCCAAAGCATCCTTCCTTATTATGAAGAGAAAGAGGCATAGAGGATCCCCCTATCTAATGCCTCTCGAAGCCTCAAAAAATCCTTCTAGAGAACCATTTAATAACACTAAGTATCTAAGACTAGTTATCCACTTGAAAATCCAATCCAACCAAATATAAGAAAAACCAAAGGCCTCTATAACTTTCAAAAAAATCTCCAGTCAACTCAATCATAAGCCTTTCTTATATCTAATTTAATCAGCATCCCTAGATTTCTAAATTTTTGCATCAAATGTAGAATCTCTTGAGCAATGATTACCCTACCTAATATAGATCTTCCTGGAACAAACCCAGTTTGTTCATCTAAAATAATATCTGGCGAGATATTTTTGTCTATTTTCTATTGCTTTGGCCAATATTTTGTAGAAGGTATTACAAAGCGAGATCGACCTATAGTCATTTAAAGAGCATGGTTGTTATTTATTTGTAATGAGAGCTAAAAATGTGTTGTTGAGTTCTCTTAGAATCATACTTGACTCCCTAGAGTCTTTGATAGCATTCGTTACCCCCTTGCCAAAAAAGCTCCAAAATTTCTAGAAGAAATCAATGGGAAACTCATCTGGACCATGTACTTTATCTAGTTGGAGTTGAAATATTGTTATCCTAATCTCCTCTTTAGTTAAACTTACCAATAGCATTTTGTTTTGCTCCTCTAAAATTAGCTTGGGAATATTCTCCAATATTCTCCTTTATGCCAACAAATCTAAACCATCCCAATTGTTGAGCAGCTCACTAAAATATGTTAATCATGCATTAGCTAATAATTAATTAATCTTTAATTAATTATTAGTCTAATTTATTCTCATCCACTTCAGCTAAACTTAGGATTGCTTTATTCAGTTAACTAAGTGTTTTTCTAGTAACTGGAGTGAACACCATTTAGGGTTTTACTCTTATAAACACTCAACCCTCATTGTAATTACCATCTCAAGCTTTCATATATTTTTGAGAGTCTCTTGCTTTTGTAGCTTTTTCTTGTTGAGGAATACTGCATATATTGTTTGTAGATATCTTGTGTGGAAGGTGTATTTGTTTGTTGTTTGATCCTATGGCTCATGGTTTTGTGCTTGTTTCACAATTCTAACATGGTATCAGAGTGTGGATTTAGCAAACCCCCTCTTGATTTATGAGGTTTTTTCTTCAACAAGGGTTGCAGGCTTTAGATCTAAATCCCCTTTTCTTTTTTTGCAAATTTTGGAGGTGGGTGTTTTTCAGTGCATTTTTGGTGTAGAAAGGACTTCACCATTGGATTTAGAGCCATCAAGAAAGTCAAAATTTTCTTTTATTTTTCCTAATTTGGACTCCGGATGTCAGATCTATGAGGGTTTGAAGTAGTTGCTCTTTTTCAAATCTAGGGGGTAGCCACAATTTCGGAGCATTTTTGCATGAAAAGGACCTTTTCGTTGCACTCAGAAGTCTGATTCCACAGATTTTTATTATAAATTTGACCTATTTACCTGTTGAGAGCATCTGAGGCAAAAAAAATTGCACAGGGCTCGTACGGCCTTTGTACGACCCTATGCACAATCTTTGAAAATAAAAATTGCAAAAATAAAAGGTCGGAAAATATTTTTATAAATTTCTATTATTTTGAAATTTATTAAAAATAAATAAATAAATAAGTTGCATTAAAAAAAATTTGTGTGGAGTTTATTTTTATTGACCACTGACATTCCATTAATGTGTCGACCTGCACAAAGTACGATAGTACATTGGTAGGTCGGTAGCATTAATGTTGGTTAGCCCTTATTCATACTGTCCGACGATTTTTCCACCGCCTTACTTTCTCAAGCACGTAGAAGAATTTTCGGCAATGATTTTTCTCATTTCTCGATGAGTTCAACAATGACACATGCAAGGAATATTTTGGGGTCAAAAAGAATATTTTGTCATCAATTTTTTGCAGGGGGGTCAGATTTTTTCGATCACAAAGAATATTCTGCTGATGTCAACATGATGTCATGTTGACATCATCCGTACGAATAGCTTGCAAGGGCCCCTTTGACCCCTTTTTTGGCCTTTAGGGAGCGAATTTTTATTTTTGCCATAAATTTTACATACGATGTCATTTTTGAGAAAACGAGATATCGTCGAAAAGTTGGTTCCACCAAATTTCTAGTGGTGTGGGTCTCATCACCTAATTTTGCTTCTAGTACATTCCATAGCCTATTGAAGTCAGAGGTATTGTTTTCAATCCTAAGCTCATAACTTTTGACCAATTTCTTCATTTTTCATGATTCCAACGGTATTGGAACCTTCTTTCAGAGCTCTTTGATTCCATCCATGCACTATTTCTAGATTGTTGTCCAAGTATATTTTATTCATATTTTTGTGTTTTCACACTTTGGTGAATTACTTGGATATTTTAGCTCTTGGGAAATTTTTGTTTATGTGGGATGACTCATTTTTGGCTGTTCTTCATGTATTTCGAGTATTCTATCCTATTTGGACATTGTAGAAATCATTTTCATGCACATTCTCTTTTGTAGATGCACTGAGATAAAGTGCCATTCTGGTGTATACTTTTTGGGTATTTCACACATCCTATTGTGCCTTTTGTATTCACACTATGATATAAAGTTCCATGGGGGGTTGATGTTTAGTTTTTTATTTTCCATCACACCTTTGTCAAGTGAGTGTCCCTTCCATGATAGCAGTGAATCCCAGTGATTCTTGCCTCATGTGTGTGTGCCTTAGTTTGCACACCCTTTTATTTTTAGGTTGTTTCTCCTACATGCACATCTTGGTTTCAAACAATTTCAATGTTCTTGTCATGGCTCTCCCTTTTTCAACATTATGGGGGTGTTTCTACTATTGCTGCTAATGCTTCCTTGGTTTCACGTTGGAGTGATCTACGTATCGATTTCTTGCTCCTATGTACTTTCAAATGCAGCGTACATCAATGATTGGTTACGTGCATCTCAGTGAGATGGATCATTTACCATGTGGGCATTATTTGATTCCTATTTCTAGATGCATCCTTCCATTTTCATTTGATTAGAGACTACTAGGTACCTGTATTTTCAACTTGTATCTTGCAATGTGTTGAGTAGTGTCATTTTTGGTCACTCATATAGATTCATGTGTAGTTTGTATCTTTGAGTTCCAGATGTTTTCCTTTTTTTTCCATCTAATTCGAGTAGTATCATTGGGGACACTCATGCAAATTAGTGTTTCTCTCATGAATAGTGTTTTGCAGACTTTTTGGTACCTGTATTATCGACTTGCATCTTGCATGTTGAGTACTGTCATTGGGGTCACTCATGCAAATTCATGTACCACCTGTATCTTTGACTTCTAGATGTTTTCCTTTGTTTTCCATCTAATTTGAGTAGTATCATTAGGGGAACTCATGCAGATTAAAGTCTCCTTGGATCTTGTCATTTGTATCTTCGATTTCCAAATGTTTTGCCTTTGTTTTCCATCTGATTCGAGTAGTGTCATTGGGGCACTCATGCAGATTATTGTTATCTTAATCCTGATCATCATTTGTTTTAGAGGAGGTTCTTCATTTTAGCACCATATCAGTCATCTTCGATAGTAGTCTACAACTTCATGCTTATGTGATGTTATACATGTTCCTATTTTTTAGGACATTGTCTTGTTTGGAGGCTTCTTAAGTCCTTCACTTGGCTTTCATCTCTTTTTTGAGTAGAGTTTTTCCCATGAGGTTTTCTCTATTTATCTACATTATAGAGATCTTTTTTTGTACATGGGTACCTTACATGGCCTTGTTTGTTGGGACCCATCATGCATTCTTTCTTTTTAGGGTTTTTAGCTACTCCCTAAGTTCATCTTAAGGGGGGTGTTAGAGTTATCATGCATTAGCTAATAATTAATTAATCTTTAATTGATTATTAGTCTAATTTATTCTCACGCACTTAAGCTAAACTTAGGATAGCTTTATCCAATTAACTAAGTTCTTTTTTGTTAACTGAAGTGAGCACCATTTAGGGTTTTTCTCTTATAAGCACTCAACCCTTATTTTAATTACCATCTCGAGCTTTCATATCTTTTTGAGAGTCTCTTGCTTTTGTAGATTTTTCTTGTTGATGAATATTGTATATATTGTTTGCAGATCTCTTGTGTGGAAGGTGTATTTGTTTTTGGTTTGATCCTATGGCTTGTGGTTTTGTGCTTGTTTCATAATTCCAACAAAATGATTTATTGTTGTGGACTTGATTACATCCATGTCCACTTTTGAGTCATCCCTCAACCTAATTTTAGAAATTATGTTGAAAAATCTTTGATCTTTGGTGCTCTTATGAATTAAATTAGAATTTTTATCTCCATTCTTGATACAAACTTCCCTATGTTTCTACCTCCAAAAGGTTTCTTCGCTCGCTAAAGTCTCCTCATAATCCCCATCAATCTATTTTCTTGTAAAAACCTCTCTTGATTCATACCATGCAAAAGGACTTCCTTTTTTAACTCCTCTATCCCTTCTTCAATAAACTTCTTAGTTTCAAAAATGTTTTTGAAATGAATCTAATTCCATTCCTTTAGATGTTGCTTGATTTTTTTCAAATTGGTTGCTATCCTAAACATTTGTGAGTCATTATCCTGCACTTCACCCCACCACCTTTCAACTAGATAAAAGAAGTTCAGATGCTTAAACCACATTTAAAATTTAAAGGGACATCTAGCTAGTCTCTTGTACCCAAAAATGCTCAAATGTATTGGATAATGATCCATCTCAACCAAGGAAGAATTTAACTCTCCAACTCAAATGTGAATACTCCCATGTCTCCCTTCCAGAAGAACCTATCTAGTTTGTATACAATGT
The DNA here is from genome assembly GCA_007258455.2 of Sequoia sempervirens. Taxonomy (NCBI): domain Eukaryota; kingdom Viridiplantae; phylum Streptophyta; class Pinopsida; order Cupressales; family Cupressaceae; genus Sequoia; species Sequoia sempervirens. The sequence goes on from VDFB02109042.1 coordinate 23,094,312, forward strand.
TGCTTAAGCCCATCCACCTATTTGTCCAAGTATAGGTCCCATTTTTAAAACCAATCACCATCAATTGATTTCTTTCCACCCAATCCTTGAAATCTAATTGAGACTATAATATTTTGCTAACTCCTCCCCTGTTTTCACTCTCATAGAGGACTGCATTAAAATCCCCACCAAGAATATGAAAATTATGAGGCCAATTATTTAAAACTTGTTCAATTTCTTCCTAGGTTTCTCTCTTATTAATGCAGGCTACTAGTCCATAAACATTATTCAAGATAAATTAAACATTATTCAAGATAAATTAAATATTTGAAGACAAGCTTCTGAATTTACAACTCAACTAGTTCCTCCTTTCTATAATATTTTCCACTAATAGTGAGTGTGGTCTCCATAATATAGCAAGGCCACTAGAAGCACCTTTTAATTGCACCAACTCTCCTTGCCACTATTTTATTCTCTTTGAAAAAATGTCTCCTTCAATGTTGGTCAATTTGGTTTCTTGAATGAGGAAAATGTTTACTTTTGTCCTCTTAATCTGACATTAACCAACGGCTACTTGTTAGGGGCATTTAAGCCCTTAACATTTCATGAAATGAGCCTCATGGCTCCTTGGGAAGGGGGTTTCCCTTCCTTGATCTTAGCAATGTTGTGATTTTCACTTGTCCCTCTACATCCTCATCTATGCATCATTTTCCTAATTATTTTTTCTCCCTATCCTCCTTTTTTCCCCACATTTTGGAGACAACTTAGCTAATTTCTTTCGGCTAATACCCAATTTCTCTATTTTCTTTCTTGAGAAGTTTGTTGCTTCTTCCTTCTCCCTAGGAGAGGGATGATTCATCTCTTCATCAACCCCTTGCTCCTCCAGGATTTCTTTATCAACCTCCCCGTCTTCAAAATCCAAGGTTACATCATCCTCCCCAAGATCTAAGCGCTAAAAATTGGTAATCCTAAATAAATCTCCAAACACATCCCTAACATCTTCCTCTAACTATACAATAGGGGTGATAGAACCTACTAAATCTAAATCTGGCTGTGAACAGGCTCTAATCTCCTCGAATTCAATTGCTTGATATTTCTTATTAGAGGTAGCTCTTAGAGAATCCTTCAACTCTACGTTTGTATTAATCATCTTGGAATTTGCATGTGTTGACTTTCCTAAGGGATCAAAATCCACAGGAACCAAAATACTTGTCTCGTCCAAAACATCTTTGGCTGGAAAATTGTCTAAGAGTGTAGAGGCTTCATCTTTTTGCACACAATCTTCTTCATTTACTTGGACACCATTAGTGATTTGAAGTCCTTGCTCTGCATGTTGAACCTCTATAAATCCAAGACTGCTTGGAGATGGAATTCAAACCACACTTGGGAGCTCTTCACTGAGACATATTTTTGTTGAATGCACACAAGACAACTGAGGGGGGGGTGAATCAGTTGTATATTAAAACATCAAACCCCCATAAACATTTAGATCCACATCAAATTAATTAACCCTTAATTTGTTATAATGATTCAGCATGAAAGCAAATAACATAAAACTAAAACACCATGCACAATAGAACACCAGATTTATGTGGAAAACCCAAGAAAGGAAAAACCACGGTGAGGATCAGCTCACAATATAAAGTAATTGCAACACTAAATACAAAGGGCTCACCGCCATATTACATAAAAGAATAAAGAAGAATGTTACAGTGAGAAATCCATATCAATGACAACACAGACAATCTCCTCAAGCTTGTTGACATCAATGACAACACCAACTACACATACTTGCAACAATCTCCCCCTTTGTCATTGATAGAAACACATGATGTGAAAAACCATCAACAACAACAAATAGCTTTGATCACCAACATACTACTCCATATCAGCTCTCTCTTTCTTTCTCACATTACTTTCTCCCCATTTGACAACTTTTATTCTCTCCCCCTTTGATAACTTGGACATTTTTCACATTATTTCTCTCTCCCTCTTTGACATCAATGGAAAAGGGCAACACATTTACATTTCTTTCTCTCTTTGATATAAAACATACAGACTTACTCTCTTTACTGCTTTGTATACTCCCCCTTAGGAGCACACAAAAAACCACATCAAACATCAACCATTGCAAATATCCTTTGACACATTTGACAAAGGACAACAACAACCTACATCAATATTAACTCCCCATAACTGCAACAACCAACAAAGAACTATCTAGTCCCTTGAGAGGTAGCCTCCAACACCAGTCTAAAACAAAGAATGAATCTTGAAATCCACTGGACCGATGCATATCCTTATGCATATAGTTCAAAGAAGGAGGGGCAATAACCCCTAACTTCTCCCGAAGATACTCAAAAGTATCCTTAGGAAGATCCTTAGTGAGTATATCAGCAACCTGATCCTTTGTAGGCACATACTCAAGCTTCACTTCATTCTCTACAACCTTCTCTCTCAAAAAGTGATATCATATTGAGATATTTTTTGTCCTTGAGTGCATCACCGGGTTATTTGAAATGTTAATAGCACTTTTATTATCACAAAATATAGAAATTGGTTCATCATATACTACTCTAATATCCTTCAAGGTTTGCCTCATCCACAACACCTATGTGTAGCCAAATGTTGTTGTAATGTATTATGCCTATGCAGTAGATAAATATATTGAATCTTTCTTCTTGCTCAACCAAGACACCAATTTTTATCAAAGAAATAATGCACCACCACTTATACTTTTCTTTTCATCAACACATCCTGCTCAATCAACATTTGTATAAGCACTCAAAGAAAAATTAGTATCCTTTGGATACCATAAACCATGTTTCAGATTTCCTTTCAAGTATCTGAATATCCTCTTCACTGCTGCAACATGTGACTCTTTGGGATCTTCTTGAAATCTAGCCATAAGACAAACTACATGCATGATATCTGGTCTATTAGTAGTTAGATATAGCAATCCCTCAATCATTGATCTATATTTTCTCTGATTAGCCTTAGGAGATTCATCATTCTTACTCAGCTTGCAACTAGTAACCATAGGAGTACATACCAGTTTAGAAGCTTCCATTCCAAACTTCTTCAACATTTCTTTAACATACTTTGATTGTGAAATGAATATACCTTTCTTTGTTTGATTGATCTGTAACCCAAGGAAGAAATTCATCTCCCCAAACATAGACATCTCAAACTCTTTGTGCATCTCTTCTACAAATCTCTTGCACATAGCTTCATTTCCTTCAAAGATTATATCATCAACATACACAACCACAATCAATATTTGATCTTTTTCTACTTTAAAATAGAGATTACTATCTATGGTACCTTTACAAAAACCTTGTTGTATCAAGTACTTATCCAACCTTGCAAACCAAGCTCTGGGAGCTTGCTTCAAACCATATAGTTTCTTCTTCAATCTACAAACCATATCTGATTTGTCTGATAACTGAAATCCTTCCAATTGTTCAATGTATACCTCTTCTTCCAACTCACCATTCAAGAAAGAAGACTTCCCATCTATCTGATAAATTTTGAAATCTTTATGTGCTACAAAAGCCAAAAACATCCTAATAGCCTCCATTATTTCCACCGAAGCATATGTCTCCTCAAAGTTTATTCCTTCTACTTGTGAGTAGTCCTTACACACAATCCTTTCCTTATTTCATACCACTTCTCCATTCTCATTTAGTTTTTTCTAGAATACCCACTTAGTTTCAATCACATTCTTGTTTGTTGGTCTTGGGATAAGTTCCCAAGCCTGATTCTTCTTAATCTACATTATTTCTTCTTCCATATCCTTGATCCAATACTCATCCTTGTATGCTTCAATCACTGTTTTGGGTTCAACTTTAGAGAGTAAACATAGGTTTTCCTATTCTTCAGCCATAGTAGCTTTTCTTCTTGTCAACATACCCTTTCTTTTTTCACCAATGATCTGATCTTCAAAATGATTCTTCTACACATATTTAGGGGTTTTAGGGATCTTTTCCAGAGCTTCTTCCTCTTCAATTTGAACTTCTTTCTCCTTGCCTTTATATCTATCATTTTTTTTGCAAGAGGAGTCATCTAATTCATATCCATCTACCACCACATAATTCTTATGTAAGTCTTCATCCACTTTGACATTTTCACTTTCAATAATCTTCTTCAGCCTCTTGTTGTAGCACCAACAAGCTTTGCTTCTTGTAGAATATCCAAGGAAGATACCTTCATCAGATCTTGTATCAAACTTTCCTAAGTTCTCTTCATCTCTTCTAATATAAAATTTGCTTCCTAATGAAGGGAATCCAAGCCTCTAACATAAACTTCCAAACAACATAAGATTCACTAAGAAATTTTTTGTAAGAACAACAAAAATCTGCAAAAAGTATTCATCCTTGTTCATTCTAAATATCTTGGAAATTCAAGAATTACATAGCATAACTAAAATTTAATGATTGTGCAGCCATATGGGATGATGAAAAGCACTAAAAATATGATTACAATATGATATATAATTGAAATATGAAAGAAAAAATCATATTCAAATTTTTCTCCTCAAAATTTCTTCTTGCACCAATTTCTAGCTCCTTCAACCTGCAAACTTCATCTAGAAACCTTTGCTACAATAAACCATGATTTACCAAACTTTTTACTACTGAAAAAATATCATAAAAAATACAATAAACCTTCAATAACAATATCCACAACCCTCACAAGAAGGAACTACACCTACAACAACAACCTTCAAATTCTAGCCAAGAATGGCTCCAAAACATACCCCAAATTGCTTGTAATCTTCAAAAACAGGCTCCCAAAGCTTCTCCAACAAAAACCCATGACCAATTTGGGAAGAAACATCCAAAAATCAATGCCAAAAACTTCCATAATATTAAAAATGACTTTCTCAACCCACTCCCACCAAAATTTCCAAAATTGGAGTCCATTCCTAGATTTTAGGGTAGTTTCCAATGTAACTCCTGCCAACTCACCTTAGGTGCCCACTTTTTCATGAATGATTTTAGGAAGTTTTAAATGTGTAATTCAAACTTATAAATCCCTCCAAATCCACTCCCAAGAATATTTATTGCCATTTTTTTCAATATTAGACAATTTTCAAAATCCCCAAAATTGCAACAAAATAATAAAAAGGGAAATTATTTAATGTTTAACTTAATATAACTTTACAAATTACCTCACCAAGATAATTACCTAAAAAACCTTAGGAAATTAAATTCAAATATTATTTTGGTTGATGCAAGATTGCTAGTCAACCGTGGATGCTCATGCATCACTTCCAAACACTTTGAAGTATTTGATAGTAGGAATCCTTCCATACCACAACTCATAGGGAGTCTTTGTACTGTTTTCTCTTGCTTGAACTCTGTTAAGAATGTAGACAACAATATGAATTGCTTCTCTCTAGTAGACTTCTGGTAGGTTTTCCTCTTTCATCATTGTTCTTGTAGCTTCTTGAACAGTCCTATTTTTTCTTTCAACCATTCCATTCTGCTATGGAGTCCTATGAGTAGACAAATGCCTCTTTATCCCATGTTTCTCACAAAAAATGTTGAACTCATTGGAGGTGAACTCTCCACCTCTGTTACACCTCAGACACTTGATTTTCACATCCATTTCATAATTTTCAACCATAAATTTGAATGCTTTAAACTTATCTAGAGCTTCTAATTTTTCTTTGAGAAAATTAACCCATGTCATTCTACAAAAATCATCAATCAATAGCATGAAATACATGTCACCTTGAAAACTTCTTACTTTGGTAGGACCACAAAGGTCTATATGCACCAGCTTCCAATAGTTTGCTAGTAGATTTTTCTTTGACTTTGAAACTTCTTGCTTGCTTCCCAATTTGGCATTCCTTGCAAGACAACATTGATAGGCTTTATTATCTTTGGCAGATCTCTCATAGCTTGAACTAAATTTATCCTCACTAAGTTATCAAAATTAATGTGACACATCCTTCTATACCATAACCAACTTTCATTAATCTAATTCATAAGGAAATAACCATCAGCACCTTTAAGCTGATAAACATTTTCATCCATCCTTCTTCCAGCAATAACCACAATTCTGAAGCCTTTTCTGATCTCACATCCATCATTTTGAAACATAAGATTATATCCTTTGCAAGACATTTTTCCAACACTCAAAAGGTTATGTCTCAAACCCTTAACATAAAGAGCATCATTTATATTATGCTTTCCATCAAAACTGATAGAACCTTTTCCACATATCTTAGCAGATGTATCATCACCAAACTTAACTAGAGCTCCCTCATATTTTTCAAGTTTAACTAAATTTTATCACCGGTCATATGATTTGAGAATCCACTATCAATAATCCAGTAGTTCTTCTCCTTTCTAGCATGAAGAGCAGTCACCATAGCATTCTGACCTATTTTCGAAGAACTTTCCTTCACACATCTCTCAAAGTTAGCATAATTAGTTTCATCTTTAATAGCCATGAACAAGCATTCACTATTTTCATCATCCCCATAATCAGATTGATCAATCAAATATACTGGCATCTTCTCTAACATAATAACTTTTCTTAAATGCTTTGCCTCTATTTTCCTTATTTTTGTCATTCAAAGCTCTATTTGGATATCTTTAAGAATAATGACCTATCTTACCACAATTGAAACATTTGAAAGGCAGTTTACCTTTGTATTTACCAGTACCCTTTTTCATTTTCCTCACAAAGTTTGCTTCTACATCATCAAGATCCTCCTGATCTAATTCCTCAGTCTTTTCTAATTTTCCAACCTTAAAAGCAGTCTCAACTTTTACATTACTTGTACCAAATTCTCTCATTTCAAAAGTAGATATAACACCATACAACTGATCTCTAAAATGTTTGCTTAAATCTTGAACTTCCATAATAACATAAACTTTCTGACTATAAGATTTAGGCAGAGTTCTTAATACCTTCTTTACCACTTCCTCTTCTTCAAGATTTCCACCAAGACCTCTGATGGAATTGAAAACTTCATCCACCTTCTACATGTAGCTTGTAACGTTTTCATCTTCAAACATCCTCAAGTTCTCAAATGTGATCTTTAAATTTTGTATCTTAGCTTGCTTGACCTTAACATCTCCTTCATAAATACTTTCCAACTTTTCCCATATAGTTTTAGAAAATTTTGAATGCATAACTTTCACAAGTTCAATGTTAGAAAGACCACTTAAAAGAGCATACCTTGCTTTACCATTTTTTCATAGGCCTTGATCTCATCATCGGTACTTAGACCACTAGTAGACATAGTATATCCAGTCTCAACATACTTCCAAACTCCAAATATAAGAGATGCCAAGAAACATTCCATCATTGTCTTCCAAAAGCCATAGTCTATTCCATCAAACAAAGGAGCATCCCTCTTGTGTGCCATCCCAAATCTAACTCAAGAAGTTAAGCTTTCTTCCAAGGAACATTTCTTTAATACCAATTATTGAATGCACACGAGACAACTGAGGGGGGCTGAATCAGTTGTTCATTAAAATATCAAACCCTCATAAAAATTCATATCCACATCAACTCAATAAACCCTTAATATGTTATAATGATTTAGCATGAAAGAAAATAACAGAAAACTAAAACACCATGCACAATAGAACACCATATTTACTTGGAAAACCCAAGAAGAGAAAAACCACGGTGAGGATTATCTCACAATATAAAGTAATTGCAACACTAAATACAAAGGGCTCACTGACCAAAAGAAAGAAGGGCTCACTGCTAGATTACATAAAAGAAGAAAGAAAAATGTTACAGTGAGAAATCAATCTTAATGCAACAGAAAAACCCACCATAGTATCACCAACACATTCGCAGCCTTCCCAAAGATTGTAGACACCTTCTACTCACTGCCTCTAGTAGTCTAACTCATTAAGCTTGCATTTCACTTCACAAATTCACACTTTACAACTCTGTAATTTGCATCACACACTTATCTACTTAATTCTCCATCAACTCATTACTTATTTATACCATCTTCAACCTTGAAAACATTCTCCAAGGTTGGCTATGCACCTCAACCATGCAAATTCAAATTAGGTCGACACTAAGCATTCCTGTGGTGGAAAGGAATGAAAGCGGACCACACCACATCTTAACTTAGACCCAAATCATGCATATACACCACACCATGCTTCCACAATCATCGAAGCAAATCCATAATTAGTGTAAACACCCAAGGTCGATTGAACCTGTGTTAACACCATTAACATTTAAGTGCATGCTTCCTCAAATCCAAAGATGGCTCACAAACACCAAACATCACATGAATAAAATCTAGAATATTCCACAAACATCCTAAAATACAAAAAAATCCTTCACAACAACTTTTACTTGAAAAATGTACACATCTAGTACACTCAGACAACCTTCCATACTTTGTAACTCAATAAATCAACTTTTTGAGCTCCAAACCATGAACAACTTTGACTATAGGTATATATGAACCTTATCAGTACACTTTCAGAATTGCAAAAACAAAAACCAAAATGTGGAGAAATGTGGAGCAAAACCATTTCTCCAAGGCACCACTACAACATATAGTTCACACATTGGTGAACATAGCTCTCTCTACACAACAAACCAAACCAAGAAATTTTGGATATATAATCTTTGAACACCTCTAACCAACATATCTAAACTGCACAAGCAGATCTTCAACCATGAAGAAATGCGGAGCAAAACCAAAACATCACACTGTACATCAGAACACCTCTGCAACTCACTTTTTCCTCTTTTATTCAAATTTTCTCAAAAGCACTTGGAAACCGAGCACTAAAGACACATACTCATCAATTTTAACACTTACTCATCATCACTAAACCAACAGTATTCACTAACAAAATCTTATCAAAGAAACACTAGAGGTTGACACCAACAACACTTACTAATGACAACATAATGAGACTAATCAAAGCATCAACAACCCCAATCATCAATGACAACACAAATAATCTCCCCAAGCTTGTTGAAATCAATGACAACACCAACTACACATACTTTTAACACTTTTATCTTCTGGACCTCCTCCTTCTTTACGATCTAATAGATGACTAGCCCCTACTAAGCATAATCTTTCTTTAGGAATTTGTTCTTCCTATTGTCTCAAAAGGTTTCCATTTTAATCCTTTGCTTACACGTTTCTGATTTAGATAAGAAGTCTAACTCCTCCCTACATCCATCTTCTAGAAGCAAAGGATCTATTGTTCCCTACAAGTGATTCCTCATTCGATCGACTTAACAAATTATCCCAATTCCTCTCCAATTAGTCTCAAAGAATCCTTGCTCCAATATTCTATAGGAAGATTATAAATTTTGATCTACATTGGGGTCTTTACCATCTTTTGCTTGAATGGGTTTGTTGTGCCCTCAGTACGCACACCCCGTTCAGAACGGGGACCCTCTCTTTCCTTCGCCTTGTCGGGTCATTTTGTCGCCGTCTTGTTTTGTGTCCCCCTGTTTTGGTGTCCTAAGTGGTCAAAGTGCCTCCAAAGTCTCATCTTAAATTGACCATGTTTTGTCCCCTCAAATTTTTCCAAGTCCTAGATCCTCGCGGGGTCCCTTTGGCAATTTGCCTCTACCAGTGACCTTGGAGCCCTCCGGGTCCGGCACAGCAGGTTTCCCTCGCTGAATTTTTGTTGCACTTTTGCCATTCCAAAATAGCTGAAGGCATTTTCCTTCCCGTGCCCTGGGACCCAGCTACCCTCTCATCGTCCTCATGACTTGCATTGTAAAACTAATTTTCATTCACTTGAGTCGGGCCCGCTCTGCCAGACTTCCTTCCCTGGGATTTCGTTGCATATTTTTCGTGTCGAACGACCATCCTCCACCGGAGTTCCAACCATCAAATCCCAAACCTTCCTTCGCCAATGGTTTCCAACATAACTTTTTGAGTGGCCATCTGCTAGCATCCCTCCGGCCTCCGGGTTCTTGACCTCCTGCCGCCGTCTAGGAATTTGAACTCACCAAACTTGCCATCCGCCGTAATTGCATTAATGGATGTATTAAATTCTGATTAGGGGTATAAAAACTTGGCCTAACCTATCATTTTCACATGTCAGGTTAGCTAGGAGGAAGTTCAAGAGTGCTAGAGAGATCCAGTTCCTTCACCATTCGCTGCCACCACACCCGTTGCTTTCATCGACCAGTTCTTCAGAGGTTTAGTGGTCTTCATCATCAGGTTCTTGAGGTATGCTTGTCATCCACCCTCCCACATTATTTTTGGGTGATTTCGCATTTAAGTGATAAGTAAAACCAAGTTAAAATGCATCTATCTGGTAGATGAAGAGAATACCTAAAAAACCCATGTTGTCGAAATTCAAGAAAACCTTTGAAATTGCCCTAAAATTGAATTTGGAACCTTGTCATCTCGATGCCATTCTTCTTATAGAGAGCTCACACCCTCTGGACCCAAGCTTCCTCATTTCCATCTAGAAAATATCAAAACGCTTAACTTTGAAATGACGGAGAAATGGCTCCCCGAGCCCACGGTTCCAAATTTCCCTACCCTATTTGTCGTCGAGACTTAACAAAATCAACTCTACTTCCTTTGAAGACTCCCCAGCCCGCTCCCGTAGGATTCCATCCCCGAGGTGTTGCGTGGTTTTCGCTATTTCAAATGGCATACCCGCCTCATCCGCCCGTGCCTCAGAGCCCGCCTCATCCTTCGTCGTCAGAGTTAAACAAATGAAATACCACGTCCCTAGCATCTTCTGGGTCCCAATTCATGGAGTTTCGTCCGTGGACCTCTGCTCCTACCTCGTTGTTTCAAATGACCATCCTTCACCAACCTTCCGCCCTCTAGGCCCCGAACATCCCAAGGCCACTCAAACAAATAAACAGCTAAAAATTAGGTGCCTTCGCTTTTGCTAGATCCCAAACCCAAGATTTCCATTGTCAGGATTTTGTCCCATCTTAGCCGACACAAAAGGGAAAAATCAACCCATCCTTCTGATCCCTGGGGCCCGCCATCGTGATCGCCGACGAGGTTTTAACGAAGGAAACTTGAAAGCCAAATATTTTGTCGGGTCCGATCCGCAGAATTTCGTCCCTGAATTTTCATTCAGCATCCGCCATTCCAAGCGGCCATCGTCCAACAACCTCTCGACCCTTAAGACCCGAGCACTTAAAAGACTAATATGTTGTGTTCACCGCCTTTCAGCTTCATGGGTCCCGGACCTCGAAACTCCACCCTTAGAATTCTATTTCTTTAGAACCGTTCCAAACGAAAAATTCCTAATGGCTTTCCTACCTCACATCTCCGGGCACTCCAAATATGATTCTAACAACCTCCAATCTGGAAACGAGCCTTGACCCAGGTGCTCAAACTGAGCCCTCCTCTGCATGAATCTTTCAAATCATCCAAACTTGAATCCAGGAGAAACCACCCGGATTTCCCTACCTTGTTCGCCCTTCACAACAACAATCCTACTAGGGAAGTCTAGCCCCTTGGGCCTGGGTTGACCAAATTCCCTCCAGTAAGCTACTGATGGCACCTCGAAGCAAATGTTTGATTTCATGAATGATGTATTATCCAATTTGACTTCATTGACAGGGATTCTAGCTAACACTGTTGTCTTTATGCTCAATTGCACTTATCATGCCCTTGTCTGCAAGATATATGGAATCTGGTGCAGGACCCTCAGGGGCAGTTGTAGAGAAAGACAAAGGGAAGAAATCAGATAAAGTTCATTGTGGGAAAGAGGACAAAGACCAGATGAAATATCAATTCTAGGGAGAGCTTTTTCACTCAAAGATCATCATATATTGGAAAGAGATTACTGATACCAATATCGGGCACGTTGATATTGATGAGTTTAAATAAAGGGTCAGGGTTAGCCCGACCATGGAAAATGCAAGGCTTATCAGAAGCAGCAAAATTGCTAAGGCTACAAGATTTCCTCCATCCCTTATCACTCCTAAATTGTTCATGGCTTTCTGGCAAGCATATCAACCAGAGACTCGAACAATAGTTGATAGAGATAGGAACATTTTGGTTGATATGTTGGGAGAGGTGATAACAAAGACCTTCCATATCCCTACCTTTGGGGAGATGGAGCTTCCAACCATAGAAGAATGTAAAGCAATGTGGGATGAGGACCCAATTGGGTGTAAGAAGCTTATAAACCATTATTGGCTCAAGGAGAAGCAGGGCAGCACTACGAAGGTCCCTCAAAAACTCTTCCACAGGAATTTCCATGAGGATTATCATGACTTGGTGACTCTGTTGAGCAGGGTAATGGGATTTCCCACTGCTACATACTTTCAAGAATGGATGGTCTACTTTGTAGAGAATATTCTCCATGAAAATGAAGATGTTACCACAAACACCACATTCTACTCGGGGGGAATAATAAGTGACTGCTACCACGAGCAGTTTATGAATGTTAAGAAGACCTCCAAATTTTATATGAAAGCCTACCTTGTTTACTCACTGGCTGAGTGGAGGCAGTATTGTGGACTGTTCAGAGCACCTAATGAAGAATCTGGTCAGGCATTAAAAGTTTATAATAGATACCCTCAGCCCTAGTTCAAAAAATTTAAGAGGGATTATTGGAAAGTGAATGACACCTGTGTGGGTCACATTATCATATTACTTGGAGGAGATTTCGAGAGAAGAGTCTCCCACAATGCTCAGGTGTTCCTGAAATAGTATGCCTTCCTATTCATTCAGTACCCTAAGTTCACATACATTCACGTCCAAGGCTACACAAAAAATCTGAATAAGTTGCTATGGTATCCGAATGACCGAATTATATTACTGGAACTCTCTCGACAGCTGCAACATGTACACACCCTTCTTAGCAACAAGCATTTGGTAGGGATCCCTTATCCCCTTTCTTTTGGCCAAGGGATGTACAAGTTGCAAACTTCCCAATGTGTAGGAAATTCAAAGAAGGAGTTGGAAAAGTATCACTTCAGGCTTCACACCACCTGACTACGAATGGACCCTTATGGGCACATAAGGAAAGCACTAGGACCTGACTACGCCCATATGCATCATGTTGAATATTTTTGGGCAGATTGCCAAGATGATAAGGAGGTACGCATGAGACATTACATGTGAATGACTGCCTACTTTGTAAAAAGGGTGAATTTATTTCATGTACCTGATCAAGTTGAAGAAGATGAAATCACCATAATGGACCCCAGGTACAATGCAGTCGCCAACTTGCCACTGCCAACAAATTGATTGGGATGAACAAGAGGTCGATGACCTTGATATTATAACCAAGCCTGTCGAGGCTCACACCAAGGAATGGGTCGATGGATAGGTAGCCCAATTGAAACAACAAGGGGTTGTCCTAACATATGAAGGGCTCAAAAGTGAGCCTAGTGCCATCGATGATGCTACAACTACAACTTCGATAGGAGAAACATCCAAATCCCCTCCACTCACAAGGTTGAGAAAAAGAAAAGAGGTTGACAAGGAGCAGCCGAATCCTAAAGTATATGCAAGGAAGGCTTTGGAGGGTGAGCCCTCAAAGAAACATAAAAGCTCGGGCAACGCTGCTATAGTGTCGGTTATACAGGAAGATCCTCTACACAAGGGAGAGGATATGGAGGCTGATCCACCTAGGTCTCCACCAGCTGCCTCCACTACTGCTGCCCTTCCACCCATTTTGCAAGCCATAGTTGCTACCTCTCCACTCGTGGTGGACATCTCGATCCACCTTGCCTCCTCTCCACCTATTGGGCAAGTTGTGATGGTCAATTCTTCTTCGGCCACTACCTCTCCACCTTCTTCTGCTACCATGTGACCAGCCACCTCCTTGGCCATGGCAGCAATATCAATACCAACACTCACATTGCTAGAGGCATTCTCGCAACACATGCAGAATGTTCCCTCTGAGATTTCCCAAGTACTGATGGATCCCACCATCCAAGCCACCTTAGCGCAGGTCCTTGCCCATGCCCCTCCCTCAAAGCCTCTGATAAAGCCACCGACAATGGAAGCCACAATGCAAATATCTGAGGAGCTAGAATGACAAGAAAGAGAAGCAGCAAAAACATTGGAGGAAGAAGAGGATGAATACCATGAACATCCGAAATACCAACACTTGCAAATCAACAAGGTGGTTCATGAAGAATAAGAAACAAGATCCTCTGAAAGCAGAGATGAAGAAGAAGACACCGGTGGTAGGATTATTGTGCAAACTTTTGATCTGAACTTTGAGGAAGAGTTGGCCCGGCAATTGAAGGATGTCGGAGAGGAAACAAAAAGATCACCTCCCAAAGAAGAAGGGCAGGAAGATGACAAGGTGGAAGAAAATATAGAGCTTCCCACAAATGAACAGCAAGAAGAAAGCCCCAAACCCGACAAGGAAATTCCTTTCTCTGAAGGACAAGAAGAACAAGAAAGTAAACAGCATGAAGATGTGTCACCTCCTCATAAGGAAGAAGAGAATATAGAAGAGGATAAACCTGAAGATGAGGTTCAGATTGACAAGAGCCTCAAAATAGAATAGCCTAAGGATCACATGCATGAGGATGAACCAGATAAAGAAGTTGAAGAGAAGAAATAAGAGGGGGCCAAGAGGAAAGAAAGTCCCAGAGAACGCCTACCCACTAAATCTCCAATCAAGCGCCTAACATTCACTCGAGACTCTGATGAAGAGGAAGGAGAAGACATTGGGATGGGAAAGGAAACCTCCAAAGATAAGGAAATTGAAGTCATAGGGGAGGAGGGGGAAGGTGATAGTGAATCACCTAAGAAAAAATATGCTATGCCCGAATGGCTAGAAAAGCAACTTGAAAAGAAGGCTCCTGCCCCAAGTGATCCAAAAGCAAGATTGGAGGCTATCCTAGCTCGAGCACAAATCAGTACCAAAAGGGAGAAGAAGCCTAAAATTAGATCCAAGGTGACAATGGATGTCTCCGGATCTAGGACCATCCAGGTAGCAACGCCAGTAGTGGGAGCGGAAGGGATAAGCTACAATGTCTCTACTATTGATTTGGGAATGGCTACTAGAGAGAAAAAGGTAGAGCACCTCCAAGAGTTTGTTGCCACGGTAGTACATTTGATACAATAGGACAAGATTTCAAAATAAGAGCTCAAGGCACAGGTGGCTGACTTGACAACATACATCCAACAATGGTCCTCCATGGAAGAAGTGTTGACTACATCTTCGACTCCACCACAACTGTTATCAAAAGAGAAAATAGACAAGCTGGAAAAGAGAAAGAACCTAGTTAAGACCATAGAGAGTTGGTTCCAGCAGGTCTTAGACGTAGGAAATATAGGCATTAGCTATGTTTTTAGGACAGCAAACAAGTTCTTGGACCTAAAACAATCTCTTGGGGGTACGAGGAAGCTTTTGCACTTACTTCCCGACAAGATATAAATCCGCCTACCTGAAGATTGGGGCTATTCTTAAACTACCAAGTGCAACTTGGGAAAAGGAGCTCACCTTCAAAAAGGATGACCACTGGCTGGTGGATGTATGGAAGTGAGACTTTGTGAATCAAAAAGAAAGGTTGGATTTGGTGCTCGATAAGGTGAATGTGGATATTGAGTGGGCTAAAGAAATCAGGGCAGATTATACCCGGTACTTGAAGCTACTGACAGGATATGATATGTCTATCATACAGATGGATCTAGAGAAAGTAAAGCCCCACTTCCAGAAGAAGATTGAGGACGGGATGTCAGACGAAATCACCACTGATTTCATGAGCTTTGCTGCCTGAGCCTTCACCTAGTCAGAGATGTTCCAAGACCACACCACTAAGTATGATGAGGACTGGGAAAATCTCATCGAACAATCCAAAGAGTGGAGTTATCAGGTGTTGTGATCTAAAATCGTAGACATGGATAAGCTCCAACTGTTGATTTTGAAATTTATAGAGTAAGCAGCTTTGAAAAAGTGGGAAGGCAACCCTATTATTGATGAAGAGTTCCTAAAGGAATAGCTACAACAAAAGGGAAATTAGCAAAAAGACAAAATGCTACAGTGTTGTCACTAGAGGAAAAAATAGGGATAGGGGCAAAGTTGTATTTTTAAATTGTAATATATTGTGGGGTAGGTAGAACCCTAATTTGTAATGAATCTTGGCCACACAATGAAAATTAATCTTGTCCATTCATTCTACCTTTTGGACACTATAAATAGGGGGTCTCCTCTCATTTTCAAGAGAGTTGACTTGTTGTAATGACATGCTGTAGAAATTTTAATGGAAATAGATTGACTTTGGTGCATTTTTTGAGTTTCTCTACATGTTTCATGATTCAATCTCCCATAGTTAGATGTTTTAGTTAGATTTACATTATTGTTCTAGTTGGTTTTAGATTGCTTAGATAGATTTGGTAATGTTGTTCTGTGGTTATGAAAATGTTCGATGTGTAGATGCCTTCCTAGTCCATACTTTTTGCTATTTGTTACTAGTAAATGGATGTGTAAAGTTAGTTTGGGCTACAACTTAAAGTTGCTTTAAACTTTTATCTTTATTCATGCATGTATATGGTGGATGAATGGTAAAATATCTATAGACCTTGGAAGATAGCACAGATTTCATGATACTATAGGTTTCTTGGTTAAGTGAAATCCTATTTGAAGGAAGTTGTCCACAACATAACCTCCATGATCACTGTTCGTAGTTAGTTGCAAATCCAGGAAACTCTCTTCGCTACTCTTTTTTCCTTTTTTTAGAAATAACCTAAGCTAAGGTTCATTGCACATTGTAAATCCAAAACTTAAGAAAACATTGAAGTTTTAGACTGTTGTTCGAACCTGCAGCAAAGTGCACATTAGCGTCCATCTTGGGAACTTCAATTCATAAGATCCACTTTGCATCCAGCTACGTAGGTCTACCCTGTGATTACCAACAAAATCACATCCATAATCAACTAAGGAATTCCATGCAAGTCATGGTCTGACACCCAAGAGACCTTGGGGTGATTTTCAGCAACTTTTTGTTGGAAGTCTCCTTTCAAGAGAGGCAGTGCACCTACGCACTACCTATGTTGAGAAAGTGTGCAAAACATTGCATCAACAGGGTTGAAATTAGGTTCCCAATCCTTGCTAGAGAAACCCAATCCATCAATCATATGTGGCCCACCCTGCATTATTTTTCTTTTTTGTTCTGGGGAAAAATAGTTGATTATAAGAAAACCATTGGAAAGAGCTTGATCGAAAACCCAATCCCCCAGTTCTCCTTCCATCATTCAATAATTTTGGATCTTTTTGTCCTCCTACCAAACAACTTAACAAAAAAGGATTTCTTTTAACCACTCCTTAGCTAGGTCTAGGATTTTAGCAAGAATTATCATTACTTTACATTTCAAACATCCTTGGGTATCATGATCCTTGTCTATTCCCACCCTTTATTGAAATCATATTTCTGAAACCTCAAATACATAAAGCTTCCAATGTCTTGTTGCTTCATACCAATTGACTGCCTCCCTCTCTCCTCCATCGTAGGAGCATTCTAAAACCTATTCCCTAAAGGAATCTAATTAGCTCATGTAGTGAATGGAGGAATGTCCTCTTGCAGTGATGCCTGCCAATTCTCTTTACTCCTATAATCCCTTGAGCCATTGCATTGTACCCATCGCTCACTCGTTGCTCTACTACTTTCGCCTATCTCCTTTCGCTACACCATTTTTTCAACTTTCAAGATCCTAATTCATAATTGATTATTTATTTATGAAGAAAAATTCAAAAATATCTATCCCCTACGTACATATTTCCTTTGTTTTTCTACAAGGTTTTGTAAAAATAATTATGTTTTGGTCAAATAAAGGTTGCTTAGAATGACCACTACTTGTATTTTCTAAATATTTAAGTAGTGCCACTTTAAAATATGTGATTTTCACCAAAATACTTTGAAATAATTCAAAAACAAGCTATTAATTTGTAGGGGAGGAGAGTCGAAAGTAGGGCAGGAGCCTATACTAGGGATGGAAGTAGTCCCACGTGGTCCCCACACTAGACCACCTTAATATGCAATTGTAAAATAGTTTTCACCCAAAAATTCAACAAGGGTACTCAAATCATTGTACCACCAAAATTGTATTATAATCGATTTATATTTGTCCCAAACACAAATAGTTATTTGCAGTCTTACATGTTAGAGAATATTCCAAGCACATCTGACACCACAAACATACAAGCCATATTGCTTGTTACTAGCCCGTAGCTTTAAAACATGCACCCAAAATATAAAATTAGTATAACCCACACTCCCCTATAATATCACCACTTGCATTACATCACCGCCAATATTTTAATAGATCCACATAGATGAGAATAACTAAGAGCCAAGACTATCCCATCACCAAATCCAATCGAACCCACCCCTATCCCACTTTGCTAGCAATACAACACTGAAAGGAAAATCAATCATTCATATGTGTTTCATCAGTCAAATCCTTGTGCATGGTAACTGGTGCATTCTCCTCTTTTTCCACCCGCAACCACCAAAACAATGGTGTTAAGGCCACCAAAATCGCCTGAGCAGCAAACAAACACTGCACGCCATAAATGCATACAAACTATGCAATTGAAGTCTCTAAAACAAATTTTTAAATTTCAAAAAGGAGGACATAAATTAAAGACTCCATAACAAACCAGCATTAAACATATAAAGAGAATTTAAAATTCAAAAATGCATTTCCATTTACCACGTCTCACTTTCATATTCAGTGCTACATTTTCCTAGAGGCAGACAATAGCAACATGCTATCAAGATACAGGTACTCTACACAAACTAATTGTTTATACCTACGAATGCCAATTTGTTCAATGCTATGCAAATGTTTTTCACAATACTGTAAATACCTTGGGTTTTTTATTTAAATTCTTTATGTTGAAATGACAATATGTTGTATGTTATGCAAATGTTTCTCACAAAAACCTATAATTCAATATCTAGGGTTTCAACTTACACTATTTATGAATGTCAAGTCAATTCAGTTCAATTTTGGGTTTTTTTATGTTCTCTATGTCTGCCAATATAGATCAGTTCTATGCATTGTAAATATTTGTGACCCACAAACCTGTAACTCAATATCTGGGGTTTCAACTTACACTATTTATGTATATCAAGTCATTTGAGTTTATTTTCTGGGGTTTTCTTATGCTCTATATGTCTGCCAATATAGATCAGTTATACGCACTGTAACTATTTATCACCCAAAAGCCTGTAACTCAATATTTGGGGTTTCAACTTACACTATTTATGAATGTCAATTCATTTTAGTTCAATTCCTGGGTATTTGTTATGTTCTATATGCCTAGGTATATAAATCAGTTATATGCATTATAAATGTTTCTCACCCACTACCTTGTGACTCAATATTTGGGGTTTCAACTTACACTGTTTATGGATGTCAATGCATTTTAGTTCCTTACAATGTGATTGTTAAACCTTATCTACTCTAAGTGCACAAGACTAAGTCATTTTTTTTCATTACAATGCAATTGTTTCACCCTATTCTTTCTAACTCTTTATGTGGGGTTTGAACTTATAATGTTTATGGATGTCAATGCATTTATGTTCCTTACAATATGATTGTTACACCCTATATGCTCTAAGTGCACAAGACTAGGTCTTTTTTGTTCATGAAAATGTGATTGTTACACCCTATTCTTTCTAACTCATTATCTTGGGTTTCGACTTATACTGTTTATGAATGTCAATGCATATCTACTTAAAAACAATGTGATTATTTCACCCAATATGCTCTAAGTGCATAACATCAATTGCTTTCAATTCAATTTCAACATTTTCATATATATTCTATATGCCTGGGAATTCCAATATGTTATATGCTTGTAATTTTTTCTTACGCAAACTTGTAACTCAATATCACGGGGTTTCATACTTAGTAACTATTAATTAATGACAATGAATTTCAGTTCTTTACATTGTTAATTCCAATCCATTGAAAGGCATAAGATCAACTCCTTTCATTTCAATCCAAAAGGTTCTAAACTTGTGCAATTCAAACAAAGTAGTATGATCACATAAAATTCAACTATTACCAAATTTACCATTATGAACTATCAACAAACACAATAAAGAAAAATAAAATGTTCATGCATCACTTTGTCTTTAAGGAAGTTCATTGATGGTTCTTATCATTGTTTGAAACATGTTTCCTAATGTGTGTAGGTGCAATATAAATTCGATATGAGGTACACGCTAATGAAGAAGAGAGCCACGACAAGGTGGCCTGCAGGTAAAAGAGGGGTTACATTCCCCCTGAAGAAGAACTAAATGTAGAAGCGGAGACAGTTGTGGTAATTAGTGCTCCATTAGGTAGGTGGACAACAACATTACAACAATGGGAATTAATAATGAATGAAATAGTAAATCAACAATCTAATGACATGGTGGACAACTAGCGTGAGGAACTTAATGATGGCCTAAGTCTCCCCTCGGCCCCTAGCCCACTATCTTGGTTGGTGAATGGCTCTATCAATATGGGTAATGACATTCTAAGTCTTCCATCAACCCCTACCCAACCGTCTTGATTGGTAGAGGGAGCTATTGATGTGGGTAATGACGGTTTAATTCTTCCCTTAGCCCCTACCCAACCATCTTGGTTGGAAAATGGAGCTAATAAATTGGGTATTGTCTTGCAGTGGGAAAAAGACCAAGGAACTTATTCATTTCCATCTCCACCTACCACATTTCCCATACCAAAAATGCTAGATTACTATGCAGATTTGGGCAAGGAAAGAGAGCAGAAGAGGAAGAGAGAGCTAAAAAGAAAAAAGATAAGAAGGAAAGAGAGCAGAACAAGGAGCAAGAGATAGTTCAAAAGAAACAAGATAGGAAGGAAAGAGAGCAAAAGAGGGAGCAAGCCAGAGTTCAAAAGAAACAAGATAGGAAGGAAAGGCAACAAAAGATGGAGCAACAGAGGGTTCAAAAGAAACAAGATAGGAAGGAAAGAGAAATCAAGTGGGCCCATAGGTCATTGCAGCAAGAAAGACATATAAGCAGTCCTACAAACCTATTAGCAGATAACCATGCCTTGTTTCGAGAAATATTGAACATATACATCCCTATGTTTGCTACTAATGATGTCAGTTTGAGTCTCAGCTCAAATGTAAGTTGCACTCCACTTTCTATTGGAAATATTTGTTCAGCACCATTGCATGTAAGTTGCACTCAATTTACAAATATAAATGTAAATCATGTAATGACAAATCAAAATGCAGAAGCAGGAGACGAGAACACATCTCCAGATGTTTATCTTGGCATGCTTGATTGAGGTTGGGAGGGACCATCCCTACAACTCTATGAATTATTGGCTACTTTTTTATGTGTATTCTAGACTGCAAGATATAGTTCAATTGCTAGTTGTTTACTTTTGTTGTTGGGGACTATAATATTCTAATATTAACCACATAAATTTTCCCATCATGTCACCCTGCCACTTGTGCATCTGCCAATTTTATTTTATTTTAATTTTGAGCACCCCACCACCTATCATGCATCAATTCATCTGACCTATTCAAATCGGCCCATTTTTCCATCCACCTGAAAGTGGAGCTCATTCGCCTCCTTAATCAACACATAAATCTACGCGCATTGGATCAGATGAAAGTGTGGCTTTCGACAACCTCGCCACCCTAAATGACTAGTTTAGAGCATTAATCGTTCATCGCCTCCTTTGTTACCTCCACTGAGTAACTTTCCTTATGCGTCCCTCTGCAATTACTCAAACAAAAAAGTGTGTAATTCAAAGATCAAGGTTCATTCAATGCTCCAAATATTCTCGCATATCCTGATCATTGTCATTCCTTTTGTTTGTGTTTTTTTAGGAGTGTTTGTTTGGTTACACACCCATACTAGTTCGGCTATGCATTGGAGAGGCTTCATTTCACCAAAGAATTTTTAGTATTAAACCATGTTGCATACACCAGGATAATTTTAAAAGTATAATAAAACATAGTTTAATACTTCAATGCTCTTTTGAAAAGAAGTCTCTTCAATGCTAGAACCTCCAATGCCACTACAAGTTTTTGTCCTATAATATGTAAATGTTGTTTCCAACATTATGCACATTCCTATATTATGTATTTGATATCAAATGGATATTTTTATTGGTTTATTAAATGGATATGTATATGGGCCTACGTAGCAATATGATGTCCATGTTGGCAGTGTAGTGCAATTTCTTGTTAATGTAAGTCTACTTAATTATAATGAAACTTTGTTTATGGCGATTTCTTTATTGGGATAAATTGTATAGCAAACTTCGCATAACTATTACATGTATACAACATTATGCATTAACAACCACAAATAATATGACTTAAATCCACATATAGTCATGTACACAACACTGGAAACATCATTTACATGATATAGAATGTATGAAGTGCAACAACCTCTTATGTATAATATAATGGATTTGGTGATGGGACAGTCTTGGATCTTAGTTGTTCTCATGCCATTGGATATATGAAAATATTTTTGGTGATTTAATACAAGTGGCAATACTTAAGGGGAGTGTTACTTATACTAATTTTATATTTTGGTTGCACGTTTTAATGCTACAGACCATTAACAAGAAATATAGCTTGTATGATTGTGGTATCAGATGGGCTTTGAATATTCTATGACATGTAATACTATGAATAACTATTTGTGTATGGTACAAATATAAACCAATTATAATACAATTTTGACGGTACAATGATTCAAGTACACTTGTTGGATTGTATGTTTGTGGTGTCGCATGGACTTTCAATTGTGATGTAATTTTTTTTGCTAAGGTTTGTAGTGGACGTTGAAATGATTTTATCTCAAATAGTCATGGTGTGATGTTTAATGTCACTGATAAATATTTTATTAAAGTATACCAACATCTCAGATTGAAACCTTAATGTGTGTGTGTGTGTGTTTGAATTGTGATGTAATATTTTTAACAAGTATTCAACCATGTTGCATCTACTGTCAATTTAACGACGGTAATGAAACAAAGTTTAACACTGTTACCCATAAACAGGACCCCCCCTCTTTTTCTAACTATATTACCTTTTGTCGTAGTCTTTTTACTTAAACTCATGTTTGGGCAGTATTTTGTTGTTCTTCTTGAACTCAAGCGGGGTTTTCATTTGTTCCTCAAACCTCTCATTTTATCGCTTGTATTGTTACAACTTTTGTTGGGTGGTGTTTTATAACCTTATTCAAACTTACCATTCCTTTGAAAATGGGTGTGTGTGTTAATAACTCAAATGATGAGTTGTCATGTGTCAGAATTTAGTAACTTCCCCCGCAAGTTATACCTTTGGGCAGTATTTTTTTAATCATTTGAAACTTATGCATTGTTTTGTTAGGTTACTCGAACTACCCATTTTTCCATTTGGATGCTTTCCAGTGATTAATGGAATAACAGTGAGCATAATTCACATAACCAGTGCATTATACAAAAAAATAAACCAGCATTTTTAGATACGATATGAATAGGAAACAAATGAAGCCATGCATACAAGAACACAGTGATATCAAAAGGAATATTTTATTTATATATATGTACATTTTTACATTGCATCGACACTACAAAATTGTCTAATTCAACTACAAAAGTTCATATCGTTGGAAAAAGACAAAAAGAGACACTTTCATTCAAGCACAAAGGGAAAACATTAGGACTCAAATTCCCTCAGTCACAGTCTGGAGGCGTTTGAATTGAGCTGGTGATAACAGTTTCTCATGAAACTGAAGGAATTGCGCAAAGAGTCCCATATTGTTTCTTATGATTCCTACACACAGAAGAGCCACAGCTTCCTCCAATGTCTCATCCTGAAGGGTCGACACTATGTAGATGGTGTCAGCTATCAGTCCATTATGAGGGTAGTGGTTGAGCTCGGTGATTGCCACATTGACGCGATGGTGGAATTTAGGCTTTACCAGGCACTCTAGTGCTCTTACACCCCAGTCACGGTGGCTAGAAGTCCAAATGACTGTGTATATAAAATGCTCCAACATAGTGTTGTTGTGTACTTGGGCTTGGCTTATAAATGCTTCACCCAGGATGTTGTGAAGCACTTCTTCTACCTCACTTTGTATCGTAAATAACTCCTTCGGTTGATCTGATAAATGCCTGAACAGTGGAATGCATTTGATCTCTTCCAAGACAATGAAGTCATTTGCAAAATTGTTGTCACTTTGAGAGCTTGCCATGTTAGATGCTAGTAAATGATGAAGAAAGGTGACACTGGTTGAATTTATAGAAGACTGGTTAGACATTGGCGTATTCTCCTAAGTTTGATGAGATGGAAACTTGGTCCCAATTTATGGCTGATTTGAGCTAGTTTAAATTACATTTTCCCATCAAACAACATACACGTGCTATCGTTTGATATTCCCTTGATGTTGCATTAATTATTTGGTTGTGTGAAAGGTTATTTGGCAATTGTTAGTGAGATAAAGATCGGTTTTTATTGCCCGATGTCTATTCCTTTGCCAAGACTAATTATTCTGATTGATTTTAGCAATTTTCAAGAAATGGTCGAGAAACAAGAAGGCCACTAGTTTAGTAATGACTTTGGCAACTGTTCAGTGGGGTTGGTTTTTCTGTAAATTTGAAAGTGGAGAGAAAGATAAGGGTTCTCCAGATATACACTTGGTGGTGTTATGGAGAGGGATCGATGCATTTATTTCATACTGTAATAGTTCATGATCTTTGTGTTATGAATTTAATGATATAATTTGTACACTGATATTTGTATTACATGTGCGGTATAGTTATGTCTTCTTTGTGAGATAAGTTGTATGGTGTTCGTTTATTACAGTTTGATCTTATTTCTTTTGATTGGATGGTCATAGGCTTCTTAATCTTTGAGTTGATTGTTTATGGTTGTGATTTACGCTTTCAGGTTAGCTGCATTTTTATGAACTAGCATCAGTTACCTTTCCTAATTTTTGGTTAAAATCACACCCGTATTCATTAGCTTAGATAAATTCCTTGAAAATCTAGTGAGGGAGCTATAGCTTGACAAAATTCAGAGAAAAGCCACAAATGCAATTGTGGTCTTTTCAGAGCTATTAGCGGATTTATGCTGGTGCTAAATCTAGGTCGAGAGTCATTCATTTTTTAGTATATTTATCCTGAACCATTTTATTCACTAACAAACACCAAAAATGTTTTGCAATAATTGAACAATGTTGCATCTTCAACTATTACTAGTTTCCTAGAATGCTATCCCCTATTATTCAGTTATTCATTGCACAATATTTCACTCTGCAATTTGCTTTTTAGATTGGATTGTTACTACAAAATATGGAAAGGGTTTGACTAGTTCTCTTTTGGAAGATTTTCTGCCATGCACTTCTATTTGTGTGTTCTTCATTGCTCAATCATTCATTGTGCAGATTTGAATTTCACAATTGATTAGTGCAAATACATATATATGTATGTACATAGATTAGTGCATGTACATACATAGTGCATGTCCATATGTATGTACATGCACTAATCTATGTACATACATACATGTGTTCATATATATATGTATGAGCACAATAACTTTGAACAATCATATAAGTTTAATTTTGAAGGTATTATGCCATGCACTTGTATTATTATGTTCTTCATTGCACAATCATTCATTGTGCAGATTTGTATTTCACAAATATTTAGTGCACATATGTATATCTATATGTACATATTGTATATATATGTATGTGCATACTTTTGTACATATATGCATATTCATACATATATGCATATACATATTAAAACCATAAGTGGTAGGGTCACATGGTGGGCAATTGAATGAAGACAGATTTTGGTTAACCATGAGAGGAAAGAAAAATAAGAAATTAAACCCATTAAAGTCAGAGTGATGCTAGAACAAAACCATATTTTTCCTTGAAAAAGTGATTGTGTTTAAGAACACAAAATTTAGAAGTGTTCATAAACACCCTAGATGCCATACACTTCATCGAGCACATTATGGATGCACCAAGAAAGCAAGAGAACCTTCAAACTATGGAAAAATGTAATGTCCCCTTATTAACTTAGGCTAGCTTGACCTAGGAACATAAAATGCACAAGTTAGGATATAGAATTTGTTTTTACCAACACATAATTTTGCTCATGAAATTTGTCTTGAAGACCTACACACATCATGCATTACAAGAAAAATACACATAGTATCTTAATCCAAATAAAATTAGACAATTTTAGATTGAACATTTCAAGAATAAGATAAATGCATTATCATATAGTGCATAAACTATCATAATCTGGTATGACTTATTACTCATGATCGAAATAGATCTTCACCTTTTCCTCTTTCCTAAACCTCATCGACAGATGGAAGAATTACTGTGCCAAGGGCACGTGAACAGTCTCCAAGTGGATTACCTCAAGGTTTCCTACCCATCTTGGGACCATCCATCCATTGACCGAATTACCAGCCTTTCCCTCCACAAACTTCCTATCCTCAGTGGGTATTAGCGAAAGGGATTTTGGCCCGAAGTTTATTCTCATGGTAAATTCATAATAGCATTAAGAAGGTACAATAATTGTTGTAAGCAACATTATTGTGATATTGACAATTAATATCCCTTAATCTTCAAATGTGGAATTAGTAATTCATTTATTTTTGTTGTATAGACAAACATAATATATTGACATTTATTGATTGAGTCATTCAGTATGTATTCACTTATCATTTTGTATTTGACCAAATTCATAATTTACCATAGATTTGGGTGCAATAAGCAATCACTGATATCGTATAAGATATGGAGTTAGTAACTATACAATAACCCACTATCTAGTATTTCGTATTGGTTCCATAAGCCTTCAAATGGGAGAGGATACTTACCTCTTGATCGGCACCCTATACTGGCTTTTCAAATCGTGTTCTTTGTAATCCTGATGGTCTCCCGTCTTCAGCGTACGATTTGACTTCTTCTTTTCCACGATGGTTGATTCTTCATGCTCAGGTCTTGAGGTTGTTCTTAAATGCCTGTAGAGGTGTGACTTGTTGCAGTTGTTTTCCCTTTGAGGAGACACATCCATTGACCAACGCATCTTTAGCAAATGGCCGATTCATGAACAATTAAATTGTTGCCACTTAACTTCACAAATTTGTTTATTGATGATAATAAAGAATATTTTAGTTTATCTTTAATTTATTGCTTATTATATTCATTATAAATGAGATTAAAGTCAAGAAATAGCTTGCATCAAGTTTATGTTGGAAAATGTGATTTATAAAAACAATTTTAATATTTTCAATTGCTCCAATCATAATCAAAATTTTGAGGGTCATGACACTCTACCCCTCTTGAAATTGCTTGTCCTCAAGAAAAATTCAAACTTGGATGTTTTAAGATCTCTTCACTTTCCCACGTAGCATCTTCCTCAGGTAACCCCTTCCATTTAATCAAGTATTTAGGAATAATTTTGTTCCTCAACTTTTTCTCTCACATGTTTGAGATAGTTTCGGGTTCCAAAACAAGTCTACCCTCATTATCAAGGGGTGGTAATTCTATGCATGGGGTAACTTACTGCCCAAGAACCCTTTTAAAAAGATATTGTGAATCCCGCTATTGCTAGGCAACTCCAACTCATAGGATACTTCACCTATTTTCCTTAGGATCTTGTAGGGACCATAAAATTGAGGCTTTAATTTCTCTACACCGCTTACTTTAATTGAAGATTGCTTGTAGGTTTGGAGTCTCAAAAAAACCAAATCTCCAACTTCAAATGTTCTTTTGACCTGATTCCGGTTCGCATAAATTTTTTGTTGATTTTGAGCATGATGAAGATTATCTTTGAGAGCTTTCATTATATCTATGCTTTGTTGTACAAAATCTCTGGCACCTGGCACTCTGCTATCCTGAATGACTAAGCTTCCAAAGGGAGTTTCTTCATACCTGTAGAGATCCTTGAATGGGCTCATTTTAATGGACATGTGGTATGTCATGTTGTAGCTGAATTCTCCCAAGTGCAACCATTTGACCCAGGAGTTTTGTTGACCTATGACATAATTTTTCAAGTATCCTTCCAGCCATTTATTCACAATTTTTTTTTGTCCATCAGTCTGAGGATGGTAACTATTACTTGGAGTAAGATTAGTACCTGCAATCCGAAAGATTTCTTGCTAGAATTGGCTAAGGAAGTGGCTATTGTCTTCACTGACTATATTCTGAGGTAAACCATGTAACTTGAAGATTTCCTTAAAAAACACTTCGGCTATCTGGGTTGCTCTATATTTGATGGATATTGGAAGGAAATGAGCATACTTAGTTAACTAATCCACCACCACAAAAATGCAATCCTTTCCCTGTACTTTAGGTAACCTAGTGATGAAATCCATTGAAACACTTTCCCACTTTTGATCTGGGATAGGTAGCGGTTGTAGCAATCCTACTGGATGGTTTAGTTCTGCTTTATTCTTCTAGAAATTCATACATTCTTGAACATATTTTCCCACATCCCTTTTGAGGCCCTTCCATGAATATCTTTCCCATATCTGCTTGTAAGTTTTATAATATCCAAGGTGTCCTACCAAGGGGGAATCATGGTATTCCTTCAAAAATTTATCCTTTATCCTGGAGTGAGGCACAAGGAATATTCTATCCTTATGCAAAAAAGACACCCAATAGCTTTTAAAAGCCACAAACTTACAGAGACTGAAAGGCACTATTCCATTTATGATAAAGAGATGTTGGCCATCATGCATGCCTTGGCCAAGTTCTAGCAATACTTGGTTTGTGGGAAATTTAATATCAAGACAGATCATAATAGCTTAAGATTTTTCATGAATCAGAAGGATTTGAACGATCACCAACAAAAGTGGGTAAGCAAAATACAAGCTTACAATTTCAATATTGAATATGTCAAAGGAACTAATAATGTGGTAGTTGATGCCTTGTCTAGGCACCCACAAGTAAATACAATCACCAACATCACTAGAAGTTGGAGGAATGATATTATTGCAGAATATACCAAATACCCTCAGGCTCTGATACCAATTGTAATGTCCCCTTATTAACTTAGGCTAGCTTGACCTAGGAACATAAAATTCATAAGTTAGGATATAGAATTTGTTTTTACCAACACATAATTTTGCTCATGTAATTTTCCTTGAAGACTTGCACACATCATGCATTACAAGCAAAATACACATAGTATCTTAATCCAAATTAAATTAGAAAATTTCATATTGAACATTTCAAGAATAAGATAAATGCATTATCATCTAGTGCATAAACTATCATAATCTGGTATGACTTATTACTCATGATCAGAATAGATCTTTTCCTTTTCCTCTTTCCTAAACCTCATCGACGGATGGAAGAATTATTGTGCCAAGGGTGTGTGAATGGTCTCCAAGTGGAATACCTCAAGGTTTCCTACCTGTCTTGGGACCATCCATCCATTGACCAAATTACCAGCCTTTCCCTCCACAAGCTTCCTATCCTCAGTGGGTATTAGCAAAAGGGATTTTGGCCTGAAGTCTATTCTAATAGTAAAGTCATAATAGCATTAAGAAGGCACAATAATTGATGTAAGCAATATTATTGGATATTGACAAATAATATCCCTTAATCTTCAGATGTGGAATTAGTAATTCATTTATTTTTGTTGCATAGATGAACATAATATATTGACATTTATTGATTGAGTCAGTCAGTATGTATTCACTTATCATTTTGTATTTGACCGAATTCATAATTTACCATAGATTTGGGTGTAATAAGCAATCACTGATATTGCATAAGATATGGAGTTAGTAACTATACAATAACCCACTATCATGTATTTCGTATTGGTTCCATAAGCCTTCAATGAGTAACAAATGGGAGAGGATACTTACCTCTTGATCGACGCCCTGTACTGGCTTTTCAAATCATGTTTTTTGTAATCCCAATGGTCTCTCATCTTAAACATACTATCTAACTTCTTATTTTCCATGATCGTTGATTCTTCATGCTCGGGTCTTGAGGTTGTTCTTAAACACTTGTAGAGGCGTGACTTGTTGCAGTTGTTGTCCCTTCGGGGAGACACATACATTGACCAACGCATCTTTAGCAATTGGTTGATTCATGAACAATTAAATTGTTGCCACTTAACTTCATAAATTTGTTTATTGATGATAATAAAGAATATTTTAGTTTATCTTTAATTTATTGCTTATTATATTCATTAGAAATGAGATTAAAGTCAAGAAATAGCTTGCATCAAGTTTATGCTAGAAAACATGATTTATAAAAACAATTTTAATGTTTTCAATTGCTCCAATCATAATCAAAATTTTGAGGGTCATGACAAATCAAATAAATAGTACAAAAAAAAACAATAACTAATAGGAGACAATGGTAGAGCCTTAGTGAGGTTAAAAACCTCACCTCTATAGTAGGGATTTTCCCAATGATGTGTCTTGTTGCACTCACCTATATCCTGCTTGCTGCAAGAACAAATGGAAGGAGGGATCAATCAAAGACATGTAGCAATGTTTAGCTTAATACACAAAGAATAATAAAAAAAAGTGTATACCTTTCAATTGCAACTCACCGTCAATGAAGCTTAGAAGGAATAATGGGCTAAGCCAAACATGTATTGAATTTGCACACCAATCAAGCATAGTGAACAAGACACAAAATGGCAAAGTGTTAACCGAATATACCATAATCTCTATGATATATAAACATACAAATATATATACTCTTATATATATACACATACATACATATATGTATATATATACATAGATATATATATACATATACATACATGCATACATACATATATACATACATACAAACATATATATATATACATATATACATACATTGTATTATAATACAAGAGATTAAAGAAGAAAATGAAGACCAATTTAAGATTGGATTAGACAAAAACATCCTTTTATAAGAGAAAGGCATTGCTTGACATTAAGAATTGAACATTTACATCGCATACAACAAATTGCAATTCTCAGGCATAAAGAATATAAATGGAAAACCCAATTTAAACAATATGAGGTAGAAACCCCAAATATCCATTTGTAAAATAGCAAAAAAAAATTGCAGAGTTAAAGTTTGTACAAAATAGGAACACCATGGACCAATCGGTGCATGAGTGCTAGTGTGATGGAAATTTAAAAAAAACAAAATTGGCAGATGCACAAGTGATGCAGAGGCTACTCCTGTCTGCCAACACACCATTTACAACACGAAATCACACTCATAGGCAATACTCTGTCTTAATTCAATAATTAAATAACGATTGTAAGCAAACAGATATTTTATTGATTCAAATTATCGATTACAATCATTTGGCCTTTCATGGCCTCATCCTTATCGATCCTCCAATATTAACAGAAACCTCCACTCCACAGGCACTCTCTAATTTCAGGCAGCACACTTCCCAACAACCACTCATGCCTCTTTGCCAAACTCTTGCTCTCTTGGTCAAATTATAAACAAAAATGCATACACCTTCCACTGGTTATTTCTACAATTCCAACCTCCTATGTCCTCTCCTAGGCAGCTTCTTTTACCCCTTGTTTAATTGCATACACAAACCTTCACCTATTTGACTTGATCTTTGTTAACTCACAACCATATCTTTCTCTGTTGTTGTCCTCCCTAACCCAACACAACCTCTTTCTTGCAGTTTTTTTTTTTTTAGACAGCCCCTTCACTCTTCTAAATTTAGCGCCTACTATCTCCTATGAGGCGTGTTTTCTTTCCCAAATTGATGTCTATTTTTTAATACCATTTAGAAGTCTTAATCCCCCATGTTGATTTAGCTTTTCTTGCATATCGTATCTTTCTCTTTTGTCTTCTACGCACCTTTTTCTATCCTCCCTGTGTATTTGCAAATGAAATTTTAATTCATCATGTCTGTGCGGCCTTGTGGCTTTAAAATTTTTAGTCTTCATTCAATGCGCGACCTTTGGAAATTTGTGACCCTCTCTATTTTAATTTTGGTTTGATTCAAAATAAATTGCTTTATCTTGGACCCAAGACCTCCCAGCTGTGAAGGTGAAAAGGCATTATTGAATTCAAGACTTTAATTCATTCCATCGAAGTTAGTGTGTTATTTTCCAATAACAAATCAGGCAGTTCATCTTTAGATTGAAATTATATGTCAAGTTGACATCTTCGCATCTGCCAATGTATATGTTGGAGTGTTTCTAAAGCTGTGACTAATCTAGTTGGTGCATACTCAACAATCATTATGCAGATGTAACTACAACGTTGATAAATTTGTAAACTTTGATGGCTTTTACATCAACCAAGGTAGGGTTCCCATTAAGCGGTGTTGATAAACTATCGGTATTTGCTTCCTTCACATAAATTTCAAACAAGACTGTTGGAAATACAACATTTGAAAAAATTCCACCAAGCTCCAAAGCATCAAATTTAAGAGATTTAGTCATTGATTGAAATGAGAAAGACCAAACAAACCAAAATTGAAAATAAACCAAACATTATTTTTTTGGTTGGTGTTGATTGCCTATCCGCCCGCATGCTCCTACACCAACAAGTGGCTAGCAATTATGTTCAAGGTTTTTGGTCTACCAAAAACTCCATGTGGACCTCCAAACATAGGGTGTATAGGAGTGCCTTAATATGCAATGGTAAAATAGTTTTCATCCATAAAGTCAACAAGAGTAGTCAAATCACTATGTTGTCAAAAATTGTATTAGAATCAGTTTATATTTGTCCCAAACACAAATAATTATTCACAGTCTTACATATCATAAAATATTCAAAGCACATCTGATACCACAAATATGCAAGCCATATTGCTTGTTAATGGCCCATAACATTAAAACATGCATACATATATGCATACATATATATACATATATATACATATATGCATACATATATGCATACATATATGTATACATATATATACATGTATTGCTTGTTAATGGTCCATAGCATTAAAATGTGCAGCCAAAATATAAAATTAGTATAACCCACACTCCCCTTAAATATCACCACTTGCATTACATCACCACCAATATTTTCATAGATACAATGCCACGAGAACAACTAATAGCCAAGACTATCCCACCACCAAATCCAATCGAACTCACCCCCTATCCCACTTTGCATAGCATACAATAGATTGGCATTCAAAGGCATAAAAAATTAATAGTAGTAGAGTACCTATAACTTTAGTGTGATGATGTTGCTACTTTTTCTCTTGCCTCCACTGCCTCTGTAGATATGAATATGGAAGTGAGATGTGGTAAATGGAAATTGGAAAATATTGAGAAATGCATTTTTGAATTTGTAAATCTTTTTATATGTTCAATGTTGGTTTAGTATGGAGTCTTTAATTTGTGTCCTCCTTTTTCAAATTTGAAAACTTGTTTCAATGCCTTCAATTGTAGAGATTGTATGTATTTATGGCATGCAATCATTGTTTGCTTCTTAGGCAATTATGGTGGCCTTAATGCATTATTTTTGTTGGAAGACTGAAATCACTGAGAGGGGGGGTGAATCAGTGATTTATGAAAAATATAAAATTTTCAAAACCAAGAATCTATGTTTGTCTTTGAATCAAGAGGAAAAATGACACACTTGACTTGTGCATGAAAAGAATTGTGCTTACATGAACCATGAGTTAAACAAATAACATTAACAGAGATTGAACTAAACACTTTCACATGTATTAGAGCTCCCATTAATAATAGAACCTTTTATGCATGAAATTTGACATAACATTGACATATATGAAAGACTAATAATTATGCATTTGATAACACATTAAAATCAGATAGATAAGAAAAAGATCACAAACATAAAATCATCACATAACACAGTATATTTCCTGAGTGGAAAACCCTCTTGGGGAATAAAAACAACTCGAAAAATATTTCCTTATTCACTTTGAGCACCAACTCTTTAAAGTTCAAGAGCACCAACTCCACAAAGTTTGGGAGAACCAACTCCCCAAAGTTTAGGAGCACCAACTCCTTTACAATGGAAAAACACTTACAGTATTCTATCAAAACCCTGGAAGTACAAATTACAGTCCTAGAAATTCAATAGAAGACCATCAAATATTTTCAATAAGCACATTGAAGAATGTTGTATGAGAATGACAACATCTTCCTTAAATACAATAATCTAAGTATCAATATAAAGATTTTCAAAGAAATACAACTTCTATACAGTATATCTAAAACATCATATTCCTCTTTCAGGTAACTCGAGAAATGCCAGAAATCCATCTTTTAAGGACACTACAAAATAACATTTGAAAGTAGTTTGTGTAACTATAAACTCACTCGGGTTAGCATATTAACTTTGAAGTTAAATCTGTTACAGCCCGAGAATCATCTAGAAACCCTAAAGGGTTTTAATCATAATTACCAAAGATTAAGTCCTTATCAATAGTATTTCAGAACCAAAGTTTTACTAAAACAACAATACAGATTTAATCAAAACCATTCTTAATAACTTCCCTTCACACAATGTCTTAAAGCCCATAAGCAATAAAATAGTTTTTGTTCATTACTTGATTCTGGTGAAAGAAAAACTAAAAGTATGCCTTAAAAACCTGATAATCATCCA
Organism: Sequoia sempervirens; assembly: GCA_007258455.2. Lineage (NCBI taxonomy): Eukaryota > Viridiplantae > Streptophyta > Pinopsida > Cupressales > Cupressaceae > Sequoia > Sequoia sempervirens. The sequence continues at coordinate 23,128,821 of VDFB02109042.1, forward strand.
ACTGAAACTTCTACTGTCGTTCCCTTGTCCAAACACCCACAGTCATTTAAACTTGTGTTATTCCATACGCCTGACCATTCTCATCCTAGCTCATACAGTGAGGTTATTTTACTATCTACAGCACTCAACTGAGAAGATTTTACTAGAAATATGCATTCACAAAATACCCATGGTAGCGACTAGGGTTCCAGAATTTTGCACATTGAAATACAAAAATGACTTTGCCCTAGTTTTTCCTTTCCTTCAAGTCTTTCGAAGACTTTATCAAAAGCAATAATGCTTTGAAGTCCAGTATAACAAAAACAATATAATGCACATGATTGAACAAAACATCATAATGCTTTTGAGTCTGATGTCAAAGTCTTCTACCACAAATGCCGACATACATTATTAGTTCACAAAAACTGTTGATGCCAAATCATAATCAATCATACACTGTCGATGCCAAATCAGCAAGCATATATCACAACAGTCGAAATCAAACAAAGTCATAATCCCTTGCACTTGTAAACTTTATTGCCAAAACAAGAATTTTTATGATGTCGATATCACATGACCACAATGTGACTTTATTTGAACCACAAAGTGACTTTATCCATGTTACATATACAATGAAAATTTTCAAATAAGAATTCAAAAAAAAAAAGCTGCCTGAAGTCATGTGACTTTCTATGCTTTATGACACCATGAATCAAGTATTAGCTCACTTATGTATCAAATATGTCTTGAAGGCCCCCTTAACAAATAATCAATGAAGAGAGTATATACAAGTGGCTTAAACTTGTAATTTGCATTCCTATGCAAACTTCTTGTAAACTTGTATGTTTTGTGCAAACATAAGATGTGCCAATCAGATATTATTTGATCCACCAGCCCAAGTGAAAAAAATGCACAAATGTATACCTCAAAAATGAATTTTCCAATATATATGTCAGCCAAGATATGTATGTCATTGTGCATAGTGTCTAAGATACCTATTCAATAAGCAAATGTCATCATGTATACCATGTCAAACATCAACAACCATATACTTGATCTATGATTTGAAATCATGAAAAGAATAAACCTGACTTGTAGCACCCTGTCAAAATGATAAACACTGTTAGCATCAATATGTATCAAGATCATCAATATGTATCAAGATCATGTCAAAGTGATAAGATGTCAGCATCAACTTGTATCATGTAACAACCAGAAACTGGAACTGCATGTTAAAGCCAAAATATGAGCCATGTAACTAGTTTTGTCATCAAGGAAAAACTACAAACATGATAAACAACTAAAATCCAACAAAATCCCCCTTTGTCCTTGATGGAAAAACACATATCATCTCTCCCCCTTTTTGCCTTAATGAAAAAGAATGAAAGAAGAGAATGTGAGATGCCATGAAGATAAACAATTGAAACCAACCAACTCAGTAATTGGCTGCAAGAAGAGTAATATAGCAACAAATGAAAAAATATACAAGAGAGTTGTGAATAAAAACATATAGAAACAAGCTCCCCTTAAATAAAAAATGGGAGAATCAATGAAGTAAAGATTGAGAGATAACTCCCAATCAAAATCTCACCCTTTCAAAAACTTCTCTAGATAAAGGCTTAGTGAATATATCAACCACCTATTCTTGTGAAGCAACAAACTATAGACATAATTCATTAGCCAACACTTTTTCTTGAAGAAAATGAAACTTGATGGAAATGTGTTTAGTGCGAGAGTGCATAACAAGATTTTTAGAAATGTTGATCGCACTAGAATTATCACATAAAATAGAAACAGGCTTAGAAATTGTGATACCCATATCAGACAATGTTTGAATCATCTAGAGCAATTGAGTATAGCAAGAAGTGGTAGCTATGTATTCTGCCTCAAAAGTGGAAAGAGCAATTGATTCTTATTTCTTGCTATGCCAAGCCACTTGTTGATCGTGTTTTCTGCACAATAACAGCGAGACAGAATATAATATCCTATCTCTCTTGAAAGGTAAATCTCTATCAGCAAGCCTCAAGAGATAACCCCAAGGTCTCTAATGTCAGGTCTTGACAGTGCATAAACAACTCAGTAACAAAATGTGAAAATGTTGGTAATCATAATGGGACCTTACTACGAGCAAATACTGAATCAATTTTATCAGATCTAACAATCTGATGATGCTTCAATCCTAGTTTTAACCCAGAAATCAAAGAAATGAGAAAAGAATAAGGATTTCAGAGAGATTTCTAAATCTAATACTACTCCTAAGATTAACAATGAAAGGCACCAGTACTCAAAATGGACCAATCCTTCAAAACTGATTTCTACTTGACCAAGATAAATCTACAATCTCCTAGAAAACAGTGCAATCTTCTGAGGTGTTAAGATTTTCAAATCGTAAACCTTCATTCAAATAACCCTATTGCAGTTAAAATGAACAAATCTTTACAATCGAACTCAAGCATACGGAATATGAAGTCCAGGCTAACTTTGCAAAGCAACTAACAATCAGTTGGTTGCGAAAAGTGTGGACTGAAGGATTGCTGCAACATTCAAGTATTGAATCACAAACATTATTGAATCAAATCTAATCTAAACATTAACCTTCTCAAAGAAATTTTAAAGATGGAATAACTAGAACCATGCGAATCAAAAGAAACAAGTATGGCACCAAATCACAATGTCATTTCTTGTATTCAAATTGTTCACTATAGCAACAATTCTAGCTTTCTGTTACAATATTTTCTTGAGGGCAACTACTTGCTAACTTACTCTACTTCTAACTAGCTCTGCTCTATGTCCTAGTTACAAATTATAACCTTCTATTTATTTTCAACTGTTCTAACCCTTTACAAGAGAGGCGACATGCCTAATTTATAGAAATCTCCTAGGAATCCGTAGCCAGGCAAGGGTTTCACAGTAATAACTCGGCACAACCACCCGGTAAAGACAGTCTTCGAAATGAGTCAAATCGGCAATAAATGCACGTCCCGTCCAAATCGACTTGAGATCTGCTATGCAACTTGGATGACGTGCAGGAAGATAATAGGGAAGAACAAATCGCGTCGTAGCCCATCATTAGCTCTCTTCCCTATCATCCCCATGCCGATCTAACTCCTCGTGTAGCTTCAAGAACGTTGCATCTAAGTCGGCCATCCTATGGCACTGGAAAAACCCTAAGTCGCCTCTCAATGGACGCAATCTCATCCCTTGAGTGCTTGACCGACCTATCCCAATCTACCTTATATGTCACATGCTTATCAATAACTATGAGGTACGTGGCCGCATCATCCAGTTGGTGCTCCGAAACAGAACCATCATCAAGTGGTGCATACACATCATGCCACCATTCTCTCAACTGTTCTAGGCTCAAGTACTTGGGTGCATCTTTCTTCTTCCCACCATCATTTCAAAGAAGGCAATGGAACCATTGTAAACCCTAGTTAGGGTGTCATCGATCTGCTTCCCTCGTTTGTGAATCTTTTTTAGCACCTTCTGCCTAATTTGTAGTGCCTTGAACCATTCCCACGATTCGGTAGCTCTAGAAGAAGGAATAATCCCGTCACTTACCAACCTGTCCTTGGTGTACTCCATTAGAGTTCTGGTTTTCTATAGAAGCAGGTCTGTATCCTCCTTATCTTGTGCCAACACCTATTTCAACCATTCGGTGGTCCTTGCAGCATCCTTTCTAGTTGAAAGATCTCCTTGATAGCTTCATCACCCTTTATTTGCACTCCTTTCAACCAATTCTCAGTGGCCAGGGTGGAAGCTTTCATCTTTTCAAGCTCAGTTATGGTCTCCTGGGGCAGAGGATTGGTAGCAGAGGAAGAAGGATTAATGGCCTGCAGTGGTTTCATCAATTCCTCCAAGCACCTTTTGAGATTTTCATTTTCTTTCTTTAGTTCCTGCCTGGTTTTCACTTCCCTTCTCAATCTATCCACCAAAACTGCACTGGAGACCTCATAGTCCTCAATATCTTGCTCAACTGATGTAGGCCCAAGATTAAAAGTTTGTATATTATAATCATTTCTAGCCACATCATCTATGTTTTTATCTAGAACAGGGGTAGCAATATGAACCACCTTGTTATGTGCCTCATCTCTCTCAACCTGTGAGATCACCCTAGCCTTCTTCTTGCCTTTATCTTTTCCAATCCTAGCTAGTAATGCATCCCAGTTCGGTGGACTATCCTCCACTACTACCTGCTTTCTCTTTATCTCTTTCTCCAGCCAATTAGGGACAGTAGACTCCAATTGCACCCTGCTCTGCCCTACTTCCTCTTCCTGTCGATCTCCTGCTATTTCCTCATTCAAATTTTGTTCATCAGGAGTCTCATCTTTCTTACCTTCTTCCTCTTCAACATGATCTTCTTCATGCGTAGGCGAGGGAACCTTTTCTGCTTCTTCCTCCCTTGGAAGAGATTCAACTACCTCATTCCTAACAGGAGAATCTGCATGCACAACCATAGGGGATTGCATTATCTTTTCAATCTCATCTTTTCAATCTCTGCCTCTGCACTATGGAGTTCCCCTTCATGGAATTCCTCACCTTCAACATTTGGATCTTCATCAATCTCCTTTGTATCACCTGGTTCACTCTGGGTTTTATGAGCGGGAGGGATGTCATCCTGCTGCTCCTCATGAGAAGCCACCAGAGGTAGGTCAGCCCTAGGCACATTGTCCCTAGGAGAAGGAGTCCTAGACTTCCTTGCATACACTTTGGCCTTCTCCCCTGAGCTTTCAAGATTTATCACTGGTGGGGCAACTTCTTCCCCAAACCTTGGAGGAAGCCTTCTCTGATAGTTTGACAATTCTTTTCCTCTTCGACATAGGAGCATCAACCTCAGGACTCTACTTAGACTTCTTAGTCCTTGTTCTCTTCTTGGCCTTTGGCCTACTTTGTTTTTCTGCTCCCTCAACTTCTTCCTCTTGAACACCTTTAGATTTATTTTTAACAGGAGAGTCCAATTTTCCCTTACCTTTGGGATCCTGCTCGGTGGATTCTTCAAAAGTGGAGTGGGAATCCAAGTCTCCCATCAGGTTGTATGTGCATTTTACTCCCTTGTTTTCCAACTCCCATACCGTGTGTTTGAGCCACATTCTAGTGAATTTGAGGACTAGATCCATCAGTTGTTTTAGTTTTGTCTTCTCCTCTTCCAACCAATCCACATCACCAATTGGTTTGCCCCTTACCGCTTCATAGGCATGATCCTGGATTAAGTTCCCATCATCTTCCAATTGATCAGGAACTACCCTTACGTTATACAATCGGATTGCATCCACCGGAAGCCGAGAGAATTTCTTTCTTCTGACCTCATTTTCATCACCACAATTGACCTAGTAGTCCTCTAAATTAACCTTATGGTAGTAGTCTCTACTGGTCTTCTTTTGAGCTTCTCCCGTGATGTCAAATCTGGATCTCTCAGAGTGGAAAGACAAGCCAAGAGTACTCATTTCTTCTTGTGAAGCTTGGGCAGAACCAATGGAAGGACAAACCTCACCAGTGCCAATCCTTAGGGTAAAATCCCCACCAAATCCAGTCTTATGCTTGTCCTTCTTGACGATGGCATCAAAATCACAAATTTGTCTAGTTACTTCCAACAATATGATGTGGTCAGTGGGATACCTTGGAAGTCTATATGGGGCCCTTTGACAGCCATCGATCTGAATGTAGGAGAAGGTTGGGAATTGAATAAACCAAGCTCCATACTTATTAATGAGCTCCTTGGCTTGATCTGAAATTCTGACATGCTCTGCTTCCTGAAGCATTCTAGTGATATGCACAGTAAATGCATCATTTTCCCTCCTATAGTTTGAACCTCCCCAGTGCAACTGAGGGAAAAATTCATAGATAATATCTTGCCCGAAAATTCCTTTTGTATCCAATCCTCTGTAGGGATGGAATCTAGCCAATGCATAGACCAAGTATGAGGTCATTGTGAAGGTCTTTGTCCGCAACACATTGGACAACTGCTTGTAAATTACTTGGCTGATGACCCCTGCCCAATGGTAATTAATCTTTTCTTGTTCCATCCTTACAATCATGTGGCACATCCAATTCTCAAATGTACCAGCACTCCTCAATCCAAGCACCCTACTAAGAAAGGTGATGGCATCATAGTATTCCTTCTTGAATTTTTCTCTGAACAGCTGCTTGGGCAACTTGGAATAGTGGGACTTGGGCTTCTCCAGCCAGGAATTGATCAGCTGCTGTGACTTCACGGTCTGGTCATCATAGAACTCCTGAGCTGCCTCAATGGTGAATCCCACCACATGGGATATGTCTAGCATGTCGAAGGTTTGGGCAATGGAGACCAGGTTGAGATTGGAAACAACCCTCCCTTGAGGCCCAATGATCCTCTGTGTATCCTAATTGTAGTGCCTGGCGCACTCAAGGACCAGCTTGTAGCATTGCACTGTAGAAGGGAAACTGGCAACATGTGACAAACCTAACTCTTTCATTCTCCTGGCCACCAAAGGAAGATCCTCAGCCGCCATTCTTTCTTTAAATTCCTCATAATCCTAGAGGCCAACATTCGTATTAGTGACTTCTGACTAGACAGACGTGATCTTTCTTTCAGGAACCTTGCTCTTAATGTCCAACTTGATCCTCTCTGCATCGGATAACGAAGAACTAGCTGTCGTTTTGCTTGATTCAGCCTGCATTCAATATGAAAACATAATGAAAACCACAGGAAAGCAAGGTTAATCCACCAAAACACCACTAGAATGTATCTCACATAGTCAAGGTGTCATTAAAACTCATAAAAAATCACCACAGCAAATTTCGGGTTTCAAGACCATCCGCGGAATCTGAGCCAGAGAGGAATTCGAGAAATTCCAGACCGATCCGATTCCAACAAAAAACCCAAGAAACACATACTTAATCATCAAACCTAATCATTTTCAATCAATAAATCACATGCAAAATCCAAATATGACATGAAATAATCATCAAATGCATCACGAATTATAAATGGATTCAATTATTTCATGTTTCTTTACATTTCACCAAATTTCGGGGAAATCCGTGAGGGACGGATTTCCGTGAAAAATAAGTCAGATGGGAGTCTTCAAAAAATCAGGGAAACGACGGATTTCAGAGAAATCCGGACTCGACGGAAATCTACGGTTTAGGCACAATCCCAGACCAATGGAGATTCCCGGAATGAAGGTTTCGGCAAGAGTCATGAGCTCGTCGAGAAGTCTCGGCGACTTCCGGGAGTCACGCCGAAGGCAGCAACCAGAATAGGTTTCACCAAGAGTCAATTGTTTTGATGTAATGTCTTGTCGAACAGGGACATAACAAACATATCGGTATGAGCCAAGGGTGGTTAGGGTAAGGTCCTGGCGAATTCATCTTGTCTCACTGACCATCAGAGTTTAAATGATCACTTCGACCAAACTCAAGTTTTCGATATGAAGTCCCAGAGATTGTGTTATGTTTCGCCGATTAAGATTTCCATTGGTATAACCTCTTGCTGACATTATGAAGTCACCTCGGCAAAAGATCAGGGCTTGCCAAGAGAAAATATTTCGCTATGAAGTCCTGGCGATCATTAGGAGTCTCACCGAAAGCAAATATTTCGACAAGAGTAGGGAGCTCACGGTAAGGTCTTAGCGAAGCATGAATGCCTCCCTGACTCAGAAGAGCAGTCAACAAGAGTAGGATATGTTCAGCGAAAGGTCTCGCTGAAAGCAAAAATCCTAGCAATAGAACGAAAGATTGGCAAGATGAAAGGAACCCGCTATGAGCTCTTGGCGATGAGGTTTGTCTTGCCTACAGAAATATTTTTGGTATGAGAACTACGGTGTCCTAGTGACTAAATACAAACTCACAAAGGGCTTTGGCGAGAGCGAAAAGTGCTCGGTGGGAGGTCTCACCAAAAGGGAGGATTTCCTAGCGAAAAGATGGCTATCGGTAAAGCTACTAAATCTTGCTATGACCTCTTGGTGACAGGGACTTGTCTTGCCGAAAGTGAGTATGAGAAAGCATGTCGATGAGACATCTCATGGGGTGAGGTCTCGGTGAAAGTAAAGGTCTCACCGACTGATATGCATAGAGGATATCATCGGTGTAAAAATGATAATGTCATGGCGACCCAACATGAACCTAGGAAGACCACTTCGGCGAACCTCAAGGTAGTCGATATGATATCTCAGTGATCTCGAATGGTCGCAGCGAAGGGAATCTGGAAGGGACGGAGAGTCCCAATTTCATCCAAACACTGAACCAACTAAGGATTTCAAAAAGTTTAACTTAGGGCAAGTCAGGGATGGACCTCTCATGAATTTTCCTTACATTCTAGGTCAATCCTAAGATGAAATCACTTGATATGGCACTGCCCTAGGTCTGAACCCCATTCATCTGCCATTAGCACATAGGCAAGCTCAGAATTTAGTTGTTTCATTGTTGAGTCATCACTAGGGTTTACTAATTATTCTTAGGCGAGATTCATTAAAATGTAGATGGACACATGAACTCAAAACTTGCCTAGGAGATGACAAAGGATGCAGTACCGACCAACCCTAGCATGAAATAAACACATACATAGGAATTCAAATACCAACGTGCCATTCATAATTCAATTCAAAGCAGAGCAATTAGACACATACCATTATAAAGTAGGAATTGGTCTCAGAAGTAGCAAACGTGAAGCTCAAGGGTGGCCACAATGAACACAGGTGATAATGCACTAGAAATCACCCCCAAATCAATCAAGTCAAAGCCGAAAGTCCCAAAATCCCAACCGAATACTCACAAGAAAGCACTTCTCAGCTCAAACAATGGCAAATAGTGAACATAATGGCGCAAAAGATCTCAAAATCAAGTTAAATACATTTCTCAGGGCATGCACAGAGCCATTAATGCAGTCGATAAGATAGTCAAAGAAGGAAATCGGGAATCCGACGACAGGGCAGAATTCGGGAAAATTTGGACCACGTGGAAATCTGCGAAGACCAAAATTTCCCAAGCAACAAGTGTCCAGCCAGAGACTAAGCAGGATCTGGGAAAATTTGACCAAGGCGGAAAATCCCGAATCCGAGCAAAAGCCCAAAATTCATCTAGAACTTAAGATTTTCATTGAGGAACCTGGGGAAAACACTTAGGCATTCAAAATAAACAATTAAGCACGTGCCTAAGTAAGAAAAAACCTCAAAAGAAAGGGCCCAAACACCAAAACAAAGCGAAAGAGGGTCCCTGCTTATAGTGGGGCGTGCGTGCAAAAAATTGCACAACACCACTAACCGATCACCAAGAAAGAATGCAGCACCACTGGTGCTTTTCCTATCATCCAAGTAGCTAGCCCAATTAACATTTGTATATGCAATCAAAGAAAAATCATTGCTTCTGGGATACCAAAGACCATAATCAAGAGTACCTTGACTATATTTAAAGATTATTTTAACAACAGTAACATGGGATTCCTTAGGTGATGCCTAAAATATTGCAACCATGCAAATTGCCTGCATTATATCAAGTCTAGAAGCAGTTAAATATAACAAAATCCCAATCATTGATCTATATTTAGACTAATTTGCATCAAGTGAATCATCAGTTTTAGTGATTTTGCAACCTGTAACCATTGGAGTACTAACAGGATGGCATCCATCCATTGAAACTTCTTAAGCATCTCTCTAGCATACTTAGTTTGAGAGAGAAATATACCACTTTCAAGTTGAGAAACTTGAAGACCAAGAAAGAAAGTCAATTCTCCCAACATTGACATTTCAAATTCAAATTCCATAATATGAGAGAATTTTTTAGTTACAGCATCATTATTGCAGCCAAAAATGATATCATCTACATAAACTTCAACAACCAAAATATCAGTACCTTCAATCTTGACATAGAGATTGTTGTCAACACCACCTCTAGTGAAGCCATTTGATGTCAAATGATTATCCATCCTAGAGTGCCATGCCCTAGGTGCTTGTTTTAAGCCATATAAGGCCTTTTTCAACTTGTAAACATGATTAGGCTTGTCTCTGCAAACAAATCCTTTAGGCTATTCCATATAAACCTCTTCATCTAAATATCCATTTAAAAATGTAGTTTTGACATCCATTTGATAAACAGAATAAGCCAAAAATATTCTAATGGATTCTAGTCTAGCAACATGTGCATACATTTCACCAAAATCAATACCTTCCTTTTGAGCATAGCCTTTGCAAACAAACCTTGCTTTGTTGTGAACAACTTTTCCATTTTCATCAAGCTTATTCCTATAAACCCACTTGCCACCTATGACATTCTTGTCATCAAGTCTTGGGACTAACTCCCAAGTTTGGTTTTTTTCAATTTGACTTATTTCTTCCTACATAGCTTTAAGCCAGCATTCATCCAAGAGAGCTTCATCACAGTTCTTAGGTTCAAATTCAGTGACTAAACAGAAGGTTGTATGCTCTGCCATTTGAGTTTGTTTGTCAAATTTAGCAGCTTTTCTTCGTGTTTGAACTCCAACATTTCTATCCCCAATAATCTGACTTTGAGGATGATTTTTAGCAACAAATTTTGAAGGAGTTTTGGGCACAATATTTTCAAAACTTGTTGTTTCATCATGTTTAGGACTTGTTGTCTCAACATTTTTATGTATTACTTCAAGTTTTGTTTATGTTTCTTCCTCACTATGCTACACAAGATCAATTTCTAAATGTTGTCTTTCATCAACTTTCACATTGACTACCTCAACAATTTTATTAACCCTTTTATTATAACATTTATAGGCTTTACTTTGAGTTGAGTATCCCAAGAAGATACCCTCATCACATTTTGATTGAAATTTTCCTAGATGCTCATCATCTTTCTTAATAAAGCATTTGCTGCCAAAAATTTTAAAATGTTTTACAAAGGCAGACTTTCCATGCCACAATTCATAAGGAGTGAATTTTGATTTCACTCTAAGTTGCACTCTGTTTAAAATGTATATAGTTGTATGAACAACTTCTTTCCAATACATGTCAGCCAACTTAGCCTCATCTACCATGGTTCTTGCCATTTCTTTCACAGTTCTATTTTTACGTTCAACTACCCCATTTTGTTGAGGTGTTTTAGTGGTTGCATATTGTCTTTTAATACCATGTTGTTCACATTAATCAACAAATTCCTGAGAGGTGAACTCTCCTCCTTTATCAGATCTTAAGCATTTAACTTTTAAATCAGATTCTTTTTCAACCATTTTACGAAAGATCTTGAATCTTTCAAACACCTCTGATTTATGTTTAAGAAATGTAACCCAAACCATTCTTTTATAATCATCCACAAACAACATGAAATACTTTTCACCATTAATTGACCTTGTTCTAGTTGGGCCACACAAATATGTATGCACTAGTTGTAAAGGCTTAGTTGAAGAATGTTCTTTTGTCTTAAAACTAACTTTAGTTTTCTTACCACTTAAACATTCTTTGCACACAAAGTTTTTTGGTTTGTTAAGGATTGGTAGACCTCTAACATTCTGGTTTTTACTGATTCTAACCAGATTGTCAAAGTTTATATGCCCTAATCTTTTATGCCATAACCAACTTTCTTCAACTTGACGCATTAGACACATACCTTCGTTGTTGTCATTACCAGAGGTATCTAGGAGATTATAAACATTACCTTTGGTCCTTCTCCCTACTGCAACAGTCTTTCCAGACTTGTTCTTGATCTCACATCCCTGTGAAGTAAACATAACATGATAACCACTATCACAGATTTGACTAGCACTGAGAAAATTGTGCTTTAGGCCTTCCACATAATACACATCATAGATAGGTGTGTCCTCATTTAGCAAAATTGAACCTTTACCTTTGATCTATATACCAGTGTTATCACCAAATTTCACATATCCACCAGTATAATCTTCAAGTTTAATGAATTTGTCCTTGTCCCCTGTCATGTGGTTAGAACAACCACTATCTAGAACCCATGAGTCCTTTTTAGTATGAAAAGCAATTTGGACTAGCATTGATTGCTCTATGCTTTTAACAAATTTAGGCTTCCAAACTATTTTTGTTTTCTATTGTTTATTAGGCACATTAACTTTGCATTGTTTGATTGTATGTCCTAAAGTGTTGCATTTAAAACATCTGACCTGATTAACAAAACCAAAATACTGCTTTTGTCCAAACCTTGGTATTCTAGAAGTCATGAGTCTGCAAGTACTCACTTTATGGTTGAATTTGTTGCAGAAGAAGCAGTAACCATGAAAGAAAGGATTGAATCTAAATGATGTTCTTTTATTTTCAAAAGAATGTACATAATTTTTACTAGATTCAAAATGATTTGGTTTGAAACTCTTGTTTGTAGAAATAGATTTTTGCTTTGGAGTATCAATTGAGCATTCACCTTTTTCAAACCCAACACCAGTTTTATCTTTATTTAGTTTCTGCTTGCTAAGCATATCATTGAGTTTTAATGTACTTTCATACTCTTCAATTTTCTTTCTAATACTAACAACTTCTTGTTCCAATTTTTGAATGTCTTTGTCTTTGGAACTCAAAGTTGTTTTAAGGTAGTCCTCAATCCCCTTAGATTCTTCAAGCTCAGTCTTCAAAGAGACTATTGCTTGATCTAGCTTTTGCTCTTGAGTAAGGACTTGTCTTTTAAGTTTTTTAATTTCCTTTAAAGCACATTTTAACTCACCTTCAAGATCTATTTCACCATCTTCTAACTTAGTTTTGTTGTTTGAATCTTCTTGCAGTTTGACTTCAGCCATAAATAGGGTCTCATCTTCTTCATCTAAAGAGTCTTTTGTTTCAGTGTCTGTTTCATCTTTACTGAACAAATTCTTTTTCTTTTTGAAATTGAACTTCTTTTTAGGTTTATAGACCTTCTTCTTAGATTGTTTGTCAGATTTTTCATCATCACTGTTTTGATCACCATAGGGGCATTTGGCTGCAAAATGTCCAATTTTTCCACAGTTGAAACATTTAAAGGGAAGTTTTCCTTTGTATTTTCCTAATCCCTTTTTAAGTTTTCTAAAAAAGTGAGCTTCTTTTGAATCAGAGTATTCTGACTCACTTTCTTTTGTATTTTTTTTTCTCGGTTTTAAAAGCAATTTCCTTTCCTATTAGATTGCTTTTGCTTGTTCTCATTTCAAAAGTAGTAAGAGTTCCTTGTAAATTATCTAAGGTAAGTTGGTCAAAAAAATTCTTTTCCTCAAGGGTTGATACCTTAGTGTCATATTTAGGATGCAAGGTTCTAATAAACTTCTTGACAACATCAAGCTCTTCTACTTGTTCTCCTAACCCTCTCATTGCATTAACAACTTCATCTATTCTCAAAAAGTATTCGGCTACTTTTTCATCATCCTTCATTCTCATTTCCTCAAACTGAGTTTTGAGAGTAAGGATTTTTGACTGTTTGACTTTGTCATTTCCTTGATAAATATTTTCAAGTTTTCCCAAATTTCCATAGCTGATTTGCAGTGCATGACTTTAACAAATACATCTTTGGCTAAACCACACAAAAGAGTATATTTAGCTCTAGCATTAGTTTCATACTTCTTTTCAGCAGAATTTGTGGGTATTAAGGGTGGAACAGTATACCCATCTAGAACTATGCTCCATACATCAAGATCAATTGAAACCAGATATGTTTCCATTCTGATTTTCCAGAACACATAATTTGTACCATCAAACAGTGGAGCTCTAGTCACAAAAGTATGTTCTTGAGCTTGTGACATGTTTGACAAGCTTCCAAAACTAGAATCAATCCTAGGTGGATTAGACCTATGAAAGGACCCTATGCTCTAATTCCAATTGTTGGAAGATTGAAATCACTGAGAGGGGGGGTGAATCGGTGATTTATGAAAGTTACAAATTTTTCAAAACCAAGAATCTATGTTTGTCTTTGAATCAAGAGGACAAATGACACACTTGACTTGTGCATGCACATAATTGTGCTTGCATGAACCATGAGTTAAACAAATAACATTAACAGAGATTGAACTAAACACTTTCACATGTATCAGATCTCCCATTAATAATAGAACCTTTTATGCATGAAATTTGACATAACATTGACAGATATGAAAGACTGATAATTATGCATTTAATAACACATTAAAATTAGACAGATAAGAAAAAGATCACACATAAAATCATCACATAACGCAATATATGTCCTGAGTGAAAAACCCTCTTGGGGAATAAAAACCACTCGAAAAATCTTTCTTTATTCACTTTGAGCACCAACTCTTTAATGTTCAGGAGCACCAACTCCACAAAGTTCAAGAGCACCAACTCCACAAAGTTCAAGAGCACCAACTCCACAAAGTTTAGGAGCACCAACTCCACAAAAATTCAAAAGCACCAACTTCATGAGATACAGGAGCACCAACTCGTTTACAATGGAAAAACAATCACAGTATTCTATCAGAACCCTAGAAGTGCAAATTGCAGTCCTAGAATTTCAATAGAAGACCATAAAATATTTTCAATATGCACATTGAAGAATGTTGTATGAGAATGACAACATCTTCCTTAAATACAATAATCTAAGTATCAATATAAAGATTTTTAAAACAATACAAATTTTGTACAGAATATCTGAAACATCATATTCCTCTTTCAGGTAACCCAAGAAATGTCAGAAATCCATCTTTTAAGAACACTACAAAATAACCTCTGAAAGTAGTTTGTGTAACTATAAACTCACTCGGGTTAGCATATTAAATTCGAAGTTAAATTTGTTACAGCCCGAGAATCATCCAGAAACCCTAAAGGGTTTTAATCATAATTACCAAAGATTAAGTCCTTATCAATAGTATTTCAGAACCAAAGTTTTACTAAAACAACAGTACAAATTTAATCAAAACCATTCTTAATATCTTCCCTTAACACAATGTTTTAAATCCCGTAAGCAACAAAATAGTTTTTGTTCATTACCTGATTCTAGTGAAAGAAAAACTGAAAGTATGCCTTAAAAACTTGATAACCGTCTAGCTAAAACTTCCACTGTCATTCCCTTGTCCAAACACCCACGGTCATTTAAACTCATGTTATTCCATACGCCTGACCATTCTCATCCTAGCTCATACAGTGAGCTTATTTTACTATCTACAACACTCAACTGAGAAGATTTTACCAGAAATATGCATTCACAAAATACCCATGGTGGCGGCTAGGGTTCCATAATTTTGCACATTGAAATACAAAAATGACTTTTCCCTAGTTTTTTCTTTCCTTCAAGTCTTTCGAAGACTTTATCAAAAGTAATAATGCTTTGAAGTCTGGTATAACAAAAACACTACAATGCACATGATTGAACAAAACATCATAATGCTTTTGAGTCTGATGTCAAAGTCTTCTACCATGAATGTCGACATACATTATTAATTCACAAAGACTGTCGATGCCAAATCATAATCAATCATACACTGTCGATGCCAAATCAGCAAGCATATGTCACAATAGTAGAAATCAAACAAAGTTATAATCCCTTGTACTTGTAAATTTTATTGCCAAAACAAGAATGTTTATGATGTTGATATCACATGACCACAATGTGACTTTATTCTAACCACAAAGTGAATTTATCCATGTTACATATACAATGAAAATTGTCAAATAAGAATTCAAAAAAACAAGCTACCCAAAGTCATGTGACTTTCTATGCTTTATGACACCATGAATCAAGTATTAGCTCACTTATGTATCAAATATGTCTTGAAGACCCCCTTAACAAATAATCAATGAAGAGAGTATATACAAGTGGCTTAAACTTGTAATCTGCATTCCTATGCAAACTTCTTGTAAACTTGTATGTTTTGTGCAAACATAAGATGTGCCACTCATATATCATTTGATCCATCAGCCAAAGTGAAAAAATGCACAAATGTATAAACAAATGTATACCTCAAAAATGAATCTGCCAGTATATATGTCAGCTAGGATATGTATGTCATTGTGCATAGTGTCTAAGATACCTGTTCAATAAGAAAATGTCATCATGTATACCATGTCAAACATCAACAACCATATACTTGATCTGGATTTGAAATCATGAAAAGAATAAACCTGACTTGTAGCACCTTGTCAAAATGATAAACACTGTTAGCATCAATATGTATCAAGATCCTATCAAAGTGATAAGATGTCAGCATCAACTTGTATCATGTAACAACCATAAACTGGAACTACATGTGAAAGCCAAAATCTTAGCCATGTAACCAGTTTTGTCATCAAGGACAAACTACACAAATAATGAACAGCCAACAATTTTTTGGTGGTTTCATGTGGCAGAAGAGAAGGAAACTATAGTTGTGTTGTAAACTAATGGGATACATCTGAACAATTGATTTTCCATGAGTATTGTGTTGTTGGAAAGTGAGACATATATATGTGTGTGTGTGTATATGTGTGTATGTGTATATGTATGTATGTATATATATATGTATACATATGTTATATATATATATATACATATATATATACATATATGTATACATACATACATATATACATATATATATATGTATGTATGTATGTATGTATGTATGTATGTATGTATATGTATATATGTGCGTATATATATATATATATATATACATATATATATATGCATACATTACATATATACGTATACACATGTGTACATATATCTACATATATGTATACCTATATATATATATGATGATATTATTATATGTATATATGCATATATATATATGCATATATATATACATATTAAAAGCAAACCAATATGAAAAGCAAGTTGTGGAGCTAAAATTTGTGCAATGATGAACACACGAGTAGAAGTGCATTGCAAAAAACCCACTAACTGGGAACCAGTCTAACCCTTTCCATATTTCATAGTAACAATCACATATATATACATAAACAATTACATATATATACATAAAAAATTACATATATATACATATATAATTACACACACACATACATACATACATATATAATTACATATATAAGAACATAATTTTATAATTGCATGGAAAAATATCTTCGAAATGAAAACAAGTGAAACCATTTTCATATTTGGGAATAACAAACAAATATTAAAGGCAAATTGCAGAGTTAAATTTTGTGCATTGTTGAACACACGAATACAAGTGCATGGCAGAAAAACCTGTAATTGTGAACCAGTGAAACCCTTTCCATGTTTGGTAGTAACAATCAAATAAAAAAGCATTTCACGGACAAAACTATTGTGCATGGAAGAACAAAATAATACAATTGCATGCCAGAATATCTTTGAAATAAAAACCAGTGATACCATTTTCATATTTTGAAATAACACGAGAATATTATAAGAAAATTGTAGAGTTAAATTCTGTGCAATAAGGAACACATGAATGCAATTGCATGGCAGAAACCCTCAAAATGATAAACATTAAAACCCTATGAATATTTTGTAGTAACAGTAAAATAAAAAAATGAATTTGTAGTGTGATTTATTATGCAACAAAGTGCATGGAAGAATATCCTCGATATTAATACTAGTGTACCATTTCCATATTTTGGAATAACAAACAAATGTAAAAAGAAAATTATAGAGTTAATTTTTGTGCAATGATGAACACACGAATATAAGTGCATAGAAGAAAACTAGTCAAACCCTTCCTATATTTCCTTGAAAGAATCTAATAGTAATGAAAAACCATTTAAACCCTTATCATAGAAGTAAGTGATGAAGGTCGTTGCAGTCTTCATTATTTAATTATAAATGTCAATCCATGGTAGTGTCCATGGCAATATGCAAGAGGGAGAAGAAATCATTTGAATGAATTTTTTTCTACAAATAGAATTGAAAAGTAATGCATGAAAGAAATTGTTAGAATTAAATCTATCCTAAGAAACTTGTAAAGGGAAATACTGAAAAATGTAGTTGTTGGAATCAAATCTATCCTAGGAAACTTGTAAAGAGAAATAATGAAAACATAATTACTTGAAATGAAATTGCTGCTAAGAAATAAAACTATAAACAATTACTGTTGCTAAAAACTGAACTTTGTTATTTTATAAAACTCTTCCCCCCATTTGATTCCTTGATTACAATGAATTTGTAGAATTATTATCTTCAACTAATCTAGAAGATGAGCCTTAATTGTTGTGCAACAACTTGCTAGAGGATAGGAACATGTGTTGAGGGAAAAAGATAAGTCTTTCCTTCATCGTGCTGAGTTAATCTTCTTTGGTTGTCCAAAACAAATATTCCTATTTTACAGCCCCTAAACAAGCTCCAAAAAGACATTTAAATGATGACAAAGTCATGTCTTTCCTTTGTGTATCATTAAAGCTCATCAAACAACTCCTAAATGCTTGCAAAAAGGTTCAAACTACCCAAAATTGTCTTATAGATATGCTCTATTTGTTTGCACAACCCAACAACCTGCCTTAATGCTTGGAACTATGCGCCCCCCAGATGCTCTCAACTGATGTCCCTTAACTGCTCATAGAAGCCCAAATTTCTCAACCTCTTCATAAATGATCCTTCACTTAGATCCTTCTTAGCTCTGAAAATTTCAAAGCATGAAAGCAAAGTTTTGGATCATTGGACTGGTGAAGTTTTCTCTCAAACCATGAACTAGGTTTTCGCGAAATTTAATAGCTTTTTTTGCCTTCTTGTCTCTTAATTTTTGTCTAAAAATCTCAAGAACCCAGATCGTAATTTTCAAGTTATGATAAAAATTTTACTGCTCCAACTGAAAATCTCTTACTTTCCTCATCATGCTCAGTCTTGATAAACTTCATAATTAAGCAAAATACATGCTTTTATTTGGCTAATATAGGAGACATTTTTTTATTTCATTAGGAAATCAAAACAGTGGAACCCATTTCATATTTCCTATAAGGAAGCAAATATGAAAAGTACAATGAAGAGTAAATGTCGTGCAATGAAGAATAGAAGATTATGAGTGCATGGACGAGTATAGAGGAAATGAAAACCAGTGAAACCCTCCCCACATCAAATAGTATTAATCTTTTTCAAGGATAAATTTTCA
This sequence comes from Sequoia sempervirens, assembly GCA_007258455.2. Taxonomy (NCBI): domain Eukaryota; kingdom Viridiplantae; phylum Streptophyta; class Pinopsida; order Cupressales; family Cupressaceae; genus Sequoia; species Sequoia sempervirens. The sequence continues at coordinate 23,147,746 of VDFB02109042.1, forward strand.
CAACAAAATTTTGTGCAAAAAATAAGTGCATGGCAGAATACGTCTTATTGTAAGACACTGGTACAGGATGAGTGAGTTTAGAAACCTTTCCTGAAGGAGAAAGGGAGCTCGCAAGAGTACAAAGCCCAACAAAGAAGTGTGGAGAGAACTAGTATGGGTGTGTAACCAAATGAACACTCGAGAATAAACACAAACAAAAGGAATGAGAGTGAGCGGGATATGCCAAAATTTGGAGCATTGAATGAACCTTGATCTATGATTTACGTACTTGATATTCTGATTAAATGTGAAGGGACACGTAAGTCAAGTTAGTCAGTGGAGGTAACGAAGGAGGCGGCGAGCGATTAATGCTCTAAATTGTTCGTTTAGGGTGGCAAGGTTGTCGAAGGCACGTATCTGTTTGATCCAATGTACGTAGATTTTTTCATTGATTAAGGAGGCAAATGGGCTCCACTTTTGGGTGAAGCAAAAAATGGGCCTATTTTGAACAAGTTGAATGAATCGGTGCATGACAAGTGGCGGGGTGTTCAAAATTTTAAAAAAATTATGCTAGTTGATGCACAAATGGCAGGGTGATGTGGTGGGAAATTTTTCTTTTTTTTGGTCCACGTGGACCTCCAAACTTTGACCGCCCTACTTTGGGCCCCTCTCCACTAGCTACATTTAAAATGCGACAACTTTTATTATTACTTTTAACCTTTTTTTATGGATAAGTCATTCATTTCATTATCTGAAGTTACCTCACATATATTTTTCAACATTTTCACTGCTACTTAAGGTTGTCAACTGGATCATCATTAGCTTGTACTAGTCATTTCCTCTAACTATGAAATACATAAAAGAGAAATAATAAGAGATAATAGTACATATCAATATGGGTGCCTCACACCCATCAACCAATAATCTTCTCATGGAGCATTACCATGATGCAATAACTTATCCAATCATCAATTCAAATTGCATGCTAATTTATCATCCAATCCCAAAAAAATGTAACTTTACTCCCTACGTATGTGTCATTAAGGATACCAACAACAAGCATCTTCTTATTAGAATTTGTCATATACATAATAAATCTACCCAAAACCTAATTTCCATGAGCTAATCACAAAACAAGAAAAAAAAAATGAATAATTTCTATATTTAGTAATGGAGAATAATTATAAAGAGTGATTTACTAGTACATAAAAACCTCTTAGATCTATGAATTAAGGAGATGACATGTCCAAGAGGTAAGAGTTTAACTCCTAAATGCTCCCAACTAAGAGGGGAGTTAACTCACTCTAGCAAGCTAATAAATATAGAGTAGTTCAACCTATACTAGATAAGTGTCAATTAGGTGCATAAATCAAGGCATAATTGATTGACACAACTATCCAAGTGTTCTTAAATAGAGTGAAACAAATAAAATATATAAATGGTGATTAGTGTGCTTAAATATAATGAGCAAATAAAATATAAATGATAATCATTCTAGTCTAATGAATTTTAACAAGAACCCAACCTAATGGTAATATTTGATTACTCTTAACACTTCTCACTTACACCTAGTGAATTACTTTGAGACTTCGCTTGAAATCATAATGTCTACCTCTCTCTAATAATTTCAACCTTAATTGAAACCATCTATAAATATCATATCAAACTTAAATTTTATCACTATTAATTGTTTTTTTATTAATGCTTTCATTTACAACTTAAATATGTTGTCTACTTCCTACATCTTCCTTTTCTTTAATAATCTCTTTGCATTGAATGCTTTCCTTCTAACTTGCTCATCAAACACAAGTGCTAAGGGAAAAAGTGTAACTTAATGCTAACAATCATATAATTAGTACTAGAACAAATCTCTATTGTGCTAACAATTCCTATAGGTGCAAGGAAAATTTTCTATCATACCCATTTGGTTAATAATTGGCATGGAATTCCCATTGCATAATTTATCAACACAAGTCTTTTTCCATATATATTGAAATATGCTATTAAAACCATGTGAATTCTTAACCAATCTACAATACCATAATGCATTATTATAAAAATTACAATTAAATAATATAAGAAACAAGGGATTTGTTTCTTATATCAGCACAAAATAAGGGATTTTTGTTGGAGAAAATCTAATCATTTTTTTATATATATACTTAGAGTTCTAGTCTATTGTATTCTAAGATGGTATTTCTAGGAAGAAATAAGGGATTTTTGTTGCAGAAACTCTAATAAAGTATTTTTGTTGGAGAAACTCTAATCACTTTTATATATATATATATATATATATACACTAAGAGTTCTAGTCTATTGCATTCTAAGATGGTATTTCTAGGAAGAAACTAGCTACATTGAATATTTGTAGAAGGAAATTATAGGGTAAGCAATTTTTAATGTTTATAAATTGTGTCTTTGGTTCTGTTAACATGCATCGCCAACGAAAAAATTGTGCAAAATGTTTTCTAAGAATTTATGGTCTCTAAAAAGAAGGATGTTTTCTAAGAATTTATGGTCTCTAAAAAGAAGGATGATCCTATTGATATAAGATAAAAATATAATGATTTAGTTATCAAGATTGATTTCTTATAAGTATTTTTTTTAAAAAGAAAAATTATATATTTTATAAAATTTAAGTGATAGAGTGTATCAAAAAAAAAATTAAGTGATAGAAAATAATCTTGTTTAAATCTTATATTACACTAATCTTTACGTGAATGTTTGATTTTAAGTTTGATGATGGATCTATTTAAATTATCTTGGGATTTAAGGACGAATTCATTTGTGTGATATATATTCAAAGATTTCCTCTTGTGATATTGTCGAGGAGTTTTAAAAATTAAATATGTAAGAAAACATATATTTATTCATCACAATAATATTAAATAATATTAAATATTTTCACCCTCTTTTTTATGATGGATCACAAAGTGTGATTTGAAACATCAATGCAAAAAAACTACAGATTTATTTCAAAAAAACTGCATAGTTATTTCAAAAAAACAAAATTTATGTTATGGACTATGGAAATATCATGTCTTTAACCTTTAATAATATTGTTAAGTACAAGAATATAATCAATTATAGAATGTTATTTTGTTCTATAAATTGAAGGTTTTATCATACTTGTATGCATAGAGTTTAACATACATGATTTGTCAATGTTAAAGCAACTTGCAAGTTGTAAAAAATAGTTTGATGTAATCTAAAGGCTCTATGATTGCAAGGGACTTGATAATCAATTAATTAATCTACTTAGCAATGAAAACAAAACTTGAAAGTAAGCTAACCTAACCAACTTGCAATGAAAATACTAGTTCAAGAACCATAATAAACAAGCAAGTAAAACATTATATCTAAATTATTTTACAACTATTTATAACCACCTCAAATGATAAAAAAGTGTTATATAATAGTTGAATGCATGCATGAACAATGAACATGTGCAAGTTTGTTAGTGTTAATTAAACATGTTTTCAATGCCTTCCAAGGAGTATAAGGAAGAGGTCATGATGTAACATACCCAACTATCTACACAATAAATACTTTGAGAATTATCATAGAAGTAAATAAACATATGCTTATAAATAGGGTAGTAAATTTTTCACTTCCATATAACATTTGTTGAACATGATCAATATTTAAATGAACAATGCAACTTTTGAATTTGAAATATATTAAATGCAACTTGATAAATAAGATAAATTTTATTATAATTCATACGTGAAATGCATTTCAAGTATACAAGTTTACATTATACATTAAGTGATACAAGGTCAAGCCTTCCATAACTTGAAATTTTCTTCTATCTCACAAGCCTCGAAGTTGTCATCCGCAAGAGGGAGAGCATCACCCAAGTGCTTTACCTCCAACCATAGATCGGTGGTCCCCCACACACCTTCTAACTAGAAGTGTCCCTACCCTTCACAAAGAGTATAGACAAAGGAACCAAACAAATACATGCCATATGGGTTCTAGTATCGTGTCCTACATAACCAATCGACCATACAACTTTAGAAATCTCTAAGTATAACCAATCTGATTGGATATGCAATTTGAACACTATGAACTAACTAATGCAAGTAGAGACTTTTGCATTACTTTGGCTAAAGTTTTGAAACAAAACAAACACCTCAATAGGAAATGTAGTCGTGAGTTCACACACCTCTAACTCAACTTGGAAATGACCTTGCACCTAAGGTTTAACACATGAATAACTTGTTTGACTATTTGTCTAACTTTTCTTAAAGATTAAAAATCATAAATATATGACTTACTATAGTTGACTAACAACTAAGGTCATGGAAACATTTTCTTGACAATGAACACTCATGTTATGTACTCACAACAACTCAAAACTTGGCTACCACCACTCGTTCATAAGTTTTGCATTTATCTCTAAGAGTACAATACTCTCCTATTTACATGCACAATACTTTTTAGATTTCGATTACAAGCTCTAGTGTTTTCAAACAATAACTCTGGTTCAAGACACCTTATCTTTCTCATAATTCTTGTCACTCAAAATATAAGAAATAAAAGTATTATTCACCAATAAGAAAATAACTTCTTTAAAAAACTCTAAATTTTCTACGTTTTTCTCTCTATTCTTCATTCAAGAATTCATGTCATTAGGTTAATACAAATACAACATATTACCTCTTAATTGTTGCAACAATATTTACATATTTTCGGAATATTATGAAAACTAAAAGCTCTGATTAAAAATAATTACTCGTTGTCCACTTTAACTAGTCATAATCTTTTCCCAAATTAATTTATAAAGATATTCCAAAATAAGTTGTATATACATCCATTTATCTATATATAAATATACATATACCTCTATGTATATATATAATTAGGTATCTATCAATTTGGTATATATCTTAGAAGGATAAATAAATACTTCTATCCAACTTTCTCATTGGCAAAATAATACCTCAAATAGTAAAATATATAAACATTTTAAAAATTATTCCCTTAAATGACTGTATTACAACTTGTATGATATTATGATATTCAAATTTTTCATACTAATTCTCATAGTCATTCCACATAGATAAAAGAAGATTCAAAGACTATACAACAGATAAACATATTCAGTTGTATCCTTTTCATATACACAAATGAATTTATTTCGTGTTATGAACATTTTTACTAATTTATTACTAGATTTTATTTATCATAATGAATAGGAAAATAATGAAATAAAAAATGATTAAGACATTCCTAATTAAATTTTTAATACTCTTCTCTTTTGGTTCCCATGAGCCCAAGCCAAAGCTCATGTCAAGCTTTCTTAAGAACTATAGCTTTTGAACTTTAGTCAACCTCTATGTGACGTGAGTTCTCTAGAAAATAAACTCTCAATATCTCCTAGACTTCTTATTGTTGCCTCCTTTTCTTCCCATGATTATGAATAATCCCTAAACAAAATACATCAATGATCAAATATAATGAAATGATCCACTTTTCCCTCTCTCTTTCCACATCCCTAACCACTTAACTACCCTCTTAATAACTTTTTAACTGCCTAAGCCTGCCCAGGTAGCAGAGTTGGCTTGGGCCATGGGTTTGCTCCCCATAGGTCATGGGTTCAACCCCCCGCTCTCGCAGTTGACTGGTGGGCCTATATGCAGGCTATGGAATCCAGCCGCAGGGGGCTGGTCTTGCCTCAACTCATCCCAGGTACCCAAGGTATGGGCTATTGGGCCACTAGGTTGGGTCGTAGGGACACCCTTGCCGCATATAAAAAAACTTTTTAACTGCCTTTTCCATCCACTATGAGAATCATCATTTGATATAGAAGCATCCAGGTATGTGCATGATTGACATCACTCAAAATAATTTTTAATTTGGTTTATATTGATTTTCATTTTTGAAATGTTGTTCAATTTTATTTTAATGTTCAATTATGAAAGAAGTTAAATGACATTTTGTCATAGATTGACAAACATCATCTATCATTATGAATTGCAAGGTTCATTGCCTCAATTACAAATAAAAATCAATCAAAATAAAATACATAAGGGGGAGGCATGACTAGAGGAAGATAAAGAGACATAACACACCACATAGTGAATGAATGAAAAAGGTTGATAAGTTGAAGGGGCGCGATGGTTGTTAAAAACCAATAATGAAAGTAGATAGAGACAGTTCCATACATGGGGTTGGTAACATATAGATGAAGAAATTTGTGGCACCTTTACTCCCATCGCATATTTGAATAGAGAGAGAGGTAACACAGGTAAGATAAGAGGAATGGAGTGCTAGGAATAATTTGAGAAAAAACAGAGAATATAGGTCGCATCATTTAGGAGGAGGAGTCGATGATAAATAACATCAAAAGAGGAGGGGGAGAAATGAGTATGTGAGGAGAATATTCTATAAAATAGGAATGAAAGAATAGGTGGCACCAAAAGATAGGGGGATATATTGAAACCAATAAAATGTGCAGAGCAGACTTAGTGGGATGTGCCATAAGGATAAAGAGTTAGTATGCACAAAGATTAGAGATAGAAAAGAGGTTGTCAATAACATGCGGTGTTGTGCAAAATCCAAGGGGAACCACACCATATCAAGTGATTTAAATTAAATTGAATGGATAAAATATGTGCAGGAAATTAAAATGGGAATGTGACATATAGAAGGTCGAGGAAGAAAGCACAAAGTTGGTAATGACATGTGGTAAAGAGGAGATGGTGAATGGTTAATGGAAACCATTGATACAAGCTAAAATTCATTGCATAGGAACAAATAATAATGTAACAAGGATAAGATAGAGGGTCACAATGAGTAGCAACTGCCATGAGAAGGTGAAAGGGGTCGTATAGCTGTAGAAATGAGGAGAGGGTATGCCATAAGGAGAATAATTGCCTAAAATGACATGGAATTTATAAATCAAGGAGATCAAAGAGATCAAATGAAATTATAGATAATTGTATGATTTTAGTATTTTGATTTAAATAAATTGAATTTTTCTTCCATTTATTGAAACTTTTAAATTATTTTTGTTCATAAATAAAATTGTCAAAAATCGTTAAATTGGCAATGGGATGTGTAATAAGTTGCAAAGTTTGAAATTTAAATAGTGAGAAGGGGAATAATAGCCAAGTCTTGGTGGGAGTTGATTTAAATTGTATTGGTCAAGGGGAAAGGAGGGAGAGATTATTTTCATCTACATCAAATGGTATCAAATCTAGAGGTTTTGACTGCATAAGTAGATCATCTAATGTGAGGTAAATTATGCCAAGACTAGTGGGTAGAGTGGAAGAAAGAAGGTGGTAGAGAAGAATCTCATGTGAGGGTTGTTGTAGGTAGGAATCCTAAGTATCGAGAGAGAGTTTGAAGCCATGAAAATATTGCAAAGAGTGTGATGTGGATTGCAAATTGAGGTGAGATTACAGTAGACGAAAATGAGATGAGTCATGAGAAGACCCCCGAGAATATTACTTTGGGAACAATATTGGGAGAAAGTGGAAAATGAAAAGTTTGAGGAGATGGGAAAGATAGTTTGTGAGGAAGTGGGGAAGATCCAATCTAGGATAGAGGTATTAGAGAAGAATATTGGAAAAGGTGAGAAAATATTGGTAAAGAGAAGTGAGAAGGAGAACAAGGGCATTAAAAAGAGGAGTGGAAGAAATGAGTGTTGTAGCCTAAGACTAAAGGAGAAAGATGTGAGAGCATCCCCTACAAAGGTACGCGAAGAAGAAATAAAGATGAAGAAGAATGAAGAAGTGAGAAGAGAAGAGAAGATAGCAACAAAGGATGGAGATGTAGATGTGGTCACAATGAAGGGTGAAGAAATAGAAGTTACAGTTGATGATGAAGTGGGAGATGTCACAACAAAGGATGATGTTGCAACCATGGAGAAGGACAAGGTAAATCTTATTATATTATGTGATGAAATTGATTTTCCTTTGTTTTCTATTTGGTGCAAGGGCACCATGGAAAGTTTGTAAATAAGGTCTTAAGTTTAGTCTTAGGTTGATTATTTATGTGATTGAGTCATTTTTGGTTTAATAAGGTCATAATATACCATTTCTAATGTTTAAGTCATTTAGGGGTCCGTTTGAGTTCATAATGTCATATTTTGCAATTTTTGTCAAAAGTTGTCATGTAAAAGTGCAAAAATGCACAATGGGGAATACCAACGGTCAAGTAGATTCAAATGGTCATTGGAGTTAGTTTTGGTAGTTTGTTTAATTTTATAAATGCTTCATAAACTTGATGGAAGGAGGTTGTTGAATATTTTGTGAAAGAAAAACAATAAAGTTCCCTGATTACATTGAAATTTTGTGTTGTTTTTCATTAATAGCGTTGTTATAGGGTTTTGTACGGACTTGTACTGAGAGAAATTGGTTAAGGGTGCTTTGAAATAGATAGAAACATGAGTTAAGTGCATTTTTGTTTTTGTGGGGTTTGATTTCATAAAGAAATAAATATTTATAGAATTTTTTTCTGTAGGTGGTCTATAATACAGAGTTTGTGGTTTTGAGAGTATAAAAATGAAGACCTAGGCCATTCCACTCGGTGAACCTATCTAAAACTTGGGGGAATGGCACCAATAGGGGTAGGTTTTGTTTTAATGTACATTTCATGAGCAAGGAGTAGGGTTTGTTGCATTTGGAATGATGCCCTAGGGTGAAATGTGCAAGTTTTGAGTCAAATTTGATGGCTAAGTATAGGAGTTTAATGAAATAGTGTTGGTAAAGGATTAGAGAAGGTTTCAACAACATAGGTAGACATATTGTAAGGTGTTATAGGTGTTGGAAAGGTAAGGGAAGTTGTGGAGTGTTGATTTCCAATAAACCCTCATTGGAAACAAGCTTAATAGGGTTTTAGTGAGATTTTTGAGGTTTGGTGACTTGGTGAGTGATCCCATTGGAAAAAACTATTGAATTAGTCTATTGAAAACCTGTGAAGAACATTATAATTGGTTTTGGTGGTTAGAAATAATTTCTTGGAGTTGCTTTATAAAACTGGCCTAATTTGGCCTTGGGACAACATACTAGTCAATTGTTGGAGAGGATGTTCCAAAAAAATCATATGCACAAAGGAGATATATTGAAGAAATCCTTAATGGGTATATGAAATGGCCATTATTTTGTGGGTTTGTAGAGTTTTCTGGAAGATGTGCTCAATTTTCCTTGTTTGCAATGCTACAAGGTGATTATGATGAAATTGTGGTAAGTTGATAAGATGGGGTTTTGAGGGTTGGACTGTTGGTTGAAACACCTTGAATTGTGATTGTTTGTGGTTTTCCTCCCTGCTCTGCATCACTATTGAAGAGTATGGAGAAGAGTGCATGGAAATATTTAATTTCCATGGAGTAGTAGATGTAGATTTTGGGGAGGATGTTGCAGGTTCTTTTTGGTGGAGAAGGTTAGTTCATGGTGGACATGAGTCCATGAGGGGAAGGAAGAAGAAAGTGCAATATTTTTGGAGAAAGATGGTGAGTGTTCCAGAAGGATATTGGAAGAAGAGGAAGGACTAACTATGTGTACCAGATTCAACAATTGAGTTCGCTATAGGTTACATTCAACCTAGATGAGTAGTTTGACTACTCAACTCTACCTTTGTGAACCTATGCTCACAAAATTTCTACCTAACGTGTATGATGTAGGGGCATCTAGGTATGTGCACAATCGACATCACTTAAAATAATTTTTAATTTGGTTTAAGATTGGTTTTCATTTTTGAAATGTTGTTCAATTTGATTCTTATGGTCAATTATGGAATAATTTAAATGACATTTTTTCATAGATTGACAAATTCCATATATCATTATGCATTGTAAGGTTCATTTCCTCAGTTAAAAATAAAAATCAATCAAAATAAAAGACATAATGGATAGGCATGAATAGAGGAAGATGAAGAGACATAACACACCACACAACAAATGAATGAAAAAGGGTCAATAAGTTGAAGGAGCAAAATGGTTGTTAAAAACCAATAATGAAAGTCTAGATAGAGGAAATGCCATACAGGGGGTTGGTAACATAGAGATGAAGAAGGTTGTGGCACCTTTACTCCCATCGAATATTTGAACAGAGAGAGAGGCAACACAGGTAAGATAAGAGGAATGGGGCACCAAGAATAATTTGAAAAAAATAAGAGAATACATGTCGTGTTAAACACTTCCAGAGACCGAGAGGGGGGTGATCAGTCTTCACAAAACTTATCCCCTTTTGGAACATGAAACTTTCAACACAACTCAAACTCCTTTAGCGGATATAGATAAAACTTTAAGCAAAGTAGTAACAAAGAAGAATATAACAATTTGAATCTTTAACACCTTATCAAAATTTACCAATGAAAGATATAGCAGTAACTAGATCAGCAACAAAGAGAAAGAGATAGAGAACACACACATGCATAAGGAGACACTAGATTTGCATGGAAAACCCAATGAGGGAAAAACCATGGTGAGAGTTAACTCACAATATAAGGCTCACTACCAAAAGACTTGCAAGAAGGCTTACTTTCTAAGAGCAAGATGCAAAAAGGACTTGCAACACTGAAGTACCAACCAATTCCAGGAGCAAGATATAAAGGACCTGATGAGATTCACTATCTCAGAGCATGATACAAAATATTTATAAGAGAATTACAAATATTGCCAACACAACTCTCTATTGACTAAGGCGTTCAAGCTTAAGTTATCTTTCCTTTCACAATATTTAACACTATCTTTGTTGGATATTCAATATAGATCGCTCACACCTTTTTGCACTTTTTCACTTCTCCATGCATATTGTATATGAAATTATCTTACATTTATATCCACCACAACACTTTAATTCTTTAATTAAGTTGGCCAAGAAGAGAATAAATAATGAATTCAACTAGTTGATCACCAAAGCATGATGCGGTCCTATCCCAAGGATAGAGAGGACCAAAAACAATCTTAACACTTCTTTCAATGTGATCCAAAATGATTTACACACAAGCACATATCAACCTAAGTCGACATTAAGGAAATGTGTGGACGAGACATTGAAGCATATAACCAATCGGCCCATAAACACTCTTTCAATTGAATTTACTTGATGCGGTCCTAAATAGGATAGGTCAAGACCCAAAACTATCATGACACATTTTCCATTGTTGGCGCAACCCCCAAGCTATCAGCCAAATATCCATAAATAATCTAGAAATCCAACTCAACACACAATGCGACACCAAAGAGGCCAATTAGAAACATATAGATCACAAGGATGTTCCTTGAACATCCAACATCACTTTTGTACACTTATTTCATACTATCATGCCATCAACAACCACTACATACCAAACAGGTACATAAAACTCTGTTCAGGAAACACAAAATACATAATCAAATGATGTAACAATTATAGAATAGCTTGCGGACCACTTCAGCATATGAGATTAGAACTGAGACATTGCATAGACATTGTGAACACATTCACCAAGCCAAAGGAGTAGATACATCAATACGAAGAAATGCAAAGCATTTCCTAGACCAGTCCAAGTAACTAGCAACACTGCCAACCTATTGCACCACAAGAACCTCCTCGAAAACACAAGTGACCTGAAAAGATAGGAGTGCAACATACAAAAATCACTGACATTGAATACCAAATTGTAAGACCAAAACTGCAACATTGGAGAAATGCAAAGCATTCTTTTGGATAGACTTCAATGCAACATCCTGAACTAGAAACATTTGAGCAACTTGTGGAGACCAAAACTTCTTTTTAGCAACACATATATTATTAGGAACATCAGGAGAGAGCATGAGACAGACTGTAGACCTTCAACAACATCTCTCCAACATTAGTCATGCTTCTAATCCTTATCTTAATATATGAAAACAAATCTACTAACAATAATAATGCATTATATGAACATCAACAATAGTACTTCTTTGATATGGCATGACATCCAACCATGAACTTCTTCAATTCTTCTTTGATAAGGCATGACATAAAAAAGACAACTAATGCCAAGTACTAACAACATATTACTTAGGTGTTGACATCAATTACAACTAACAATCAATGTTGACAATAGCTACCAACAATCTCCTTAATGTTGTCATTAATGATAACACAACCATCAGTGTTGACATCAATGACAACTACCAACAAGCCACACCATTTAGGATGAGGAGTCGATGCTAAAGAACAACAAGAGAGGAGAGGGTGGCATGAGTATGTGAGGAGAATATTCTATGAAAGAGGAATGAAAGGATAGGTGGTGCCAAAAGATAGGGGGATATACTGAAACCAATAAAATTTGTAGAGAAAAATTAGTGGGACGTGCCATAAGGAGAAAGAGTTAGTATGTGCAGAGATTGGAGATAGACAAGAGGCTACCAATAACATGCAGTGGTGTATAGAATCAAAGGGGAAACCATGCCATATCAAGTGATTGAAATTGAATTGAATGGATAAAATATGCACAAGAAATTAAAATGGGATTGTGGCATATAGAAGGCCAGGGAAGAAAGCATAAAGCTAGTAGTGACATGTGGTAAAGAGGAGATGTTGAACGGTTAATAGAAACCATTGAGACAAGAAGAAATTTATTGGATATGAACAACTAACAGTGCATCAAGGATAGGATAGAGGGTCGCAAGGAGTAAAGGCTACCATGAGAAGGTGAAAAGGGTTGCATAGCTATAGAAATGAGTAGAGAGTAAGCCATAAGGAGAAGAATTGTCTAAAATGTCATGGAATTTATAAATCGAGGAGATCAAAGAGATCAAATGAAATTGTGGATAATTGTATGATTGTAGTATTTTTATTTAAATAAACTGAATTTTTCTTCCATTTATTGCAAACTTTTAAATTATTTCTATTAACAAATGAAATTGTCAAAAATCATTAAATTGGCAATGAGATGTGTAATAAGTTGAAAAGTTTGAAATTTAAATAGTGAGAAGGGGAATGTTGGCTGAGTCTTGGTGGGAGTTGATTTATATTATATTGGTTGAGGAAAGGAGGGAGAGATTTTTTTCTGTCTACATCATCATTCCTTCTAACATGTGACACCTCCACCCTTTATGTTCACATTAAAATCTATTCTAAAAATAGAAGCTTTACCACTTAATAGCTCCAAACTAAAACTTTAATAATCAAACACCACTTTGCCTCTATGTAGGCATTCATTGCATTAAAATCAGGCAAGAATATTGCCTATGTTGGAGGCTTTAGCCTCACGTAGGTAATACAAATAGTTTAGTCTTAAATACTTAACATTACATTGCTTTATGACATGTATAATTGTCTTCAAATAGTCACAACTATCTCCAAAGTCTATTGGAATATTTCCCAATTAATTATATATATATATATATATGTGTGTGTGTGTGTGTGTATATATATATATATATGTATATATATATATATATCATGTATATTTTAAATGTACTAAGATAATAGTCAATTAGACTTTATATGAAAAAAATTGATAAATTGAAATGATGAAGATGATACTTACATAACATTTTATTTTTATCGAAAAAGACTAGGCTAAGGACTCGACAAGGCTCATCCTAACCTTACGACTCAACCATACTTAGTCAAAACATGAATTAACTCAATAATAGGACTAGAGTTACTTACCCGAACTAGTTATATAGACCTATGTGAGTGTGTGTTCAACTTATTTGGTATTAACTTGTTTATTTCCCATGTCTATATTCCTCTCTCTGGTGATACTTTCCCTCTCCCTATACGAGACTAAGAATTTGATCTTGCATTTCACTTAGAAATCCAATCACATAGTTAGTCTATTATTAATCACAACATCATCATAATCTTGATTGAATAATAATAATCATTAAATTTGAAACCCGCTGTATTGCATTATAATTTCATCAAAATTTCAAATAACATATGATCATCTATTGATATCAAGAACACATTTTTAAAGTAAAAGTTAAAAGTAATTTGCGAGTCAAAATTTGGGGTGTAACACATGAGCTAGCCTTTCTTAAACATCTATAAGAAGTTTGAAATATCTAGATGCAAGTTGATAAATATAGATATGAACAAAATAATAAAGATCATATTCAATTAAGATGTAACTGAATGCATTTGACACTTTAACAAGAGCACGCCTTTGATGCCTTGCAAAGGATATAAGGAAGATGTCATGATTTGAACTTTCTTGAACCTTTATAAGAAGTTTGAGATATCTAGATGCAAGCTAATTTATTTATGAATAATAAAATAGGCCATATTTATCTTTAAGAGATAATTGAATGCATTTGATGCTTTACAAGGAGTGTAAGTTATACTTTATCAAGTATGCTCAACTTAAATCTCTAATATCCACACCTATTAAAAGAATAATAAATGCAAGAATTTTTTTTGTAATGTAAAATAAAGAATTTTCTGTAATGTTGTAAATACAAAAAACTACTCTATTATATTGTCATCAAGACATGAAAAATATTATTTTGACAAAAAAAATATTTTGTTGTAAAGAGATGAAATTTTGATGTTTTGACAAGAAATGTTATAAATTTGTTTTCCAAGAAATATAGTAAAAATGTTTAAAATTAATCAAAAAGCAAATTAAAACTATGATTACACTAATCTAAACTATTATACTTTAATGTTTAATAATACTTCTTGATGTCAATTACATAAAGGTATTTAGTATTAATATTTTGGATCACACTTTGTGCTCCATCATCAAGAAGAGAAAAAAACTTATGATAAGTTATAGTTTATTTGAGGGTGTATTCATAAATGGGAAAGGTGATATAAAGTGGTTTGCTCATGAGGGAGGTAAAATGAGTAGTCTAGGGAAGAAAACAAAGATATAAGGTCATTTGGACTTTAATTTCTTATATGAGTGACTGTGATAAAATCATCAATTTTATTAGGGTAAATTTTGTAAATCCACAATGATGGTAAAATAATCAAGCAATTACATTATTTTTGTGGCTATTATAAAATAACTGCAATAATATCATAACCATTGCATGCAAAAAAATAACAATTTTACGTAGGTCATGTAAACGCAAGCAAAAAAGCTTACAAAGAGGGGAAAGACCCCAAGGGATGAGAAGGGCTATGGATCATGTTAGAAGATGTACAAGAGGTTTGATTGTTAATATTTTTCTTAGAGGCTAGAATTGGTTGCCACTTTTATGCCATTTAATATTTTGAGAGCATTAGTTATCATTAAAGTAAAAAAATAATTTGTACATTTTTTGGTACATAGAGGAGCTTCAACCTCAAATTGAGCATTAATTGGGCCTAAGTGATAGGCCAAAACTAGGGTAAAGAATAAACTAGTTTCAACTCGGTCTAAGTGTCAATCTGGGGATCGTAAGTTCATGAAAGGTATCGTGGCTATTTGCACAAGGGTTGCAAGTAGTGAGAAGAGTATGCATGAAGTGCACTCTATGGAAATAAACCTATTGCAAATCAAAATAATTCTGGAAACAGGAACTGTCTCTTCCTAGCGACAGGAGTTGTTCTTTTCTATTCATGCGACAAGAACTATACAAAAATTACAGTAAATTTTGAAACATAAACTTAAACAACAAATATCATTCACAAAAATCATAGCAATTAATTTTTCAACATGGAAAAAAAACTTAGATCATTAATACATGGAATTCATTAACATATCAAACGCAAAAATATAACAATACAAAACGTAATCGATTGAAATAAAAACACACAAACACACACCTTGCAAAAAAAAACTATTTACATTCCATCGATGGTTGAAGAGTGGGCGCCCTACCTCCCAGTCAGACAATGAACATGAAACTTACAGAATTTAAGATGAAGACTTCATAATGTTTCTCTCGATAATGATAAATATATTTTTTCCTCTTCCCATGTGTATTACATATGATTGATTATATAGCTTTGATACACAAGCATATATTCCTAAATATAAGTTTGTAGTTTACAATTTAATAACAATAAATTCAAAGCCTGAGGTAAATCATTTAGCTAAGAAAGATTTGTATGGCCCATGGCCAATCCTTCTTAACATATTAAACTGATTTTCTAACAATGTGCTAATCATGATTTGATGACAAAAAATAGCCACGATAAGTTGGGCAAGGATCCCCGCGATTATAGTAGATCCAATAATGTGGACAGGAAATGTTGAGGCATCTTAGTTGGCAACTACGGTGGCATGCATATGGAGGAACGTACAAGTGATGTGTTGGCGAGATGATCACATTAATATGTAATTGTAGGAGTTGTTTTGCATAAACAACAAGAGCCCAAAATAATTTGTTGGATAATTTATTTCCCAATGCTCATTAGTAAAAACAATATAATAATTACTTTTCATTCTTTTATCTCAAATTTATATTAAATACCTTTTATGCATTTTAATCATATGCAACATTAATGGTATAATATGGTAGGAAAATGGAATATGAGAATGGGTATGAAGATGTATGAAATGGACTAAAATATGGCATAAAATAGAACATAATTGGATCTCATCATTCCCCCCAACTTAGCATATTGCATGTCCTCATGCAATCATTATTACCAAGAGGATTAGTTTGAATTGGTAGGCTTGGGATTTATGACTTCAACTCTCTTCTTCACCCTTGAATATTATAACTCATTCATAATCACAACTTCTATCTATTATTCTTTTTCATAGCAAGCTTCATGGCTTTGCTTTTTTTTTCCAATTTCTTTTCATTTTTAATATTCATATTTCCTCCGATTTTATTTCTTAATCCTTTTTTTTTGCTTCTCATTTTGTCATTTTGTCATTTTTTTCCATAGCATTATTTTTTTGAAATGCTATATTACATATGCATGAGCTATGTGAAATGGGTGAAATGATAGACAATATAAATGATTATGGAAGGTGAAAATAATGGATACTATGACTATGATGGAATAATGAAGGATAATAGGTAAAAAGATAGGTAATAAAGATGGTGGACCTCCCACCAACTTAAAATGTGACCGTCCTTGGGAAACAAGGAGAGGATAGGAATGTTGCTTATATGATTAATATAATAAGGAATATTAATGAAGTTGAAAGATAAAATAATGAAAAATAAAATTTATTGTTTTACCAACATGCATGCCCATGTATGCCAAGGTTCGGTGGCCAAAATAACTTAGCAACATTGAATCTCCAACAAGTACTGATGCACATGAAAGATTTCCCTCACAATGAAGCACTATGGATCATATTGATGGTAGCTGAGTTTGTCTTCACTTTTGCTAACACCTTAATTGAATGTGTAACTTATGCTACAAGTGATCAAAATTATGTTGACCATGATAAATGAGAGCACATTTACACAAGTGAGCAATAGGAGGTGCTAGAGGAACTTAGACAACCATTGAAGCATTAGAGTGTACCTGTGAAATAATTAGCACAAATAATTTTTTCCTTTTTTTCTTTTTCAATTTTGATAATGATAAGTGACCACTGGCAAGCCAGTTTTCAATCACTTACCGCTTAGTGGTGTTGTGAAAATAGTTTTCACCACTAAGAATTTTATTCAACTACAATCTGCTAGAAACTGGTTTTCAAATTGTAGTTGTCTAACAACGCTCAAAGGTTTTTATTGTTAGAATTTAATGTTTTTTTCATTTTTTCGCTTTTTTCAAATTTTTTCTTTTTTTCATTTTTTTCATTTTTTTTCTTAATAAACTACATATAATGACCAAATGACATGAAACTCTCATATGGATGACAAAATGATACCATCCAAATCCTAGAGTTCCATCTAAATCCCTTCAATAAAAGTAACTATAAATTCCAATTGCTTGCAATACATGAAAGGATGACCAATAATAAGTTGAGCACAATTTGGAATATAGAACCACTGCTACAAATGATCTTGATCTTGATCAACCCACTATATTTGGAAGGTGATTGGAGAACTTTCGAATCTACTCACTTGGTTGAAAAATTACTCACAATGACTACAATCTTTGAAAGACACATTGTTCTATTATGACCAACTTGAAACTTATCATGAAGTTAAGTTGTCCTTTCCTTTTAAGCATGAGAGATATCCATAACTATTTCCAAAGTTGTATGAAAAGTTGTAGTTGTAAATAATACAACTTCCTTACCAAAGACAAGGTTGTGTAGTGAAATACTAATTGTAGTCTCTCAACTTGTCTAATGTGTCCATACAACTTTAGGTAGGTGGATACTCATCTCTATAGAGTGTGATGATCTACATTATAATGTATTCAAGCTCCTTGTTAATGTCTTCGAATTGTCTCTGGATGTGTAGGTCAAGAAAATAGTACTACAAGATTTATGAATCTTATAGACCAAGTTGCATACTGTCTTCCACATGGTCTGGCATCAAGGATGTTACAAAAATAAAACTTTAATCCATAAATTTTGAATACCTTTCCCAATAATTTTCTTGTGGTCTTCAAGAGCGAAGAACAAAGGAAACTTGTTGTTCACCATACAACTAATAAATCTAACAAAATATATCTTTAGATACTCGTTTAGAGAAGCATCATTAACTGGTACTGGTGCAAAACTATTGGATCATCAAGACAAGAAACCTACAACCATATTCTCATGACCAAGCATATAAAGTATAGTAATGTAATATCACCCATTTAATAACTCCACCATTATGATTGATTCGTTTATTAGAAAATGGAGGGAAGAGTTATTAAAATAAATAAATACTTGATAATAATAAAATGGATGAAAAAATACTATTACAATGAATGCCTATGTAGAATTTGTAATGTCACAGAATTGCACATAGGGGTAATTCCACATTTTTGCATAGCATTTATGACACCTTAGAGCATTAATGACAAAAATACCATGAGTCATAATTTCATGATTCTGACTCCATGTGGACTTGTGGTAGAGTAATAGAAGCCTGATGACACATTTCCCAAAAATCTAGGCTTTGGACGCCTGCATGGATGTTTGCGCAGCGCACTAGCATCTTGGCAGTTTTTCGAGTTAGAAACAAGGAATCTAGAATCTTGACTCTCTTGACATGTGTCCTAACAGTTGAATTTTGGATGTAACAACTCTTTTCCGCCCTTGCATGCATTAAAAACCCCTTTCTTGCTTTCATTTGGGGTTAGAATTCATTCATTCAAGCTCTCTTACTACTTGCTCCAGTCTTGAGTTCTCTTTATGCTTGATAGAAACACTCTCACAACCGAAGCCATGCTAGACTAAGGTCCTTCCAAATACAACAACTCTCAAGCAAGCACTCAGCAGTGTGTCTATGTGCTCCAGAGAGGGTCTAGGCCTGTGGGTAACTCTCTCTCTCTCTCTCACTTTCCTTTCCTACTTGTTTATTTACTATCTTGTGGTGTGGGTTCTACTCTTGAAGTGGGTTTTGCTTTTATCACACACTTTGTTCACTCCATTTTCACTCATTTCCAACTTGGCTATCCATGGAGGCAGGAACACCAAAACGGGGGTCTGACTGAGGTAGGCCCCTATACATTCCCAACCTTTTCCCCTTGTTCTTCTATATGCAGGTGCAAAGTGGAGCTTGGAGTGAAGCGTCGAACGCCTAGTAAAAGGTAAGATCTCTCCAAGTCCCCTTGTGTTTTTTGTAGTTTTTGGCTTCCCATTCATTTGTTTCATTCGGTATGTCTTATATCTGAGCTTAGGAGTGAAACCTAGTTATGTCCGCTTGAGCTCTTGAGCCCTTTGCTGCTTAGGATCCCAGTGTGCCTTTAAGAGGATAGTGCACTGCGTTGGCATCCTGAAACCACGTTGCTATCTTTTGGCCAAGAGCTCACTCATCTGAGGCAAAAATCTTGGGGTTTCACTCTCTCAGGATCTGAAGTAACTTTCTCTAAAACATAACTCGAGTATACTTTTCTACATTTTGGATGACTTGCTTATGTTGAGGTGTATAAGGGTAGTTCATTCCCTCGTGATCTCTTGAGAACAAAGAGACCCGTATGCATCGAATCCCTCTTATATCACATTTTGGTGAACCCGACGTGACTACATCAAATCTATTTTCATGATGTTGCATGCTTATGACAATCCTTTCTCTGAAGAAGATTTTGATATGTTGGAAGACATTCTAGATGACTTCTTAGAAGCACTCTCCCCTATCTGTAAATCTTCCAAATGAGCTCCCCCTTCATAAGATGAGGATTTGGTATATGTGGTTGTGGTCTATGTGGCTCCTTTGAGCCCTAAGAAACCCGTCATTTATGTGACCCTGGCTGAACCATCCCCTAGGGAGAACTATTCTGTCTATGGGATTTCGTGTCGTAGTGATTCATTGAACTTATATTTGAGGTTCATGAAAGTTGCGGACTCCACTTCATATAATGCCATTGGGCACACACATATAATATAAGGAGAAATAAAAAAAACTTGGATCAACAACCTTCCGTTCCTACATCACAACCCACTCAATTTCCTACTTTACCACCTTCTCAACCAATCCTTCCTTCAACACCTAAACCTGTGATCAAAGCACCAGGTGATTACAATCTTGTCGAGCAACTTCGTGTTACCCTGGCTAAGATCTCAATTTGGGACTTGATTCAGACCGCTCTAGTTTACCAAGAGATGCTTCAAGAGCTTTATAAAAGATTCTCTTGCTTGCCTCTGCTAGGCCTATAGATGTCAATGTGTTGTTGGCTCATATTCGAGTGGATTCACCAAATATTACATTCCACCTGCAAGAATTCCCACCTTTGAATGTGTAGAAGCAAGCAGATCCCTTGATGATTATAATTAATGTTAATAATAGTTGTATTAGGTGTACTCTCGTTGACATGGGTTCGACTCTCAACGTTTTCGATATGGACCAATTACCTAAAATTAAAGTTGATTCATCTTCTTTAGTAGCTTCTTCTTGTATATTCACGAGTTTGATAATGCTGGCTATAAAGCTCTAGGTACGATAATAATACCTTTGCAGCCAGGCCCCATTAACTTGCCTACATTGGTTTATGTGATGCCTAGCCTGTTACCGTACAATCTTCTCTTGGGGAGACCCTGGATTCATGCTATGGGTGTTGTGACTTCTACTTTACACCATTCTTTGAAGTTTGTAGCAAATAATCGAGTGGTTACAGTTAAAGTAGATCTAGAAGTTGTTCACCTTTGTGAGCTAGTGATTGTCGGTCATACTTCAATTGTATCCACTCTCAAGAATTGTATTCCATCCTTAACTATTGATGCTACGGCATGTTCTTCGTCGATCTCCTCTGTGAAAGTCATTCTTGGAGTGAGTGTCGGTAAAGATGAACCACCTAAAGCAAAAGATCATAAGTCTCCTCTACCTTCCCCTTCTTTCGCTTGATCAAATGCTTTCCTTGGTGATGATTGGGGCTCCTTGGATTTCTTTGAATTCTTTATCGTAGAATACAAGGTGAACCCCTCTTGCATAGAATTTCCAGGTACTAAGATGGACGATCCTCCTACTCGGGAAGAGAAGTGTGACCCTGTTCAAGAGATCACTCCTTCCTCTGCTGAGGAGAATAATCCTGCTCTAGCAAAGGAGGTCAATTCTTGCAAACCTAGTAAAGTGGGTGGGAGCGCTCTCGTAGCGACGTTCGACATTCATTAGTGGAATGAAACACTCTATGTAGAGCTGCCACCTCCTGAAGTTTTACAAACTCGTTATGGGTTTGGATATGAACTCGCCTCTCAATATGGATATGGGAAGAAAGGCCTGGGGTGTATCTAGCAAGGAATACAAGTCCCTATCCAGTTTAAGCCACGACAACGCTATCTAGGTTTGGGATGCTCTATTAAACAATCTAAGAAAAAACCTTGGTGGAGTGTTAATATGATTTCGGTCAAGTCATTGAGCTTGGTTCATCCTAAGTTGATAGAGGAAAGGGAGCAGGTCGATAAAATCCCTTTAGATTTTTTCTCTTCAAATGAAGCACTCAGGGAATTCCTAGGTATCTATTCCCTGTTTCCTCCTTTTCATCACAAGAAACAATTCTCGTATCGATTGCATAAACAAGCATACTTTGGAGAATCAGTCTTGAGCATTGATGAAGAGGAGCCTCTATCTAACATCAGTAATGATGTTCTAATATCTCATCCCAGAGATCACAATTCTCTCCTTAAAGGAGATATTATTAAAGCTCCTATGGATCGTAAATCATTAGAAAAAGTAATCAAGATTGGGAAGTGTCTCTCTTCAGAGGAAGCAGATGAACACTCTGATCTCTTACATTCTCATCCTGGTATCTTCACTTGGACATATGAGGATATGCTTGGTATTGATGAGTCTATAGTGGTTCACAATATCATCCTATGTCCTGACACTAAGCCAGTTAAGCAAAAAAATTGAAAGATCAATCCTAGGGTGGCATTGATGGTCAAGATTGAAATAGAGAAGTTGTTGAAAGTAGGCTTTATCTGTTCGATTGACTACTCCCCTTGGATTTCAAATATAGTTGTTGTTAGTAAGCCTGATGGCCATATTCATATATGTATTGACTTTAGAGATCTTAGTAAGGCTTCTCTTAAGGATGATTTTTCATTGCCTAATATAGATATGATTGTGGACTTGACTGTAGGCCATGCATTGCTATCTTTTATGGATGGATTCTTAGGTTACAATTAGATCCATATTAACCCAGAGGATCAATACAAGACAACCTTCACTACCCCTTGGGGTACTTTCTGCTATGTGGTCATGCCCTTTAGGTTCAAAAATACGAGAGAAACTTACCAACGAGGGATAACCTTGATATTTCATGATTTTATTCATAAGATCTTAGAAGACTATGTTGATGACATCTTGGCGAAATTGATAACCTGTCAAGATCGTGTGAAGAACCTTCATCTTATCTTTGAAAGGATTTGACTCTATAAGATGAGACTTAATCCCCATAAGTGTGTCTTCGGTGTAGATGTCGGCAAGCTTTTGGCATGGAATTGAGGTTGACACAAATAAAATTGACGCCATTGTTAACATGCCTCCACTGAGGAATATCACTGAGTTGCAAAGTTTACAAGGGAAGATTCAGGCGATTCATCGTAGATTTATATCTCAATTGGTTGATCATACCCTTCCTTTCACTCATTTATTGAAAAAGGATGTTCGCTTCATATGGGATGAGGAGTGATAGAAAGCCTTTGAGTTGATCAAAGCTTATTTGGCCAATCCTCTCGTATTGATGTCAGCTATGAAAGATAGACCTTTTTTGCTTTACCTTGTCACGTCACCATATGCCTTGGTAGCTTTGTTGACTCAATATTATAACATGGGGAAAGAGAGAGAGATCTACTACATCAGTTGCATTCTAGTCAATTACGAAACTCATTATTCCTCCATGGAGAAGCAATGCCTTGCTCTTATCTTTGCTCAATAGAAGTTGAGACACTATATTCTCCATGCCGAAACACATTATAGTAAAAATAGATCTCTTAAAGCATTTTTTCTCTAGTGCTGACCTTGTTTGGAGATTAGCAAAGTGGGTTATGTTGCTTTTTGAGTTCGATATGAAGTTCATTTCTCATAAATCAATAAAGGGTCAAGCGGTTGTCGATCAATTGGTAGACACTCCCTCATCTTGTTCCTGACAAGAATATTTTCACAATTAACTATGACCTTGAATGGAAGATGTATTTCAATGGATCAAGGTGTCATACTAGTTTTGGAGTAGGTGTGGTCTTGATATCCCTCGAAGGTAAACTCGTCCCTTTGTCCTTCTAATTAGATTTTCCTTGCACCAACAACATCGTTGAGTACGAAGCCCTTATTGTTGGCTTGCATGCCATGATTGCATTAAAAATCAAACATACCCATATACTAGGTGATTTTGAGATCATTATGAATTAGATTACATGAACCTATCAAGCTAAACAAAGTAAGTTGTCTCGGTATCGAGTCCTCACTTTGTTCTTGCTTAATCAGTTCTCTTCTTTCACAATAAATAACATCCCTAGGAGAGAAAATAGACACGTCGATGACATGGAAAGCATTGCTTCCTTGGTGCCTTTAGAAGAGGATACAAAAGAATACCACTTCATGATTCAGGTCCTGCGAACCCCTGCAGTTTTCAATCAACCTAAATTCGAGTCTTTAGTGTGTTCTCACATAGACTTGGGAGAATGGTTTTATAGTATCTATAATTATTTAAAGACTAGAAACTTTCCTGATGATGCGACGAAAAATGATTGCACTCGTATATGAAAGCTTTCAACATGTTATGTCATTTTATCCAATGTTCTTTATCGAAAATCCTTTAAAGACTTGCTTCTCAGGTGTCTCACTAAAGCAAAAATACCCCTTGCCCTTAAGGAGGCCCATTTAGGCTTCTGGGGTGGATATTTTGGTGGTAGATCCCCGGTGAGAAGATTGATAAACATGGGGTACTATTGGCAAACGATGGAACAATATTCCTTTGATTTTGTTAAAAAGTGCCTTCAATGTCAACAACATAGCCATCTTATTCATGCACCTGCTTAAGAGTTACAAAATCAAACCTCTTCTTGGCAATTCACAAAATGGGGGTTGGATATCATTGGAAAAATATCACCTCCTTCTTCCAAGGGACATACCTTTATTATTACCACTACAGATTACTTCTCAAAATGGGTTGAAACTATTCCACTCTGATCCACAAACACTGAAGCTATCTGTAGTTCTCTTATGAACAACATTATTTCTCATTTTGGATTGCTTGCTACACTTGTTTCTGACAATGGTACACCATTCAAGAACAAGGAAGTAAAGAAATTCTTAGAGAAATTCCATATCCTATGTAGGTTTTCTACACAGTACTATCCACTATCCAATGGTCAAGCAGAAGTGTTTAACAAAACTCTTGAACTTATTCTTCGTAAAACAGTCAATAAACACGGTAAGGATTGGCATATACAATTAACATACGCTTTATGGGCCTATAGCACGAGTGATCTTATGATGACAGGAAAAATTCCTTACAACCTCATGTATGGTGGCGAAGCTATCATGCCCTTAGAGTTGGAAATTTTGTCTTTACGGGTTTCCCTCAAAGGGTTAATTGATGATGAAACCTACCAGGTTAACCGTTTGCATTAGCTAGAGATGCTTGAAGAGTGTTGTCTATAGGCCCTCGATCATCTTAAAGCTTATCAATGGATGTTATCAAGATAGTATAATAAGAGTGTGCTTCATAGGACCTTTAAACTAGGAGACCTGGTTCTCTGTGAAAACCAAACAAATGTAAATGTGCCACCTGATCAAAGAGGGAAATTTAGTCCTAACTGGTTAGGCACTTACATTGTGATCTTCGTGTATGATTCAGGTGCCTATGGATTATCGTCTATGGATGGGACGCCTCTAAAAGAACCCGTTAATACGATGCATCTTCATTAATACTATGCGTAGTGTTCCATGTGTCATCTGTGTGATGCTCTCTCTATGAAAGGGTAGTAGCACTACATATATTGACATTGCTCATAAACACATTATGAAAATCATTTGTGTCATGATATGAACACGTGTGTGTGTTTTATACATACATGTGTTTCAATATGCTATGTATCCATGCTTCACATTACATCTTTTAAGGCAATTAAATCATCATTGTATTTAATTAACATACAACCATGTGTGTTTATTAAATCATGTTAGCATCTAATGTAAGCATACATCCATACGAGCATATACCATCCATAGTGTAAACATACATGAAAGTAAAAAGCATGTACACATCCAAATAAATAATGCCATGATATCAAAACAAATATGTCCATATATTTATATATATAGACACACACACATGCATGTATCAAATGTCATGTACATGTATCAGGCCACTACTACAAAAAATGAGTGGTTGTTGAATATATGTCTATACAAAAGATTTACAAATATATAAATGTGTGTATATATCCCTTGCTACAAAAATGATGTACAAAAACATGAGCCCTATGACCGTGGCATGTGGCTCCCAGAGCCCTCCAACTCTGGTATCCTCGAGAGAGGCTACACAGTAGTCATGGAGAGGGATCAGTGTGAGATTGATATAAATAAAGCTACCTGCATCCCCTTGATATCTCCCTGTAAGGAGCATATGGTCATCTCCGCTTGTCTCAGCTCCTCCCGTAGCTGTTGAACATCTGTCAGGATCATAGCTGTCGGCTACCCATCGAGGTCATTGAGATGGCTCTAGAGGGCATCACGTGCTTGCTTGGTGGCATCAGGCCTCCTCACTACCACATCTCACTCATCGAGCACCGTCCACAGCTCCCCCGGCAGTTGGTCATGCTATCCTCGAACAATAGTCAGCTCCGTAGTCAACTGGATGATCTTCATGCCTCGCTCCTCGTAGGTGGTCCTCAAGTGTGCTATCGGCTCAAAAGTGGGGGCATGTCATCCTGCAGATATTGGTCGGAAAGCCTCAAGAACTGTCCCCTGGATCGACACGTTAGGGGACACCTCTGAAATACATTGAGCCATCAACCCAATCCATCCCTGTGCATCCTCTACAACCACAGAGAAAGAAGGAAAAATCAGTATCACATGGCATATATATATATATATGTAATCATAAACAAAAAAGTTGAAAGAACTGAAACATAAACAATGTGCTCTATATACCTAGATCCCTTGGCTTCCATGTGGGGTCAAGGTGAGGAGTGGTGCTAGGGTCTGTGCCACTGGTATCGGTAGCCACTCTTGATGACGCCAAGGTCATTGTCGTTGGGACGGTAGGAGCTAGTGGTGCCAATGAGATAAGGGTAGCTACTAGGGGGTCTGATCTCCTTTGCCACTTGGGTCTCTACAGTGCCACCTCCTCCTCCTCCTATGCCCTCTCCTCCTTTCTCGCTTGCTGGTACCCTCTCCACCTGTTGCCCTTTGGAGGCTCGGGTGGCAGGTACCCCTCTAGACTAGGGTCCCCTCTCAGGGCACCCTCGCCAAACACAGAAGTAGGATGGTGCCTTTTCCACCACTGCACAAAGTTTGTAGCTACCCCGACATTATCTGTTGTTACTATAGGTGGTAGATCTTGGTTGGGCTCATCATTATCAAAGGGAATGGAATTGGTGATGGTGGGGTGACAGTGATCCCCTACTCTCGTTGCACTCCTATAGGCCCTAGTATATGTGGGCACATCTGGTGGAATCGTTTGAGGATGGCCATGTTGTCGCATGACCCGACTCTAATAATATGGCACTATAATGTAGTCATGGCAACCTACCAAAAGAGGTCCCAGTGCAAGTTCCTCATATGCCTACTATCATCCACCCATTGAAAAAATTGGTGGGGTCTCCATCAAACCCCATCAGCAGTAAGAGTGTTGAACTGTAGCCGCTAAAACTGTAAGTCATTGAATCTTCACTGGCCTGTCATGTCATACCAGTAGGCCATGGGGACATGATATGACCGTTGCTAGGGAAAATTGACTGACCAAGTGCACATGATGTGGGCAAAGGACCACACCTACAAAAGTGTGCACGCAGTAAAGCTACAATACTCATAGTGGACGTACTGGCCTAACTCCTGGTAGGCGTACGCTAACATGCTACGCCCCTAGGTAAAAACTATCTAATGCTCCACCATCTCTCTGATCATATGGATGAGGCCCCCATGCATGTGCGAGCCTCGCCAGTATATCATGATCCAGAATGCCACGGTCATGACCATAACCCGACGCAGTAGTGGTGCAATGGTCCTTGCCTAGTCGTACCAGTGCGTGTATATGTGGCCTATGTCATCGCCATCATCTGTCTACCTCGAGCAGTAGAGGACCCACTCCCTCCGCTCCTATGCCGATCAAGTGTCATCTAGGGCCACCCATTGTCCGTGGATGGGTAGTATGAGGATTTGATAGATGTTCTCGAGTGTGATGGTCATCTCCCCACAAGGTAGCTGGAAAGATGATGTAGTGGCATCCCACCGCTCCATCAATTTTGTGAGCATCCTCTCATGATATCGCATCTCTGGCATGGTGAATACATGCTAGAGACTGACTCACTCTAGATGCGTGACCTTGTCATTTGTCAGACGGTCCCTCTGCTCACAAATCTCTGGATACTCCTGCAAAAGTGAAAATTTTTCAAGTCAAAACATCGAATTTCATCATGAAAATATTTTTTTTAAGGACTTATGGGTGTTGCGCAGAGGTCTACACACTGCACATGCATTCTTGTCTACCATGGCTGCCTCGAGGACACCAACATGTCCTTGATACAATAGCGCAAACTTGGGACCTCGACGCAAAATATGGACGACAGCGCACTTTTTGGACACTAGCACCTGAAAAAGACACTTGCACACCTCGCTGACTAGAAAAATGCCAAAAAAGAGCTTAAATTCACAAAAAAGAGGATTAGAGACCTACCTGGTCCACCTCGTGACCCATGACGATGTCATTGTGTAGATGCTCCAATCTCGACACCTCGTACTCCCTCCTACAAGGCATTTTGCTAACTTTTCTCTTACAAAAGTCAACAATTTGCTTGTAGCGAATAGTGAAAATGACCCTTCTGGGGGCCCACCTAGGTATATTTAGGCCCCCCGGGGC
The DNA here is from genome assembly GCA_007258455.2 of Sequoia sempervirens. Classification (NCBI taxonomy): domain Eukaryota; kingdom Viridiplantae; phylum Streptophyta; class Pinopsida; order Cupressales; family Cupressaceae; genus Sequoia; species Sequoia sempervirens. The sequence goes on from VDFB02109042.1 coordinate 23,176,176, forward strand.
CCATTTTTCCCAGAGCTTGTGGCTCCTCGGTTTCTCTTGAATTTACCCCACCAAGTTGGGGGAAAACTTAGCAGGGGGCATATAGTCACCTCTTGATCATATTTTTCTTTTGAATCGACGACTTTTTCTTGATCATTCTTCTCTTCATTGTAGCTTCTTCTGATTTTTCGAGGCTAACCCAAAATTTGAGTTTTGCAGGTTAAAGTCTCGAACAATTTTTTTTACAACCGTTTTCTCCCTGTTTGTTGAGCTTAGTTGCTGGGGGCACCTTCGGTACCAATTAGCTCACCTTTAGTGGCCTTTGAGGCTCCTTTTTCATGACACACAAGTCTGTAAAATTTCAAAATTCAGGTGGAACTTTTCTTCTCTACTTTGGTGAGGCTAATTTTTTCCAAAATCGAGCCCACTAAAGTAGGGGCAAAACGTAATGTCGCAGAATTTCACCTAGGGGCAATTCCACATTTTTGCATTTTTGCCTAGCATTTATGACACCTTAAAGCATTAATGAAAAAAATACCATGAGTCAGAATTTCATGATTTTGACTCCATGCGGACTTGTGGCAAAGCAACAAAATCCTAATGACACGTTTTTAAAAAATCTAGGCTTTGGACGCCCGTGTGGTGTGCTAGTGTCCTAACGGTTTTCTGAGTTAGAAATAGGGAATTTGGAATTTTGACTCTCTCGACATGTGTCCTAGTAGTCGTATTTCAGACGTAATGGCTCTTTGCCACCCTTGCATTTATAAAAAAACCCCTTTCTTGCTCTCATTTGGGGTTAGAAGTCATTCATTCAAGCTCTCTTACTACTTGCTCCTGTCTTGAGTTCTCTTCATCCTTGATAGTAGCACTCTCACAAGCAAAGCCATGCCAGACTGAGGTCCTTCTAGTAGCAACAACTCTCAAGAAATAACTCAACGATGCATTTGTGTGCTCCAAAGAGGGTCTAGGCCCGTGGGTAATGCTCTCTCTCTCTCTCACTTTCCTTTCCTACTTGTTTATTTACTATCTTGTGGTGCGAGTTCTACTCCTGAAGTGAATTTTTCTTTCACCACACGCTATGTTTACTTCATTTGCACTCCTTTCCAACTCGGCTGTCCGTGGAGGTGGGAACACCAAAATGGGGGTCTGACTGAGGCAGGCCCCTATATAGCCCCAACCTTTTCCCCTTGTTCTTCTATGTGTAGGTGCAAAGTGGAGCTTGGAGTGAAGGGTCAAACACCCGGTAAAAGGTAAGCTCTCTCCAAGTCCCCTTGTGTTTGTTGTAGTTTCTGGCTTCCTATTCATTTATTTCATTCAATACATCCTATACTTGAGCTTAGGAGTGAAACTTGGTTTCGTCCACTTGAGCTCTTGAGCCCTCTAGTGCTTAGGATGCCAACACACCTTTTAGACGACAGCGTACCCCGTTGGTGTCCTGAAACCACACCATTGTCTTTTGGCCGAGAGCTCACTCATTTGAGGCAGAAATCTTGGGGTTTCACTCTCTCAAGATTTGAAGTAACTTTCTCTGAAACATAACTTGAGTATACTTTTCTACATTTCGTTGACTTGATTATGCTGAGGTGTATAAGGGCAGTTCATTCCCTAGTGATCCCTTGAGAACGAAGAGACCCGTGTGTAGTGAATCCCTCTTATATCACATAATCAAATCTAATTAACACAAGAATACATACCATGATGTTGTCCAAATCTCTTACATGTGGCTTTATTAGAAGCACCAAAGAAATAATCAATGAAGGTGTTATCAACAATCAACCAAAGATTTAAAAAATTTAATGAACTCCCCCCCAACTTAATTTCATACTATAAAATCATGAGGATATTAGGATAATCCAAAGAACCAAGAAATAAAGTGACATATTTAATAACACCTTGATTCTTGTTTAATGACTGAACATCCATTTGGAGCATGAGTTGTGTGGTAATCAATGCATGCAAATTCATCTTTTATCTAAGTGTAAGAATGACATTTATCATTGAACCAAGATCAACAAGTGTGTGAGGAATACATATTTTGACCATAGGTCTCCCAAGATCTAGATGTGTGAGCTTAAAAACATTTAGAAATGATAGATCTTATAGTTGTTTATTCTTTATGTCACACAATTCGTGAATGATCAATGTATAAAGTAGATCATCACTCAGTGCATGATAAATTCCAACACATACATTTTTTATTTCAATAGTAAAATTAGAATCATATTGAAATATATTTTTATGTGTGTGAATGCCTTCTAAAAGTTGTGACTCATTAAGTAGATAAGAAGAACTAAATTGATTATCTTTTAATTTATCATATTGTTCTTCAAACTCCATTCTACCAAAATCACATCTATTAGTTGTTTTGAATTGTGATTCACAAATTTCAAGCATATTAATGGAATGTAGAGGAATCATTGAACTTTCATTATTATATCTAGTTTGAACCACCTTATTGGATAATAATAATTTATTAGGAATTTCAATTTTCCTTGGTGGATATGTTGAAGTGGATGGTTGATGATATGAATGGGATAATGACAATAGTAAAAGTTGTGTTGTTTATAAAGTAGGTGCTAATAGATAAGATGAATATTGTGAAGATGGTAATATGTAAGATGGATATGGTGGATATGGAAATATATGTGATGGGTATTGTGGTTGTTGCAAGCATTCATTTTGACATTTTTGGTAAGATAGACATTGTTCCCATCCATCATAAAAGTTAGGTGGAGAAGCATTTTGTGAAGAAACATATTTCCTTTCAAATCCAATAGAATTATAAGACATTTTAAAATCATTAAGAATACCTTGATCTTCCCAATTTGATGTGTGAAGTTGTCCTTGAGTTACAAAGAAGACTTGTTCACTTTCACCTTTGTTTTGTTGAGGCTCACTTATAACTTGGATCTCCTTCACCATGTCCTCTTAAACAACTTGGCATGTGCTCTTATCTTCTTCCTTGCAACAAATAGAACAACAAATGGTCACATCATCATTTTCAAAATTCTATTGTCCTAAAAATTCATCAATTATTTGTTCTTGCTCAACTATGGAAATAATATTTGTAGATGTTTGTGCCAATATTATTGGAAGATCAATATTATCTAAGTTGCATTCATTAGGTAGAGGGGGTATAAAAACATCACTTTATGTTAGTGCAATTTCCCCACCAATTTCTTCTTTTGTTTTTAAATTCGAAAGCAAGGGTCTAGGGGTGGCAACCCCCAATGGGGTTAAGGGGTAGCGCCCCTTGCGGGGTCTTGGTGCAACACCCTGGGCATGCTCCTTGTTGCGATACAAGGCAGGGTTGAGGGGTGGATCCCCCACTGCCAAGCATATTTTCCCTCTTTTGTGGCCTTTAGATTCTTCATTTTTGAAGAATTTTTGCATAAAAATTGGTGTGTTTGAACTACCTTGAAAATGCAACATTTTTTTATGTTTTTTGTGTTGTTTCTTCAAAATTACTTCTTTCTATTAACTGATTCACAACACCTAGTGTGAATATATAGAAATGTTTGTATCTACTAAGGTTTACCTACAAAGTATAACAATGCATCTATATGATTTCAAACAACACAAATTAGGATTACTCACTTAGGAAAGGTCGACAGTTGCATGAGCTTTCTTCCTAACGCATTGGTCCTAACTCAACTCACTAATCGAGCAGGACTTTGACACCTTTCCCTGGAAACAACGCCAAAATGATAGGCCAAAACTAGGGTAAAGAATAAACTGGATTCAACTCAGTCTAAGTGTCAATTCGGGGATCATAAGCTCATGAAAGGTATCATGGCTATTTGTAGAAGGGTTGCGAGTAGTGAGAAGAGTATGTATGAAGTGCACTCTATAGAAATAATCCTATTGCAATCAAAATAATTTTGGCAACAGGAACTATCACTTCTTGGTGACATGAGCTATTTTTTATTTATTTAGGTGATAGGAACTATACAAAAAATATAGTAAATTCTAAAACAAAAACTTAACCAACAAATATCATTCACGAAAATCATAGCAATTAATTTTGTAGCATGGAAATAAAACTCAGATCATTAATACATGGAATTTATTAACATATCAAATATAGAAATATAACAATACAAAATGTAATTGATTGAAATCAAAACACACAAACACACACCTTGTAGAAAATAAACTATTTACATTCCATCGATGGCTAAAGAGTGGGTGCCCTACCTCGCAGTCAGTCAATGAACACGAAACTTACATAATTTAAGACAAAGACTTCAAAATGTTTCTCTTGATAATGATAAATATATTTTTTTCCTCTTCCCATGTGTATTACATATGTCTGATTATATCGCTTCAATGTACAAGAATACATTCTTAAATATAAGTTTGCAGTTTATAATCTAATAACAACAAATTCAAAGGCTGAGGTAAATCGTTTAGCTAAGAAAGATTTGTATGGCCCATGGCCAATCTTTTTTAACATATTAAACCAATTTTCTAACAATATGCTAATCAAAATTTGATGACAAAAAATAACTACGATAAGCTAGGCAAAGGATCCACGTGGTTATAGTAGATCCAATAATGTGGACAGGAAATGTTGAGGCATCTTAGTTGGTAACTACAGTGGCATGCATATGGAGGAACGTACAAGTGATGTGCTAACGAGATGATCACATTAATCTGTATTTGTAGTAGCTGTTTTGCATAAACAACAAGAGCCCAAAATAATTTGTTGGATAATTTATTTCCCAATGCTCATTAGTAAAAATAATATAATAATTACTTTTCATTCTTTTATCTCAAATCTATATTAAATACCTCTTATGTATTTTAATCATATGCAACATAAATAGTATAATATGATAGGAAAATGAAATATGAGAATGGGTATGAAGATGTATGAAATGGACTAAAACATGATAGACTAGAACATAATTGGCCCTCATCACTAAGTAGTGGGACCAAAAATGGACCCTCTCCATCCCTAATAGAGATAAAATCCAAACTTGCAAGTGTAGTGAACTTACAGGCACATCAACCTAGTATGGGTTTGAACTTGGGTGGTTGTTGAAACAATACCACACCTTAACAACGATAAAATGATAACCTTTTGACTTCTATCAACTATATTTTTCAAAATTGTTTCCAAAAAATTATCAAAGTATATTGCAATAATTTTATATTTAAAAGGATTGTCTTAATCTCCAAGTTAGGTGTGATGGAGGTTTCAATACACTATTTGGAATACTTGTTTGAGTGTAATGCGGAGCAGGCTTTGTATATATGGAATGGAGATAAAATTTGAGTCATAATATTTTTGGTTTATTAACCTTGAACATCCTTTTGTCTTTATTCAAATTGTTGATGTTGACTAAGACAAGATTTAATTGAGTTTGTATCATGGCATTTTAATAGTCTATGTTAGCTATGTTGATAAGAAAACCATACAATTAGCCTAGGATAAGGGGTTCAATTGTTAAATTCAATTAAATACATTTAAAAAGATTTTCTAGATATAATTCTTCATAAGACATTTCTAATTTATCGATATACTAACTAGTCTAGTGGTAGAAGGGAGCTTCCTCCATGGTGAGAACAAAAAAAAGGTATTTCTTGATTTTCAATTTAATATTTGAGAGAAGCTTGCATCAAATTTGAGATTTTCATATTTTCATATTTTAATACCTTACATTATGTTTGAGGTAGAGGGTGCAATCATTTCATGATTTAATAGAGAAATATAAGGATACACTAGAGTGTTCAATGCCATTTGATTGCTGGGCTCTACATTGAGATAGTCTTGTGGTAGGGTAATTGAGTTTTGAAACATATCCTACATTTGATCTTAGTGAATTACATATATTATAGGGGGTTGGTTCTTTGCATCTATTGCAAATGACTAAGTGACAAACACATCTTAAAACATATTATTTGAGCACATAACCTTCCGTACAAGTTGATCAAGTGGATGGGCTTATTCCTCTTGGTTGAATCCCTTAAAATAGTCAAGTACACAATTCAAAGGATTATATCCTTCAACAAACTACTCTTTTAATTCCACTAAAACATAAAGCTTTATGCTCATTTTCTTTACATTCATCTTGATAGCTAAAACTTTCACTCCATAATCTTACTTTTAGTAATTATTATTTTTTAATTAGATCTCAAAATAATTTAATCAACTTGAAATTATTTATTTTTATTTTAATCAAGAAAAATCAATAAAATAAATATTAATGATATAACTCACTCTTGTGATAATTAATTATTAGTAAATGAAGACTAAACTCCAATATAATTTAAGATGATTATGGTTTAAGGTTAGAAAGTAAAATATCTCCTCATTAAAAATGGGCTGTCTTTTCACCAAATGACAAGTCCCCTGTCAGAAAATTACATAAAACAAATTAAAAATTGAAAGAGAGAGAACCAATGCATTTTGAGAAATACTAACAAATGGCTTGAATATTAAGATAATGATATTGCTCACAACCATTCAAAATACCAAAAATTTGTCGTTGCATGAGGGTAGTTGATCGTCACAATGGTAAAAGATTACCTAACTTTAAAAAACATAAAACAAAGTTCTTGCTATACAAATATACAATTTTGACTTGTTGGCAATGAGCGCAGGGCAACGCAAGATTGATCGATATAGGAGCAGGAGCAGGAGCAATGGCAATGGTCTTTGCTGCTGCACCCCCTGCGACATATAGGGTTCTTATACGGCCCGAAACTCATTCTGCACATAACATCTACATCAAATGTAGCTGTTCATTTTCATCTCTTCCATCGTTTAAAATGAATTCAGTGGGAGTATCCTGTACTTTTGATACTCAACATCAAAAGAATAGTAAATGCAGAGGCACACGATACAGAGCATTTGTCATTCCTTGCCTGGTGAGAGCAGCTGTTGTGACCGAGGAACTACAGAAAACACCAGGTGGTTCTTCTATTCAATATTGTGACTTATAATTTCGATGTCAATCCAATCAGTCCACGTCTTACATTCCTTTAACCGGCTGTATTTTCTCTTATCTCTTTATTGGGACGGACTCCAGTATATCCATCTCTCATATTATTGTAACTGGGTGAATTCCAAATTGATAGACTATATTGATGTGATTGAGGAGTGATGATGTTAATGCGAAAAAGCTAAGCAAATTGATTGCCCACATCAATGCCACAGCCATTGGGATAAGATGATCCCGATGAAAGCCATGTGTAAACCCTAAAGGCCTTGAGATTTCAGGTGAATATGCAGCCCACGCCTCAAATATTTCCTAGGAGACAGATAGAAGGTGATTCAATTAAGACCTAGTTGAGAGTAAATTTGATCAGCATCTGGGTACCAATTAATTCACCAACAGCTAATATTCAATGTTCTACAATCTAGAGTCCTTGCATTTGTAATTTACATCAAGCCAATTGTGACCGTTACAGCCACTTAGTTAGATTTTTTTTCCTTTCTGTCAAGAACAATTTTATTGTAAGTATTGATTTGAACTTACATATCAATGCGTATGTTGCTGATTGGATCTGTGAATACTCTATAAATCAGATGTTAAAATGTTGCATCAAACATTTGTTGACATGATTTTTCTATCTGCAATCCACTGGCTCATGTACTTGCACATTTTCAACAACCTTTTTTTATCATCAGAATCTAAATGTATTGATTATTGGTAGTCTTCGTCTGTCTGAGCCATTGGAACTTTCAAAACATGGAAACTTTTCCCAACAAAATTTTCATTGTTCGCATGCACAAATTGACAGAAAAAGCATTCACAATGGAAGGCAAGATGATAGCTAATATGATATTTCTCAATCACAGGAGATCTAAGATAGATTTCACAGAAGCAGAGCAATATCATTAATACATAATATATGAAAAACAACTCCACTCTTATAAAGTGTAAATTACTAAATTTAAATAAACAGGCTTGGTCAATTTAGTTGCATATAAGTTGGTTAGGCCAACAGGTTCTTAATGCTTCTTGATAACTCATGTGGCTAATCTCTGCTTCTTGTGTTGGCCTATCCTCTCAGTGCTCATGCAACCAGTATAGATCACTGGTTTAACAGACATGAACCTACTTTCTGCACATCAGAACCACTCACGGAACACCTTGGGAACATTAGCTTACATATTAGAGGTTATGGTTCTCATTTTGTCATTATGGATACTAATAGCATGATTTGATTGTTCATTTTGATTTGGAGTTTGCATCGAGCTCTGTATTTGAGTCACAGACCAAAGCTTTTTCATATAACCTAGAGCACCTGGTTTCAAACCAAGCTAGACCCTCTTGTAAGTACTAGAGGCCACTGATATAAAACAGTCACTTTTGCTATTGCCGCTTTAACATTGTGTGCTAAGGTACTGTACTACTGAGCATAGTAGAAAATATCTTTCTTGGGAATAGCTCAACAAACCAAAAGATAAAGATAAAAAAATCAGGAATCCAAAATAAAAAAGGAAAAAAGAGAAAAAACTGGTGTGTTTTATATTTAAAGGTAATGTAATTGCATAGAGATATGGAGATTGAAGGGAAATAAGAGTTTATCCAGTGAATTTTATAATATAGTTTTTTTTTTATTAATTTTCAGATCACTGATTACATAGCACAATGCATGGTACATTTCTACATAGTAACATTTGAGGAAAGATAGGCCAACATTTGAATAAGGGTAAATGCCAAAAAACTTATACTAAAACATCAACTGTGGGAAAAATGTTTATAGAAGCCAAAGGAGAAGCCGGCTCAACATTGTATAAGTTGTGTGCTTACAATGAGACTTCCACCCATTGAAATGGAGAGTGCATGGCTCATAAAGCAACCTTGAAGTTTATGCAAGCTAAACCATAAGGGACGGATGTAAGAATTAATCTAGAGTCTAGACAGCCCCAGGCTTCCTACCTATACTACCAGATGCATCTCCTAAAACAATATATTTATTTTTCTATTTGATACTGACATACATTTCGTTGGAATGCATGCAAACATCAGTATCTGGATATGACCCAAATGCAGTCATGAGATAAATGGAACACGGACAATACAAAAAATCTAAGCTGTATCAAACAAGAAAGGAAAAGAAAACAGAAAACATTTACAAACCACAAAGGCAAAAATCTCTTGTCTCACCTATGACACATCTTTGAGCTTAATTTGTAGGGGACTTGGCTCATGAATTTCAGTTTAAGTTTCTATGTTTTATGGATTCGATTTTGCACATACTTTTAAGGCATTACTATATATGTTCTATCCAGATTTCAAACCACACTGCATCTAAGGTTTCCTAAAGATTTGGTGCATTCGTAACTATAGGCACATCCATACCCATGCATTATACATTGCTACAAAATGTGAAAGAAAGTGAGTGATCATAACATACAAATCACAATTAACAGGCAACTTCTACATACCAGGTTTGACAATAGATGTAAAAGAACATTCAAGGATACGACCAAGCAATAATGTTTGCCTAGTATGCCCTATCCAAAGTCGTGCATTACATGTTAGGGCAGACAAGGGGGACTTAAAAGTCGATCACTAAAGCCAGTTTGAATTCAACATCTGTTAGATATTTTGTCAAATACCAATGACAGAATAGATAGGAAGTCATGCATCTAAAATAGGTCTTCAATCTACCAAACCTGGCGACAATTAATTTTCTCAAAATATGACACTTGCTTCATCAACGGCATGCATCTACATGTCATGGTAAAAGAAGACTTCAAAGTCATTCATCAATGCCATTTTGAATTCAACATCTGTTAAGATAGTATGTATCGATTATGACAAAAAATCTGACTGAAAATAGCTGTTAAACCTCAAAAAATTTGCTTGAAATAGGCAAAAAAACCCAGTGTTCCACGGAGTTTCTTGATGGGGAGACGCAGGGATGGGTTTTGGGGATGGGGGGACCAAGGGCCTAAGTATGGGGACGACGGCGGGGCGGCAGGGCGGCAACGTTGATATACCTATAGTACTTGAAAAAATAGTTATAAAAAGGTGTATAAGAATTACAATGTTGAATTTACAAATGAAACTTTGGCAAATTACTAATTAAAATACTTAAATGCTATAATACTATTAATGCTACTTAACAATTAAGTTATTAACATTGACATTTGAACAATGAAAATGTTGAATTCGAATTTTATATTCAAGATTTCATAATGATGATTACAATTAATACAATGATGTCAAATTAACAAAAGGGAGTGAAGTGAGGCCTCTAATCATCCCCAAACTCCTCATCAATCTGCGCTGGCTCCTTTGGCTCTACATCCCACCATGCTATTGGACTCTCTTTGTACACAAGTGTCTTGCAATCAATGAGATGCAAAGCACTATGTACAACCACAAGCTTCTCTGCTCTCCTAGAGGTAGGTTTGTTCCTCTTAAGAGAGTGGATGAAGCTAGAAGTAGACCAGTTCCTCTCATTAGTTGAAGAAATAGAAACCTGAGATAGCAATTGAATGGCTAGAGTGGTAGTCAAATAAATCGGTCCATGGCAATTCCACCACAAAATTGGGTCCTCTTGTGCCATAGTTGCCATATCCATCTTCGCCACCTTAGAATAGCCCCTAAGAGTGGCAAATTTTGTCCACTTAGTACGAATGATACCGGCCTCTATTGGATCATACATCTTTTCAGTGGCCCCAAAGAACCTTGCCTTCACCTCAACATCATGTAAGGGTATAACTCTACTAGGCCTTTGCTTGTACCACTTGGGGTTCAATGCATAGGCAGCCATGTGCAATAGAGTGTTGAGCTTCTCCCATCTCCGATGAATGATTGGCCGAATGTGCTCATTTTAGAATTCTAATGTGGGGTCCTTCTCTCGCACGACAACCCTCATTTGGTCAAGCATACTATCAATGTACTCATACACCTCTCCAAGGTTAGGTGCATTAGCGTCCCCATATCTAATCACTTGGAAGACTGGAGTAATTATGGAGACTATATATTTTGCATCACCCCAAAAAAATCACTTTTCACTACATCCTTCACTCTCTTCACCTACTTTATCTTGGACTTAGGTCATTGATTCCATTATGCTATCATAACCATTAGTTGCAATGCCTCTTGCAACTTGAGCATTCTCTCCAAGAGAATGAAATAGGATGCATATCTAGTCTCGATAGGTTTCAAGAACTCCTTCTTAGAGAAGCTCTTGAAGAGTGCATGTGAAGTGTGGTGGTTGCAAATAAACAAAAGCACATCTCTAGCATCATTGACCATTGCTTGTATCCAATCAATTTTTCCCATGTCCTTGAGTGCATTATTCATGGCATGCACACAACAAGGAGTCCACCAAATGTGTCTATAAGTTGTCTCAATCAATTTCCCTACAACTTTGCACACATGGGCTACATCTGTCACTACTTGGACCACATTTTGTGGCCCAACTTCCTCAATAGCATCCTTGAGGATCTGAAACTGAAATTTGACATCTTTGCGATGTCCTGAACAGTCAATTGCCTTAAGAAATTATGGGCCCTCTACACATGTAACCATGATATTGATGAGTGGACGATGCCTGATGTCTGTCCACCCATTAATGACTATACTACATCCACTTTGCACCCAACTTTCCTTCATTTTCTCTATTAACACATTTATCTTGGAATAGTTCTTATCCAAGATTGTGGTCCTCAATTTTGTTGCCCCTAGTGGCACATATGATGGTCCTCCGCTTGCTACCATCGACATCATCTCCTTAAAATAAGGAGATTGAGCCACATGGAATGGAATGCCATTGGCAAAGAAGAATTTTCCAATGGCGTCATCTATATCATCCTTCAAATGCACATTGAATAATTCAGCTATTGGCTTATCACTACCAACATCACTTGTAAACTTGCATTTCCCCCTAGCCTCTACTGCATAGGCCCTTGAAGAAGAACCTGGCATATGTGCAACTTGCCTTTGCAAAGTAGAAGTAGAATTGTGTGGCTAGCTCTGATGACCTTGTGGCCTATGAGACAAAGTAGCAGATATAGGTGCAGCTGCATTGTCTTCATTGACACCCCATAGCTTGTAATGTCCCCATTTTCGATGTCCTCTTTCAGGTTAGTCTGATTTTGATACACTTACTATTTTTAGCAGGGGGTCTAGTAGTGAGCTTCAGTTTTCAGTGAGCCCTTTGAGCATCTCCGTTTCTCTCTAGTTTGAGTTTTTGTGGTTACTTGCTATTTTTAGTGCTTACTAAAAATAGTAAGTCAATTTTGGGTAAGTTGGACCAGGTCAGACTATTCTCAACAACACATTATCAGTTGGTATTGATTTGCTAAGGTTAAAACATTTTAATATTTGATTTCCCCTTTGAAATTGGATTATTATAAAGTAACTTTATATTTTAATGTTGAGGATCAAAGGGGACATGAAAAAGGTACCAAGGACACCTAATGTAATGACTTGAAGTGTTTTTAAAGCAACTAAATCGTTCTAGAATGCTGAATAAGCCTTGGGTGCCCAAGCTAAAGTTGGAGCCAAAAAATTACAATAAAATCAAATTAAAGTTACACATGGCGTGGATTTGAAAGGGGTTTTAGGGTTTTGTCATGTGGTTGCCCTAATTTGCCAAGAGAGTCTTTTAAAAGTGGATTTTGAAGCCTCATTTCTCATGGATGTTTTGGCTGCTTATTGAGATGCTGCTGGTTTTTCACCAGGAGGTCAGATAAACGGAGTTGAGGATGAAAATCCTCGATATCTAAGGCTGGGTTCGGCAATGCAAGACCTGTCCTAGCTGGTAGAAATCACATCTGGGCTTCAAGTTGCAGATCAGACTTGAAAGATGAAGATATTTCAGTTCTTTTGAGGTGTTTTCAGTTTGGTTTTGGGTGAGAGTTGCTTCTTTTCAGTTTGGTGTGGATTTATTGAGGTTTTGGCGTGATTTTCTTCATTTTTTGGGCACTTTAGTTTCAGGGGATGATACTGATTTTTGGCACATAACTATTTTATGGCTCGAGCAATCTTTGTGGGTATTGAATTTGAGTAATCTCCTCTTCAAGGCGTCTCCAGGCATATATTACATTAAATTTTTGAAGCATGCTTTGATTTTATAATCCAAATCACCATCTTGGCTGGGAGTGCCCTTCCTGGGTGTTCTTCTTGATTCTGGTCGGTTTTCTGGAGAGCTGCATATGATGTCTTGGGTGCCTTTTGGAGTGGTAACTTTGGTGTGTTGATTGGACTTTGAAGGCTCTTCTCTATGGTGAAAGGTGTGCTAAGAAGGAGTTTTAGCAACTGCTGTTGGGAGCTCAAAATAACAGTCTCTTGGGAGCTTTGGGAAACACGTCTTTGGATCAGCTTTGCTTCAAGCTAGAAGCCCATTTCCAGGGGAGTTGGATGTGGCATTTATGAAGTTACAATCTGCTGTTAAGAAGCGATTTCCAGGTCTGAAATTACTTGTATTTGAGTTTGAAACTGATGTGTAATGAACAGAAATTTTCTGTCAATAAGAACTGATCATTGAAGCTTTGGAAAGTTATATTTCTTTGTGCATTTGCTTCTATTTTATGATCTCTGCAATTTACACTTTATGCAAGCTCTATGCATGGTTGGTACATGAAAAAACTCAATGCAAAACACCTCAGAAAACACAATCAGCAAGTGGGAAAATATCTATTCATTTGCATGATGAAACTATGAATAACACATGAAAATACAAAGGCAAACACACTTAGAAAATTATAACAGTAGTGATGAAGCTTTCAAAAAAAATTATTTGGGGTCTTATATTACATAGCTTATATATCTCAGCTCTGTATTTCAATTTTGCTGTCTCCCCAAAAACTTACATGCTTCCACCCCTTTTCCTCGGATATGAAGGAGGTGGGCATTCTGGTAATGCTGCCAAAAAATTCAAAGCCACAAAATTGGCACGTCCACAACCTTGTGCCCCTAGATGTCCTGGGCTTGCTCGGTAATTTTGTTGCAAATTGTTTCAAAAGAGACTTACGATCAAAAGGACCCTTAGTATACTCTGCCAGTAATGTGGAGGGGCAATTAATACTTTCAGCTGCACTCACCATGGAACTAGTGGTTTGGATTTGAACGTCATGGCCACCCTTTTCAATCTCAGTGTCAGCCTCAGGTGCATAATCGGATTTAGTACTTTCACTGTGAACCTCAACCTCATCCTCACTCATGTCATGAAAACTCATTATGACACTGCAATAAACAATATATAACTTATAAGTTTATAATTCTAAAATTAAAATTCATACTATGCATGCAAAGGATTAAGACATGAAGATTTTTTTTATTTTTTATTTTTTATTTTTTTTATTACTTCTGAGCGCACGAAGCACAAAAGCAAAGGATACACAAATAAAAATTGTTGCTCTGAATCTTTGTCAACGAAGGATTTCACTTTTGTTTTTCTTACTTCAGGTCACATGAAGCGCAAAAGTAGAGGATACACAAAAAGTTTCAGCTTAGTTTGACAAACTTGATTTTTTTTTTTTTAAAATTTCAATGTTGAATTTTGATAATAATATGAACAATGAACAATGAAACATTGCAATGAATCATTGAATATGCACTTGCAGCCATGTCTATGAGATCATGAATAAAATTAAAATTTGGAAATGAAACTAATAAAAAAACAAAAAAAATTCAAAAAACTTTAAAATAGTCATGGAATCCTATCTTGTGCTTGAAAAATCCTTCCAACTTGGTTTAGAATTCCTCTTCTTCTTGCTTCTTCTCACCCCTCTTGCACTTGCAACACTTCAATCACACTCTTTCACTCCTTCACTCACTCTTTGCTCCTCTTCAACCTAGCTATTTAAGTCAAATTGTGAGTAAAAATGAGGAATTTGGAGTGTTTTATAGAGTTTAGGGGGCATTGGTGGGGCCCATTGGCCACTACGGTTCGACCTTGGGCTCTAATTTCATTTTAATTTTTTTTTTTTGGTCACTTTATGGACTATTTGTTGCAGGAGTCTTTTGGGTGTCCCTGGGACATCTCGACATCCTTGTCGTCTCGATGGTGGTGGCAATGTGGTGGGGGGACGTCTCCTTGGTGTGCCCATGTCTCAAGAATGTCTCCATCCCCGAAACGCCTGGTTTTCAGGGGGGATGTGTCCTCATGGTTCACTGAAAGAACCTCAAATCACTATTAAAATGAAAAAATTGGTAAAAAAATGGAATATTTTGGGATTAAATTGGGATAAACTTGTTTTGGATGTTCCTTTCAAAGAATTGTGATTTTTTGCAGAGGAAAATCGGTTTTGATCTGATTTTTGAGAATCGCAATTTCTTGTGATTTTTTCTTGATTATTGCTACTATGCTTTTAAGGACTTACAAAGTAACCACTCTGTAGCATTGGAATGTACTACCAAATGTTCAATAGTCAAGTTAAGCTAGCGTAATTGTGTTTTTGACACTGACACTAGACATGAGAGGAACTCTATACCAAAGAATATTTCTGCCAGTTTGGTCAAAGTCATAGATAAGGCAATTATAATCTATGATGATTGTATGGGAGGTGTTCATTTATAGTCTGGCTACAATATTAAAGTAATATTGTTATATTTAATGGTCATCTTAGTTGTTTAGTTTACTTTCAGTTAGTTTTTAGGAACTTTTGGTTTATTTCTTTAGTTCACAATTGTTTCTGATTTAGAAACATCGTTCTTGTAATTTATTATTTAAAGGAGTATTCCTCTCCTTGTTTAATCAATCAATTACCATTTCATGGTATCAGAGCAGAGGTAATTGTTTTGGCAAATTTTTGTGATAAAATTTGTGGCTTTTTTACCTAAAAATTTTAAAATTTTTTAAAAACGTTTTTGCTCGATAAATTATAAAAGATTTTGGAAATATTAAAGTTTGCTTTAATGGAATAGTAAAAGTGAATAGTAACAAATAATTATAAAGTGAATAGTGAAAAGTGCCCCCATCCTAGTGAAACAAAGTTGTTTTTAAAAAGTGGCCCTTTCTTTTGATGAGGAAAAGACCCTTGAGGAGGAATATTTTATTATCTTTTATAAAAAAGCTCATGGGAGGTTATAAAGTGAATTTTGGGCTTCTATTTTGGCATTCTATTGTCATTTTTCATATCAGCATTTGCAGGTGGAGCTCTGGAGAAGGGTTTAGTGTTTCAGCCTTCTGGGAACGAAAACTCTCAAAGGCCATCGTGAATTGAACGAGAACTCAGTTCACCTTTGAGGAGGGCCTACCTTGGGTCTTCGTTTGGGCTTCATTGGAGGAGTTTCGGGTAGTTATTTTTCAGATCTGAGTTTGCAGCAGTGTTATATCATCATACTTCTTCAGATCAGAGGCAGCCATTGATAGATCGAACCTCTCCCAGGCCAATACTATCACATATTTGCATCCTACTTGCTGGCAGCAGGCAGCTAGGGTTTTGGAGGTCAGATTTGTCAATTTGGAGAGCAGATTTATGGATTTTGGTGACTGATTTTGCTAGCCGTTCCATCCTCAAGGGCAGCCGTACCATCTATGTTGCTACTAGGGTTTGGACAAAATATTGGAGGAGCAGATCTGATTTGTAATCCTGTATTTCACTGGAATTTCATCAATAAAATTCAATTGCAAGTTAGCATTGGACTCCGGGTATGACTAGTTGATGAATGGTGTTCCTAAATTTTTAATTTTACAATTTTATGCATTGCTGTTTGAAATCAGAAAAATTAGAAGTTTATTTCAGTTTAATTCCTTTGTATCTCAAGAGCAAATTGCATTCATATTTGGTAAAACTCAAAAAGTCCCCAAAAAAAATAAAATAGAAAAACAGAAAAACAAAGCAAAAACAAGAACCTACCTATTCATTGGTCAAAGACTTTGAAAAGACAAAACTCAGGAAAATCAGATCAGATTTGGGTTGGGGATCTTTTAGAAGCGGTTGGCTGATCAGAAATCCAACCAGGGAGGGTCTCAGCAAAAGGGCCATGTTGCAGAGCATTTTGAGTAGGAGTGTGCCTTCTATGCATTCATGGTCAAAAGACGAGTAGATCATGTCAAAACTTCTGCGTGGTATATTGATTTTGGAGCCTCTCGACATTTTACACATAGGAGAGATTGGTTCACGGAGTATAAGGCTTGCTTCGATTCTGTCATCTTTGGTGGTGGTGAATAGTATACAGTTGTTGGAAAATGCAACATTCGGATTACATTTGGTGGGAGAAATCTCATATTTCTCAATGTATACTATGTTCCGGGCATGGAGCTCAATTTGCTCTCTATGAGTTAGATTATGCGACATTGTCTAAAGTTGGATATCATATTTAGTTCACACAAGTGCCACATTGTTGACAAGGAGTCCAAGAAAACTGTTAAAGTTGGGCTTGAAGGTCATGGCTTGTATAGGCTGGTTGATATTGGAGAGTCTTAGGAGCATGCAATGGCTGCGAAGAGTTCCCCCATTAGCGCTCTTTGGCATCAACGGTATGGGCATCTCAACGTAGCCTAGCTCGAGAGAATTTGGTAGAAGGTTTACCTGAGATTCAACAACAGACGCATGGTGTATGCAGAGCTTGCCAGGTAGGGAAGCGACATCAAACTCCATTTTCAGATGGATGAGCTTGGAGAGCATCCAAGGTCCTACAATTGGTTCATGTAGATGTTTGTGGACCAATGAATACTGCATCGATCACTAGTGCCAAGTATTTTCTTTTGTTTGTTGACGATTTGAATAGGAAAATGTGGGTGTTTTTCCTCAAAGCAAAATCAAATGTGTTTAATGAATTTCAGAAGTTTAAAGCATTAGTTGAAAAAGAGGCAGGATGTCCAGTCATCACTCTTAGGTCAGATAATGGGGGTGAGTTTTGTTCCAACAAATTCACCAATTTCTGTGCTAAACACGTTATCAAGCGTCAACTTACCACACCCTATACTCCTTAGCAAAATGGAGTTGTTGAATGGAGAAACCGTACTATTATGGAAATGGCCAGTTGTATTTTGGAGAACATAAATGTTCCAAAGAAATTTTGGGCTGAAGCAGTGTATATTGCTATATACCTTCTTAATAGGTCTCCCACATAGGCTGTCAAGAAGATGACCCTAGAGAAAGCATGGTCTGGGAGGAAACCAAGAATCAACCATCTCAAGATTTTTGGTTCTATTGCATATGTTTGGGTTCCATATGTAAAGAGGACCAAACTGGATTCCAAAATCCAGAATTTGATGCTTATAGGACCCTATACCAACACTTGGGATTTTGGTGATTCCGCACTGGTGGAATCTCCAAGGCACGACCCTATACCGGTGGATTTCCCTAAAGACAACCTAGATCAACATCCAGATGATTTCATTCTAGGCAGCTCAAGCCATGATGATCATCCTGAGTTGGAAGAAGGTGCATCTACTCTCTAGCTTAAGTGGTGGGAGAAGCTCATTGGTGATGTTCGAGATGGTGAACTTGTTGAGGGTAGATTGTCTAGAGGCAAGAGCAAGCAAAATACAGTGAATTTTGCTCTTATGGCCAACATTCAGAATGTTTATGAGCCCCAGAATTATTCAGAGGCGAAAGGTAAACCTGAATGGGAAAAGGCTATGGAATCTGAACATCATAGTCTTTTGAAGAACAATACTTGAGTTCTGTCAGATCTTCCACTAGGGAAGAAACCCATTGGCTACAAATGGGTCTACAAAGTGAAATACAAAGCTGATGGAACACTTGATAAATAGAAGGCTTGGTTAGTGGCTAAAGTGTTCTCGCAGAGAGAAGGCATTGACTATGAGGAGACCTTTGCACCCACAACAAAGATTAGCACCATCCGACTTGTCCTAGCCATTGAAGCATAGTTTGGCTGTAAGGTCCATCAAATGGATGTGAAAAGCGCCTTCCTCAATGGAGATTTGGAGGAAGAGGTCTACATGTCGCAGCCTCTTGGTTTCAAAGTTGCAAGCAAAGAGCACTAGGTATGCTGTTTGCTAAAGGCTATTTATGGCCTAAAGCAGGCTCCCAGGGCATGGTACCTGAAGATTAACAAGTATTTGGTTGCACAAGGGTTTTAGAGGAGTCCCTTAGATGCAAATTTATATGTCAAGAGCACTAGTAGTGATATTCTTCTTCTTGTTATCTATGTGGATGATATCATCATTACTGGCAGTGGAGTACATTTGCTTGAACAAATCAAGTTGAATTTGTGTTAGGCGTTTGATATGACAGATTTGGGTCTTCTGCACTATTGTCTTGGTGTAGAAGTCTGGTAGACAAATGGCAGTATTTTCATTTCTCAATCTAAATATGCCAGGAGTTTGCTGGAGAAGTTTAGGATGATAGATTGCAAAATCTCATCCACACCCATGGAGAAAGGGCTGAAACTTTCAACCAAATCAGACTCACTAGTGGTTAATGAGTCGGCTTTTAGGAAACTAGTTGGCAGCCTCATCTATCTTACAACCACTAGACCTGATCGAAGTTATGCTGCGAGTTACATCTCTCGTTTCATGACTACCCCTAAGGCTGAACATTGGGTTGCAGGGAAGCGAGTACTGAGATATGTGAAAGGGACATCTGACTTTGGTATTTTGTATAGAAGAAGCAAAGATCCAAGGTTGGTTGGTTTTATAGATTCAGATTGGGCAGATTTTGTTGATGACAGGAAGTCTACTTCTGGATATGTTTTCAGTCTTGGTACGGGTGCAGTCACATGGACCGGTAAGAAGTAGCAGGCAGTAGCTCTTTCCTCGACAGAAGTAGAATATCAAGGAACCGTTATAGTAGCATGTGAGGCAGAATGGCTTCGAAGGATGCTTTCTGACTTGAAAATGTCTCAAGTAGGGCCTTCACCCTTGTTTTGTGACAACCAAGGGGTGCTAAAGCTTGCCAAAAATCCAGTCTTCCACGAGTGCACAAAACATGTAGAGCTTCATTGTCACTTCATACGATAGCTTGTTGAAGATGGATTAGTAATGTTGCAGCATGTTCCAACTGAGGATCAAACTACAAACTGTAAACATTCTTACCAAGTCTCTAAGTCCAGACAAATTTGTAAAATTTAGAGTTAAACTTGGTGTAGTTAGTAGAATGACCATTAAGGGAGGGTATTAAAGTAATATTGTTATCTTTAATGGTCATCTTAGTCGTTTAGTTTACTTTTAGTTAGGTTAGATTGATTTCAGTTAGTTTTTAGTAACTTTCTGTTTATTATTTTAGTTCACGATTGTTTCTGATTTAGAAACATCGTTCTTGTAATTTGTCATTTAAAGGAGTATTCCTCTCCTTGTTTAATCAATCAATTACCATTTCATACAATACATATTTCATTTTGCAAGCAATGATAAAGTCTTGTTCTTCCATCGACAAAATCTGCTTTGTATGCTACCTCACTCTGTTGCTAGTACTGGCTTTGTATACATGAAATTTAGATTTGGGTGTTTACATTTCTTGAAGTGCATGTATGAGAAACAGCTGGAACACATTTTTTCTGTCAGATATGAAGGTGCATTTGTTGTATAAAACATGTGTATGTCACACCTAGCCTGAGTTTATGACAATTTTTACACAACTAATCTCTGTATGGTATGCCTTAACTGTTTAACACAAGCATAAAAATAAAAAATTAAACATATACATACATTTTTAAAAAAACTTAAAAAAATTCATGGAGCATACCATTCAATTATATGTTTGTGACAAGTTTGTTCATGTAATATTGCTGAAAAGGTAGAAATCTCTCTTACACAGAATGTCAGTAAACTATGCGTTTTTTGTTATCCTCACAGCTATGCTGAAATAAAGCACTCAAAAAGTTAAATTTGAAAAGAAACAAAAACAAAAACAAAAACAATGCTTATCAAAGTCGACCTTAGAAAACTTATATTTTTAGATTTTGATATAACTAACACTCTATGATGAGCCCTGCTGGCTCTCAACTCAAACCCCCAATTTTTCTTAAGTCTTTTAGTGTTATTTAGTTTTTAGAGAAAGTTTGATAGACAGAAGAGAAGGGGCGCACAGCATAAATGCTCATAAAATGTAAATTTGCACTATTTTCTTCATAATGAAAGTGTAGAATGCATTATTTAACTATGACAAATAGATTGCAAATGATAAACATACCAGAATATCTCCAGATTATTTAATTAAAGAAATAAGCCAGATTGCCAGCCGGAAATGATGAAAACAAGCAAATAAGCACGCCCAAGCTCCAAATTTGACTTCTCCCACACCAAAACGAGATACAATGCCCTGGTAGAGGTAGACGCCAAGATAGAAACACAAAAAGGAGCCAAGAGGAAGGCATTTCACATACTTCTTTCACACGCCTTTCCAGAATGCACAAATCCCAAGGTAAGCCGTACGGCCAAGGAAAGAATAGGTAGTATCCCTGTTGGAAACCTCTGAATCTGAAGAAGGATGCGCCACAAGGAAGAAACCCTTTCTTATTGCAAACAACATAAAATCTCAATATATGTTCTCTGTCTGAATCATGTAGAACCTCTGAATGAAGCTCTCAACTGCACTGATTCGATTGATCTTTCACAATCTCAAGAGTGCTCAACATTGAAGAGGTATCGTTCTTCAATGGAAGATTGTTCAAACCCTGATCACAGGAGAATGCACAGGAAATAGCACAAGGCAAAGTCGAAATATCAAAAGGTGAGTTTCTCATTGCCAAAAATGCCCTTTTATGCAAAAGGCACAAATTCCAAGAAAGATACGCCTTTTCTCATATTTTAATCTTTTAAATTATATTTAAGCCATTTTAATAATATTTGACTTAAATACTTGGGCGCACTTTATCAATTGAAGTGATTAAAATATTAAATCACTTTTAGAGAATATTTAAGTGATTTAATAAAATATAAAGTCAATTTGACTTTATAATTAAATATTAATCAATTAATATTTAAATCACTTAAAAACCAATAACTCACTGAAAACATCATATAATCCTGTGCCGTCAGAAGCTGTTAACTCCTGCACTGCTAACGCCTGCTATGAACTAGTCACTGGGCTCTGAAAACAAGAACGATCAAACTCTCCAGAAAGTACCACTGGCCCTCTAACCCAACCTGTTAGCCTACGAGAGTCTGAGAAATAGGCTAACCACCATCAAACATGATCATGCCGAAAAAGGGGACATTACAGTTCGCCCTCCCGAAAATTGCTTGTCCGCAAGCAATCTCAATAGCAAAGAATCAACCACTCCACCAGGATCCCAAGGATAGTGCCGTGAAATGTCCCTACTGTCATCAACTGTCTCCTGTAACTCCCAAATCTGATCAACTAGATCATCATGCTGTACCCTGTCAATCTCAACACCATCTATCACAGGAGAGAGAAACTCATAAGAAAGCAAGTCAAACCACTGACAACACTTGCTCCCTAAAACCGCACGAGATATGCTATCATCCAACATGTCTAACACGTGCATACCAGAATTGTGCATCTGAAACAGGTCATGTACATGATGACTGAAAGTGAAACTGTGTAGACTCCTGACCATGTACACACTGGAAATCTCCTCAACGAGCTCTGTCTGAAATCTCGATGCACTGATGGAATCTCCAATACTATGATCAACGCTCTTGCCTAAATTAGGGTCAAGTGTAGAATCAGCATCCACCTCAAAGAGCGGATTATCACAAGAAGATGTAGCATCCGCCTCATAAAGAGGATTTTGTACAAACTGAGCCTCATAACTGTACTGATTCCAATCAAACCCCTCTGATCCCATGGGACTAGAATCAAAATGATAATCCTCCTGAATCATCTCATGCTTCTCCTCTAGAATCTTCGGTTCTATCTTCTCACCTTTTGCGTTGACGAGAATGATAGATCGCATACTCCCATCCTTAAAACCAGCTTGCTGGTCCGTTAAATCAGTAATGTCATCACCCTCATAAAATCACTCCATTTGTCTATTTGAACCCTTAGGCTTAAGAGGACAATTGTGGTTTTGGTCATAAGGAGCTTTGCAATAGAAACATAGCTTCCTCCTACGCAAATCATTTATTGTCTCTCGGTCCAAAGGAGCTACAAACTTCCTCTTTTCATCAATCTTTTCTGATTCCTTAGGTTTTGATTTGCTATCACTATAGGATGAAGATGCTTCTGCATTTGAAGTGAACACCGAAACATGGTTCCATGCTGACTTCTCAAAGCTTCATGCGGTGGGTGGGTCGAATGCCTTGATCAACCTTTCGATGACTCGTGATCTTCTGCAAATCAGAATGACAAGTCTCCTCTCACGAAGTTAGGCCTTTCAGGCTTGAAACTCGCAATGTAGGAACCGACTTCTGGCCCTTTACCATTGAAACAAGGTCTCTGAAGTGCTTCGGGATCACGTCTATCAAACCTCTCTACCAGTCTATCAATAAACTCCTGGTACGAGGTAATCCTATCATGGTGTAGTGTAGCCATGCCATGAATCCACCAGTCATGTGCTACGCCATCAAGGTGGAGAGCTACAAATCGTATAGCATCTTCCTCTGGCATAGGACGTAGTGTCAGGAATGTATCCAACTTACTCACCCAGGCACGTGCTGTAACTCTACCACTGCCATCATAGTGAACTAAGGTTAGTTTGTTGGTAGCCTGTCTGAGATCACTTTGCTTGTTTCTAGGCCTCCTGTCATTCTTGTTACGGTTATACTCTCTCTTATGGCTCATGAATCGATCGAAGTTAAGGTGCTCCTTAACTCTCAGAGGCAATGCATCCCATTCATCATACATAGTCATGATGTTATTAGCAAAGTTCACTTCACCACCCTGTTCAACCTCTTCCTCTTCATCAGCTTCATTTCTGATAAAAGTAGGACAAGTAGCTCTCTCAAAGGTGCATGCTAGAGCAATAATTTTGTGTGGTTCTCTTATGAACATCAGCCTCTTTGATCTCATCCAGATTCTTTCAGTTTCATTAATTTCTGCTTCAATTTTGAATATTTGTGCCGAAGTTGCCGGAGAATATTCAGCCGCCCTCGTTTTGGTTTGCAACCATGCTCGAGCATTAATCTTCAAGCTTCCGCTCCTCTTTCTATCAAGATGATTCTCGCGAGATCTCAAATTTTCCCTCATGCCTATAGCATTACCCCACCCCATCACTTCCTGCTTCGGCTAAACGGAAGCCGGCTAGTTCAAAAGTAATTTCTCTCTCGTGAAACTGTGATTCTCATGGGTGAGTAGTGTACTCGCTAAACTTATTTTCGTGAGGCTTATAAAGATCGCTAACCCTTAGGCCGGCAGGATCACGGCTCGATACCACCGCGGATGAGCCCCCACCGGGCTCTCAACCTGTGTCCCCAATATTTCTTAAGTCTTTTAGTGTTATTTAGTTTTTTAGAGAAAGTTTGATAGATAGAAGAGAAGGGGCGCACAGCATAAATGCTTATAAAATGTAAATTTGCACTATTTTCTTCAGAATGAAAGTGTAGAATGCATTATTTAACTGTGACAAATAGATTGCAAATGATAAACATACCAGAATATCTCCATATTATTTAATTAAAGAAATAAGCCAGATTGCCAGCCGAAAATGATGAAAACAAGCAAATAAGCACTTGCCCAATCTAATTCCTCCCACACCAAAACAGATACAATGCCCGGTAGAGGTAGATGATAGAAACACAAAAGGAGCTAAGAGGGAAAGGCTTACATACTTTTCACATCACTTTCCGTATCGCACAATCCCAAGGTAGTTACACATTACAGGCCAAGGAAAAGAATAGGTGCGTATCCCCTCGCTTTGAAACCCGAACTGGGGAAGCGATGCAACACAAGGAAGTGAAACTCCTTTCTTTTATTGCAAAACAACATAAAAATCTCAATATATGTTCTCTCGTCCTAATCATGTAGAACCTCTGAATGAAGCTCTCAACTGTACTAATTCGATTGATCTTTCACAATCTCAAGAGTGCTCAACACTGAAGAGGTATCGTTCTTCAATGGAAGATTGTTCAAACCCTGATCACAGGAGAATGCACAGGAAGAAGCACAGGGCAAAGTCGAAATTATCAAAAGGTGAGTTTCTCATTGCCAAAAATGCCCTTTATATGCAAAAGGCACGAATTTCAAGAAAGATACGCCACTTCTCATATTTTAATCTTTTAAATAATATTTAAGTCATTTAACACATTTGACTTAAATACTTGGGCGACTTTATCAATTCGAAGTGATTAAAATATTAAATCACTTTTAGAGAATATTTATGATTAATAAAATATAAAGTCAATTTGACTTTATAATTAAATATTAATCAATTAATATTTAAATCACTTAAAAACCAATAACTCACTGAAAACATCATATAATCCTGTGCCGTCAGAAGCTGTTAACTCTTGCACTGCTAACGCCTGCTATGAACTAGTCACTGGGCTCTGAAAACAAGAACGATCAAACTCTCCAGAAAGTACCACTGGCCCTCTAACCCAACCTGTTAGCCTACGAGAGTCTGAGAAATAGGCTAACCACCATCAAACATGATCATGCCGAAAAAGGGGACATTACACACTCAATACCAAGCTCCTTTTTATTGCCTTCTTTTGTGAATGTTATTGGAACTTTGGACTTGTTTTTGTTAAATTTAGTGATCAGATTTAATGCACAGAAATTTAATTCAAAATCAGACACAATACACAACAGATACCCTGGGAAAACCCTCCTCTTGAGGGAGAAAAACCCAGCCAATAATATCTCTTATATTATTGATTCACAAATGAAAAAATCTCCTTTACAATAGAGGCTGATAAGTAAGCCAAAAAATCAGTATCAAAAACTGATGTAAGTACAGGATTGAGTGATACAAACTGCTTGAATATTTCTGCCTTATACTCAGATCTCAATCAGCACTTTACAAATTCGCACTGCTCTGAAGATGAATAAGAAGGCTAAATGAATTCGATGATGAACAATGAGAGAAATGAATGGATATATATACATGTATTGAGAGAGGTCGCACCTCTTCAATTATCTCCAAGTCGGCCTTCATAAGTAATATATAATTTATAATCAAGAAGTCAGCCATCTATAATAAATGAAATTCCTTCATAGAGAATTGCGCCTAAGATAGAATGAGGTCGGCCTCATACAATTCTTCATTAATTGAAAATCACGCCTCTTGATGCATATAAATTAAATAGCCTCTTAGCTATTATTTAATTTAACAAATAAGGTAAAGGAGATGGCTGGAAGTAATGACTGAAGCTGCATTTAAACATCAACAGTTTTTATGGTTTGGGAACCATTAACCAGCTGCAGTTTTTTGTAACCATCCATGTCACACTGTCATCTGTGCTTTTTTATTTTCTGTAGTTTAATGTCACTTTGATCTATGTTTTTGATCTATTTAGAGGATTCCCCTACACTTTTTTGGGGCCCAAATTGATTTGCAAGGTGCCTTATCTGATCCACTAGATTGGTTATGAACATTGCTTACATCCATGTTTACTGGAAAAATGTTAATGTTATGAAAACATTGAGTTATGGAGAAATCTGAATTTAAGATGACAGGGTTTTTTCATTGTAAAATTTATCTATTGGTATTGTTTCCCTTTTGAAACATAGTTATCAGTTTCAAAAGTTCGGATTTATACAGGAGGGAAAAAAATCCGAAATTGTGGAGATCCAATTTTTTTTGGAAAGTAAGTTTTATATATTTCTATGTGTATACATATGTTAAGATGAATACATTGTTGTGCTAAGCAGAGAAATTGACTGGGACATGAGCTTGTAGAGGAACTGCATTCTAATTTACAAGAGAAAAGAAAAAAAAAAATTCTGGATTGAATTGAATCAATATGTCTGAAGTTTTTTGATCTGACAGGGTCTGGACTAGATCTGGCAGGATTTGGTGCTATGCTTTTCATTGATAAACTATTGGGGATTCATTTCCTATGTTTTTTTAACCCTTCATTTTTCGTACATGGTAACTCGTGAAAATTTGAAAACAAGATTGTGGCCAAGGCCAAAGAGAGCTGCGAGGAAAGAGTATTCTGATCTGTGATCACTGATCAGTGTTAGTGTAGAAACTTAATAGCATGTGATCATGGGTGCAATATACCAAGAGCAGCAATCTAGTCAATAAAATCTGAACAAAGCAAGAGTTCTGAGTAGCATTTTTCTACATCAGGGAAGCTAGCAATCAGAGCATTACATATAGACACTCCATGCATTGGATACTAGGAAGAAGAAGCTCGGTGGTGATTAATGGACCGAGTTATCTTGCATAGAGATTGAGAATTGTCAGGCTTAGGGTCTTATTTCTTTGCAATGATAGTATTCAATACTTTATGTTGTTAATTGTGTTGTTGTATGCTTAAAAGTTAAATGGTCTCATTGTTGTCTTGGAAAATCCTGGAAACTTGAATATGGAATGTTACAGAAACTACGAGGAGTTGACATGTTGAATTCACTATTTTCGTTGATAACTGATGAACCCTGAATACAGTTATGATGGTTGTGCATGATAAAGGGATATACGTAATTTGTTGTTGTGTCATGCATGTTAGATGTTCTGAGGGATGAGTCTCAAGCTTGATTTTTTTACGTGTATTGAAAATTTGAAAGATATATATTTCATATAGTTGTAAATCTATGCACTCATATTTAGGATTTGATAAGAAAAAATCACTTCTAGATATGGCAATCAAAGCACAGGTTAGAAAAACGGAGCATGACAAGTTACTGGGGCACTGATAAGTGATCACCAGTATAGACCAATAGGTACAATCTGGCAAGTTAAACTCTGGTTTAGAGAGAAAAGTGATTTGTTTGCCATAGCAGACTGACTTGCTTCAAATTCCTTTTCATATTACAGAATATAGCCCTAGGAGTCCATAACCCTAATTGATTAGGACAGTTCATATGTCAAATCGTTCTCTAGAATTAAGATTTTGTGCTTTTCTGAATGTGGGCAAAACTGATTGGTTTAATGACCCACCCCATTTGTTAACAAAGGGGTCTCAACATTTCTTGGTTATCTTTGTTATCTTTCCTGTCATTTTTCTTTGCTTTTCATTGCAGTGAGGTTTGAGTTGATAATTTCCCGCTTTTCTGATTCCTCTGTTAATACTACTTGTTTTACAGAAGTTGTTATATGCCATAAATATTAAGCTGGCTGAAGCTACCGAGGCCATGATTTTTAAAACTGCTTGTGTCCATTACAAAACTGCCATTTTTGCTCCTAAAGCTTTTATCTGGTTGGAATCAGGTTCCAACTTAACCGATTGTTAGACATAGTCTTTGGACTTTTGTCCAAGTTATTGTTTGTTTTCTTTTTCTTTAGCTCTTCACTTCTCCCAACTGTCTTACATTTTTGTCCATCTGAGCTAAATAATCTCAAAATTTCTAGGACCATATCCCAATGTATCATTTTCATTGTTGTCTAGAATGGATTCTGTTTCCTTAACAAGAAGTTTTGCATTTTCTTTCCCTCCCTTTTTCCTTGGGTTCACACTTCTCAGGACCATCTTTCCAAATTTATGGGATTTTGGGATTAATCAGTGTGTATGGTAAATAGAGAGTTTACATGAGAACATTACTGTTGTACTTGTATACATATTTTCTTTTGAGCTTTGTCATGAGGTCAAAACCTGAGGTTACAAAATCAAAGAAATATAAAGGTAGAGTAATGTTGTACCCGAAACCAAAATTTTTGCTTCACTAAGGCATTTTGCTTAATTAGGTCTTAATCTTGTTAAAGTGATGTCAGAAGGTCGTTTTTGGGGTTTTCAAATATGGAGTTGGTGTCAGTGTCATGTCAGTCTGTTACTGAAGAGATTTAAGGAAAAATGAAAATCTGAAGAAAAACATCAAAATTTTCTCTCTGGAGAAGGGAGCATATTCTCAAATGGGCGCCCTATCTTTTAGGGGCCCAGATCCTGTTTTTAGGGTTTGTCACCTCCAGCAGACTTTTGTCCGGCATCACGTCAGCTTCGCAGTGAGCTATCAAGTTTGTCAAACGGACCTGTTTTGAGCAAGTTACAGAAGATATAGCGCAAAACGAGGCGAAAGCAAGAATTGGCTAACACTGGAGAAAAGCGCAGCTTTTCAGAAAGGCGCCCATCTTTTTGAGGTGCCAAACAAAGGTTTTTGGCTAAATGCCACCCAAGATGTTTATCTCACATTTGTTCGAGCTTCGCGGCGCATCCGTCAATGGGTGAATCTGAGTTGCTGAAGTGCCTGAACCTGAGGTCGAACGTGGGGTCAAATCTTAGTCAAAACATCAGAGGAAAAAGCAAAAGAGCACATTTTGAGAAAGGCGCCTAAGCTTTTCAAGCCTTTAATGCTTTCTTTCTGATGATTTCAGATATTCAATATGTCCGTGTTACGTTAAGCTTTCTATTGCCTGTCTCCGTCAATTCAGAAGATGACTCAACAGCTTGCAGTCGGAGTTTTTATATTATTTTTGTCGTTTCCAGAAATGGCTAAGTCTGGAGTGAAAAGAGCAGCTTCTCAAAAGGGCGCCCTTGTTTTTCACCCCTCAAACGTTTTCTTGGGAAATGTGCCTTTGCAGTTGTTGTGTAGAATGAGGTCAGCTTCGCAGTGAACCTGAGTTCCAGTCCTGAAAGTTGATAAAACAGAAGTTATGAAGGATTTTGTTTTTCCCTTCGTACGAAATGCAGAAGTCAAAATTTGACTAAGTCTGAGAAAAAGCGCAGCTTTTCAAAAAGGCGCTTGGATTTTTGAGACTTCAGATGTCAGTTTTATGATGAATGGTCTCAAGATATCTTTTGGTTAGTTTTTACTCAGCTCTGCAATGCACCTGTCAGCCAGTTAATCGGAGAAGTCAGTCAACCAGTGTCAGAGGATGAACAGAGGTCCCGGCAGAGGTTTTAGCTTAAATTTTCATGAAATTTGGCTAAGTCTGGAATTCGCTTGAGAGTTCAAAGTTGAGTTTTCGAAAGAGAGTTGAATGGACGCCTTAACTGGAGTTCTAACTGTAGTTGGACTAAACGATTTCTGGG
Source organism: Sequoia sempervirens (assembly GCA_007258455.2). Classification (NCBI taxonomy): domain Eukaryota; kingdom Viridiplantae; phylum Streptophyta; class Pinopsida; order Cupressales; family Cupressaceae; genus Sequoia; species Sequoia sempervirens. The sequence continues at coordinate 23,206,029 of VDFB02109042.1, forward strand.
TTGTCATCTTCAGTTCGTATATTGGCATGTTGAGTGATCTTTCAGTTCGCATGTCGAGTTAACTAGTTCGCATGTTCAGTTAACTATCTTGCATGTCGAGTTAACTTGATTGCATGTCCACTTAACTGAAGATTATCACTGAATGTCAACTGAAGTCCACATGCATGGCGAATTTGGTTGCAATTGTGAAGATTTTAGTGAAGATGGCGCTTCATTAAATGTCAACTGAAGTTCAAGAAGGACGGCATGAATGATGAAGCATATTTTAGTGAAGTATGGCGCATGAAGTTGTTAACTTTAGTTCCAAAAGGGTCGCCATATTTAGGTTTGAATAGTGAAGCATGAATTGGTGAAGCTACGCACTTTTCAAGGAATGGCAACTTTAGTTCCAAAAAGGTTGCTATATTTAGATTTTATTGATTAAAGCATGTGAAGTTGGCGCATTCTTGAAGGCCAACTGAAGTTTGAAAAGGGTCGCTATTTTTAAGGTGTTTATTGCATGAAGATGGCGAATTCCTCATCTCAATCAAGATTGCTAACTGAAGTTATCAAAAGGGTCGCCTTAGGTCAAATTTGGTGAATCCAAAGCAAGTGTGAAGGATGGCGAACTCAATGAAGATGATTAATTGAAGTCAAACTCGTATAGAGTGGTTAACTGAAGTGTTGAAGGGCAAACCTTAATGCATGGCTCTTTATTTAGCATATTCGAGGTTTAGTTAACTAGAAATGTGGTCCAATTAGAAGCCAAGCGCATTTTTCAAGCATTCCTTGCCTTATGCGAATTTTCAAAGATGAAAATCTATATATTTCAGCAATGGCGTCCATTATTTCATCATCTTTAGCTCTGAAGTTCTTATTTCTCTTGAGCCACCAGCAAGCTAAAGGTGCTACAGGTGTCCGAATTCAGCATTCTTCGAAGCAACGAGTTCGGATTGTTCAGAGGAAGGCGATTCTAGACTTTATTTTCACTTTGCATGCAGGTTTTATCAAATTCCAGAGAAGAGATTTGCAGATTTTTCAGAAGCAGACAAGCAAAACTTTCTATCTTCCTATTTCTTCTATTTCTCACCTTAGGTACTTCTTCGCATGTCAAAAGAAATTCAACATTTATTCAACCGATCATTTGGGTTCGTGATATTTCGCATATACAAAGAAAACCCACGCCTTAGATTTTTTCGAGAAAATCGCCTCAGCTTCTTCATTCTCTCAAGTTCATGGCTTTTTCCGAATTTCTTTGCATGTGGGCTTGAAACACATTTTTCGAATCCACTTATCTGGTTTGTTCAATCTGGCACAAAACCCACGCTTAAAACTTCGAAAATTTCTTTCGTCAGAGGCTATTTTTAGCTTTGTCCAGACGTTTTTAGAAAATTCTCCAAATATATTCGACTTTACAGTCAAAAGTCATCATTTTCAAAATGCAGTTCAATCTTATTGATTACAAGGTGAAATCAGCCCTTACACACAATTTCATCAAGACTTCAGATACGGACTTGAATCATGTTTATCCAGTGGTTAATCTGAGCAGTCTGGAGGGTGTTAGCAGCAATTCGTTGAAGAATCTTGAACGTTCCGGGTTGCTGGCAGCGGCATCCATTCCTATTACTATCTTCGATCTTGAGTTCGTACTTGCTTGCATTAAGCATTATGACTCATCTTCACGACAGATCAGATCAGCAGATGGTAGGGTTGTTTGCAGTCTCAAGCCAAAGGACATAGAGAAATGTTTTTCTATTCCTCCTCGCTCAGATAACTTCATTGTTGTTCTTGAAGCTTGTGAGAAGATATGGGATGCTGGTCCACAACGTTCACAGAGAAAGGTTGCTCAGAAATGGTTGACAGTTCAGAAAACTAACTTGCCTAAGAAGGTTGGTCGTGGAGAATTCAAAGAGGAAGTTGCTGTTTTGATAACTTTACTCAACCGAGTTACCGGTCAATCTGATGCTAGCACTTTCCGTCCATGGATGTTTTACCTGATTACCGGAATTCTTGATGGTACAGAGCGTTTTGATTGGGCTATGCTGATTAGTGATTGCTTACATCAGCAAATTACTAACTTTCTCAAGTATCATGAGTTTCATATGATATCCTACTTGGTTTACTTGGTTGCATTTCAAGGTAGCTACAGACTTCTTAAAACTAATGGCACTCTCGGTGTTCAGCGTGTTCATGAGTATTATTCTCAGTTGGAGTTTTCTCAATCCGAGCAGGACTTCCGAGCAGTTAATGATCACTTTTCCATGAGAACCGTGAGAGATCTTGATGACGAAATGCACATTCGTATTTCTGCTGAGGCCAAATCAGCGATGGAGACTTGGGCAGATTGGTTCATACAGTTTCCTACTTTCACATACCTTCGTGTTTATGGGTATGTTGGAGAGCCCCTGATGTTGCCAAGGTATCCGTCAGACAAGATTATCTTTATGGAGTTCCTTAGACAGATGCAACATGTTCACTTCTTTCTTCGTAGTCGTCATAAGACTGCTGCTAATTTTCCATTCACATTGGGAATTTACACATGCAATGCGGCGACAGATGCCAGGTTGATGTCTACTGAGATAGAAAGGTTCAAACTCAAGACTTACACTGAGAGGCATTCCTATGATCCTCTCGGTCATTATGCAGATCGGTTAGAGCGAGGGATTGCACATAAGCCAGCACTTGAAGATTTCTGGGCTAATTGTGAAGATGAATTCGAGGTTCGTCGTCGTCACTATTGCAGACTCACTATTGGACAGCTCTCTGATTACCTGTCAGAAGATGTTGATGGTTTGTCGGATGATGATGGAGAGGTTCTTAATTCATATGTCAAAGATCAAGTTGCTCGGCAGCCACTTCGCTCACCTGATTGGTACGCCAAGGAGAGTATTTCTATTGAAGAGGTTTCCAGATCAGTTATCAAGATTAGCAAGTTGTTCTTGGAGAGCAAACGAACGCGAAAGTCAGTTCCTGTAGCAGAGCCGCCAAAGGATTTCTCTTCGTTGCCTTCTACTTCTAGAGCAAGACCCAGAGTCAAGGCCATTATAATACCTCCGGAAGGGGTTAAACGCAGTGGAAACACAGGGAAAAGAACTACTCGTAAGAGGAAGCAGAAACAGGTTGAGAATGTTCCTGAGGTTCTAGTAGAGACAGTTATTCAGGCTGAGCCTCATGTTTCACCTCCTAGTTCACCTCACGTGCAACCTATTGACATAGATTTTGAGCCTGAGACACCAGTCCAAGCAGGATCGGAGACACCTGAACCACCACAGGTTGATACATCAGGGACAGTCTCTCCTCGGATTGAAAATATTGTTCAGTCTTGTTGGCTTGAAAAGTCTTTGGGAAGGCAGAGGCATGAACCGTCATACAATCTTGATTTATCTGAGTTTGGTGAGCCTTATCAGAGAAGGTCAAACAAGAAGATAAAGAAACAGGTACATATCGAGAAAACTCCAGAATCAGAGATTGTGATCGAAGTTGCCGTTCCTCCAGAGGGTAAAAGCTTAGATGAAGTCGAAGTTGGTGATTTTACATTTACTAAGGCAAATCTTGGCAGGACCACTAGAGAAACAGACGTGACTCTTTTGAAGATCGTCACTAATAATCTTGAAGAACGAATCACGAAAGATGGAGAAGATAAAGCCTTACTCAAGGCTGAAAATAGTCAACTTCGTCAGTACATTTCTGATCTTGTTCACGGGAATCCAAATAGAGCACCTGTTCTTCCTCAGAGTACACCTGCAGAACAACGAAAATTGGATCAGTTAGTCAGTCATGGTAGACTTTTGGACAACTGGATTGATAGTTTAGTTGCTGCTGGTCGGTGTCTTCTTGCAGATATGTATCAATTGAGAAGTGATGCACATAAGCTTCGTCAGGGTGTTCAGTCACTTGAGATTGCAGTTGCAGAGAGTTTGGCAAAGGATTGTGTTCTTGTATCTCAGTTGTCAGTTGCATACGATGCCTTGGAGATAGTCGAAGATCAAGACAAAGTTTTTACTTGGAGAGAGCAGCACCTTCTCAGAACGGAAATATGCGAGAAGATCTCTACTAAGTTGTTTTCACTCAAGGATGATGTAGTTGGAGTTCTTGCACTTGTCAGCGGTTTCGTTGTTCAGATTCCGTGTCATTATCTTCTTGAAGATGGCACGTATGTTGAGTTGGACAAAGTACAAGCAGAGTTCGAGAAGATGATTCATGACAGCCTTGAAGGTGAACCTATGGCGCCTAAGTTAGAGATTATTTCAGTGATTGCAGCCAGTTTCAGAAAGGCGACTGAAGATTGTAAAGATGGCATGCACACAATTACAGAAAGTGGCAGAGAACTAAAGAAACAGACTGTTATTTTTAGCAGCGTCAAAGTGCCAGATGACAGAGAGATCGATGAGTTCTTGGTCGAAGTGTTAGACCGAGTTGACATGGAGTGATCTGCCAGTTGGAACCTGCAGTTAGTTTCAAGGGTTGAGTCATGAGCGGCAGTTAACTTGACTTTCAGTCTTCAGTTCACTTGCTGACTTAACACATACTTATCTCATTCTTGGAATTATCAACACAGGAGTTAGGGTTAGGGTTTCCAGTTAACTGAAGGTAGTGGCCAGTTAACTTTGCTTTAAATAAGGACGTGCATGCTTGCACATGGTCCATTTTAGGTTAGATGTTTCAGTTAACTGATGGTAGCTTTCCAGTTAACTGTATAGTTTACTTCATTAGGGTTTGGCGCATAACTTGCATGCATTGCAAGAACTGTAGTGAACTCAAGGTGATTTTAGGGTTACCTACACCTTGATGTATATAAATAAGAGCTTTGCTCATTTGTAAATAACTTTTGCTTGAGAGAGAAATATATGCTGCGCCTACCTTGCCCTCAATATTGCTCTTTTGGTATTTGTTCATGTGTCTTTGCTATTACGATTAATTGTTATGCCACATAGGGTTTCAAGAGATTGTAATGGTGGATTCTTCCTTAGTTTAGATAAATCTGTCTTGTGAATCTTTTATCGTTATGATTAAGCGTTATGCCACATAGGGTTTCGTAAGATTGTGATGACAAAAGCGTTTTGTGAAGTCTTTACTATGCTGATCAAGTGTTATGCCACATAGGGTTTCATAAGATTGTCATGGTAAATCTTCTCATAGTTTAGATAAATCTGTTTTGTGAATCTTTTATCATTACGATCAAGTGTTATGCCACACAGGGTTTCATAAAGATTTTGATGATAAAAGCTGTTTTGCGAGTCTTTACTGTTATGATCAAGTGTTATGCCACATAGTGTTTCATAAGATTGTCATGGTAAATTCTCAAATCTGTTTTGTGCCCAATAAGCTTGTTTAGATTGAGATGATAGTTGCGCCACCTTGCCTTCAAGTAGAGAATCTAAACACGTTTATCGTCAGTTAGTCATAACCTTGCTCCTTTTCCTCATGCTTTGATTTTCTTGAGGAGATTGGATAGATTAGTTTAGTTGTAGTTGGTAGATCTGCAAAACCAGAGAAAACTCAGCTGCAACATATAAGTTCTTTCAAGAAAGTCTTGTGCCTCTACAGCTGAAACAAAAAGACAGGATTTAGTTTAGTTTATTTCCTTGCAAATACTTTGTCAAGCACAACAAGGGAGCTTCCCCTCCTAATTTGAAGAGCACTCATTGCGTAGTGTACATAGGCTGTGCGTATCAACTCTTACTCCAGAGGTGCTAGTTCTTACGCCAACAAGTAAAAAGGGTTCCTTTTCCACTGAAAGGTATCATATGCCTTAACCTCCATGCTGGCTTGGTTGGGACCTAAAAAACTTCAATATCTTTGCCTTTAGTAATGATCTACTAAAACTTGGATGTATGACAGGGAACAAACCATAAGAGTTAGTTATAATAAGAGTGCATGACAAAGTGCCAAATGGAGTGCAGGGTGGCATCAAGGCCAAGATTTGCTTTTTTTAGTTACCCGTAGATAATATTTATGTATTTAGAACTTAGCTACAAGAATTGCAGATAGATTGGGCACTAAAATAGATTTCATTGTTGGTTGTTTGGCTGAAGCAACCAAAGCCAGGTTTTTAAAAATCTTTGTTTTCTATGTTAAATAAAAAAGGTATAGTTAACATTATTGTAGTAAATACTTATGTCCAAACTCATTTCCACATCTACACAACTGCCTTGTCTGCTCCTAAAGCTTTTATCTGGTTGTGATGGGCTCCAATGTAATAGGAGTGCATAACAAAGTGCTAAATGGAGTGTAGGGTAGTATCAAGGTCAAGATTTGCCTTTTAGTTTCCCGTGGATAATATTTATATATTTATAACTTAGTCACAAGAATTGCAGATCGGTTAGGTGCTAAGATAGATTTTATTGTTGGTTGTTTGGCATTCTTGCTACTTGATCAACTGCCATTTGCCATGTGGGATTACTGAACTAAACCAAACTTGTCTTTTTATGTTCCTGATATAGCCCATGTCTGTCTATCACTTTGAGCACTAATTATATCTTAAATGGTTTTGGCAGCAATGTGGACTTAATTGCAAGATTGCAAGAACTTGCAAGGCATCCACACCAGTGTGTTGTGTTGGCACAAGATTGAATAATGGGTTGCAAACTGTGCAGGCCATAGGTAAGTTTGTGTGTGGGAGGATTTTGTAGGTCTGCAAAGTCATAGATAGTGAGGTAGGCTGCAAAGTTACAATTGAAACTCTAGATTGCACAAGTATAAGAAAGCTTGCAGGGGCTGCTCCAAGCACTTGTCCAATGATGAGCCTCCATGTTGGATTGACGTTTTGCAAAATATGGTTTTTGAGTACCTGACAAGCATGAACTTCAACAAATATGAGTGTTGCATTGATGCACTCTAGAAGGGAATCAGACACATGGTAACATCTTCTTTGCAGAACAATTTTATGCTGCCAGGCTTGATATATACTAAATCTATCCCACATGTATGGTTTTTTTAGGAACACTTCACATGTATCTAGGAGCATACAACATATGCAACTTCCTCATACATAGGAAAGATTGAGGACTGGAGTTTGCAATTATGTGCTGATTGTAACTTCTTCCTCCTACATGGTGAAGATTATAGGGTTTGAAATATGTCAAGAATTTTTAATCTGGTAAATACTAAATTCTTCATATGGTGTAAACTTTGGCTTACCTGCCCTTGCCCAATTGGGGTATGCCACCATCACTGAGCTGGATGTGGTATTCACCGAATTCCAATACTTCATCATGTCTCCCGGGGATTTGAACCTGGATTATGCCTGGGAAGCCCTAATACTTTTACCACTTGATCTCATCCTATTTGCCTTAGCGAGTCACTTCTTTGCATCAGTGGAAATAAAGTTCTTTTGCTTCCATTATTAAAAATAATATGTAATTGGTTACCAACAAACTGAATCTTAGTTAGGAACGGTTGCTTTTTCTCCTCTTCAATGTGTTATTTTTTTTTAAAGTGGTGAGAGCCATTGAATAATCAAGATCTATAAGGGTTAATTTGTCTTCAGTGAAGTAGAGCTATGGGGAAGAAGATTGCATACTTCCAAAGCAACCTCATTATTCTGCTCATGTGTCTGCTGATTATAACAAATTTTTGTACACGGCCTTTCAAGAAGTTTAATTTTTGGAGACAAATTCTGTCAATTCTCTTGTTTGTGTTTGTGGAGGTGGATTCCAAGACTCATGATGCCACACAAGGACCCTTGCTTACATTTTTAAAGGTACTTTGAAACCCTTGATTGTGATGATATTGTTTGTATGTGATCAGAATGCCGTTTGTGTGAGTTTGTGATATTTGGTGTGAAAAAAATTAGTTGAATTAAATGTTTGTGACTATATGGATTATTAATCATTTTATTGGCATATAACAACTCCTATTTTATTTCCCTGAAGTGCTTTGGAAGTCATCTGCAAAATATTGCCTTTTTGCAAATAAAATATAATTCTTCTTGTTAAGGTAGCTTGTTGCTCCTGTCACAAAGAAAAATATTCCACTTGTAAAATATTACTATCATTCTTACAGCTGGAGCATATTATAATACAACTATGTAAAACATTTGTAAGAAAGAGTTTCCTTATTTATTTATATGAGTATTCAAACTGCTTCAAAAACACAGAAAAGGGTACCCTTGTTCTTGCATGCACACCCTGATTGGCCATTTTGTGAATGAACATTCTGTATGCAGCTTGAAAGGCCATGAGTTTGTTTGGCATTGCCTTGCCCGACTAGAGCATCTGTACCATATGCCTATGGCATTCTATATCTCGGCTGTTTATCTAGTCTCGTTCAGGATCTAAAAGACAAATGACACCCATAGGCATGCACTTTAATGAAGCCTACAATAACACTTACCTCCTATTTGACAGTGGTTGTTTTGATATTTTATAGAAGCAGGCAAGCAACACCTCTGAAAACATTTGGAACAGTGAAGATGCATGATGCTGCATCACTTCTAAACCATAATTACAAAAGTGCTATATGCTATAACTGATAATGTTGTCCTTGGATGATTTGAATTTTTTCCGAGACTATTCAGACAAGATCTATGGCTATTGTACTCCAGTAGCACTCCATAGCATTCAACACAATGATAGAACAGCTAGAGTGAGACACAAGATATGATGGTACAAGGAGTACCAATTATTTGTGTTGTACCCCAAATAAATTTTTTGGCATTCTGTGTAAATTGAGCTAAATCTTGTTAAAATGCCATGAAAGGCCAGTTTTAGGTCAAACCAATCATAGAATCTTGGTGGGTTTCTGTCAAGGAACACATGTACAAAATTCTGAAAAATTGAAAATTAGGGTTTTTTCCCCTATTTTCAGGGAAATCCCCCGAAAATAGGACCTTCCCAGAAATGATCGAAAATGATTTTGATAGGCTTAAAGGGCTTCACGATCACATTGGTCAAGTCAGAATCATCAAAAGACACGTTTTACTCTGGTGGGTCTATTTCTCTTTTTCAGGAACGAAGTTAGGAGCTCCACAGCCATTAATGGCAGATTGGCCAGTACAGGTGCTGAAAGCTAAGCTTCAAAAGCTTCAACGATACAACCATGGCGGAAAAGGTCGAAAAAGATGCTGTTTGACGAAGGAGATTCCTGAAAACGAAAAAGGTCAAAATTTGACTAACTCTGGAGATGTTACGAAGGGGAGATTGCTCACATGTTGAAAAGGCGCCTTTTTCAAGCAGGGGCGCCCATGATCTTTGAAGGTCAAATGAAGTCAGTAAGATCATCCGAAGCAGTCATTCTTGACGTTTGACTGCTGGCTCAACAGTGAAACAAACATCCAGATCATCCGATGAACAGATCACTAGCAATTGCTGATGAAGCAAAAAGAGGCAGTTCAAGGAAATATCAGGAAACCACAGATGACGACAAAGTTCTAGGAAAAAGAGCCTTTTCAAAGCAAAGGCTCTTCTTTCTTGACCTCCGATGATGTAAAACCGAAAATAATAGCCTCCTTCACCTGCCAGATCTCTCTGAAATACAGCATCAACACACCGCAGTATACGGATAATAACTGACTGGAGGCAACTTGTCAGATGAAAATAATCAAGCTAAGGCAAAAAGCCTTTTCAAGGAGGGGTGCCCTTGGATAAAGGAACCCTAATTTGAGATCCAGATTTCCCGAAGACAGTCATTCTTAGCAGAACAGAGCTGGGTACCTGATGAAACAATGTGAAAACATCTGACTCTCCGATCAACGAGAAATCCAGTTCAAGGCACGAGAGGTCATTTCAAATAATCTGAAGAACGAAGATTGAAAAATCACTAAGGCATTGGCAAAAGCGCCCTTTCTTGGGAAAGGCGCCCAGTCTTTTGGAGCCCTTAACTCAGTTTTTATCATTCAGTCTCCCAGGCACTTCTTTCCAGTTTGGATTCAGCTCCGCAGTGAATGTGTCCGTGACGTCTCAGGATCAACAGACAACGCCAGATTCAGGATCAAACAGGGGTTTTCAGGAGAGAAATACTAAAAAACTTGCAAAAGATGAAAAGGGACGCCTAAAAAAGTCAAAGGTCATTTGTTGACTAAAGTCAAAAGCTTTTTGAGTTAAAGTTGGCTAAAGACGCTCCACGATTGGTGGAAATCACCTTTTTAACTTCAGATCAAACTCAAATCACCTTTTGAGCTTGTGTTAGGTCCCCAAATTTGTGGATCTGAAGCTCAAACATATATATTCAAGGAGATGGCGTCCCCTTTTCATTATTTCATTGCAGATTCAAAGATAAAAACAGCCACAAGCTCTCAAGGACGCCATTGAAGATCTGAAGGAGGTTTTCATCCGTTCTTCATTTTTATTTGCAGATCTGAAGCAGGAAAAGATTGCCATTTTGAGGATTGGGTCAGAGATAGTTTTTTGAAGATCAGATAAAACTTCCAATCCACCTTCTGTCTTTTTCCTCTCTTCTTTGCCCTTTAGGTTTTCAAGATCCGGTTTAAAAAGCAAATGTGCTACATCAGATCCGATTAACTGGTAGATTCAAAGATCATTTCCGTGAGAAACCTTATCTCGGCTACTTTCCAAATCCGAACTTGCTGCCTCCTATTTTTGGGTTTTTCCAAAAAGTTCTTTTAATCCAAATTGAACTCGGTTTGTTCAAGATTGAAGCACGAACAAAACCTATGTGCTGATTTTTCCTAAAAATACTTCTAAGCAGGCTTATATTTTTAGGGTTTCCTAAAATCAACTAGGTCAAGCTTTCATACCAATCTTCAAGTTTTTCAGATGCAGTACTCCTGTGTGCAATACGGTGACCAAGACGGTCTTACTTCCATGATTACTCCTGAAACAGCTGATACAAATTTACACCCAAGTAAATCCTAAAGGTATCGATGGAGCAGCTAGAAGGCATGAACTAAAATAACATTGCGTAATATCAAGAACTGGATTGCGTAAGCTTCATCAATTCCCATCACACTACAAAGCTTAGAGCTCGTAATCTGTACTGCTAATACAACCCTACCACCGCAGAAATCAGAGCGATGGAAGAATTGTTTGCGCTTAAAGCCCTGTGGATATCGAAAGATGTTTTGATATTCCCTCACATCATAACAGCAAAGTCATATCATTGACGGAATGTGAGAAAGCTTTTGAGACAGCCAAGGACAAATGTCAAAGGATAATGGCCGAAAAATGGCTGAAAGTGACAAAGGCAAGCTTGCCTAAGTTGTTGGGGCGAGGAGAATGTAAAGATGAGTACGCAGTGTTAATCACTCTACTCAACAGAGTCACTGGAGAAGAAGATGGTCGTCAATTCCAGCCATGGATGTACTATGTCATCGCTAAAATCATTGGCAGGAGGGAATACTATGACTGGGCCACTTTGATCAGTGACACACTCCACCGACAAATCACTGGGTATCTGGAAGCTCATAGGTTCCACATGTGCTCTTACGTAGTATACCTAATAGCCTTCCAAGGCGATTTTAGGTTATTGAACAATGTGGGAACCTTAGGTGTGCAGAAGGTTCACGAGTATTTCACACGTCTTGAGTTTACTCAAGCGGAAAGACACTTCAAGAAGACAAGTGATCACTTCACTATGCACACAGTACGTGAGCTTAACCATGAGATGCACGTGCGTATTTCACAGACAGCCAGAGAGGCAATGGCGGATTGGGCAGATTGGTTTATCCAATTTCCTACGTTCTCCTACATACGCGTGTATGGCTACATTGGCCACCCCGCCATGCTACCAAGACACCCTTCAGATAGGGTAGTTTTCATGGAGTTCTTGAGACAGTTGTCCGAGGTTCATGTCCACTTGCGCTTGAAGAGGAAGACAGCTGTTAACTTTCCCGTTGAAATGGGACTATATAGATGTGAATCCGCGGCAGATGCAAAGATGATGGGTCAAGAAACAAGGAGGTTTAACCTCAAATATCTCATTGATAGAAGATCCTATGATCCCAGAGGACTCTATGTAGCACACCTTGAGCAACACTCGTCACATAAGTCTTCTATGGAAGATTATTGGGTGAATTGTAAAGACGAGTATGAAGTGCGAAGAAGGAACTACAGCAGATTCAGACTCCCACAAATTGCTGATTTCATGTCAGCAGACATTGAGGGCCTGTCAGATGATGAAGGGGAAACCATTCTCCCCTCATTCTTCGCAGATTCAGTTGACTCCCAACCACTCCCGAGAGTGGATTGGTATGCCAAAGAAGACACATCTATAGAAGAAAGAACGAGTAGAGTGGTTAGAAATAGCCAACTCTATCTCGACAGCAAGATGTCTAGGAAGGTGATACCTCACAGAACAGAGCCGCCACAGGTTCAGTCTACCCCACCTTCCACTTCAAGAAGGAAACCTAGACAAAAGCAATGGTGCAATCCTCCCCGAGGAATGAGGATGTCAAAACCTAGAACACAGAGGACACCAGTGGAGGAAGCCACACATAGTCCTGACATAATCATGGGCATTCCTGCCCCAGAACAAAGAGTAGAGATTGCTACCCCTGATTCAGCAGAAGTTATCACAGAGGAACCAGCAGCAGTAGTTGTTGAAGAACCAGTGGCTGAACCAATGGAGGAAGCAACAACAGTAGAAGCAGCAGCAGAAACGGTGCCTGTTATGGAAGTAGAGCCGCCAACATCACCAGTATCACAGCGAACACAGGTCCTCATCGACTTGGATTCGCCACCGAGAGACATTGCCCCAGCACAGTCTCATACATCTAGCATTCAAGGGCCTCACGTCCCTCCTAGTGAAGTTCGCCGAGATTCTATTTGGCTTGAAGGCTTCCTAGGAAGAAAGAGGGAAAAACCCTCGTATGAACTTGACTTTACCGAGTTCGACCACGTCCCACAAGACACGTCGGCGAAGAAGTTAAAGAAGCAAGTTCACATAGAAAGGAATGCAGATTGTGAGATCATTATAGAGACTGCCGCCCCACCAGTAGAGAAAAGCATACACGAGGTTCAAGTAGAGGACTACACTTTGTCTCAACTTAACCTCGGGAAGACTACACGGCAGGTGGAGGCGGATCTTCTCGGAATAGCTTCGGTGAGCGTACAAGAAAGGATGGCAAAGGATGGTAAGGAAAAGGCAGCCTTAAAGGCTGAAAATTAGAAACTGAGGTCTTACATAACCAGCTTGATACATGGCACACCAAACGTCTCAGCCCTACCAGCAGGACTACTAGATCTCCCCGCCGAACAAAATCATCGGCAATTGTTAACATTTGGCAAACACTTGAGAAATCAGGTGGAAGAGTTTGTTCTCAAGGGTAGATGCGTACTGGCGAACTTATACCAGTTACGGGATAGAGCACATGAACTTCGTGTGGAGATCCAGCAGTCGGAACAAAGGATTGCAGAAAGAGGCTTGAAGACGAAAGTACAATTGCAGATTTGCAATTAGCATATCAATCAGTATACTCTGAGGAAAACAAGCAACATCTTTTTGCTTGGAAAGAACAATTGGCGTACAAGGTGAAAGCCTACGACGCTCATTCAGTAGAGATGATTGATTACAGAAGGGTGGTTGCCACTATTATCAACTTCGCAAGAATGTTGGTAATATCTTTCCCTTGCATGGAATATCAGCGTGAGGGAGGAGAATACGTCGAGTTGGTGACTGTACAGAACCAGTTCAGGGATGTCATCCGCGGCACCTTTCTTGACGATCCAGAGGGTTGTAAGCTGGCTAAGGTAGCAGCTTTATCAACCAAGTTAGAAGAGGCAGCATCTCAATGCATTGACTTCGGAAATCAGCTCACAACGGGTGAGGTCATGCTCCGACGCCACGTCATCATCCTACAAAGCATTAACTCCCCGGAAGCCGATGAAGTCAATCAATGGATTGAGACATTGTTGATTAATGGCGAGCTATAAATGCACCAGAAAAGGACGCCATACATCCTCCAAGTGGCATTCATGAGACTTGAGTTGACTTGACGCTTCTTTCCAAGTCAACTCAAGATGCTATTAAATGTAGTTGGAGTTAACTTGATGCTTCTTTCCAAGTTTAACTCCACTTTCCTTAAATCATGCATTGTCAGATCCCACTAATTAAGGATGTCTAATTGGACTTCCATGATTTGTGGATCTTAGATCTCCACTAAATGTGGATGTCTATTTTGGAGGGAGACTTTACATTTAAGTTCACCTTTAGTTTGCTTTAGTCAACTGAAGTAGTTTCCAGTTGACTCTTTGTGTTGACTTTCAGTTAACTGAAGTAGCTTCCAGTTAACTGCTTGTTCCCCCTATTTAGGAATAAATCTTGCTAATTGATTGGCAAGAACTCATTGTTAACTCAAGGAGATTTTGGGGTTGCCCACTCCTTTGAGTTCTATAAATAAGAGCCTTGGGCTCATTATTTGTTTAACCTTTACTTGCTATGCAAAATTGCTGCGCCATTGTTGCCAACACTTTGAAAGCGAATATTTGTTCACTCTTGGATGAGAGTTCGTTGGTTGATTGTAATTGTGCATGATTTCGTGCCTTTGCTCTCCCAACTTTTGTAATTCGTTGATGAAGCATTGAAGAGGAATATCAGAAGGCGCTTGCATTTTGATCATCTTATTTGAAGTTATGTCTACGTCTTGTGTTTAATAGCTTGTTGTCTCATTTCCCTCCTCGGATAGGAGTCCCTCCTCCTTGGATATTTGTTATTGACAGTTGTCGTTTGATGTTGTTTAATGTGTTGACTTCCAAGCTATACTTCGGATAGGAGTCCCTCCTCCTTAGCAAGCTCGTTGGCCAAGGCATCGTGATTTTGTTGTTTCTAGTAAACTATTTCTTAAGCTCATACCTCGGATAGGAGTCCCTCCTCCTTGGCAGATCTCAGATCTAGTTTACCGTGTAGAGTGTTTGCTTGTACCAACCTTATCCCGGTGTATACCCGAGAGTTCAGAGCCTCGGTCATATCCTCTGAAGACGGTGAATTCAAGTGATCCAACCATCCCATTCCCGCTCCTTTACCCTCATGCTCTGTTCATCTTGAAGGTATTGGATAGATAGAAGCTAGTTAGTCGTAGTTAAGATCTGCAGAAACCAGAGAAAAGCTTAGCTACGGCGCGTTGTGTTTGTGCACCCTTGTGTCCTGCCGCTGAAGCATAAAAAGATAGGAACTTAGTTAAACATTTCCCTTCCCTACGCATTGCTCCCAACAGAGAGGGACTTCTCCTCTTTAAATAACGAAGAAGTGTTGCAAAACATTTGAAATAGCTGAACGTTTACAATCAGCACTCCAGAGGTGCTAATTTAAATGCCAACAATTCGTATAGCAATAATATATATTTATTAGGGCACAACTCCCATATGTATATATAATATGAGTGCCTAAACTTAGGTTGGTTCATGTTGAACCCCTTATTTACACATGGTAGGCCAGGGTCAATGTATTAGCACTATAAGGTTGGACCTATGATTGTAGAACAAGGTACATAAAGGGTGTATCCAAAGTGAGACTACTGAAAAGTTACCTAAGGGCCAGCAGCTAAAGTTGTGGCTCAAGGGATGATAAATCCAAGCCTATATTTGAGGAACTCAATAAGGCAGGACTATAATAGAGTACAAGTTATGTACTAACATCTTTCCTTAATTCTGACTTGGATTGCCTTGTCTCCTTGGGAACTTGTCCTTGCCTCAGCTCCAACAAATGTGATTGCACATGCAAGTCCCTGAAAATATCCTTATTCATCAACCAAAAGGTATCTGTGGCAAAGTTTGAACTTAAACACCTGAATATCTCTTGCAAATTTGAGAGCTCAGAAGCTGGCTCTTGCAAGACTCTTGATGATGGTGGCCCTCAATATCTTAGGTTAGTTAAACTAATGTGAACACACTTTTATGGCCAAAACAATGCTCAAAGAGTAAACAAGGAAACCAATTTAAGGACTCTCCCCAAAGCAAGGAGCCAAGATTGTTCAATGATTAAATGAGAAGCAAAATTCCAAAGGGTAATGTTGGGATTGTGGCAAAAAGGTGTCTTGTTAAGGGATGCCATAGGAGGAAGTGTGACATGGGAAACTTGACACCCAAAAAGCAAAACAAATATCAAACCCCTTGGAGGTACAATCAAGAGGTTAATGTGCTACTTTTGATTGCTTTGTCTACTTTGAGTTCCTTAAAAGAATGATTAGCTCATTTATTCAGGTTCTGCTCATCATATGTCTCATCAGGATCTACATGTTTTTTTCTCGTAATGGATGCTCCCAATAAGAAAACTCTTGTGGACATAAATAATTCTTTGATTGTTAGAGGCAGTGGTGATGTTTATATGCAAGATGGTTTCTTCACAGATATTACATATATACCTGGTTTGAAGATAAACTGGTGTATTCCCCCCAAAAAATGAACAAAATATGATAATGGACACAAGCGAGCATGTTATGAGAAAGGGGCAACTTGAAAGAAGCGCCTCAGATAAAAGTTTTGAGTTAAGATTTGAAGTAGATATAGTTTAGTCTGATATAGTGTGGAGAAAATTGACCATTTAAATTCTTCTTTAGAACTTTAGTGGGCTGTACAGAATATGATATTGTGGAGAGCATACTGTCGTGTACAGGAATTATTTTGTTGGTATTTTTCATTTATTTCTTTTATAGCACATATTTATAAATATCAGCACAATTTGCAATTTTAAATCTGCCTCATGTGACTAATATATAGAATCTTTGAGACTCTTTAAAATAATACCGAATCTTCTTTTTGACTGTATTCTAATTTCTTTAGCTAGATGTAGGTTTCTTTACAATTACATGATATTACAGTTATTTTTGTGATGCTTACTGTCATCAGTTTTGGCTGTTGATGTTATATTCACTTATTCTGCTTGCAAGATGGGATGTAGCTGATTGTTCTAGTTTTGGTGAGTGGATGTACAGGCTTTGTTTTCTTTTTAGTTTGTTCAATATAGGGGTTGAATTGGGGTCCACTCCCATTACGTACTATGTATGATATTCAGGCCTGTACTACTTCAGCATGAACACCACTTGATTGGCCCTTGTACTAAGCTTTGCATGCAACACACCTACCATCTGCATAATTCCAACATATCCAGTAGGATAACTGCTGCCTTAAACTACATGCCACATCCTCTAGCACTATCTGGCTGTAAACTACTTGCATTAAACTACTTGCATTTCTGATGGGCCTACTTCTCAGCATGTCTTACGGTGCTAAGATGTCCTTAGGGAGAGTTAAACCTTGGTCTCCAACATGAGAACCAAGAGGCCCAACCACTTGACTACACCCCCTTGACTACATAGACTTTGTTTTCAATTCCTTAGCGTCTCTTGCAAAATCAATACCAGAGATCAATTTCTAATACTAAAATTTCAGTAAAAAAAATTATGTATAAATATTTCACTGATTTGAGACAAGCTGTTGGGAAAGGATTTTTGTAAATGACTGTCTGAACTGAATTCAACATTATCTTTTCAATAAAGGGTACAATGAGAAGACTACAAAGGAATGGATAAACAAGTGAGCTACTATGCAATTGCAATTTCTCTTTACATTGTTTTCTTGACCTTAAAATCTCATTATAACTGTTTCCTGGGCACAGCTGCATTTAGCATCATTATTGTTAATTGCTTCCATGACATAATGATCTTTGTAAATTGATCATGAACTTAATTTCCTAAGTCATTTGAAATATTGTAGCTTGTATTTGTTCATCAGCAATTTCTATAATCTTAGAGATTTTATAATCTTTTCAAGAAAGGGTACAAAGAGAAGATTGCAATGGAATGGATAAATAAGAGAGCTACTAAGCGTCCTTCTTTAGTAGAGGTAGATCAGAACAAGAGATTTTGTACACACCTTCACAAGTAATTCATCCAGATTCCAGATGAATAAATCCAAGGCCCATTCATCCACGGACTAAAATTCTTGGCAATTTGATAACCCATGTGCAAGAACCAAACTCACAATTTCCACTAGAGAAACCCCCTTTTCTGAGTGACCCATCCGGCATCCGATGGAGTCTTTCAAAAGGAAAACTTCCTGATGGGTAGGTGAGATGGCACTGATCTGTATTGGGTTTTATTGAATTATTTCTGATGTTTCCAAAATTTTTATGTTATTTACTTGACATTATAATATTGTAATAACTGTTTCCTGGGTACATCTGCATTTAAATAATCACTTTATTATTAATTGCTTTCATGACATAATGAGCTTGTAAATTGATCATGAGCTTAATTTCCTAAGCCATTTGAATTCTTGTAGCTTGTAACTTGTTCATTAGCAACTCCTATATTCCTAGACATTTTATAATCATTCAGTAAAAATGTTTCTTGGTTGAAAATTTGCTGCAATAAAATTTGTTGGCGAAACAACTAACACCTCTGGAGTGCAAGTTGGTACGGACAGCTATGCACACTACGCAATGAGTGCTCTTCAAATTAGGAGGGGAAGCTCCCTCGTTGTGCTGACAAAAGTACTTAAAAAGGGAAAAGTAAACTAAACTATATCTTGTCTTTTTGTCTCAGCTGTAAGAGGCACAAGGTTTAAGGAAAACTCTATACGTTGCAGCTAAGTATTTTCTGGTTTCGCAAGACTTAACTACAACACTCAAAACTAAGTAACTTAACTATCCAATCCCCTCAAAAATTCAGAGTATGAGGAAACAGAGTGGGAATGATTATCTGACGATAAGCCGGGTACGGACTCACAATGTGAAGGCAAGGTGGCACAACTATCTGCTTGTCTGAATAGGCTTATTGGAAACAACAATACACGATAGACTGAGTACAGATTCTCAATTTGAAGGCAAGGTGGCACAACTATCAACTCAATCTGAATAAGTTTATTATTCACACACATCACACGATAACCAAGAACAAATTCTCAACTTGAAGGCAAGGTGGCACATCTATCAGCTCAATCTGAACGAGTTTATTGAACACATAACATAAGCGATAGCTAACTAGGATAATAAATTGCATAGAATTCACCATCATAATTCATAGTGCATAGAATACCATGAAGAGTGGCATAACAATTCATCACAATAAAATACTCATGAACCGGTCTGAGAGCGAGCAATATTGAGAGGCAAGGTAGGCACAACATATATTTCTCTCTACCGTGCAAAGTTATGTACAAATGAGCAAAAGCTCTTATTTATAGACATCAAAAGATGTAGGGAACCCTAAAATCACCTTGAGTCAACTACAGTCTTGCAATGCATGCAAGATTTATTGCTAAACCCTAATAAAACAAACTATATAGTTAACTGGAAAGCTACCATCAGTTAACCGGTACAAATTAATCTAAATGGACAATGTGCAAGCATGCACGTCCTTATTGAAAGTAAGTTAACTGGAACACTACCATCAGTTAACGTAAACCCTAAATACAACTCCAAGTAAATAAAGTTGATCTCAGAATAGATATGCATGAGATGAGACAGCGAGTTAACTTGAAAAGATAACACCAAGTTTAACTCTTGTGTGTAATGTCTATTATGAGAGGTGGGAACTGAAGTCTACTGATCTTGATTTCGAGCAACCAATCCCTCAATGAGATTGTTAACTGTATCACTGTCTGGAGCTCTGATACTCTGTCGAAGAATGCTATGCTTGCGCAGCATGTCCTCACCAGCTGTGATCTGGGACTGAAGTTCATCTCTGCTCCTTGTCGCTTCATCGAACAACGCTGACATTACTGTAAGTTGATTAATCTTACAGCCAACGGTCTCCCCACTGAAAATAGTATGAATGAGTGCTTGGAGCTTTGACTGAACATCAGTAAGCTCAACATATGCACCACCCTCAATTTGATACTGACACGGTAAGTGAGATACTAAGGTTCTCACAAACCGGAGTGCACTAGTAATGTGCTCTCTACTCTCAGCCAACTCTGACGCCATAGTCTCTTCTATCTTTGCCTTGACAACCAACTGTGTTTTCCAAGAGTAGATAGCTTCTTTATCCTCTGCATCTGTGACTGATTCATATGCCATACTCAGGTGAGCAATCATAATCTCATCCCGGGGTCTATTAATTGCCATGTCTCACTCCTCATCCTGGAGATGTAGACGGAGCTCTCGTGCATTATACCGCAACTGATA
The DNA here is from genome assembly GCA_007258455.2 of Sequoia sempervirens. Lineage (NCBI taxonomy): Eukaryota > Viridiplantae > Streptophyta > Pinopsida > Cupressales > Cupressaceae > Sequoia > Sequoia sempervirens. The sequence goes on from VDFB02109042.1 coordinate 23,226,027, forward strand.
TAACTCTGTAAGCATAGAACGGCCTCTAGCAACGAACTCCTCCTCCCATTCATCCAAACGCTTGCCATATGCAACCAAATGATTAAGTTGGCCTTGTTCTGCTGGAGGCTCAAGCATCGGCGGGAGTGTGGCGGTGACATTTGACTTGTGTACAAGGCTAGAAATGTACTGACGAAGCTATCTGATTTCAGCCTTGAGGGCTGCCTTATCTTCTCCGTCCTTTAGCATTCTATCTCTGGCACTGTCTGTAGCAACCTGTAGGAGATCAACCTGAGTCTGGCGTGTGCTACGACCAAGGTTGATTGTGATAATTTCGAAGTCCTGAGATTCCAACTCGTCTAAGCTCTTCCCATGTGGAGGTATAGCAGTCTCAACGACGATCTCCATATCAATATTCCTCTCCACGTGGACCATGTTCTTGATCCTCTTGTCTTGCACATCCTGGTAAACCTGATCAAAATCTGAATGATTAAGGACATAGGATGGCTGCCTCCTCTTCCTTCTCAGTTGATTTTCGATCCAAGACTAGTCTCGGCTAATGCTACTAGAAGGATCTGTACTAGCAATAGGAGATTGTGATGAGAGTGAATATGTAGAGGAACTGCTGCAAGATGGGGAGTCTAAATCCAATTCAATATGAATTGGGACTGGTGACTGCTCCGGAACTGGTATAGGAACTTGAGGTTGAACCTCAGGCACTGGCGGACTCTGAACTGGCTCTGTGACAGGCTGTCTGACAGGGTCCGTGTGTGTATCAGTGGCAAGCGCCTTGCCTTTTGAATTGTTTGGCGCTTGACCTTTCTTGGGAGGGTTACTCCTCTTCTTCTGTTTAGGTTTCGACGAGGAAGGTAGCGAAGGATCCACCACTGGAGGCTTTGCTCTAGGCACACTTACCCTCTTGGTCTTCTTGCTGTCGAGGTAAAGTATACTGTTCTGAATAACTCTACTTGACCTCTCTTTTACTGTTGCGTACTCCTTGGCATACCAATCAATTGCTGGCAGTGGCTGTGTGTCAACCTGCTCTCTGAAAAACTGAGGAAGAACTTCTCCCTCATCATCTGATAAACCTCCCACATCTTCTGACAAGAAAACAAAAATCTGTGAGAGAGAGAAGCGGCCATAGCTACGTCTGCGAACCTCGAAGTCATCCACGCAATTGGCCCAATAGTCTTCCATAGAAGGCTTATGATATGCGCGACCACCGAGGCGAGCTGTGTAATGACCCCAAGGATGATAGGTACGTACCTCAACAAGATACTTGAGATGATACCTCTCGAGCTCTTGTCCTGCAGCTTTGGCATCAACTGCCATCTTGCACCAATATATTCCAAACTAAAAAGGAAAATTGGCAGCTGGTCTATGCTTGCGACGTAAATGACGATGAACATCATGCAATTGCCTTAGGAACTCCATAAAAATTGTCCTATTCGAAGGATAGCGTGGAAACATGGCTGGATTTCCTGTAAATCCATATACTCGGATATAAATGTATGTCGAGAACTGAATAAACCAATCCGCCCAACCATCCATCGCTGCTCTAGCAACTGCCGAGATACGAATGTGCAACTCCTGATCCAAATTTCTCATTGTATAAATCAAGAAAGCCTCGTGAACACGCTTGAAGTGATGTTTAGCCTTAGTGAACTCAAGCTGATCATAATAGTGATAGACTTTCTGAACACTGAGAATGCCCACGGTGTTTAGTCCTCGGAACTGACCCTGATAAGCGATCAAGTACATGAGATAAGAACACATGTGAAACTCATGAGCAACTAGGAAACTGGTGATCTGCTTGTGGATAACATCGCTGATGAAGGATGCCCAATCATAATGCTCCTGCCCAGATATGATGCGACCAATGATGTAATATATCCAAGGCTGGAAAACATTTGCATGTGAATGACCTGAGACACGATTCAAGAGTGTAATTAGAATTGAGTACTCATCCTTGTACTCACCACGACCCACATTATTTGGCAATTTGTTCTTCACTTGCTTTAACCATCTTTCTGCCATTTTGCTTTGGCACTTGTCCACATCAGCGTTGAATGCATGCTCGCACTGCTCCATAGAAATAACCAGACTATTCGGGTGCTTAGGAATACCAAAACTTCTTTCAATGTCCAAAGGCTTGAGACTGCAAATAACTCGTCCATCTACTGACACTATCTCACGAGTAGCAGAGTTGTAATGCTTAATACAAGACATCACGAACTCAATACAATGAGCGGAGATAGGTATGGAAGTGGCCTCTAATAACCCGGACTGTTGAATGTTCTGAATAATCGAATCTCTGATTTTGATTGGATCTAGGACTGCCTCTGGTAGCACCTTGTGAAGATTCGTCTCAACTGTCCCGATGAAGTCGTGAGTAAGGACTGATTTGGTCCTGTATTCGAGCTGAGTGTACTGCATTTTGAAAAACTCGCCTGTTGACTGCGAACTCGACTATGTTCTGACAAGATTTCTGGAAAGCTAAAAATAGCCCGCTGGGGCTAAAAATAGCCTATTGAAGAGTTATTTTCGGCGAAAAATTTGAGATATGGGCTTTGTCCAGAAAAAGATTGTAAGACAACCCAGAACGTCAGAAATGCGAAAATCTGACTTCTACTCGACCATGCAAAGAATTTTCAGCTGAGAAAATTAGAAACTCGAGAACTGATGCGCTGGAGTTAAAAATTCCTAAAAATTCAAACGCATGAATTTAATTCGAGGAAGCTATATAGAAACGATCCAGATGATCAAACTTGCCAAAATTTGCCAACTTCAGGAACATGCGAATTGAAATCTGAGAGAAATTTGAGAATCAAAGAGGAGAAAGACGTTTTTTCTGTGTCCTTATTCTGTGAAAATCGCCCCTTGTTCTTCAAATTTGCTGATAATTGTGAACTTGAACCTGCAAAAAGAATTGTTTGATGCTTCTGATTTTGATTGTTGATGATAAATTCGCCCAACCTATGAAAATTCGTATTTGCTCTGAAGAACTACGAATTTTATTTAAGCTAGATGAATGTTTAATGATAGGCACCATGAATAAATAGACAAAATTCGCACCATAATGTTGACTGCAAGATTTAAAAACCTTGACTGAAATAGAAAGCTTCTGATTGGACCACTTCAGTTCGAACTGAGACTAACTTGAAGTTCAGAATAATAAATAATAATAAAAACATTTATCATGCAATTTGAAAATCTAGCACAAAGAGGTGCCAATTTTAGAAAATCGCCCTTTAATGCTCAAATATGCAAAAATAAATATTTAATATTATTTTAATCAGTTGAAAAACCGAGTAAAGCTTTTGGATTCACCCGACGAACTTCACTGATTTCAAAAAGTCCTCATTTGTCCTCATAGGCGTCCATTTGCTCAAGATATCACGTTTTTTACTAACTTCCTATTTTGTAGCTGACTACAAAATTACAACTGGCCATCTTCGACACTGATTTTCGAGTGACCAGGTGATACTGGGACTGAGCAGGTATATTCATTACGAAGCCTGCAGAACAAGGAAGAAATGTCTACTGGGAGTCATCACTGCAAAATCCATCATTTAACACCTCAAAGAATTAGGCGCCCTTGATTAAATTGATTTTCAGGCACCAGACTTGAGTCATTTCTCCATTCTGCCATCTGATGCTTCAAACGGCTGCTGATGACGAATGGTGAACCTTGTTGACTAGATAACAGGCTCACTGCGTGACTAGAGGTATTCCGCATCCAACGAATATATGTAAGGCATCTGAAAGCTGCATTAAGGACCCCAAAAGTTAGGGCGCCCCTGGCCTAAAAAGGCTCAAACTCCATTTTGACAAAAGTACAACTCTCAACCAGATGCCCTACTTCGACCTCTGATATTTGGAGCTGGGGTGGCCTAATTCGAGCACCGTCTGTCTTAACATGTAGCCAGAAGGACCTACGAGAGATGTCTCTAGAGGTGACGAAGCAAGAAAACTGCTTCTAAGACCTCAAAAGGAAAGGCGCCTTTCCCAAGATGGAATAGATGACCAGACTTAGCCATTTTCTGAACTGTCTTCGTTTTTCAGTATTTTGCAAAAGACCTCGCACGTACGAGCGTTTGCCAAATCCCGGAGGCTGATGGTTGGGCTCGTTGGATAGCTGGAGTAATTATGCACAAGTCCCATGAAGACTTCGAAAGCGAAGAACTCCATTTGACATGCCTAAAGGCTAGGCGCCCCTGGCCTATAGAGGCTACAATGAATATTTCATGTTTCTCCACCCTCTGATTTACGTGCCTGGTAGAATCTCTGCCATGATCTTTCAGAATATCAGACTGACAGGCTGACTGGTGCGTTGCGAAGCCGGACTGGAGAGGTACAGATGTTAGGAAGACCTTATCTGTAAACTTATCCATCTCAGGGGTCATTTTGAAGGGCGCCCTTGAGCTACAGGGGAGCAATTTCACCATTTAAGAAATTTCTATGATGTGAAGTCTCTTTGTAATCTCATCTTCTGACATTGACTGCCGGAGCTCTGGGACTCGGATGACTGCATTCGATAGCTCGTCGGATAGGCAGACTAGTCGCGAAAAGATTAGATGCATCAACAATCAGGAATACCAAGATCTAACCCCTCTTTAAGAAGTGCGCCCTTGAGCTACAGGGGCGGAAAAGCTGAAGAGTGACAAGCTTCTGCAATCTGTAACCTCCAGAATCCTCAACTTTTGATGTCAGTTATTGGAGATATGGACCTCGGATAGCCTCGCAAGATAGCTCATCGGATAACTAGAGTCATTTTGAAGAGATTGACTGTGTTCATGAGCATATGCCACAAAATCCGGGCCTTCAAAAAGAAGGGCGCCCCTGGGCTACAGGGGCACAATTTTGCTTTTTCCTAAGAAATCTTTATAAATTGACCACTGAAATCTTCGTCTTGGCCATTGAAATGACCATGCAAAGGTCAAATTGTCATCGTGAAATGCTCCTTCATCGTGAAATGCTTCGTTCTGAGTCCTCGATTTAGGCTCTAATCAATGGATACTGCCTTTGACTGATACGACACTGACCAAAACTCCATGCTTGATATTGCCCAAAACGGTATTTATCATCATTTTAGCAATAGACTCTTTTAAGCAAAATGCCTTAATGAAGCTTAAAATTTGGTGTACAACAAAATTTCATTGTAGTAGATGTTTACAGTACTTAATGCTTTTGTTTTGGTATAACTATAGAAGCATATTTGCTTTAACAGCAAAAGATTTGAAACGTGTGCCACCAATACTCAACATTTCTGTTCTAAGATATGAGGTATGGGTCTTACTGCTCCATGGAGTTCAAACATCTAATTGGACCTAAAGGCCAATACTGATAGGAATGCGTGATTCTATTAATTGGTTGGGTAGTTTTAACATATGCTATAACTAGATATCCTTGATTTTAGAAACAAGCTTCTGTATAAAGTTTAAACCTGTGATGATAGAAATGATAATTATTAAGAGAAATTAATTAGACTATATATTGATTAATTTTTTGTGGTCAGGTTACTGCAATGTATTAATTAATAGACTAGCTTCTAATGGCTTGTCCCATAGTGGATGGTTTACAATTATTTGGTTTAAAAATGTTACACCCCGAATTGTATAGCTACTACTGCATAGGAAGTACATTGTAAATTAACATTTTATTAAATATTCCATTGAGAAATGAGACTAAATCGAATTAGAGAATAAAAACATTTATCTTAAAAATAATGATTTTCTCTAATATGGAAATACTTCATTATTCGAATTATTGGGCTTCAATTTTAATACTTTAAACCATTGCCAAATGCGTCATAGTATTATATTGAACTTTATTAAAATATTAATGAGTTAAAATTCGAAATAAAAGCTAAGCCGTGAAAATGGCGGAAGAAAGGAAAAACGTGCAGGAAAATCGCGTGTTTAGGGCCAAACGTCTAAAAACGGCCGACTGAAATTTGTGCTTGGCAAAAGAAATGGAGTTGTGGACTTCAAAGAAACTGGGAAAAAGTCTTAATTTAAACCTGTCATTTAACCTAGCTGCTAAATCGCGCATGAAACAAGAAGTGTCACGTTTTTAAGAACTAAGCAAATGCGAATTGGAATAAACGTCTTTGCTGTCAAATGATGGAGGTCGAAACCCTCTCTACAGAGCAGCACGTTTTCCTTTTGAATGACTCCAAGCTTTGTTGGCAGCACTGGCGCCATAAGAAGAGGAAAACAGTTAAATTCACAACTCTATATAAACCTGCGAGTGTCATTCATAACACACACGAATTTACAATCAAGATATTCATATTGTTTATTCAAGAGTGAAGAGCATTTTGCAGCTGAGAGGGAATTCGCCATTAGTGAGAAAGTTGTTAGTTTTATCCGATAAGAAAACTATTTGGTTGAGTTGAGAGAAGCAATCTCAGAGTTGAGAACAGCAAGTAAAGAATTCTCAGATTGCTGTGCTGAGAATTTATTACAGAGAGCTGAAACTCATTTGGTGAAGGCAAGAGAAGGAGTTACTCTTTCTCCGAAAATTCTAAAGAAAGTACTTGGGCAGTTAGCTTGAGGAGAAGAGCTCTCATTTTTCACAACATCTGGAAAGCTTAACCAGGCATGCTATCTCTTGCTTTTACATGCTTTCTAATATTCTAGTATTTTGATATAATTCTGAATCATACTCTTGACTGAAAAGAAATGTGTCTGAAAACTGGTTTACTTAGGAATAAATAAGAAAGAAGTAAAGTTAGTCAGCATATGTTAAGTTGTGAAATAGAATGTTTTATGCACATAATCTTTATTTGGTTTCTGCTTTCATTAGTGTACGGTTTACACTAGGCAATGAAAAGTAAACTGCATAGTATGTAATGACTCCATATATGGAGTATATGCTTGTATATAGTTACTAGATACTAGGAATGAATCGAGAGAATTTAAATGAGTTACAAGCTTCAACTAGTAACTGGATAACTTAGTTAAGTTATTGTCTCCCTAGGATGAGAGTATCCTGAAAAAGGGCATTGGTTGTAGAATCTTATTTAAATGTTCTCCGTTCTAGTAGTTAGACTGTTGTAGGATGTCTAGGGTACGGACTACCCCGATAGACCAACCTACGCGTAGAATAAGATAGCCTCAAGTCAAGTTGAACCTGGCTAGTGAATGTGACATATGACCCATGTTCTTCATTGAACGTAAACACTTTGGCCAAAGTAGTGTAAGGAACCATTTAGATGTAGTACTACACTGTCAGTTCACCGTGATCCCGAAATACATCCTAGTTTGAGAATTGCCGGTTGCATGAAAGCTAGCTCTGTAGGATCACAGCACTATGTCCAGTTGGTAGTCATTAAAGGTTACCCAACCAATCTCTTCTTCGAAGGGAGGGCCGTTCATTGCAAAATGATCGTGCGGGGGACCGCATTATAAGTCCGTGGTTGGCGGAAAAGCGCCCGAGTGATGTTTCTCCTCAACATCCGACTGATGATCCAAGACTTGACAGGACGAATTCCTGGACCTTCTTACTTCTATTGGTGCCAAAAGCCTACGGGCTATGTATGTATATTACTCTTCTTACTTTGTATTTTCATTTGGAATGAAATAGTTAAAAGTAGCAAAAGATGTATCTTGTTTATGTTTTTGAAAATAAAATTTTTATCATTATGGTATTGTTCTTACTTGTTGTGACTGAATTTTAAGGTTTTAAATTTATCGTACAAGTGTGTTCGTTACATGTGGTATCAGAGCCTAGGTTTAAAACACTAGGAACCTATGAGTCCGCCAATTTTCCTTAAGACCAACATTATCTAATGTTGTGAAATTCTTGTGACAGGATGGTACGCGTACGATTAACAGCCAGGAAGACTGTAATCGGTAACGAACGATACCTGAAAGCCAAGAAGGAAAATGAGGCCATCACTAGAACCATCCAGGGAACCAATCATGAAAATGCAATTTGGTTAAGTGACACAGAAACTGTCAGTCATGCTCTCTCCCGTATTAATGAGGTAAAGGGTAGATTGAAAATGGAAGCTGCTTTCAGCCTCTTACCCAACACTTCTCCGGGAAAATCTGATTCCTTACCACTATCCAAGGACATGCCTTCCGAGGAAAGCACGAGTCCAACATTCATTTTCCGGGATCCTAGAGTTCTTTTGTTGGCCGAGGTCATAACCATTTCTTTCAGTGATGAGTCAGTGGGATACACACCAAAGACTCCACCAGTTCAGAATGGTCCTCAATATCAAATGATGGACCCTATTGTTGATGAGCACCATATCAACAATACTCTTAACTATGTATCCGAAGATAAATCCGAAGGGTATCATCCTTTTTGGGATAGAGAAGAGCAAATGAGAGATGAAGAAAAAGATAGGTTTCAACAATACTCTCAATCTGTAGGATATACTCCTCTTAGTTATGCTTCTGAGAGTGAATCTGAAGGATATTCACCTCTTGACTATCTTAATAGTCATTCTATGTAACCGATGGATGTTGAAATCCTTTTGAATAAATAAAAATTCTGTGTTTAAAAAAAAAAAATTGTGTATACTTCATAAACTTGCTTGGCGAATTTTGTGTTTATATCTTGAAAGCTTTTATGTTTTCCATTTTATCATAAGGTTAAAGAATCTAACTTAGATAAGATACCAGGTATAATTCAATCATAATCATGGTGAAAACTTACGAAAGGATGCGTAACAAACCCGGTACAAGCAAGGATGATGAACAAAGAGACACTGGAGTTCAAGCAACCTTAGATTTAATTCTAGCAAGGTTGTCTAACATAGAGAATGAAAGAGAAAGGGACAAGCTGGAAAAAAAATTAAACATAGATAACACAGAAGCTGTAAGCTCATCTCACGGACATAATGAAGATAACAATTATGGAAGGGAGAAATCACCAACCAACTCCGCCGAGAGAAATAGAAAGATAATTTCTACTGAGTTGTCACGGGACATGAAAAAGATAATACCACCTAAATTTGACGGTAGTGCGGGAGGTGATGAAGCAGAAATTTGGCTTGTCCAAATGGAAAAATACTTTGAAATAAGAAATTATGACGAAGTAACAAAAGCAGCTTGGGGAGCCTACCAATTAGCAGGAGAAGCCTCAAATTGGTGGATGAACAAGAAATTGGAATTGGATATAAGTTCTTGGAAATTGACATGGGGAGAATTTGTGGAAATCTTCTGTAAGCGGTGGTTGCCACAATTATTCTATGATCAGAAACTTTCTGATTTTCAAGAATTAAAACAAGGAACTATGTCAGTCCATGAATATTGGGAAAAGTTCACTAGACTCCTTCGGTATGTTCCGATTTACCATAAGGATGAACGATTCCGTATCAGGAAGTTCATACTTGGGCTGAATGGAAAAATTGGTGGTGAAGTGGACATGCATGGTCCAACTACCATGGACTTAGTCTATGAAAAAGCTATAAAGCAGGAGCAGAAACTCAAAGCTGATTCTCATCGCCAAGAGAAAAAGGAGCAAAACAATGACAGCGAGGCTATTTCTAAACCAACTCCAAAGAAGGATGATCCTGTTCGTGAAGCTGCTAGATCAAAAGGAAAGAGATCTTGCTTTGGCGGAAAAGATTTCCGGAAAGATCAGAAGAGAAACAACTTCAATAGTGGAAACACTAACAAGTTCAATGAAGGAAACAATAAATCTGGAGAGACATCCGGGAGAAAGGGACCACCTACAGGATGTTTCATATGTAAAGGTGATCATTATGCTAGGGATTGTCCAAACAAATCTTCTGGGAATTCTTTGCCTTCACAAAAGGCTATGTTCCAGCAAAGGATCCATGCAGCAGTTGATGATAGGCAAGCTGACTATCAAATAACGCCCATTGAAACTGCAGGTAAATTATTTGGTTTACCTATCTCAGTTCTTATTGATACTGGTGCAACTGAAAGTTTTGTTTCTCCTAGTATAGCAAATAAATTGTCTAGAAAGGCTGGGCACATGGCTACATCATGGAATGTAGAGTATGCTAATAGTACAAGAGCAAAGGTGGATCAATGTCTTTTTGAGGCCAACTTAGAATTGCCTAGTTTCACCATTGAAGTCAATCTTTATGTCACACCATTAGGATCCTATGACGCCATCTTAGGAATGAATTGGTTGTGGAGACATAGGGCCATAGTTGACTGTGAATCTAAAACAGTTAAATGTTTAGATGACTATGGAAATCAAGTAAATCTTCAAGGAATACCTAAAGAGGTTAAAATTAGACAAATCTCAGCAATGCAATTTCTAAGAGCCAAGAAGAAAGGATGTAAACTTTTTGCAGTAAAGATTGAAGAGTTAGGTGATCCTGATAATGAAAGTACGCAGGAGATAGAAGATGGAGAAATTGATGAATCAGGAATCTCAGATATGGAGAAATACCCAGTTTTAAGGGAATATGCTGATGTATTTCCTAAGGAATTACCAGGTCTACCCCCAAAAAGAGTTTGATTTTTCTATCGACATAATTCCTGGATCTGAACCTGTATCCAAGGTACCATATAGAATGACTACAACAGAATTAGCAGAACTCAAGGCACAGTTAGATGAGTTGCTGACTAAAGGACTGGTAAGACCAAGTGTATCACCATGGGGAGCACCTGTAATCTTCGTCAAAAAGAAGGATGGAACAATGCGGCTATGTATTGATTACCGTATGCTTAACAAAGCTACGATAAAGAATAAGTATCCACTACCTCGAATTGATGATTTGTTTGATCAAGTTAGAGGAGCAGCCGTATTTTCTAAGATTGATTTAAGGTCCGGATATCACCAGCTTAGAGTTAAGGATGAGGATATCTATAAAACCGCCTTTAGAACTCGGTATGGACACTATGAATTCACAGTATTGCCATTTGGTTTGACAAATGCACCCGCTGCATTTATGAATCTTATGAATAGTGTATTTAGAGATTACTTAGACAAGTTTGTGTTGGTATTTCTAGATGACATTTTAATCTATTCTAGAAACGAAGAAGAACACAATAGGCACTTAGGAATGGTTCTACAACGTTTGCGTGAGCATAAGTTGTACGGAAAGCTATCCAAGTGTACCTTCTTCCAACGTAAAGTGCATTACTTGGGACATGTAATTTCAGCTGAAGGAATTGAAGTTGATCCAGCTAAGATCGCAGCAATAACTCAATGGCTTATACCTAAGAATGTATTTGAAGTAAGAAGTTTTATGGGATTGGCAGGTTATTATAGGAAGTTTGTTGAGAACTTTTCCAAAATTGCTTTTCCTATAACTTCTCTACAGAAAAAGGGGAAAAGATTTGACTGGAATGAGAAGTGTCAAAAGGCATTTGACCTACTTAAAGAGAAATTAACTACCGCACCAATCCTGAAAGTGCCAGATCCTGAAAGGAGTTTCACAGTTGTCACTGATGCCTGCGGAGAAGGACTTGGTGGAGTACTTATGCAAGATAATCAAGTGATTGCATACGAGTCAAGGAAGCTGAAACCATATGAGATGAATTATGCTTCGCATGATTTAGAGTTGCAGCTGTCGTTCATGCATTGCGAATGTGGAGACACTATTTGCTTGGAAAACCCTTTGAGTTGAAAACTGATCATAATGGTTTAAAATACCTTTTTACTCAACCAAATCTAAATGCTAGACAAAAAAGATGGTTGGAGTTGATCGCTGATTATGACTTCAATATCAGCTACATCAAGGGAAAAGAAAACCGGGTTGCTGATGCATTAAGTCAAAGACGCCATATAGCTTCTATTGTTGCAATTCATACTGATTTTAAAGATCAAGTGCTCCAGAAATGTGCAGAGGATGATTATTATATGCAAGTTAAACAAGCACTTAAGGAAAACCCTGAAGATTCAAGGTATGATGGTTTCAAATTTGAACCAAGTGGAATGCTTAGGTACAAAGGAAGGATGTATATACCTAACATAAGCAACTTAAGAAACTTGGTGTGGAAAGAAGTGCATGAGGCTCCATATTCTGGTCATCCAGGAGTAACAAAAATGATGGCCGATGTAAAGCCATTATATTTTTGGAAAGGAATGAAGGGAGATGCTGCTAATTATGTTGCAAAATGCCTAGAATGTCAAAGAGTAAAAGCTGAGCATCATCACCCAGCCGGCTTGCTATACCCACATGATATTCCAGAGTGGAAGTGGCAAGTGATAAGTATGGATTTTGTGCAAGGATTACCTATGTCAAGAAATAAGCACAATACCATACTAGTAGTGGTTGATAGACTGACTAAAGTAGCTCACTTTATACCTGGAAATCTAACTGATGGAGCACCAATTATTGCAAGGAAATTTGTGCAAGAAGTATTCAGATTGCATGGAATACCTGAAAAGATCATTTCTGATAGAGATGCAAGAATCACTTCTAGGTTTTGGCAAACCTTATTTTCTGCACTCGGAACTCAGCTGAATATCAGCTCAGCATATCATCCGGAAACGGATGGGCAAACTGAAAGAGTAAATCAAGTTTTAGAAGACCTACTTCGAGTATATTGCATGGATCAGCAATATAAGTGGGAAGACTATTTACCTTTAGTCGAATTTTCCTATAATAATTCATACCATTCTGCAATCAAAATGGCTCCGTTTGAAGCCTTATATGGTCGAAAGTGTCGAACTCCGTTAAGTTGGGATAAACTTGAGGATCGAGTAAGTCTTGGACCTGTAATGTTAGCAGAAATGGAAGAGCAAGTAAAGATTATAAAGCAAAGGTTAGCCGAAGCTAACAGCCGACAAAAGAGTTATGCTGATGCAAAGAGAGTACTTCGAAATTTTGCCATAGGTGATAAGGTTTTATTAAGAGTCAAACCTCATAAAAGCTCCATCAAATTTGGAAAGTTTTCCAAATTAGCTCCACGATATGTTGGACCCTTCGAGGTTTTAGAAGAAGTAAACCCAGTTGCCTATCGAATTGCATTACCACCTGCTCTTGCTCGAATGCATAATGTCTTCCATGTGTCCTACCTTAAGAAGTATATACTAGGTGATAACCATGTTATTGATTGGACTGCTTTACAGGTAAAGGATCCCGGGGTAGTAATGCTCGAGCCCATTAAAGTGCTTGAAGTCCGCAAGCTACGCTTACGGAACAGAGAAGTCTCTCAATGTAAAGTCCAGTGGGACCAATATACTGAGGACTCAGCTACCTGGGAAGATTATGAGGAAATCCAGAGGAAATTTCTTGACATTCTTGAAGCATTCAAGAATGATTAATAAATTAGTGATATGTTTGTTTTTATGCTTTAAATAATACCTTGTTCATCGGGGACGATGAATCATAAGGGGGGGAGTATGTTACACCCCGAATTGTATAGCTACTACTGCATAGGAAGTACATTGTAAATTAACATTTTATTAAATATTCCATTGAGAAATGAGACAATCGAATTAGAGAATAAAAACATTTATCTTAAAAATAATGATTTTCTCTAATATGGAAATACTTCATTAATCGAATTATTGGGCTTCAATTTTAATACTTTAAACCATTGCCAAATGCGTCATAGTATTATATTGAACTTTATTAAAATATTAATGAGTTAAAATTCGAAATAAAAGCTAAGCCGTGAAAATGGCGGAAGAAAGGAAAAACGCGCAGGAAAATCGCGTGTTTAGGGCCAAACGTCTGAAAATGGCCGACTGAAATTCGTGCTTGGCAAAAGAAATGGAGTTGTGGACTTCAAAGAAACTGGGAAAAAGTCTTAATTTAACCCTGTCATTTAACCTAGCTGCTAAATCGCGCATGAAACAAGAAGTGTCACGTTTTTAAGAACTAAGCAAATGCGAATTGGAATAAACGTCTTTGCTGCCAGATGATGGAGGTCGAAACCCTCTCCACAGAGCAGCATGTTTTCCTTTTGAATGATTCCAAGCTTTGTTGGCAGCACTGGCGCCATAAGAAGAGGAAAACAGTTAAATTCACAACTCTATATAAACCTGCGAGTGTCATTCATAACACACACGAATTTACAATCAAGATATTCATATTGTTTATTCAAGAGTGAAGAGCATTTTGCAGCTGAGAGGGAATTCGCCATTAGTGAGAAAGTTGTTAGTTTTATCCGATAAGAAAACTATTTGGTTGAGTTGAGAGAAGCAATCTCAGAGTTGAGAACAGTAAGTAAAGAATTCTCAGATTGCTGTGCTGAGAATTTATTACAGAGAGCTGAAACTCATTTGGTGAAGGCAAGAGAAGGAGTTACTCTTTCTCCGAAAATTCTAAAGAAAGTACTTGGGCAGTTAGCTTGAGGAGAAGAGCTCTCATTTTTCACAACATCTGGAAAGCTTAACCAGGCATGCTATCTCTTGCTTTTACATGCTTTCTAATATTCTAGTAATTTGATATAATTCTGAATCATACTCTTGACTGAAAAGAAATGTGTTTGAAAACTGGTTTACTTAGGAATAAATAAGAAAGAAGTAAAGTTAGTCAGCATATGTTAAGTTGTGAAATAGAATGTTTTATGCACGTAATCTTTATTTGGTTTATTTGGTTTCTGCTTTCATTAGTGTACGGTTTACACTAGGCAATGAAAAGTAAACTGCATAGTATGTAATGACTCCATATATGGAGTATATGCTTGTATATAGTTACTAGATACTAGGAATGAATTGAGAGCATTTAAATGAGTTACAAGCTTCAACTAGTAACTGGATAACTTAGTTAAGTTATTGTCTCCCTAGGATGAGAGTATCCTGAAAAAGGGCATTGGTTGTAGAATCTTATTTAAATGTTCTCCGTTCTAGTAGTTAGATTGTTGTAGGATGTCTAGGGTACGGACTACCCCGATAGACCAACCTACGCGTAGAATAAGATAGCCTCAAGTCAAGTTGAACCTGGCTAGTGAATGTGACATATGACCCATGTTCTTCATTGAACGTAAACACTTTGGCCAAAGTAGTGTAAGGAACCATTTAGATGTAGTACTACACTGTCAGTTCACCGTGATCCCGAAATACATCCTAGTTTGAGAATTGCCGGTTGCACGAAAGCTAGCTTTGTAGGATCACAGCACTATGTCCAGTTGGTAGTCATTAAAGGTTACCCAACCAATCTCTTCTTCGAAGGGAGGGCCGTTCATTACAAAATGATCGTGCGGGGGACCGCATTATAAGTCCGTGGTTGGCGGAAAAGCGTCCGAGTGATGTTTCTCCTCCTCAACATCCGACTGATGATCCAAGACTTGACAGGACGAATTCCTGGACCTTCTTACTTCTATTGGTGCCAAAAGCCTACGGGCTATGTATGTATATTACTCTTCTTACTTTGTATTTTCATTTGGAATGAAATAGTTAAAAGTTGCAAAAGATGTATCTTGTTTATGTTTTTGAAAAGAAATTTTTTATCATTATGGTATTGTTCTTACTTGTTGTGAATGAATTTTAAGGTTTTAAATTTATCGTACAAGTGTGTTCGTTACAAAAAAAATCAACTAATGGTGTTAAACTTTAGCCAGTCAGAGAAAGACATCTGATATTAGAGTTATCTATTAAAGGAGCCCCACTTCTGCAATCTATCACATATTCACCTTGATTTCCAGAAGCTTTTTTTTATCATTTGAACTGTGGAAGCCTGAAAAATCTGATCCTTAATTTTGCTCTTTTACAGTGCCTCTTAAGGGTGTTGAAAATTTAGCTATAATTGGCTCAGGTCCTGCTGGTTATACAGCAGCAATTTATGCAGCTCGTGCAAATTTGAAACCTGTTATATTTGAAGGCTATCAAGTAGGTGGTGTGCCTGGAGGTCAGCTGATGACTACAACAGAGGTTGAAAACTTTCCTGGATTTCCTGATGGTGTCACAGGGCCTGATTTGATGGATAGGTTAGTAATTCATTCCTTTTGAAAAGTTGAACTATTTTTTAACAAACATACGTTTTTAACATTTTGAATAGTCCACATAGAAACATTTCTTCAATTTATGGTATTGCAGAGTTATGATGAAACTGTCTACATTTACTTTCTTCTATGCTTGTAGTTCTGTTGGAGAAGCACGCTAGTAATCATGTTTTTGACATAATCAAACTTCAAATAGGATGCGGCGGCAGGCAGAGCGTTGGGGTGCCGAACTTTTTCACGAAGATGCAGACTATATTGATGTCAGGAGCAGGCCTTTTACGATACGAAGCAGTGAAAGAGAGGTATATATAGAAGTTGAGTTTTTTGTTTATTTTAAACTCCACAATGAAAATCAGGCATGTGTATATGGATATTGATGATACTGCCTGACCATGGCTATTATTTGCAGGTCAAGTGTCATAGTTTAATAGTTGCGACAGGAGCCACTGCCAGAAAGTTGGGGCTTCCTCATGAAGAAGAATTTTGGAGCAGAGGAATAAGTGCTTGTGCAATTTGTGATGGTGCGTCCCCTTTGTTCAAGGGTCAAGAGCTTGCAGTTGTTGGAGGGGGTGACACAGCCACAGAAGAAGCAATATACCTCACTAAATATACTAAACATGTGCATTTGTTAGTGCGCAGAGATGGGTTACGAGCATCTAAAGCAATGCAGGACAGGTGATAGATTATTTTAAAATTGGAAGTCAGCAGTGCAATGCCAAATTTAATCTAGCCATGGGATTTATGTTTGCATATGGACATATCTATTTCTGACCATGCCATTGAATCTATTGGACATTTGACAAGGACAAATTCTTACTCCTAGTGCACTACCTTGTCTTAAATCAGATTTAGCTTTCAGTAAGAGCAATATATTTTTTTAGATATTAATGTGGAACAAAGTCCTTGATGAGGGATATTACTGTACAAACTGAACTAATGACATTATTGATGAGATTGCAATGTGGCTATAACATCAGCATAGTTACCAATGTGTGTATTCTGGAAGCATTTCTTGTTAGCATGTTCTGTCATCAGCGGAGATTTTAGAATGATAAATAAGCACGAATTAGGAGACCTTACAGAGTTCTTTGTATTCCTAAATCCTCACTTCAATTGCCTCAGTTGTCTGTGCAAACCTATGCTCCACGGGGATGTGTCCCCTGGCTCTGTACCCCCGTTTCCGTACCGGAAACGATACGATGACGGCCCAGAAACGCCCCCTACCCAATTTGTTGTCAATTCTCATGTTAAACTTAATTTGTTGTCGATTCTCATGTGAAATTCAAATCTTTAAATCTCAATTCAAGTCTAATGCTATGTATTAAGCTTGTACAATGTCTATGATGAATGCTTTATCAATGTTAATTGTTATGCTATGAACATTGGATATTTCTCTATATTCTTAAAAATTTCCCTATTTTTTTATCAGCTGTCCCCTAAAAAATGGCCCAAAAGTACCCCGTACCGGAAACATGTCCCACCATCCCCTGCCGTCCCCGTCCCCGAAACTCTGTTGATCATAGGACTGCAAACATTTGGAACATATTCTTTTTTCTTATCCTTTTTGAATTTGCATGTAATGTATATTGTTAAAGTGCACATTTAGACGCATTTCTGTATTTACTATGTAATTTTTACTTATATCTTGTAATGAATACTTTTATCTTAGACTTTAGTTTTAATTTCTGTTTTCTCTTTGCTGCTCCTTTTATCTATGAGTTGTACCTTTTGATTTTATTCTCATTGTGTTATTTTGTTGTTTAACTTTCTATATCCCAATCTTCTAGAGGGAGCATTGGTCCTAGCATTCTTGTTTTTTCACATTGTTTTCTTTTGTGGTGTAGCACTTTGCATGATCTTCTGTGTAGCTTGTTGCAGGTATTGATATGCTTTATTCCACTTCTTATACCTGATTCTTTTTTTTTTATGTCTAATTAATCAACTCTCTCATACATGGTAATTAATAGGCTCATTAAGTTTGTGGCATATATACTAAACTTGGACAAGAACATCAGAAAAGGAAGGAAGAAAGAAATGAAAGATAATATGATGACAAAATTAGGTCTGTGGGAGTATGCAAAGTATAAACCATTGATGATAGAAGGGAGTATGTAGAACATTATAGCCTAAGTCAGTCTTGCCTGCTGTCCTTTGCTGTAACAAAAGGAAATGAAAACAAGACTGCCTCAAGGATCGCCAAAATTGTTGTGGACCAAGTGAGGCAATCAACACCAAAGAATGGACTATGAACAAGTCCAAAAGGAAAAGAGAGAAAATAAGACAAAAAAGAGAATGGTCAGAAAGCCTTAATATCCATCTCTATTAAAAAATTGCATATATTTTTGGAAGTGAAAAAATAAAATAGTGCATTGCCATAGGAAGCTTCTTGAATAAAACTAAAAAATATGAATAGTCCGTGTTCATCTTCATTAATTTTTGTGGTTTCAACAAAATTGAAATGTGGCAGAAATACTTCAATGTCCTTGATTTGCTAGTGGAGCAATCCACGAAGGGAGCTTGTTTCATCTTTAGAACATAAATTCAGTTCCAAGATTTGTTTACTGCTCTCTTTGATAAAATGAATTAATAATAGAGACGACAATGCATACCAGATATAGGATTAAAATATATCTTTATTTGCACATGAAATTATTACAAAAGAAGACTAGAGATGGTCAGCCAAGAATCAAAGTTGGTCCGACTAGATCGTACCACTTTCCTTGATGATACACAATCTATTTAAAGGACCCAACTGTTGCCAAGAGGAACACAATCGTTGACCAACTAACTCTTATAACTACTCGAAGCTGACAAATGAATACATAGTCGGATAACCAATATTATCGAAACATAATAACAAACATTGTATATTGACTACATCATCTCCCCAAAAGAAAAAGTTGTCTTCTGGATGACAAGTAAACATCAAGTAACATTAGGGAAGACTTTCCAAATTGATGACAATATTGTAGACAAGGACTTGTAAACAAACTTGGAAGTGCACTTTGCAAACTAGGACTTGGAGTGTATGTGGCAAATCAAATGGGTGCACTGGGGGTATTAATACATAGTCGGATAACTAATATTATTGAAACATAATAATAGACATTGTACACTGACTACATCATCCCCCCAAAAGAAAAAGTCGTCTTCTAGATGACATGTAAACATCAAGTAACATTAGGGAAGACTTTCCAAATTGATGACAATATTGTAGACAAGGACCTGTAAACAAATTCAAAAGTGTACTCTGCAAACTAGGACTTGGAGTGTACTTGGAAAATCAAATGAGTGTAGTGGGTGTCTGGGGGCAATGCTCCCAATGGGGTCAAGGGGTAGTGCCCCCTGCGGGGTTTGGGGGTAGTGCCCCTTGCGAGGTTTAGGGGTAGCACTCCTTGTGGGATTTGGGGGTAGCGCACTTGGTGGCTCCTTGTTGCGACATAGGGCGGTGTTGAGGGGCGAAGCCCTCGCCACCAAGCCCAATTTAAGACCTTAGAAACCACACAGAACTTCGTGGTGCACATCATTTTCATGATTTTTTAGGAGGCAAAAAACAATACTAACAAAGCCAAAAAATAGAGATTTTGGAGTGTTTAACCAATGTATGCCAAGATGTGAATAATGCTTCGGACCAACCAAACCAACCAGCCAACCAAGGGACCTCATTTGATTGCGCTTAGAAACTCCTGAGAATCGAGAATAGACTGCTGCTAAGACAATTGAAAGGCTGTATGATGCTGAGGATATTGATCACTAGGTCATATAGTACAATGAAGGGCAAAGATATTGATAGGCGAATTCGAGGAATGAGCTAGTTGTACGATGTAGAGTTTTCAACATTGGTAGGAGGTTCGTATGGTAGAGCGAATTGGCCAAGCCATACAATGCATAAGATTACAGGCCAAAGTCATACAATGCAAAAGATTATAGATGCTGTATTTTGCAGATAATTTCAAAACACGTACATTGGAAAGAAAATAGAACCGTTGTACCATTAGAAAATTGTACCTTCCTCATTATACGACAAACAATCTTTAGCTGTATGAAGATGTTTCATACATCATTATGTCATCAGACAATGCAGGGGAATTGAGGGAGCTATCGTACTATGTGAGGGAGCCACCATATGGTGTGAAAGGGCTGTCATATGATGCAAGTGAATGTTGGCCGTACGATGTACTTTGAGGGATGAGGCATTTGTACGATGCATACTAAGGGATAAGCCAGTTGTATGACATAATTCTTTTCTTTCAGTACAATATAGTTAGACCTTTTAATGTAGCCAGGCTTTATAGTTAGGCCTTTTATGTAGTCGGGCCATACAATGTGGTTGGGCCTTTTAATGTAGTCGGGCCGTATGATGCAGTTGAGCCTTTTATTATTTTTTCCTTTAATTGCTGAATTTAAATTTTTAATATAATATTTCCACCTTTTCCTTTCCATTGTTTATTTATTTTCTAATTTTATTTTTCTTTTTCTATAATTTTTTTGTGAATTTGATTTAACTTGATCAATAGCTATACGCTCCACATTAAATATTTTGCTCTTAGTACTCTGAGATGTACAGTTCGTAATTTTGCATTCTTCTGCAAAGTCAGATACTTTTGCTGCAACTGTCGTGTTTTGCAAACCATGGATTGCATCTTGCACACATAAACTGTCCAACTTTGTAAAATCATTTTTCATCAGTTGCTCTTCATCGAGAGTTGTAGCTTTGAGAAAATTACAAGTCGATGGAAATACCTCATAGTCTTCCATTTGCTAGTGAAATAGGCCATAGAGAGAATTTGTTTCATCCTCCAAGCATGACTGTAATTCTATAATCCCTTCGTCATTCGCCTCTATTGGACCCAAATCATGCTTCTCTATCCATTCTTCATTGGAGTTCGAATTTTCCAAATTGGAGGATGCTACTTCCTCACTTACGACTTGGTTTTTTAAATCAATTACATACTTTTGACCCTTGTTTTCAATGGAGATTGCATTCTTTTTCCAATTGTGATCGGCTTTGGTTACTACCAACCAAGCTCGACCTAACAATGCATTGTATGCTTTCTTTCTTAATGAAATGACCACAAAGTTCAACAAAAATGCTTGGGTTCCAACAATTACCTCTTGTCCCATAAAGACTTCAAGCACCTTAATACTTGTTGATTTGCGCCCACTAGTTGAAAAGTTGGGAGCCAAATGCTTGGATTTTCCAAACTTATCTAAGTGTCTTTCGGAAGTACATTCACATCAGACCCGCCATCAACAATTATATTGGTGAGATTCCTTCCAAGGATCTCCATATTCACCACTATTGGTTTCTTTGCCATATTGGCTGTCAGTAACATTGGATTAATCACTTGGTCACTTGACAATGAAGGTTCAGTTATTGGTTCTTCATTCTCACCAAATTCCAATTGGGCTGTAGCATGCATTGTCTCATTCTCCCCTGATACAATAGCATTTCAAAGTTCAAGAATACTTTGTAATAAATCCACTACTTTAACTTGTATGGTTGTTTGGAGTACTTGCCTTGTAATACTTGAGCTGAATGATAATGGATGTGCTACTGTACTTGCATTTGCATTCGAGTGGCATCATTCGTTAGCCATAACATTCTCCACTTTGACCCTTGCTTCATGAAGCCTTTCTTTTTCTGTACATGGGTTCAAGTATTTAGCCTTCTTTGCTTGGGTGTGAGTAACGACAAATACTTCATTATGTCATGCATCAATCATGTTGACATTGGCCTTTTGCTTTAGACATCCAGTGTCTTCATGGTTTCCAGGTCCACACCATTTGCACAATAATTGCACTTTGTCTTTCTTGTTCTGGTAGTCTCTTGCAAAGTGTCCCCATTTGCTATATTGTTGACATTGTATGATAGGGCATCCTTTGGGGTCATATTGTATTTGGCTTTGACCTCATTGATTTTGATAATTGCCTAGAGATGCATTTTGTGGTTTCGATGGAGTGGACTGCTCTCCCTGTGTAAAGAATACTTGTGTACTCCTAGTCTTCAAATTGTATGGACACTACTTTATTGAATGACCCATAACCTAGCAAATCTCACAAAACACCTCTCTAGGACAATTACCTTTTGTGTGCCCCTCAATTTTGCACTGAGTACACCATAGTTAGTTAGTTTCTTTGTTGATTTGTTTCTTTGCCTTCAATTCTTTCATCATTCGGAGCATGTACCTTCGAAACACTTATAATGTTCTCGATTCATAGTCATTGTTGTCATCCGAACTTCCATCTTCCTTTGTTTTTATTTTATTGTGCAAGGACATTTTATATTCACTTTTTATGTCCATTACTTGATTATAGGCTTTAGAATAGAACAAGGGTGTTACTACCTGTTGGTATACGTTTTATCATTCACCGAACACACAGAATAAAATGTCAAAAGTGGAATAAGAAATGGGTGTTGCTATTTAAGATATGAGGAGCTTTTAGATAGTCATTCAACAAGATAATTATAAGAAAAGTTGCAATCAATAGTTGTAGACTTAAAGGAGATGTTGGGCATGTATGGTAGATTAAAAGATCTTTTGAGTCGATATAAAAGCTATAGATTGGTGTCATTAAAGAAGTCGACCCTTGAATTTGAAGTAAGTGAGGTCATGAAGGCATTCGGCCAGTGCATGAAATAAACACCAATAAAGGATATAAAACGAGGTATATCCAGAATTGCAAGAGCATATACAAACATCCTAGTATAATGACAATTTATGTTACCAATATTGTGAATATTTGGTACATTAAAACTGAAAATATCATGACATTGATCATCTACAAATATTTGTCTTCTAGCAGGGCAGACAAAGTGATGCAAAATAAAATGGGTTTGCAATTTTTGTGCTAAATTGTCACTTCAATTCTTCTAAGATGTGAAACAAAAATGTTAAATAAGCTGAAGAGAAGATATTTAATGCTGTCATTTCAGTATTTGGTGTGTAAATGTAGTATGCATCTATATGGTTCTTGGCACTACAGTATTTTTTATTTGTTGTTCCCAAACCAAATTTTTTGCTTCATCAAGGCATTTTGTTTAAAAGAGTCTAAACCTTGCTACAATGATGTCAAATACAGTTTTTGGGCAATATCAAGCATGGAGTTTTGTTAGTGTTGTGCCAGTCAAAGGCAGTACCTGTTGATCAAAACTTGAATCGGGGACTCAGAACGAAGCATTTCACGATGATAATTATACCTTTTCATGGTCATTTCAGTGACCAAGACAAAGATTTCAGTGATCAATTTATGAGGATTTCTCAGGCAAAAGCAAAATTGCGCCCCTGTAGCCCAGGGGCGCCCTTCTCTTTGGCGGCCCAGATTTTATGGCATGTGCTCATAAACACAGTCAATCTCTTCAGAATTAGCCCAGTTATTCGATGAGCTATCCTGTGAGGTTATCCGAGGTTTACAGCTCCGGTAATTGACGTCAAAAGTTGAGGTTCAAAAGATAAAAAAATTGCAAAAGCTTGTCAGTTTTCAACTTTTGCGCCCCTGTAGCCTAGGGGCGCCCTTCTTAAAGGAGGTCTAGATTCTGGCATTCCTGCCTGTTGATGCATTTAATCTTTTCACGACTAGTTTGGTTATCCGACGAGCTATCGAGTGCAGACATCCGATGCCCAGAGCTCCGGCAGTCAAGATCATAAGATGAGGTTACGAGGAGACTTCACTTCATGAAAAGTTCTCAAATAGTAAAATTGCGCCCTTGTAGCTCAGGGGCGCCCTCCAAAATGACCCCTGAGATGGATGAGATTGCAGATAAGGTCTTCTTGAGATCTTTACTACTCTAGTCTGGTTTCGCAACGCACTAGTCAGCCTGTCAATCCGATATTCTGAGAGATCGTGGCAGAGATTCTACCAGGCACGTAAATCAGCAGGTGGAGAAACATGAAACATACACTGTAGCCTCTGTAGGCCAGGGGCGCCCAGCCTTTAGGCCTGTTAGATGGTGTTATTAGCTTTCAAAGTCTTCACGGGACTTGTGCGCAATTACTCCAGCTATCCAACGAGCCCAACTGTTAGCCTCCAGGATTTGGCAAACACTCGTACGTGCAAGGTCTTTGCAGAATACTGAAAAACAAAGACAGCTTGAAAAATGGCTAAGTCTGGTCATATATTCCACCTTGGGAAAGGCGCCCTTCTCTTTGAGGTCTTAGAAGCAGTTTTCTTGCTTCGTCGCCTCTAGAGACATCTCTCAGAGGTCCTTCTAGTTATGTGTTGAGACAGACGGTGCGCGAATTAGGTCACCCCAGCTCCCGATATCAGAGGTCAAAGTAGGGCATCTGGTTGAGAGTTGTACTTTTATCAAAATGGTGTTTGAGCCTTTTCAAGCTAGGGGCACCCTTGCTTTTGGGGTCCTTAATACAACTTTCAGGTGCCTTGCGTATATTCGTTGGATGCAGAATACCTCGTCATGCAGTGAACCTATCATCCAATCAGCAGGGTTTACCGTTCATCGTCAGCAGATGTTTGAAGCGTCAGATGGCAGTATGGAGAAATGGCCAAGTTTGGTGTCGTAAAATCAATTTAATCAAGGGCACCTAATTTTTTGAGGTGTTAAATGATGGATTTTGCAGTGATGACTCCCAGTAGACATTTCTTCCTTGCTCTGCAGGCTTCGCAATGAATATCCCTGTTCAGCCTCAACATCATCCGGTCACTCGGAAATCAGTGTTGAATATGGTCAGTTGTAACTTTGTAGTCAGCTACAAAGTAGGAAGTTAAAAAAAAAATGTAATATCTTGAGCAAATTGACGCCTATGAGGACAAATGAGGACTTTTTGAAATCAGTGAAGTTCGCCGGATGAGTCCAACTGTCCAAGAGCTCAACATGGTTTGTCAACTGATTAAAATAATATTAAATATTTATTTTGCATATTTGAGCATTAAATGGCGATTTTTTGAAATTAGCGCCTCTTTGTGCTGGATTTTCAAATTGCATGATGAATATTTTTATTATTATTTTATTTTGGACTTCAAGTCAGTTCAGTTTGAACTGGAGGGGTCCAATCAGAAGCTTTCTATTTTTAGTTGAGGTTTTAAATCTTACAGTCAACATTATGGTGTGAATTTACTCTATTTATTCATGGCGCCATCATTAAACATTCATTCAGCTTGAGCAAAATTCGTAATTCTTTAGAGCAGAGGTGAATTTCTCAGAGTTGGGTGAATTTATCATTAGTAATCAAATTCAGAAAAATCATATATTCCTTTTGCAGGTGCAAGTTTATAATTCATCAGCAAATTTGAGAAACAGGGAGCGATTTTGACGAAGAAAGACACAAAAAAAAGTCTTTTCTCCTCTCAGATTCTCCAAATTCTCTCAGATTTCAATTCATATGTTTCTGAAATTGGCAAATCTTGGCAAATTTGATCATCTGGATCGATTCTACATAGCTTCCTCGAATTAAATTCATGTGCTTGAATTTTTAGGAATTTTTAACTCTAGAGCATCAGTTCTCGAGTTTCTAATTTTCTCAACTAAAAATTCCTTGCATGATCAAGTAGAAGTCAGATTTTTGCATTTCTGACATTCTGGGTTATCTTAGAATCTTTTTCTGGACAAAACCCATATCTCAAATTTTTCGCCGAAAATAACCCTTTGACAGGCTATTTTTAGTTTTCCAGAAATCTTGTCAGAACATGGTCAAGTTCACAGTCAATGGGCGATTTTTTCAAAATGCAGTACACTCAGCTCGAATACAAAAGTTGCACTTCCACCTCCTTGTGCCACCAGATGTTGCCCCTTTCCTGCCTAGTATTTTTGTTGCAAATTGTTTGAGAGGGGATTTGCGATCAAAAGGACCCTTAGCATACTCTACCAATACTGCAAAAGGGCACTCTAAAGTACTTGCTTCACTTGCCATGGAACTAGTTTGGGCTTCACACTCAGCCCCATGGCCACTCCCCTCAGCCTCAGGAGCATATTCAGGATCAGTATCACTATGTGAATGAACCTCATCCTCACTCATGTCATGAGAGCTCATTGTGACACTGCAATAAACGAATAAATTCTATAAGTGCCTAGTTTAACAAATTTGAAAATTTCATGTTGAATCTTGATGGAAAGATGAAAAGAAAACAATGAGCCTTGAAATAAAAATATGAATATGCATTTGCAGCCATGTCTATGAAATTATGATTAATTTTTTAATCATAATTTCATAGATATGGCTGCAAGTGCATATTCATGTGTTCATTTCAATGTCCATTGTAAGATTCAACATCAAACTATATTTTCAAAATGAATCTAAAAACTTAGAAAAAAAAAACAAAAAAGAAATTGAAAAAACTTCAAAAAACAGTCATAAAAACCTACCTTGTGCTTGAAAAATCCTTCAAATTTCGTGTAGAATGCTCCTCCTCTTCTTCTTCTTTCTCCTTCTCACCCCTCTTGCACTTGCAGCACCTCAAACTCACTCTTTCACTCACTCTTCTCATTGGTTTTCCTCTTCTTTATCTAGCTGTTGCAAAACATCAAATGGCATATGTGAGTAAAAAAATGAAAAATGAGAGTGTTTTATTTAGTTTAGAGGCTTTTAGATGGGTCCCACAAGCCTTTAGGGTTCGGCCCCAGGCTCAAATATCAATAAAATAAAAAGAAATTAAAAAAAAAAGCCTTTTTGGACGTTCCAGCGCGGGGGACGCTTGGGCGTCTTTGAGATGCTCGAGGGATGGCTGGGAGTCCCCGAGATGTCTTGGAGACGTCCAGGCATCCCCATCGTTTCCTCGGAGTTTCCCAAGTCTTGGCGGCGATGGGGGGACGGTGGGGGGACTTTTCTTAGCCGTCCCCAAGTCTCCGAAATGTGCGGGTTGGGGAGACGGCTGAAATTTTTTTGGGGGGGGGAGGGGGAATGCGTCCCCGTGGAACACTGCTAAAAAACTACAGAATTGATGCTGATAAAATATCGCATAACTTGGTAAGACTTTCAAAACTTGACAAATGTTGATTTCATCAAGTCTCAGTCAAGTTACAGTTCCTGAGCTGCTTAGATTTGTTTGGGTGTTGAACTAGCGTAGAAACACGTCTTACCAAATCCAAGCAAAGTTCAGCTTCTCTTTCTAGAACTACATACGTTTAAATGGGAATAGGCAGGAAATTGCACTGCCGTAGGATGTTTCCCAAAGTAAACATCACAAATATGATTTAATGAGCTTAGGCCCTTAGGAATTGTAATCATTAAAACATGTTGGTATTGGAAATAAATTTTAGACCACCATGGAGCAAGTTGATTTTTGGAGTTAATCTTTAAATACTGTTCTCACTATCTATGAAATTTTCTACCTTCCTAATATGGTTGTCATTAAGATATGGTAGACATTTACGCCTTGTAAAAATGCTCATAATATTGATTTTACCTAATAAATTCTTGAATGTGTAGATTTTGCTTCTCAATTTTGGCAAACTTTGTAGCAGCTAATTAGAAATTTATTATTTTATTGAATTTTTCTTTCACTAAATGTAAAAGGTCCTAAAACTCTCTGTTCCTACCTTAAAATGTACAAATTATTGCAGGATGTCAATTATAATATCCTTAGGAAGATTTTCTGTCATCCATCTCATCTGCAAACAAATGCTTTTCTTTATCTCATTGATAGGGATTAAATATTCTTTCTTGCCAAGCTACTTGTGAAATATTCCGAGCCAATTTTTTTCGTTTTTTTCAATTATCAGATTACAAAGATACACCCGTTAAGGTTAGTGGATAAACCAAGACGTGCAGAAAGCAACTCTAACCAGGAATGGCGCCGATGATGGCGAGCATGTGGTCGGAGGGTCTTCTACTCTAAATGCTTGAAAGGGAACTCAACGTCAAGTATGTGCTACCCAATCCAATGCGGAGTGAGGGGTGACCATATGACGGAGTGATTACAATAACAATGCTTGAAAGGGAAATGCTGAAGCTGAAAACACTCAACACCCAGAATGTGCTTGCTAACCCAGAATGGGAGAGCAGCTACCATAGGGCGGAGATGAATTAAATACACTATCAAATGCTGAAAGTAAGAAGACGATTACAATCTAATAAGCAAGAATCTAATGGCTGTCAGTACTACTGCCAGCTTACAATTTGAAAGATGAAATCATGCTAACAATATAAATCAGCATGTAATAGAGTTCTACAATATTCATGAATTTAGTTGCTGAGAAGTGAAGATCAACAGAAATGGAAATGACTAGATCCAACCTTGTTTTCCAGACTTGGGCAACCTTCTCTGAAGTCTCCTTAATGCTTCTGAAGATTCCTCACCACCATCCAATGACGAACTTAGCAAATTTCTCAAGACTGTATAACAGACCTGCAACTGTCCATGAATAACCAGCAACAGTAGATTTCTTGAAAAAACTCAAAACTCATTCTTAACTCATCCAAATCGCTTGATATTGATTGCAAAACTCTAATGAGATGGAGGCGCTCAACTTAGAACCATAAATCAGACTTAAAATGCAGATTACAAAAGATGCACAATTCCCAATGAAACCAAGAATGGTACGGCCCAGCATAGGGGCGATTTTACTTTTAAAAATCAAATCCTTCTCTAAAAAATCTACAAGTTTGCATACTTGGGCACCTTGACTAGATGAAAAGAAATAAACAATACCCACAACCACTTTTTTTGTCTTTTTGGATTTATGAACAAAACAATGAATCTGCTGAAGCTAGAATGTAAAAACCAGAAATCTCTAACATGCAGAATCTGAACCTAATTTGACACATGCAAATTACAATGCACTAATTCCAATAAACTCACAAACTAGACTAAGAATCACCACTAGATGTTGTCTTGCAAACACGAAGCGATGCCCAAGCTAGGAGGCCTTCATTCCTCGAAGTAGTTCCAGAGCCAATTCGGCAGCATAATAGTATAGTAGACCAAAGATGTGAAATGATGCTCAAAGTCTCCCTTTTATAATTTTCCAGTTGACTTCTCGAAACCCTAAAATCCACTTTCAGCTCAAAACCCTAATCTCCTCAAAGATGGCGTCCCACTTATCCAAGCAATTTTGTCTTTTAATTATCATTTAATCTCTCTTGAAAAAGGCCTCCACTTTTGAACTTATAATAAACTTCATAAAAGAATTAATTAATTCTCTTAATGAAGTGCCACCCTTAAAGAACACCTTTTAAAAAGACTTGAAGTGATTACACTAGGCTAAGGGGGGAGTCAACGTTCAATTATAAGATTAAAACATGACCTTTAATTAAATATATCCACTTATCTCTCCAATTATGCCCTAAAGCCGATACTGACCAAGTCAACTGACCAAACTGAAGCAGGAAGTCAACCACGCTGAACCCAACTGAAAAGCTGCTAAAAATAGAATTTACTAAAAATAGTAAATTCCAGAAAATGCTCCGAATGCCGAACTGAACATACCACTGCGAAGCTCTTTGAAACCCCAGAAAGAATCCGCCATTGAATCCACCAGCTCTGAGCAATGACCTCCTCAAAAATAGGAAACCCTAATTTTACCTTCCGACTAGCCTTCGGGTCTCCAGAAAAAGGCCAACGATCACTGGAAAGATCAGGTTTGAGAAGGGGACATTACAACTTGACACTGATGTTTGAACTTTGTTCCATGGCTAGCATTTTCTCTATTTAGAATATTCGAGTTCCTATGTTTGATAGTTTGGTTGAAAGCAACTACTTTGAAAGTCAATAAATATTTTATTTTCATTTTAATTTGTAAATCAAGTATTGCATCCTGATTCTATTTTACGAGGGCTTCTTGATGTTATGATAAAATTAGAAGGGCAAACAGTTAAAAGTGGCTCACATGTTTCTGTTTCATTACTGTCTTGTACATATAAGAAGTCAGGAAAGATTTAAATACAAGTAATGTCTAACTTTGTTTTCAGATGTACATATACCTCATGCTTGACATGGAATTTACAGTCATTGATTGATGGAAAATTTATATCTATGCTGCTTATTGTACATTAAACTCTTGTCAGGACTATTTAAGCTATAATTTGAGATACTTACATGTGTTTTACTTATTCATGCTTCACAGAATTTTCAGTAATCCAAATGTGAGTGTACACTTCAGCACTGGAGTTGTTGATGTGGTAAGCAACAATAAGGGCCAAATGTCTGGTGTTTTATTGAAAGATACGAACACTGGTGAGCAGCGCATACTGGATGTCAAGGGTCTCTTTTATGGCATTGGACATATGCCAAACAGCCAGCTCCTTGAAGGTCAGGTCGAACTTGATGGTGCTGGTTATGTAATTGTGCAAAATGGTGGAGCTACTACTAATATTGAAGGGGTTTTTGCAGCAGGTGATTTGCAGGTGAGTTTCTGATAAACATTGATATTAACCACTTTTTGTCATCATCAAACAGCCATGTTATATCATTATTTATACGTTGACAATATAGTAATATTAAAAGTTTTGCTCTGAGTTTTCCAAGTCTTTCTTTCCTTTGTTGCTCTATTCGATTTTGGTGGAAGATCGGTCTCTGACAAGATTAGGAAAGTAAAGGTTTATGTTTAAAGTAAAAGCAAAAGTTCTTGATGGAACATAATTGGAAAAGGGAAAACACACATGAGGAAACTGGTTTGCATATTCTTTCTGTTTGAAAGAATAGAAGACTTTTAACGTCCATGAGGCCAAATAGTGGGAATGATGTAATCTGCCTTCTTACTTAGTAAACATTATTCAATTGAAACTGTAGAAAACTGCAGAATATGAAAATAAGATCAAAGTCTACTTTGAGAAAGTTAGCAGCTGGCTTTAACTGACTTCTTTTCCTTCCATTGTGGAAACTCCAAGTTTTTGAGCTTCAGTTTGTTTTTCCTTTATGTTTACATATTTTGATTTTTTGGGGACTAAACCAGTGTTAACTAAATTTGTGGTAACAACTGTGATAGAGATTATTGTGGACCAGTTCTTGTTTTTTACTGCTTCGTAAATTGGTAAACACTCATACATGTTGTCTTTATTTAATGCGTGGGGGGAGTGCACTATCTTATAATACTGTTTGGTGTAGAATCTAAGTTATTGGGTTCAGCACTTTGGCTCTGCATATTTGCTGGTCTGTTCAGGTTCAGATATGGGGCCGGGACGGCTCTAGGTTTGTCTAGGGTCTTATTATTTTTGTTAAAGTTGTGTTTTTATTGGGGGTGTTTTAATTGGTCAGAAGCATTCCTGTATTGCTGGAAAAATGTGAGCATCTGCATGCACTCTACCTCCAAAGCAATCATTTCTCTGGGTGGCTGCCTTCTCAACTGGCTAATTTGTTGGAGCTGCAAGTTGTGAATGTGGTGGTTTATAGTCTACACGTGGCAAACCAAAGCTGCATTGACTATGTCAATTTGATCTGAGTTGGGTTAAGAGAGAGACTGACATGGGGAGGAATCTCAAGCCAGCAAAGCCTGATTGTCTTGCATTTGTCGATTACTCGGCTATAAAATTTTAGTTTATCAAACTGTAGCTTTGGCCCCATCCTCAACAAGGTTTGATCCCTGTCATAAAATATATTTTTCTTGATTGCTTTCCTCCCATGGTGAGGGCCATCAAAATATCTCTCCTTTATAAGAATTGTTGCTATGGTGATCCCTATTAGGTATTACTCTTCCTTTAAAAATGTGCCATGGAAAATTAAACTCACTTAAAAAAAAATGTGTTAATAAAATAACAAATTTTTGTACATATATATATAAAGTTGTAAGAATTGTAACCAACTGTACTGATTCTGAGGGAAAGAAATATGCCGTATGGCAAACCCAAAACCCGAACCTGAACTGAAAACAGAGCTTTGAATTGATTTTTTTGGGGTGTATATCCAGTAAAAACTCACTTAGGACTTGCTCCCTGCCTCATCCAGATGGGCTGTATTATTATGGCATGATTAACATGCGGCACAATTAATGCCCAATGGAATTCAAATCCTGATAAGCATTATGTCAATTACTCCTCCTTACCTCTAGACCATGGTGGTTTTGAAGTTTTATTTTGCTTCTTGCTATGCTAACTTAACTAACAAGCTACAACCTGATTTCAGTGTATCAGTTTCGTTGTTATTGTAACTTCCAACCTATTTTGGCAATCATGCATCTTGATTCTTATATCACTCAACAAGAACAGTAAAGTTACAGGTATCACCTATGCAAGATCATCTTTTGGAAAAGCAAGGCGAGCAAACATCTCTAGTTTTGCACCAACATGCAAGGGTTTTATTTAAAAATGTCAACTATAGACACAATATGGTGCGCCCTAAAAGGGAAAGGGTTGTAGTTTCTGATCTCAATTGTGTGTGTGCACGTGTGCCCACTGTGTAAATCTCCTTTCCTCTTTTAGGTTGTTGACAAAATCTCAGGGATGAACCTTATAAGAGTAATTGCTCTCTTTATTTTTCTTTGTTTGTTGTCTAATATATCACAAAGCTTGTCTAATATTTCTGTGTAAAATTGTAAATACCAGCTGAGTTTGTTTGTTTACAGTGACTTGGTTATCTTTTGAGTTTGAAGCATATTTCAAAACTTCTTCAAAGAATTGAAGCATATCCTTCAAAAATGCTTGTTTCTATTTGTGGGGTAATGCTGACATAATGCTTGGGGAGATCCAATATCTCAAATAGAGCACAGCTGATTTTGCATAAATGATTTTGAAAGTTAAATCGTTCTTACTGCAATTGCTAGGTCTGGATGTCTTATCTGTTTGAAATGTCTTTTTTGGGTTTAAAATTCAATTTGGTGAAGGCCTGTTGTATCTAATATAGTTTCCAGGCAGGACACACTATTTTTTTGTTGCATGAATTTAACAATAGTTTTTGGTATTTTACTCAGTGTTTATAGAAAGTCATGCTCACAAGCTTTGCAATTTGTACTGTAAATTTCCTTAGGACCCAGAGTGGAGACAAGCAGTTACGGCAGCTGGATCTGGCTGCATGGCAGCTTTGTCTGCAGAGCGTTATCTTGTTAAAAACAATCTCCTCATTGAGTTCCATCAGGTATATGGATCTTTAGTAATACATGTCAAACAATGGATATTGGTCATATTTATTTAAATTTTATCAAGCCAACAGTTATCATTTATTTAATCATGCTACTGGAGTTGTAAAAAATAATTTTTTTGTTAGTTTTGATAGGAACCATTATAAATGTGGCACCTTGGGCCCATTGTTTAGCATTAGTTATATCATTATCCATGGAAGGTTTTTCATTATTCTACTTAGTTATACAGAAATGCATCTCGCATGGACTAGATTCTCTTTTCTTGACTACATAATAACATGAAATGATTGAGCTTCAAGTTTTGTACTTTTAGATACGAGTTTAGCAATTAATTAAACTTTCCAATATGTTCTGGAGATTCTTCTCCTTATAAAAGATGGGAAAGTTTCTCTCTGACATATGTTATAACACATGACAGAGAAGCTAGTAATGAATGTGCCGTCAAATACATTTATTAGTTTTAAAATTTACTTCAAACAATAGTAGTTGCTGTGATTTATTAAGAGTTACTGACATTTTAATCTGACAGGCAACTCTTCTTCTTCTTTAATTTTTTGCATTTCTTGAATTTTGTTCTGTTAACAGCCTAAAGTTGAAGAGGCTAAGAAAGATATCCCGGACAGAGATGTACAGATGGGTTTTGATATTTCCCAAGCTAAGCATAGGGGTCAGGTAATTGAATTTCTCATTGACAGTGCACTCTCTGCTTTATGCCTATTGAGTCTATTTTGTTTTTCTATTGAAGACATGGAAAAATTTGGCTTGGTGATTGACAACCAGGCACATCTATTTGTCTATAAATATTGCTATACTATTTTCTATTTTCCATTCCAATATAAACCAATATGTTCCTTGCAGTATGCTCTTCGAAAGATATATCATGAGAGTCCACGCCTTATTTGTGTGCTCTATACCTCGCCAACATGTGGGCCTTGCAGAACTCTTAAGCCTATTCTTAACAAGGTAAAAATGGCTACTGGTTATCAAGCAGAATGTTAATATGCCTGGAATGGTTTTAGATGGACAAGCACTTCTTTTACTTGTTTTTACTTAAGATAACTGAATTATTCCAAAGAAAATATGATGGATTGTGTTGCATATTTTAAACCATTAGATTTAGGAATGCTATTGCAGAATCTCAATCACTTAAATCATATATTTTTACTGAAAGCCATTATTTAGGAATCAGCCTATTAAGCACCCTTGGAATGTGCTCTTAAGTGGACTAGTCACTGTGAGCCAGAGATGATTCACATGTTTATCCATAAGAGTGAAGCTCCTTTGGTGGAACTCTAAGCTCTTAATAAACAAACGGAGGCTTGTGAGTATGCTTGCATCCTAGTATGGTACACTAGCATTTTTAAGCATCATTTATGAAATTCTTTTTGATCTGCATGTTTAGTGCTGCATACCACTTTATGTTAGATATTAGAGAATGTTTTTGCTCTCAGCTATTCTGATAGTGTGTGAACCATGTGTGGTTTTATTTACTAATGTTGTTGTTGGTCAAGGAAAGCACTGATATTTGTTACTCAGAAAGCTCACCAGCTAGGTTTGTAAGCAGAGTCTCCTAGCAAGTGAGAGTGACAACATGTAACCCACCTACGTAATATAAGTAATAATAATAGTCACACAATTTATAATAATAAATAATAAACACATGGGAGTGATATATTGTATAATCCTTAAAAGATGGCAACAACAAAAATAGTTTATCATTGACCTTATGGGCTTATTGCACGCCTAAGATGTTCAGGATTGGGTAACTCCCACTGGAATGATCTGAACAAATGAGATATACGAAACAGTACAAAGATAGATGTTGGAGCAAATTATAAATAATTTTTGGTGGGTAAGGACAAATATGAATGTTTACCAAATTGGAAATAACTCTTGAGTTCTACAAATTGTATAAGGGAGATGGTTGCAAAAAGAAGCAATGCCAGCTTAAAGAATGTGTTTTGACTAGTAAGTTATAGAATTATAGTCATCCTAAACATCCTTTGAAGGAATGCATTAATAAAGCTAGTAATGAAGTAAGAAATTGTGGATTTACGTTGAGCAGGATTGGTTATTCTGTTGTAAAATTTCAGAGTAAAATTTAAGGAAATAATTTTTATGGTCAACAACATTTTTTGGAGCATGTTATGCCATTCATAAATTCTTAGACATAGTTATTCACTCAACCCATTACCCCAATTGTACTGTTGTATGGGTTAGGTTGCCTTTCTTTTTGAAGAATGGGGAGATGAGGAATTGTTCTATCTGATTGGGATCTATTGAAGCATGGGGACACATATACCAGTCCTGCCACCTGCAAAAGAAGGGGCTGTACTAGGGACATTTTTGTTATATGGAGATGTCAGGATGTCCCTTGACAATATCATGCCTGCAATGAACGTCATGCCCCAAAAGGAAACATTTGTGAAGAACTCAAAAGGAAATTCCATTTGATTGATTTCTAGATCTCTTTGTGGTATCATTTTCATTGATCTTCCTGATACAAGCTGTTGGCAACATATAGACATTGTGTCCTTCTGACCATTACAAAGTTGGAGAATTGTCTTTTGTCTCTTAACTGTTTGTGTTTATATTTTATAGTGACTATACTAACAAATGCAACAGTTGATAAAGTATGTGCTGTATCAGGTTTGCTTTTGGCTGGTTTTTGGCATTGCTGGCTTGAGACTTGGCATGTTTTGCATCTTTAACTTGTAACGGAAAACGTACAAAGTCAAACTTTGAATATAATTCTTTAATAAAGGACATAGTAACACAATACTTATTGTATATCATATGATCTCAATATACAAGTTAATGATACATGTTGAAATGCGATACCACAATAATGCATGCAAAAAAAATGCCAGAATGATAATTGGGTTAATCATTATGCCTTCCCTAGAGATGATAAGTCTATTCTTTCTGGAAGAAAGTGCACTTAGATATCTTTCCGTACAACTGATATTTCCTCAAAAATTGTAGAACTATCCATAGGTGCTCCTCATGCTCTTTCTCTATCTTAAAATAGATCAGAATGTCATTAATAAAAACGAACACAAATTGATCCAAGTAATTTTGGAATATGTTATTCATGATGTTCATGAACACTAAGGTGCTTTAGTGAGACCAAAGGGAAAACTGATGAACTCATAGTGGCCATATCTCATGCAAAACACAGTTTTGGGTATATTGCTCTCGTTAATTTACATCTGATGATACATTGATCTAAGATCTATCTTAGAAAAAACATGTGCACCATGCATTAGATCAAATAAGTCATTGATTCTTGACATGAGGGATCGATTTTTTATCGTTGCCTTATTCAACTAATGCTAATTGATGTATTTGCTACTCTTCAGACAATTAAATACATGAATTAGTAATAGAGATGACAATGCATACCAGATACATGTGTAAAATATATCTTTATTCGCACATGAAATTATTACAGAAGAAGACCAAAGATGGTCAGCCAAGGATCAAAGTAAACCAACGGTTGCCAAAAATAACACAATCGTCAACCAACCGACACTTATAAATACTTGAAGCCGACAACCAATTAATACATAGCCGGATAACCAATATTATCGAAGCATAATAATAGACATTGTACACTGACTACATCATCCCCCCACAAGAAAAAACTGTCTTGCAGATGACAAGTAAACATCAAGTAACATTAGGGAAGACTTGCTGAATTGATGACAATATTTTAGACAAGGGCCTTTGGAAGTGTACTTTGCAAACTCAAACTTGGAGTGTACTTGGCAATTCAATTGGGTGCAGTGGGGGTTTGCGGGCAACGCCCCTAGTGAGGTCAAGGGGCAGTGCCCCCAGCGGAGTCAAGGGGCAACACCCCTAGCAGGTTGAGGGGCAGTGCCCCTTGCGGGGTCTAAGGGCAGTGCCCTGAGTGCGCTCATTGCTGCAATATAGGGTGGGGTCGAGGGGCGGAGCCCTCGCCACCAAGGCCAATTTAAGACCTTCAAAACCACACAAAACTTCATAGTGCACATCATTTTTTAGGAATTTTTAAGAGGCAAAAAACAATGTTGACGAAGCTAGAAAATAGAGATTTCAGAGTGTTTAACCAATTGTATGATGTCAAATTGTGTTTGCTTAATGATGCAACCAAGTCGTCATATGATGTATGCACACTGCCTTTTGAAGGGCCATATGGTGAGGAAATGATTTCGTATGCCATGATGAAGTGGATGCCGTATGTTGAGAAAGGATGTTGCCTAGTGGTGAAGCAAAACACTTGCCAGACGAGGAAAGCAATACGATTGGAAGTGACTGGCAATTGAGGAGGTCGTATAAGGTGAACAACAAGCAGCCGTACAATAGAAAAGTGCTTGAAGACAATGTGACTTGAATGTTGTCTACTAAATACCCAATGCTTCTATATGGTGAGGTAATTAACTGGTTGTATGACAAGAATAAATTGTTGTACGTTATGAGAAGATGAAGGGTCTACAATTGGTTTCCAACACTGCACGCTGCCAAAGACAAGTGTCCGTCGTACGTTGCAATAACCTTGTCATGCAATCCGTAGTACATTTCCCTGAGTGAAGAATGAACACTGTTGTACAATGCATCGTATGGATTGTCCTCTCTGTTGTACAGTGAGAATGCTTTGATGTCATACTTTGATATGCCGTAAAATGATGGGGTCCTTTGTTGTTGCTGTACGATGACCACTTGCCAGCCATAGCATAATGTAGACCGTACGATGTTTGATGAACTTATAGGCCGTATGGAAATGCTTTGATGCTATCATGACTTGCCATACCATGGCTACTGTTACTGTACTGTGGGGTCCTTGTCGTATTGTGTGGAGTGGAAAGTGTTGTACTATGTCCTATACTGTATGGAGAATAAATGGAGGGAGGCTGCATTAGTTGCCGTACAATGTATTGATATGCTAGAAAATAATGCCAACCCTTTACCTTTATAATTTTCTTTTTATGCTTTTGCCACTTTAAATAAATTAATTGCCTTGATAATCGTGCAACAATTTTTTTTGAGACCGTACTTTATGAATTTTAATTGCCTTCATCCCTTGCACTTTTATTTTTTTCTTTAATTTTCTAATTTTCTTTTTCTTTTTTTGTGAAGTTGATTTGACTAGTATTTGACCATTCCAAGTTAAATATTTTGCTTTGAGCACTCTGAGATGTAGCATCGATAATTTTGCATTCTTTCGTTGTTTGCTCTTCACTGAGAGTTGTATCTTCAAGAAAATTACAAGTTCATGAAAATAGCTCATAGTCCTCCATTTGCCAATGAAATAGGCCATGAAGAGAATTTGTTTCATCATTCGAACATGATTGTAACTCCAAATTCCTTCATCGTTTGGTTCCATCGGTCCTTGACTCTCCGTCCATTCTTCTTTGGAGTTTGAATTTGACGAATCCAAGGAAGCTGCTTCCTCAATGACTGCTTGGTTTTTCAAATTAGTTATATATTGACCCTTATTCTCAGTGGAGATTACATTCTTTTTCCAGTTGTGATTGGCTTTGGCTGCCACCAGCCAACCTCGACTTAACAATGTGTCGTATGCTTTCTTCCTTAATGAAATGACCACAAAGTTCAACAAAAATGCTTGGGTTTTGATAATTACCTTTTGTCCCATTAAAACTCCAAGTACCTTAATACCTTGTTGATCTGCACCCACCAGTTGAAAAGTTGGTGACCAAATGATCGGCTGGCCAAGACTTCTCCAAGTGTCTTTTGGAAGAAAATTCACGCCTGACCTACCATCAACAATTGTATTGGTGAGATTCCTTCCATGGATCTCCATATTCACCACTGTTGGTATCTTTGTCGTGTCAACTGTCAGTAACATTGGATCAATCACTTGGTTGCCCGATAACGGAGGTTCAGTTATTGGTTCTTCATTCTCACCAAATTCCAATTGGGTCATAGCATGCATTGTCTCATTCTCCCTCGATACAATTGCATTTCGAAGTTCAGGAATACTTGTAATAAATCCACTACTTTAACTAGTACAGTAGCTTGACGTACTTGCCTTGCAATATTTTTCTAGATTGTAATTGATTTGTTACCGTACTTGCATTTGCATTTGAGTGGCATTGTTTGTTGTCCATAGCATTTTCCACTTTAGCCCTTGCTTTATGAAGCCTTTCTTTTTCTATATGTGGGTTTGGGTACACAACCTTCTTTGCTTGGGCACAAGCAATGGCCAATACTTCATATGCCTTACATCAATCATGTTGACACTAGCCTTTTGCTTCGGACATCCAATGTCTTCGTGGTTTCCAAGTCCACACCATTTGCACAATAATTGCACTTTGTCTCACTTATTCTGGCAATCTCCCGCAAAGTGTCCCCATTCACTACATTGTCGGCGTTGTATGATAGGGCATCCTTTGGGGTCATATTGCATTTGGATATTTCCTCTTTGATTTTCAATAACAACTTGGAGATGCATTTTATGGCTTCGATGGAGTGGACTCCTCTCCCTATGTAAAGAGTACTTGTGTACTCCTAGTCATCAAATTGTATGGGCACTCCTTTATTGAATGACCCATAACTTGGAAAATCTCACAAAACATCTTTTTAGGACAATTACCTTTTGTGTGCCTCTCAATTTTGCACTCAGTACACCATAGTTCTTTGGTTTCTTTCTCCACCTTCAATTCTTTCATCATTTGGAGCATGTCCCTCCGGAGTGCTTGTACCATTCTTGATTCATCGTCACTATTGTCATCCAAACTTCCATCTTCTGTTTTTTTAATCGCACGGGGAAGTCTTATCTTTAGTTTCTATGTCCATCACTCGATTGTAAGCATTGACATATGATGACTGAGGCACAACTTTCTTTTTCTTCCTTAATGAAGGGATTAACCCCTCGATGAACCATCTTTTCTCCAATCCATCGACTGGCTGGTTTTCTAATTTCACCAGTAATTCCTTGAGCCTACGATTATAGGCTCACACATTCTCGTGCTTCCCTTGTTTGGTATTATAGATCTCTACCGCAATTTCATTGTCGTCTCTCAAGAGTTTGAATTCCTCTTGGAATGCTCTTTTCAATCTATCCCATGTATTTTTGTGTGTTGCTTCCAATTCTGTGTACCAATCTATGGCTATCACTTTGAGAGTTGTCGGAAATGCTCTCAGCCGATACGTTTTGTCATCTTGACCATTTGCTACGCAAATTGTCTCACATCTTACAATGCCTTACAAGGTCTTCTTACCTATTTCCAGTGAACTTTGGAAGTTTCTGCCACTCTACATTCAGATGGTAACCTAGTTGGAGAGTTTTGATTAGTACATTCCGGTGCTTTTCTTGCACTCTTGGACACGTTGCAATCCTTCACTCATCCATCTTCAGTGTTCGTCGCCCTTGGGTTGCCTTCGGGGTCCTTTCGATGCTCCCTTCGTCCTAGCATTATCAACTCCGATCTTCCAATTTTTGATTCTTCCATCAGTGTCAAGTCTTCAATTTGGCGTATTGTCTCTATCAAATCGTCAGTAGGTTCTCTTTGGCCTTCCCCTTCAGCCGGTTTTATTGGTACAAACTGTTCTTCAATGGTCAGGTTGGTGGTTTCTTCCTTGCCTTCACTTTCACCCAATGGTGAACCTTCTTTGTCACTCAACGATAACCCTTCTTTGTTTGACAGTGATGGTCTACACAGTTCTCTAGCGGGGTTAGTGTTTTCTTCTTCACTTTCCCCTTCATCGGATGTTGATAGTATAGATGGCTCTTTGGCTTGGTCAGTGAGGTCAGTGTCTGTCTCTTTGGGAATTGGTAAGTGTTGGGCTATTTCTACCCACTCTCCCTTCATGTGTTCTCTTGTTGTGAAAGTTCTCTTTCTCTCCCGACTATGACTTCTGCTTATGCTTCGACTTCTGCTCTTGGGTAGACTCGAGCTTTCCCTCAGAAACCCTTTGCCTTCTTCAACTTCACCCCTCAGTCATCTCCTTTGTTCTCTTTATTCAATGATCCTTAAAGATCGCTTGATCTCTTGATCTTGACTACGTTGTGGTCTCTTCTTGCCTTTATTGGGGTCTAAGGGCATGAATCTCTCAAATTTGGCCCAATTTATTTAATGCAACGATGCCAAATGTTTGTTGCTCTGTCTGACAATTAAATACATGAATTAATAATAGAGATGACAATACATACCAAATACATGTGTAAAATATATCTTTATTCGCACATGAAATTATTACAAAAGAAGACCAGAGATGGTCAGCCAAGGATCAAAGTCGATTCGACCAGATCATACTACCATACTCTCCTTGACGATACACAATGTATTTAAAGGACCCGACAATTGCCAAGAACACACCCGTCAACCAACTGATGCTTATAACTACCTGAAGCTAACAACCAATTAATACAAACAATTAATACATAGTTGGATAACCAATATTATCGAGGCATAATAATAGACATTGTATACTGACTACATGATGCATAATCTTAAGGATTGGCCTTTCTTCTTTATGAGGATCACTAGGCCTCCCCAAGGGGAACACTGTCTAGTGAAATCCTTACCAATCGGTTCTTCTAATTGGATCTGTATTTCATAACTTCACACAACTTGAGCATGGTCATTTTGTATGGGATCTTAGAAAGAGGTTCAGTGTCTGTAATCAAATCTATCGGGAACTCAATCTCTCTTTGAAGGTGATCCGGTAGTTCATCTGGAAAGACATTTGTGAATTCCCCCCATATGGGATGATGATCAGGGGTCACTAAATCCTTTCTTCTTAGATAGTGATGCAAACGATTGACAACCATGTCTCAGGTATTTCCTTGTTTGCACAGGCCACATGGACCTCAAGGAGGTCTGCTAATCTCCTGAATTTTTACAGTTTCTACATTACCATCTAAGCTTATTACTGTCTTTCTGAAACAGTCCATGGTAGCTCAATGGGCTTCCAATCAATCTATTCCTACCAGTTCTTATATCCCTGACTTCATGCAAACACGTTCACCTTAGTGGTGAAATTCTCTAAGATCAAGGGGCATTCCTAAACAAGCAATAAATTGCATAACTCTTGAAGCCATCTCAACACTACCCAAGTTATCATGTTGTAAGCTTGCCAAGTGACACTATTGTAAACAAAAGGGGATATAAAACAACTGTAGTGCTTGTGTAAATCATAACTGATATTCAAATGTACCCAATCATACCTGTGGTCTCTATCACTGTTTCTTGGTGCTCCACCTGGTGGCTTTCTACTGCTGCACAAATTCTGTGGTTTAGCCCAATACTTAC
Source organism: Sequoia sempervirens (assembly GCA_007258455.2). Classification (NCBI taxonomy): domain Eukaryota; kingdom Viridiplantae; phylum Streptophyta; class Pinopsida; order Cupressales; family Cupressaceae; genus Sequoia; species Sequoia sempervirens. The sequence continues at coordinate 23,268,065 of VDFB02109042.1, forward strand.
TGCAGAGCCAAACCTATATGTTGCTGGAGCTGGGTATTGAGCTAACTGGTGTGGACAATTTATTGCGTAGTGTGGCCCTTTGCACTCAAAACATGTAATGGCAGTTTAATCTTGTTGACCATTCCTCTTAAGTTTATCACTTAGTCTACCTTGATCGTGCTGCTCTTCTCTTTCTGCTGTTTGCAGTGTTAGATGTTGTGGAAATGGCTCTAGCCACCATGGGTTCTAGGAGGTTGCATCACAAATTGTCAATCTCTGAGAATGTCTGAGTATCGCTAGAATTTCCAACTTGATGGGCCTAGGGGGCGGATTTTGTGCTTCCCTTTCTATTCTTGGTTTGGAAGGTTATGAGGGTGCACTTATCTCAAGTCCCTCATTCTGCCTAGCTGTTCTCGCTGCCTGACGCCTGTGCCTACAACAAGCCATCTAATGTGTATCTACAGGAAAGAAAAAGTGAATTATCATCTGGGTCTGATAGAAATTCCTTGCTCAGGATTACCACTCACATTTCACAAGTTACATTGAGGGCGTAGATCATTCATCTCACACATGGAGGTCGGGGAACTGTAAAAAATTGTCAATTCACACACAAACACTTCAATGGGTGGCCCATTAGGTTGATACCAATGTAACACAACCCTTAGTGCGACAAGAAAATTACCCAGAATTCAGAGAATTTTGTTAGCACTTAAATCTGGTTAATAACCATTGATTGATACAGTTAGTTTTGATTTCCTAAAGCATATATTGTCATAGAACTACACTACCAAATTTTAACCATGCCATTCAAGCACTTTTGGTTTCAGTATGAGATGTCAAACGTTGCAGTTACTCTGGATGCAACTAGTGTAATTATGTATAAAGTTGAAGACTAGAAAATAAAAAATGTCTTGAAATAGGATAATTGATAATATAGTACACATGTTAATTAAACACATTAAACAAATTTGACCTTTTAAGTGTTAAAAGATCTAAGTGTAACACATTTATAGATATCCCAAAATCAAGTATCAATGTTGGATTATGGATCAAGAGTTAATTTTTGGTATTTTAATTTTCAGATATTATATTTTCCATTCTCCAGCTGCCCCTAGAATCAGGAATTTTTTTTGTTGTCACCAGAAATGTGCCCCCTCTCCCTGAAGCTTGGAAAAACATTGTTGAGAATACTCTAAGAAAATGTTAAATGTTTGAGCTTGATGGAAGTGGGGAAAATTGTTACGTATAGTAGAACATGTGTCAAATCAAATTCAAAAAATGCTCACAATTTCAGCATAAATCATAGACATCTGATCTTCATGGATACAAATGTAATAACCCCAAAAATATGCAACTAATTTTTTCTTAACCCACTAAAATGCATAAATTCAGAAGGAAATGCTTATTTGAAACTGTCACAGTCTATGCAACAACATGAAATTATCAGCTTTAGATCATAAATGTTGTTTTGAATATCATAGTAAGACTAAATCCACGCGGATTTCAAATCTTATTACTTCTCTCAATATTTTCAGGGTTATTCTCATTGTCAAGTGAAGTCATTTCACTTTGAATTTAGGGTCTTTGGAACAAGCCCTTAACATCCGTTTATTGACATATAACTTTGGAATTGAAACAAATAAATTGACCAAAATCATTTGTTACTGATTCCCATATTATTTTTTCTCTAGATGTTCTGTTTAAACTAACATGATAGATTCTGGTATTCCAACAGTCATTTTATTATCATGTGTAAAAAATCAAAACTATTCCATGTTTTTCATTGCATAATTCATCTGAACAACGAATTGTCAAGTTATGTATCTCATTCTACCACTAGAGATAGTTAACTTAATAATCTAACATTCTTCCTTCTTTCATTGCTCATGAATAAATAACTATCAAATGATAAGGTTATAAATCATATCACAATTTCATTTTGCAAAGTTACAATCATAAATTCTTTCACTAATAATCAACCCTCTTTCTCATTTAACATATATACATCTCATACTACCCAAATGATACAATGTATAATAATATTGTTGTAACACCATGCACAGTTGCATCCATGTGTATCTATCTTCTGCTGCTGCCTGTTGGAAGGATTGCTGGAGGATTAGTTCCATCCATTAGTGGACCTTACCACACCTCAACCATTAGGCAACATGGAAACAATCCATGATACTTGAATCTGATATATTATTGGCATGACTGAAAAATCTTGATACGACTCATAATCAAACTAATTTCACACAACAGAATAAGACTAACACTACATATGCTGACCAGTACACTACACACACATGATAGATACAATAGACAACTTACAACATATACTATCATCTTAGGAACCCGAAAATCCATCTTGGAAGAACACATGTTTCATCTTGGTAAAACTATAACTGATTATTGATTATTCCATAATAAAAGTCTGCCACAGACATAATAAAGCATTTATAATTATTTTTGCCTTTGTCCTAGAAAGTAACAATACTTCTTTCACAGATTAAATTCAATCTACTAGCTTGGTACTTAACATTTTGGCAAGTCACTCTCATTATAAATGTGTTCACTTGTCATGATTTCTTTCCTAGATAGTTATGCCAAAGTTTCTATTTGTTGATGTTTTGGGGTAGCTTAGGGAGGTATTACCCTAAAAGAATTCACATATAAACCTGAAGTCAATTCGGCCTAATAATAAACAGTTATTATTATTGCTGGGTTGGCTCAAGTGAAGAATGACGCCCAACATACTCTTGGATTTGTATAAATGGGAGAGAGACTCTCCTCATTTACTCACCCACACATTCAGTTTGCTTTTTTTTTGTGATCAAGAAGGAAGTTCGCTACCACATAAGTCTTAAGGAAGAGCACAAATTATCTTATATCAGTGCTGGATAATATCATTGTACTCTTTCCTATCTTGGCTTGATTATCAAGTGCTATTTTTGCACTGTTGTACTTGATCTATCATTAGTAAAGTTTTATTGGGTTTTTCTCCCTTGAGTAGAAGGGTTTTCCCAGGATAAAAAAAATTCTGTCCACTATTCTGTGTTTATTTTTCTGCTTACTGTTCATATCTGATCCAAAATTAACATGGTATCAAAGCTAAGGTTCAAGAAAAACTGATCAGATTTGACTAAGCATCATTCCGGGTTGTGTGGAAGACAATTCTTTGTTTAGGGCTGGGAAAAGAACATGGTGACCAGTGTCAAGGTAGAAGATAGGCTTGATGGGGCTTCAAACTTTAACTCTTGGAAGTTTAGGGTACTCATTACCTTAGAAGAGAATGATCTTCTAGAATTCATAGAAGTTGACATGCCTAAGCCGTCAGAAGACTCAAAGAAAATCCAGTGGAAGAAAAATGGTACAGAGGCTATAAAGATCATGATAGACTCCATGAAGGACCACCTAGTACCGATCATCTCCAAGATGAAGATAGCTAAAGAAATGTTTGATGTACTAAAAGGACTGTATGAGATCAACAATACCAATAGAGCCCTCGCTTTGAGACAACTCCATGTAAAAAGGGCTAGAGGGGAGTCAGTTATTTCATTCTTTATGAAGATCTCTGATTTGAGAGATCAGTTGAGCACTATTGGGGATACAGTTGCAGATAGAGATCTTGTTATATTGGCTCTAAATGGTCTTCCCTAGTCTTGGGAACCTTTCATTTAGAGCATCAGTGGTAGATCCAAGTTGCCCAAGTTTGATCGCCTACGGGCTGACTGTATTCAGGAAGAAACCAGATTGGTAGCAAGAGGAAATGGGCGAAACTCCCATAATGAAGAAAGTCAAGTTCTTGCTGCACATGCTACTAGAGAAAGAGGCAAAGGAAGAGAAGGAAAAAGAGGCACCTTCAAGAGAAATAGAGACAAAAAGGCAGATTCTGTTCCAAAATTGAAAAAGAAGGATCTTTCTCATATTCAGTGCTACAGGTGTGACAAGTATGGACACTATGCCAGAGACTGTAAATTAAAGTTAAAGCATCATGTTTCTACTGCCGACATTGACGAAGAGACATCTCAGAAGGAGTCAAGACATTCAAAAGACGATTCAGAAGGATTCCTATTCATCTCCACTCTTTCAAGTAATGTACCAACTGACAGTGATACTTGGTTGATAGATAGTGGTGCTTCATGTCACATTATAGGCTACAGAGAGCAGCTTACAGACTTAGTAGAGAAAGAGTCTAATTTACAGGTTATAATTGGAGATGATGCTAGTTATGCTGTGAAGGGAGCTGGGGCCACTTCCTTCCAGCTAGATTCTGGTATCCCTCTTCAATTGAGTGATGTATTGTTCGTACCAGGGATCCAAAGGAACCTTGTCTCCATTTCAGCCTTGGAGGACAAAGGGTACAAGGTTGCCTTCTTTGAAGGAAAGGTTCTTGCATGGCCCAAGAACTCTAGCATAAATTCAGCTCATGTGATTGGTATTTGTCAGGAGAGCCTATACAGATTGTCAATACGACCAGTTCAGGCATTATTACACTGCTCTATCAGTTTGAGTGAGCTATGGCATAGGAGACTTGCTCTCTTACATTACAGAGCCCTTCCCACTATGGGGAAGATGGTTACTGGTCTTCCGAAGCTCAGTATAGAGCAGTGTTACAAGACTCGGACTTGCCTTGGACTCGGCAAGCCAATTTTTGACTCGGACTCGGACTCAGACTCGACTCGGCAAATAGAAAAACCCAAGAAATTCAGAAATTTTTAAGGATTTAAAACTTGTTTCATGCACGCTTTAATAAATAAACCTTAAAGACACAATAACATCATCAAATAGAAATTACTATGATCCCATACACAAACATACATTGTTATGTATTTTGTAGGTTTAATGATCATGATTCATCATTGGCCTATAACATGGTTAGACCTATAGTTTGATGAGGGTTTGGGGGAAACACCCTAACAAGGTTGAGGGGCAGTGCCCCTAGCGGGGGTTTGGGGGCAGCGCCCCCAGCAGGGTCAAGGGGCAGTGCCCCTTGCGGGGGTTTGAAATGACGACCTTCAAAACCACACAAACCTTCATGGCGCACACCATTTAATTAAAAAATTTGTAAATGAAAGATTGCAAATTTTTTAAAAAAAATTAATTAAAATGGCCGAGTCTAAGGCACGAAACTTGGCGAGTTTGGCGAGTCCGGCATGTCCGGTGAGTCTCGGCGAGTACTCGACAGCCGAGTCTTTGGGACTTGTTTAGGGTCACTCGCCAAGTTTGGGTGAGTCTTGTAACTATGGTATAGAGCATGATGGCATCTGTAGAGGATGCGCACTTGGTAAGAATACCAAGAGTCCCTTCCATAGCAGTGACATTAGATCCAAGGGGATCTTAGATCTTATCCATTCAGATTTGTGTGGACCGATGTCTGTGGTATCACTGAGTGGATTCTGGTACTGTGTGACTTTCATCGATGATTATTCCTGAAAGACTTGGATTTACTTCTTGAAATCCAAGGAGTTTGAGGAAGTCCTTGATAGATTCCAAGAATTCAAGGCACAAGTTGAGAACATGTCCGGGATGAGGATTAAGGTTCTGAGATCAAATAATGGAGGGGAGTACACTTCCAGAGGATTTTGTAATTTCTGCATTGAGGTAGGGATCAAGAGGGAGTTCTGTGTTCCGTACAACCCTCAGCAAAATGGAGTTGCCGAAAGAAAGAACAAATCTATAGTAGAGGCAGCTAAGGCTATGATCCATGATTAGAGTTTGTAGAGTCTCCTATGGGCAGAGGCTTCCAAAACCGCAGTATATGTCCAGAATAGAAGTCCTCATCGGATATTGGGGAAAATGACTCCAGAGGAGTCCTTCACAGGTGTGAAGCCTGAGGTTAGTCACTTGAGGATATTTGGTTGTCTTGTGTACATTCATGTGCCCAAGGACAAAAGAACAAAACTGGAACCTTCAGGCAGGAAGGGTACATTTTTGGGCTACAGTGAGTCTTCAAAGGTTTACAGAATATACATCCCAGGGTAGAAACAGATTGAGATTAGCCGGGATGTCTCCTTCGAAGAGGAGGTAGCCTTCAGGAGATCTAAAGGATATTACATGGAGATGGACAGTGAGGAGCAGGAGGCTCCAAAGGATATGGACTCATCCCTCGATTATACTCCTGCCATTCAGAGGGAGTCTGATGAACCAGCTAAGACTGTTGATCCAGTTGATGCTATAGAACCAACTGATGGGCCTATAGATATTGCCGTAGGTCAGAAGAGGCCCCTATGGGCTCGACAAACCATGCAGGAGGCAGAAAAATATGCAGCTCCATGAGGCACTTTCAGGGAGAGCAAGATACCTCAGAAGTTCCCAGGTTATGTGGCATTGATGAGCCACATCATTGATTCTGAGCCTTCCAGTTATGAGGAGGCATCTAGCCAATAGGTATGGAGAGATGCAATGATGGAAGAGTATCAGTCCATCATTAAAAATGATGTATGGGATGTTGTTCTGAGACCTGAAGGGAAGTCAGTAGTGACTTCCAAATGGATCTACAAAATCAAGCATGCAACTGATGGCAACATTGAGAAACACAAGGCGAGATTTGTGGCAAGAGGATTCTCTCAGAAGGAGGGAATAGATTATGAGGAGACATTTTCTCCTGTTGCTCGATACACTTCCATCAGGACGATTATTGCTATTGCCTCTGCCAAGGGCTGGAAGTTACATCAAATGGATGTAAAGATTGCATTTCTAAATGGTGTGATTGAGGAAGAAGTGTATATCGAGCAGCCAAATGACTTTGTGATTCATGGGAAGGAGTCTCATGTGTGCAGATTGAAGAAGGCTTTGTATGGTCTTAAACAAGCACCTCGTGCATGGTATGAAAGGATTGATAGATACTTGATGAGTTTGGGTTTCACCAAGAATGATGTAAATTCCAACCTTTATTTCAAGATTTTTGATGGTGAGGCCTTGATCTTGGTCCTTTATGTTGATGATCTATTTCTCACTGGAGCAGAGAAGCTCACTGTCAAATGTAAGGAGTTAGCCTCCGAGTTTGAGATGAAGGACCTTGGCCTTATGCATTACTTCCTGGGACTGGAAGTATGGCAGAGGCCTGATGAGATCTTCCTAAGTCAAGGGAAATACACTGTAGATATTGTTGTACCCAAAACCAAAATTTTTGCTTCACTAAGGCATTTTGCTTAATTGAGTCTTAATCTTGTTTAAGTGATGTCAGAAGGTCGTTTTTGGGGTTTTTAAATATGGAGTTCATGTTAGTGTCATGTCAGTCTGTTACTGAAGGAATTTAAGAAAAGTGAAAATCTGAAGGAAAATTATCAAAATTTTCTATCTTTGGAGAAGGGAGCACATTTTCAAATGGGCGCCCTATCTTTTAGGGGCTCAGATCCTGTTTTTAGGGTTTGTCACCTTTGGCAGACATTTGTCCGGCATCACGTCAGCTTCACAATGAACTATCAAGCCTGTCAAACGGACCTGTTTCGTGCAAGTTACGGGAGATACAACGCAAAACAAGAGGAGAGCCATAATTGGCTAACACTGGAAAAAAGAGCAGTTTCTGAAAAAGGCGCCCATCTTTTTGAGGTGTCAAATGAAGGTTGTTGACTAAATGCCACCTAAGATGTTTATCTCACTTTTGTTCAAGCTTCGCGACGCATCCGTCAGTGGGTGAATCTGAGTTGCTGAAGTACCTGAGCCGGAGGTCAAACATAGGGTCAAATCTTAGTCAAAATATCAAGGAAATGAGCAAAAGAGCACTTTTTCAGAAAGGTGCCTAAGCTTTTCAAGCCTTTAATGCCTTCTTTTTGATGATCTCAGATATTCAATTTGTCCGTGTTACGTTCAGCTTTCCGTTGCCTGTCTCCGTCAGATCAGAAGATGACTCAACAACTTGCAGTCAGAGTTTTAGTGTTATTTTGGTCAGTTCCAGAAATGGCTATCTTTGGGAGGAAAAGAGCAACTTTTCAAAAAGGCGCCCTTGATTTTCACCCCTCAGATGATGTTTTCTGGGAAAATGTGCCTTTGTAGTTGTCTTGCAGAAAGAGGTCAGAAAGAGGTCAGCTCCGCAGTGAACCTATGATTCAGTCCTGAAAATTGGTAAATTAGAAGTTATGAAGAATTTATTTTTCCCTTCGTTCGAAATGAAGATGAGGAAATATGGCTAAGTCTGAGAAAAAGCGCAGCTTTTGAAAAGGGCGCTTGGATTTTTGAGCCTTCAGATGTTAGTTTTATGATGTTCAGTGTCAAGGTACCTTTTTATCAATTTTTGTCTTGCTCTGCGATGCATTTGTCAGCTAGCCAATCGGTGGAGTCAGTCAGCCAGTGTCAGAGGATGAACAGAGGTCTCGAAAGAGGGTTAAATCCAAATTTTCATGAAAATTGGCTAACTCTGGAATTCGCCTTAAGAGGTCAAAGTTGAGTTTTCGAAATAAGTTGACTAGTGCGCCTTAACTTGAGTTCTGACTTCAGTTAGACTGAACGCTTTCTGGGTTGTCATCTTCAGTTCATATATTGGCATGTTGAGTGATCTTTCAGTTCGCATGTCGAGTTAACTAGTTTGCATGTCCAGTTAACAACTTTGCATGTTGAGTTAACTTGATTGCATGTTCACTTAACTGAAGATTATGTTTGGAAGTCAACTTGAGTTTGCATGCATGGCGAATTTTTGTTGAAATTATGAACACTTAGTGAAGTTTGTGCTTCATTCATTGTCAACTGGAGTTCTGAAAAGGGACGCCATATTTAAATTAAAGCATGAAGCATGATTTTGTGAAGTATGGCAAGTTCATCTTTGTCAACTGGAGTTTCCAAAAGGGTCGCCATATTTAGAATTTTTAAAAGATTTAAAGCATGAGGTTGAAGTTGGCGCTTCACTTTTTGAATGTCAACTGAAGTCTTAAAAGGGACGCCTTAATTCTTGTTTGTAAATTTAGTGAATTTTGAAGATGGCGAATTCAACAAGGATTGTTAACTGAAGTCTAATTCGCATGAGGCTTTAAATAAATTTTGCAAACTGAAGATTGAAAGGGAAACCCTAAGGCATGGTGCTTTATTTAGTTTATTTTAGTTTCAGTTAACTAAAATGAGGTCCAATCACAAGCCAAACGCCATTTTTCAAGGTTTAATCCTTTGTACGAATTTCATAGATGAAAGTCTATTTATTCAAGCATTGGCGTCCATTATTTCATCATCTCAAGCTTCGAAATATTCATTCTTCTTGAGCGAGCAGCGAGTTAAAGGTGCTACAGGTGTCAGAATTCAGCATTCTTCATAGCAACGGATTCAGATTGTTCAGAGGAAGAAGATTCCAGACTTTATTTTCACTTTGCATGCAGGTTTCATCAAGTTTCTAAAGGAGATTGGCGAATTTTTTAGAAGCAGAACAAGCAAAACTTTTTATCTTCTGTCTTATTTCTTCTATTTCTCATCTTAGGTACTTTCTTCGCATGTCAAAGAAATTCAACATATTTTCAGAGTTTGATCATCTGGGTTCGCATACTTCAGTATTTGCAGCAAAACCCATGTCTTAGATTTTTTCGAGAAAATTGCCCCCTAGTCTTCATTCTGAAGCTCTGTGCATTTTTCTGAGAATTTCTTTGCATGTGGGCTTGAAACACATTTTTTCGAGAATCAAGTTTTTTGGGTTGTCTTAGAATTTGATTCTGCACAAAACCCACGTTTCAGAAAAACTTCGAAATTTTTTCCTGCCTTAGGCTATTTTTAGCCTTGTCCAGAGGATTTCAGTTTTTCCAGAAAGTTCTTCAAGTATATTCAACTTTACAGTCAAAAGTTCTCATTTTCAAAATGCAGCTCAATCTCATTGATTATAAGGCAAAATCTGCCCTTACTCATAATTTTGTCAAAACTTCAGATACAGACCTGAATCATGTTTATCCAGTGCTTAATCTGAGCAGTCTGGAGGGTGTTAGCAGCAATGCGTTGAGGAATCTTGAGCGTTCCGGATTGTTGGCAGCGGCATCTATTCTTGTTACCCTTTTTGATCTCGAGTTCGTTCTTGCTTGTATCAAGCATTATGACTCATCTCACGACAAATCAGATCAGTTGATGGGAGTGTTGTTTGCAGTCTCAAACCGAAAGATATAGAGAAATGTTTTGCTATTCCTCCACGGTTCAGATAACTTTACTGTGGTTATTGAAGCCTGTGAGAAGATATGGGATGGAGATCAACTGCGTTCACAGAGAAAGGTAGCTCAGAAATGGCTGAAGGTTCAGAAGACTAACATGCCTAAGAAGGTTGGCCATGGTGAATTCAAGGACGAGGTTGCTGTTTTGATAACTTTGCTCAACCGAGTTACAGGCCAAGAGGATGCTAGTACTTTCCGTTCATGGATGTTTTACCTTATTTCCAGAATTATTGATGGCACAAAACATTTTGACTGGGCTATGTTGATTAGTGATTGCTTACATCAGCAGATTACTAATTTTCTCAAGTTTCATGAGTTTCATATGATATCTTACTTGGTCTACTTAGTCGCATTCCAAGGCAGCTACAAGCATCTAAAGACTAATGGCACTCTCGGTGTTCAACGTATTCACGAGTATTATCCTCAGTTGGAGTTCTCTCAGTCTGAACAAAATTTCCGAGCAGTGAATGATCACTTTTCTATGAGGACAGTTAGAGATCTTGACAATGAAATGCACATTCGTATTTCTGCCGAGGCAAAATCAGCGATGGAGACTTGGGCGGATTGGTTTATCCAATTCCCTACTTTCACATACATCCGGGTTTATGGATATGTTGGAGAGCCCCTGATGTTGCCGAGGTATCCTTCAGACAAGATCATCTTCATGGAGTTTCTCAGGCAGATGCAACATGTTCATTTCTTTCTTTGCAATCGTCATAAGACTGCAGCTACTTTTCCATTTGCATTAGGGATTTTCACATGCAATGCGGCAACAGATGCCAAGCTTATGTCAACCAAGATAGAAAGATTCAAGCTCAAAACTCATCTTGAGGCGTTCTTATGATCCTTTGGGTCATTATGCGAATAGGTTAGAGCGAGGGATTGCACATAAGCCAACGCCAAGATTTCTGGGCAAATTGTGAAGATGGTCGAGTTCATCATCGTCACTGTGTAGACTCACTATTGAGTCATCTCGTTCTCGAGAAGATGTTGATAGTCTATCGGATATTGATGGAGAAGTTCTTCTCAATTCATATGTAGAGAGATCAAATTGCTCGGCAGCCGATTCACCGGTGGTATGCTAAGTAGAAATCGGTTATCAAGATCAGCAGCGGTTCTTAGAGTAGCGGAGCGTAAGTCGATTCTTGTGTGAGCCGAGGAGAAGTTTTCTTCGGCCTTCTACTTCCCGAGTCAAGACCTCGGGTCAAGGCTATTGTGATTCCTCCTGAAGGAGTTAGACTCAGTGGAAACACAGGAAAGAGAGCTACTGGTAAAGGCAGAAACAAGTTGAGAATGTACCTGAGATTCCAGTAGAGACAGTCATTCAGGCTGAGCCTCACGTTTCACCTCCTAGTTCGCCACATGTGCAACCTATTGATATAGATTCAGAGCCTGAGATACCAATTGAGTTGGATGGAGACAACTGAGCCATGCGAGGTGGGCACTCAGGGAATTGTCTCTCCTCGGGTGATGATATTATTAGTCTTGTTGGCTCGAGAGGTCTTTAGGAGGCAGGCGAGAACCATTATAACCTTGATTTGTCTGAGTTCGGTGAGCCTTATCAGAAAAGGTCGAACAAGAAAATCAAGAAACAGGTGCACATTGAGAAGACTCCAGAATCAGAGATTGTTATAGAGGTTGCTGTTCCTCCAGAGGGTAAGAGCTTAGACGAAGTCGAAGTTGGTGACTTTACTTTCACTAAGGCAAATCTTGGCAGGACTATTCGAGAGACAGATGTGACTCTTCTCAAGATTGTCACCAATAATCTTGAAGAACGCATCACGAAGGATGGAGAGGATAAGGCATTGCTTAAAGCTGAAAATGGTCAACTTCGTCAATATATTTTTGATCTTGTTCATGGAAATTCGAGTAGAGCGCCTGTACTTCCTCAAAATACACCTGCAGAACAACGAAAGCTAGATCAGTTAGTCAGTCATGGCAGACTTTTGGATAACTGGATTGAAAGTTTAGTTGCTACGGGTCAACGTCTTCTTGCAGATTTGTATCAGTTGAGGAGTGATGCACATAGACTTCGTCAAGGTATTCAGTTGCTCGAAGTTTCGGTTGCAGAGAATTTAGCCAAGGATCGAATTCTTGTGTTCCAGTTGTCTGTTGCATATGACGCCTTGGAGGCTGATGATGATCAAGAGAAAGTTTTTACTTGGAGAGAGCAGCACCTTTTCAAAATGGAAATATGTGAAAAGATCTCTACCAAGTTATTTTCACTGAAGGATGATGTGGTTGGAGTACTTGCACTTGTCAGTGGTTTTGTTGTTCAGATTCCGTGTCATTATCTTCTTGAGGATGGCACGTATGTTGAGTTGGACAAGGTACAAGTTGAGTTCGAAAAGCTGATTCGTGATAACCTTGAAGGAGAGCCTATGGCGAATAGGTTGGAAAATATTTCAGTTATTGCGGCTAGTCTCATAAAGGCGATTGAAGATGTCAGAGAAGGCATGCATACGGTCAAGGAAAGTGGCAGAGAACTAAAGAAACAGACTGTTGTTTTGGATAGCATCAAAGTGCCAGAAGACAGAGAGATTGATGAGTTCTTGGTCGAAGTGTTAGACCGAGATGACATGGAGTGATCTGCCAGTTGGAAACTGCAGTTAATTTCGAGGGTTGAGTCATGAGCAGCAGTTAACTCGACTTTCAGTCTTGAGTTCACTTGCTGACTTCACACATGCTTATCTCATGCTTGGAATTATCTTCACAGGAGTTAGGGTTAGGGTTTCCAGTTAACTGAGGGTAGTGTCCAGTTAACTTTGCTTTAAATAAGGACGTGCATGCTTGCACATTGTCCATTTAGGTTAAATGTACCGGTTAACTGATGGTAGCTTTCCAGTTAATTGTATAGTTTACTTTATTAGGGTTTAATAATAAATCTTGCATGCATTGCAAGACTGTAGTTGACTCAAGGTGATTTTAGGGTTCCCTACACCTTTCGATGTCTATATAATAAGAGCTTTTGCTCATTTGTAATTAACTTTTGCGTGAAAGAGAAATATATGCTGTGCCTACCTTGCCTTCAATATTGCTCTTTTGGTATTTGTTCATGCGTCTTTACTATTATAATGAATTGTTATGCCACATAGGGTTTCATGCAATTGTAATGGTGAATTCTTTCCATAGTTAGATCAAATCTGTTTTGTGTTCAATAAGCTTGTTCAGATTGAGATGATAGTTGTGCCACCTTGCCTTCAAGTAGAGAATCTGCACTTGGTTATCGTGTGTTGTTGTGAATAATAAACTTATTCGGATTGAGCTGATAGTCGTGCTACCTTGCCTTCAAGTTGAGAATCCGTATTCAGTTTATCGTGTGTTGTTGTTACCAATAAGCGTGTTTAGATTGAGCTAATAGATGTGCCACCTTGCCTTCAAGTTGAGAATCTACACTCGTTTATCGTCTGATAGTCAAACCTTGCTCCGTTTCCTCATGCTCTGTTTTTCTTGATGAAACTGGATAGAATTTAAGTAATTAAGTTTAGTTGTAGTTAGTAGTCTGCAAAACCAGAAAATACTCAGCTGCAACGTATATAGTTTTCGAGAAAGCCTTGTACCTCTACAGCTGAAACAAAAAGACAGGATTTAGTTTAGTTTATTTCCATTTGCAAATACTTTTGTCAAGCACAACAAGGGAGCTTCCCCTCCTAATTTGAAGAGCACTCATTGCGTAGTGTGCATAGCTGTTCGTACCAACTCTTACTCCAGAGGTGCTAGTTGTTACACCAACATATATACTGAGAAGATTTGGGATGATGGACTGTAAGTCCATGGCTACACCAATGGAGACAAATTTGAAGAAATTGAGTGACTCAGCTTCCGATTCAGATTTGGTAGATCCCACCATGTATAGACAATTGATTGGGTCATTGATGTACTTGGTCAACACCAGACCAGACATCTGTTTGGTAGTGAGTGCTCTCAACCAGTTCATGTGTGAGCCAAGATAAATACATCTGGTTGCAACAAAGCATGTATTGAGATACTTGTGTGGTACTGTGGGATATGGCTTGAGGTATGCTTCTAGTGGAGATATGAGATTACAGGGCTATTATGATTTTGACTAGGCTGGGAGTGTGGCTGATAGGAAGAGCACCTACAGGTGTTGCTTTAGTTTGGGGTCTGCTGATTTCTTGGTGTAGCAGGAAGCAAACCTCTGTGGCACTGAGCACAATAGAGGTTGAGTATATTGCAGCATGTGTAGCAGCCCGTGAAGCAGTATGGCTTTGAAAGCTCCTCATAGGATTGTTTGGTTAGATGTTAGAGCCGACATTGATTCACTGTGATAACTAAAGTTGTGTAAAGCTCTCAATGCATCCTGTATTTCATGATAGGTCAAAGCATGTGGAGATCAAGTACCATTACATCAGAGACATGGTGTTGAGGAAAGCAATCCAACTCCAGTGTATTTGTACTGATGATCAGATGGCTGATATCCTCACCAAGCCTCTTTCCAGGGTGAAGTTTTTATACTTTCGAGACAAGCTTGGAGTGGTGGAGAATGTTGCCCTCGCTGAGAGGGAGTCACAACATCATTAAGATATTCTCCCTATCAGGGGAATGGATAGAACGATGGACTGATCTGTCATAGCGTATATTTCTCTGAGACGGAGAAATATGAGGTGAAAGCCCTTGTAGCGTATATTTCTCTAAGACAGAGAAATATGAGGTGAAAGCCCTTGTATAGAATACATCTTTGAGACTGAGTTGTGTTTTCCACAATTGGGTGTAGCCATTGTGGACGTCATGTTGAGAGAGTCCATGACAAGACATGATACCCTTGAGTGGGACTCAAGGAAGACTTTCCTATGAATACCTCCCTAGCTAAGAGGGAGTGTTGATGTTTCGGGGTGGCTTAGGGAGGTATTACCCTGAAAGAATTCACATATAAGCTTGAAGTCAAGTCGGCCTAATAATAAACAGTTATTATTATTGCTGGGTCGGCTCAAGCGAAGAATGACACCCAACATACTCTTGGATTTGTATAAATGGGAGAGAGACTTTTCTCATTTACTCACTCACATATTCAGTTCGCTTTTTTTGTGATCAAGAAGGAAGTTCGCTACCACAGAAGTCTTAAGGAAGAGCACGAATTATCTTATATCAGTGCTGGATTATATCATTGTACTCTTCCTATCTTGGCTTGATTCTCAAGTGCTATTTTTGCACTGTTGTACGAATTATCTTATATCAGTGCTGGATTATATCATTGTACTCTTCCTATCTTGGCTTGATTCTCAAGTGCTATTTTTGCACTGTTGTACTTGATCTATCATTAGTAAAGTTTTTCTGGGTTTTTCTCCCTTGAGTAGAAGGGTTTTCCCAGGATAAAAAAAATTCTGTGTCCACTGTTCTGTGTTTATTTTTCTGCTTACTGTTGATATCTGATCCAAAATTAACACTATTGACTTCTATCATGTGTATATACTATAGTCTACTAGACATACTGTTATCATAGGCTGCGATAAAGTTTAACATTTCATTTTATATAACTTAGGTACGTGCCAAGTAATGGTCACTAACTTATCACTGTCATAAGTGACAGATAACAATCACTAATAATGTATAACAATATATATCACAATATAAAATGAAGTATGGCAAACACTGTATGTCCAAAAGGGTAACTTGCATAATAATGTATAACAATCATATATAATAGTCATATATAACCATCACAAAACAATGTACAACAGTATGTAACGATGTATAATAGTTACAACAATGTATAACAGTCATGACAATGTATAACTGTTCTAACAATGTATAATATTTACAACCATGTATAACAGTAACTTTTATACAACCTCTGATAGCTTTATCAAAACAGAAGCCAAAATCGAAACCAATTAAACAAGATATAACATGCAGCCTTCCATCGAACCTAGAGTCTCATATCTATCCCTCTTGTAACTTCCTCATGGGTTATGAGACTAGACAATATAGTCAAATGAAATCGGACTGTTGAGGTAATGTATCTTGTAGTCATTATTTTAATATCAATTGTTACACTACCTAATAACTCACAACATAGTCAACAAACTTTAATAACTCCTTTATTTCTTATCTTGCCCCTAGTGTTAAGTTAAAAATTTGCATTACTTATATGAACTCTCTTTTACATAGTATTCTATTTAACTCAATTTTTATTCATAGAGTGAAACACCCATAAATATACTTATCAAATAACCATGGTAACCTTGGTTAACACTAGGTTTATGTTTACTTGGTAATTCTACTTGAATGATTAAAAGAGAGTAAACAAAATAACATAATAACAGAATATAACAATTACTTCCAACAATGTTTCAGAAAGATGTCGTTGTATTCATTCATTAACCAAATGTGCGATAGTTATAGAAACCATGCATGCGGTCCCCGACTATGAGTACAATAGGAAATTTATAACAAAGATGATGTTGGTTGAGAACTACAATTGTCGGTATCTACCAACTGACAACCATCCAAGACTAATTACAAAATAACTTATTTATTTATTAACAACTACAACAGCCCCCCAAAAGAAAGTCCTCTTCCAGACGACAACTGACAAAATTGGGGGCTAAACAACACCAAACCAAAACTACTGAGAAGTGAGATGAGAAGACATCCCTGGATGTATAGATGTAGGAGGGGATGTCGGGGATCGAAGTTGTCGAAGCCTGTGGGCTTCCTTTGTGCGCAGCTTCAAATGGTGATCCGTTACCAATTCTCACTCCCTCGTTGCCTTCACCATCTATGTAGCTTCCACCGGTTGGCATTTGGTTTGCTTGATCTCCTTCTCCTTCTCAACCTTCTCAACCAACTTGGCCTCCATGGTTGTCACTCTAGCCCATTCTATTACAATGAGCTGTGCTTGTTGAGTCAGTTGTTCTTGAAAATTTTGTGTATGTTCAACCAACTTAGCATGTATTGTCTGCACCATAGTTGGAAAACTCAGACTCAAAAAAAGCTTGGTAGACTCAAAATTTGTGACTTGACAAAAAATCGACAACTTAAAAAATTGCTTAAATTTCTTTAAAAACACTTTATTTTTGCAAAATTCAAAGACAAAATATATCCAATGAGTCCATAAATGAGTACAAAAGCGTTTTCTATTAAATTTGATTCATTTGAATACAAATTGAGTACAAAATCGCATCATCATGCGAAACCTCGATACAATAGTTACCTAGCAACTATTATGAATTTATGATGATTGTCTTTGAAAATAATCATCATAATTCATAAATCGCATATTACAACATTTGACATCTTCCTCTATCCTAGTCTAGTGAAAACTTGGGGAGAGGTTCTAATCTTTGCACATCGTTGTTGTCTAGTGAAAACTTGAGAAGTTCTAATCAAATGATATTATGATAGTGATAAAGATAATTGTCTAAGTTGTCGATTCTAGTCTCCACTCCCAAATCCCCACATTGTAATCAAATTTCTTATATGAGAAGAGATCCCAATAACTAGTGGGGGTCTAGGAGTGGAGATCTCCAATGAGGTTGAGGTGGTGCCTTGTGGGGGACCATGACCCTAGTGGGGTTGAGGCGGCGCCTCATGAGATCGAGAAGGTGTTAGCGACATGCTCCCTGCGTGTGATCTGAGGTGGGAGTGCAGGGGCAACGCCCTGGAATAGGAGTTGAGGCAACACCCTTGCGGGAATCCGGGGGCAGCGTCCCGATGCATTCTAGTTGTGATACGGGGTGGGGTGGTAGGCCTCAGCAGAGTAAGGCCTTTGAAACCACATAAAACTTCTTGCTCCTTTTACCATTTCACAATTTTATCGCAAGGAGAAGTAGGTATTTGGCACTTTTTTATGAAAAATATTTGCTCTTCGAGTGCTATGTGAGGAAGTGTGAGGTGCATGCATGCATTTGTAAGGCAAAATCGTGATTTTTTGACTATTTTTTGTTGTGTTTCACATTTTTGATGTATTTGGCGAGTTTTTTTGTCAAGTTTAGAGGTTTTTTTTTGTTATGATGCCTTTTGCAGCGGCGTTAGTGTTCCACCACTCTGCTGATTTGTTTTCACTGTGTTTTGTAGGTCTGATATTTTTGTTTTAGGTTTGTATTTCTTCTTTTTTTCTGTTTTTGAGTTTGATGCCAATAATGCTAAAAGTACCAACAAGCATATACATGAAAACTTTAAATACTAAACTATTGAAACGACCTTGAGTTCATTGCTCAATTTAGTGGCCAAATATAACTTCATTACATAATAAGTTGCATACAACATATAACTTACATCTGATCAAAAGCTAAATATATCTTATACTAAACTTTAACTTACAGCCATATAACACTGTGAATAGTAACTTGCTACAGTACCAAACCCCAATAAATTGCTCACACCAGCTGAAATATTAACTTCTCCCATCAAAATCCGAATTGGAGAGCTTCCTAGGGCAAGGGCGCCCCCTTTTGGTGAAGTTGCAGCCACTCAAGATAGGCACTTTTCTTTCTTTGTGCTGATGAAACCCTCAAGAAAAGGCGGCTGGTTGTAGCTCTTCAAAACAACCCCAAAACTCCTCAAAAAGCAAGCAGCTCCTGTGCTAACATGATTGGAGTCTATGGCAGCCAAAACCCACTCAAAAAGATGCTCGAATAACCTGCAAAAAGCAACTTATGTCTCCAAATGAAGCAACAAAAACTGACCAACAACCTTAAGGTGGTGCTTCACACCCTCAAGTAGCTCAAAAACGAAGAACAAAGCCCCTCCAGGCTCACCCAGTGCAAGAAATTAGGAAACCCTAGCCGCCTCCTTCCAAAGCCACACTCCCAAGTTCATTAAGCAAAATCATCAATACATGAAGAGGGTCGAACTTCTTCTCTTGATATTTATAATTTAATATTGAAAACACTATTCATAAAAGTGAGCATTATTCACTTAAGTTATAACTTTTTTCACTTTATGAATGAATAGTAATTGAAAAATATAAAGTGACCCCTTCATTTTAAAGACACATGGTCCCTAGGCCAAGGATGGTGAAATAAAAGGTGAATATCATAAATTTAAGCACAAGGATCATGCCAAATGCAACAATTCACCCTGCCACCATACTCTGGAGATCAACACTGCAATTTGACGACCAAGTGCCCGTCCAAGTGACCCTCTATCCAGAACCATTAGCCCACGAGGGTCGACAATATAGGCTAATCCACTGATGTACAGGTGTCTAATTAGAAGGGGACATCATAGGCGGCCTGATGTATGCATTCATGGCGAGTTTTTTCCATGGACTCGTTGAGTTTTTAGTGAAAACTTTCTAGAAACTTGGCGAGTTTGCCCGGGGAGTACTCACAGGCCAAAAAACTCGACGAGTTTTTCAAGACTCGTCGAGTTTTCAGCGAGTCTTCCAATTACGGTCTGCACCATTTGAAGATTATTTGATGCTTCAGCCTATAGAATAGATCTTTGAAGGAGGTCTCCATGCCAAACAAGGATGAAATTACTCTACCGTCTCTCCCCCCTGCCGTAGGCTTGGTAGGGTGCCAAGTTGCCATCATCTCGGGAGTCTCTACTCCTAGCCATCCTTGAGTAGTAAAGCATCGAGTAAAATCCCCTTCACACTTTGTTTGCATAAATGTCAATATATGTTGGGCTTGTCCTGCCACCAACAAAGAATGCCCTCTATCTAGTCGCTTGGAGATGTCCCCAACCTCCTACATTACCAAGGCCATAGAATGTAAATCCTATATATATCTCTGGATTGTGCCAAGTGGGTTTGTCACATTGGACTTAGTGATCTCAATAATTACCCCCTTTGATTCACTTGACTCCTCATCTTGATCCTCAACAGATGGGTTGGTCTGGGGCAATTCTTGTGAAGCCGAAGGTGGCTGTTGTGCCTAAGAGGGCCCACCAATCTCTTGAGCGTGCTCAACATTAGGCAGGTTTGCCTGTGTAGTACAAGGCTCCATACTGTCAATGACCATGACCGATTGATCTGTCTCTTGTTGCTCGAGTCCCTTGGCCATGACCCTTGGAATAACTCAGTGAGGGAAAAGTTGGTACCTCCACTAGAAGCCCAAGTATCTAGCCAGTGATCAATTTACGTGGCGTCTGTAGGCAAAGTGATGTCCCAAGGTAAAGTGGCTTTTGTTGGTATAGTGACCTCGATGGGTAGAGTGGATTCCATTGGCAATGTAACTAGCAATGTAGCTGGCAGTGACAATGACAGTGGCAATGTAATTGGCTATGACGGTGGCAATGTAATTAGCGGTGGCAATGGGGTTGTAGTAGTCTCGCTAATGGGGATAGCCTCTTCTATCTCAATCTCTGGTAAGGACTGTACATTGGCATTTAGTGACACCTCATTTGTTGGTGTAGGGGCCGATGTAGACGACAATTCTATAGGCTCATAGTTTTCAGTACTGTCTCCCCTATTGCCTGACACATCCCTGTGCTTTCTTTTCTTCCTTATTGGTTGTGCTATTTCCTCTCCAACAGGTGCCTGCATATCTAGGGTCATTTAGTAGAATGTCATCGGCCAAGTAGGATCCAGCTAGGATACTGACTGAAACTTGCCCCATTTCTTAGCAAGAACTTGAGTATGAATGGCGTCCAAGAATAGACTGACGGCATGCTACGTCATGTAGAATGATTTCTGTTTCTGTGAAAGGAATTCTCTGATTCTTTTTGACAACATTCTCGCCCAGTTATACACTTTTCCCATGCTTAAACCAATCATATAGTCTATCATTCAAATGGCCACATCCAATGCTTGATTGGCACCTGTAGTTGGCATTTTATTTAAGTCCATAATACACCTCCATTCTGCCGTAGCCAAGAAATTTTTTCGCAGGCCCCTATTCTCATCACTCCATATGCTATCTTTTACTTGTGTTAAATCTGGTTGGAATATTTTGTGAGGGGATGCCTCTTTATGCTGTGTGGTATCTTTCCTGCAAGCTTACACACAATTGCGCCTGTAGAAGGTATGCCAAATACGCTATGTTCCACGACATTTTGGGGATGGGGACGGGGGGAGGGCTGGGGACACATTTGTGGGACGTTTCCTAGGGGGCCAGTTTTAGGGGACGGTGACATACAAAATACATACATATATATATATATGATTTTTTCAAAATTTATTAATATATTATAGACAGAGAGAGGAAAAGAGAGAGATATGTCAATAAATTAATAATTTAATAATTGATAACAACAATACCAATATGTAAATAAATCGTGAGAGTAGTATCACAGCATAATAAATGTCATTAAAGCATTATAAAATTTATCACAGCAGTATCAAACAACAATAAAACCATGGTCTATCAATATCCAAATGTTTCAAACATGCATCTAGAAGCCTCAAAGTTCAAACATGAAAATCAAAATACTACTAATACAACAGTCTATGAAATTAAGCCTCATTCGGGCTATGAATATCCAAAGGCTCAGATCTATTTGAGTCACTATCATTCGGGCTATCAAAACTAAAATCGTTTTGCTTCTTCACAAGCGCATGAGAGAGAAGTGAGAACCCGTGCCTTCCTTCAGCTGTGAGAGTTGAGACTCCAAATGAAAATAACATTCAATATTTTGTTTCTTTGGCATTTAGGGAAAAAATTTAGACTTGGGAGAATTTGTGGGCCCCGCACGACCTCAAAAAGGTGAAATAAATTTTAAAAAAATTGATTTTTTTAATGTTTTCAGCCTTCAGAAAGCTCCCAGTTTGCAGGGGACAGTTAGCTGTCCCTGGTATGAGGGATGTTTCCAATGTCCCCAATCGGCTGGAAACGTTTCCTACCGTTTCCTTCAAATTTGCTTGATTCGGGGATGGCAGGGCACCGTCCCCTTTGCGTCCCCCCATCCCGGGGATGGCTGGGGATGGGGACAGTGGCTTTTGCGGCAGGGGACGCGTCCTCGTGTAACACAGCAAATACCGTGTTGAATCTACTAGCCAGAATGATATAGTCACCTAGCAACCTTTGTAATCAATTATTGACTTATGGGATTGTCAATTGTAATTTGCCACCATTGCCTTTAGGTAGGGTTCAAACTCTTGAGAATTAAAGAATGGGAGTTGCGCAGTTTTATCTACCTACACGTTGCAATGCCACCTTCAACACATGATCATCTTGATTGTTTTGTCACCACATTTGGCACTCACTGTTGGTGAGACTCTCCCACATCATTGCATCAACTGTAGGCTCGTCCTCCGCTTTGTTGGTTTTCCCTGAGGTGATTCGGGGCTTATAATGTTGTATTCTCCTTTTTCCTTTGTTGCTACTAGTGTCCCCTCTCTGCAAAAAATATTTTGATATATGCTCCCGAAAGTTAACAATTGAATTTAAATGGATGATACCCTCTTTGAAAATGGTTGTAATAGTTGTTTGCCAATGTGGATAGTTGTTTTCTGTAGGAGAAAAATGAAGATTTATGTGGTTAATGAATGGAAAACTTATTTTGTTGCATTGATAATGCCAAGATCGGCCGTACACTGAGAATATTGTAAGATTTCTTGACTTTTAAACATGAAAGATGTACCTTGCAAAGTTGATGTCGTACTATGATAGGAGGTTGAATGGTGGGCCGTACGTTGCAAGTCCAAGAAGAACACACATGCCGTACGGTGATGGTGAATGCAGACCATACGTTGGGCAATGAATTTCTCTGTCATATTCTTGTAGACTATACATGAGGCCTTACGTTGAAGATTCTTTTGTCTTGTGCTCCTGCAGACTGTATAGTACTCCCCATAGAAGCAATAATCTGCAAAAATCCTGATTAATCCCGATTTTTAAAAATCTGCAGGTTGGATGATTTTTTCCCCGATTTTTTTAAAAAATCGTTGACCTTTTGTTCAATGATCTTTTCCCATTTCAAACTGCAAAATTGCCAAAATATGCATTTAAAACCTGCAAAAAAATGCAAATTAAATCATGCTGATTTTCACGCGAAAAAAATCCATGAGACCATAGCTTGTTGCTTACTATTATGCTTTGATGGATTTTTTCCCAGCATCCATCACTTGTTTGAAAGCACTTGCTTTAGGCTTTTAGCCATAGCAGCAAGGCAGTGAACTGTTTGATAAAATGTAAGAGATGAGAGGTTTTAAAGGATAATTATAATATTTTAATTGTTCGTTCAATTGATAGTCACATGACTATAATTTTAGAAGTAGTGGATGAGATAATTTGAAATAAAGCTTGCACCTCATGCAAGTACTTGTAGTTAAGGTAGAAGTGTAGTTAGTTTAATTTATTTTCATGCAAATTGTTTGTAAACAATATACGTAAGTGCCTTTCTGCACTTAGTTTCATCAATCAATGGTAGTTCTCATGCTTGCATATTGTTGGAGTTACTATTCATCAAGTATCTAGTGTTATTGTGATTTTGTGATTTACTCAATGACATTTATTATGTCTATTTTTCTTATGAAAGTTTATTGAGATGTCTTGTTAGGTGTTTTAAAGGTTAAAAGAAATGGTCCACTATAGATATATGGCTGACAAGTGCAGGCCATTAGTAGATACCAGAAACAAAAGTCAACTTGCTTAGTCCAAGTCTGGAACACTAATTTGAAAGATCTCCTTAGTGTGAAAATATTGTTTGCATTGAATCATAGAATGTTGAGTCTTCTATGCATATTGAATCCTTGTTTGTAAGTACCATATTGGAACATGAATACATTACATTGATGCTGTGATGAATATTCAAATATTTTACAGCTCAAAAAATTTGCACACTACAAGAAAAGTGAGTTGTTATATACAGAACATTCATGTATGCTGCATCACTTAACAGAATTGTTGGTTTATCACATTTTTGTAAGCATGGTTAATTTGACTATGTTAATTTCTTATGTTTTCAAGGATTGGCTTCTTTTTGATCAGTTTTTGGAAATATGCATATTGTTACTAGTGTTCTCTGCTATCAATGCACATCAATCCTTAAGATGAATTCTCTTGTGTGTGTGTCTAAACAGGATTGTATTCTGAATATATATAACTTTGTGGACCCATTCCTACTTGACAGGTAATAGATGAATTTGATCGTGATGTACATATAGTTGAAATTGACATAGAAGAGGATCCAGAAATTGCTGAGGCTGCTGGGATAATGGGTACTCCATGTGTTCAATTTTTTAAGAATAAAGAAAAACTCAAGTAAGTAAAGGAAATATGGGCCTTTAACATCAACCTTCTCCTTTTAGAGTCTTTTAGTTGGATTTATGGCAGAGAGAAAGATTATGGCTATTATCATGATTTTGGAACTCATCTTTTCACTTCTTTGACAACTTTTGCTGGAAACTGCTTTTGTAATTTCCTTTTTTTTTAATATAAATATAAACATTTTTTTCAATGTAGAGTTCCCTTTTCTTCTGCAATGTAGAGTTCCACCTGCAGTGGCTCATGAAGGCACCTACGGAAGGATGGGAAAGAATCAAGATTTGCAGTGCCCTGTCCCAGCCCCTGACAAAATTCCTCCATTCACCCTGTTTTATGGATGCCCACAGTCTCTTATCAAATCCCTTTTATGAAATGGTGGATATCCATACTGTGTGCCAGGGCATCCATTCCTGCCCTCTCCGTCCTTGGCACTTGTTTAATTTATTTCATTTGTTTTCTTTCCTTTTTCCACAGTCATCCACTATGGAAGTAACCTGCCATGGGGTTGGGATGTAACAGATTGATGGAAACATATGATTCTTTCTACAATGCCTAGTTATAAGAACTCAAATTTCTTGGTTTCCTTGGCTGATAGTGTGGTCTCTAACCTTTCAGAATTAGGACATGTAAACCCTTTTGGGGCTTCATCATCACCCTCATCATCTCCTATCAAAATGGTAATCTCACTAAGTTGAAGAAGAGCTCATTGGCATAAATGCATCAGGCCATCAACTTGTTGGTTTGCTCCCTTGCCTCCTTTTTCATCTTTCCAAGGTGCAGTCCTCCTGTGTTCTCTTTGGTGTAGTAGCGTCCCAGTCCCCTTGATTCGAAAGAGTTGATGTAACTGGAAAAAATGGATGTGCAATATTTATATATCTAGGGCTTGAGTGTGGAGTTGGTCTACCACTTACACTAGCAACAGCCCTTTGAAGTTGCACAAGAAAAGAAGGGATGGATTGATTATCTGTTAATTCATGAGCTCTTTTTGCTTCCTTATGCTGCCTAACAAAACCTAGAATTTTGAATTTAGGTAAGTTCCTTTTGTTCTCTGGATTTGGAATCAAGAAAATTCTAATCTTGTGGCCTTCTATTTTATACAAGTGGCCTTTAACCCTGGTGCACAATCCATTGTATGTGTGATTACACACCTTGCAAATCCATTTATATGACCCACCACCCGTTACCTTTGAAAAATCAGAAACATGTGTCTGAGATGGAGGCCTTGGATCATATTCAAATCCACTATCATTATTCTTCTCCTGGCCTGTCCATAACTGCCTTGACACCATTTTCTGATTTTCTGGAAATAAGCAACGTGCAAAACTGTATTATGTCTCTAAATCTCTGCAAATCTTCACAATCACTCTTTTCAACCTGTTCTTAAAGGCTGAAAAATGGTTGAAAGACACACTTTAATACCTGTGGTAGCTCTCCAACCTGCAAAAGCCTATGTAACCCGGGGACGCGTCCCCAGCCTAATTAGGGGCGTCCTCAGCAGGAAACATTTCGGGGACATGGGGACGCCTCGGAAACGTCCCAGCGCCGTCCCCAAAATTCAACAAAAATTGGAAACGTCCCCAGTACAGCCAGCAGAAAATTGGAAACACTAGGGGATGGCTAGCCATCCCTAGGATGGCCAGGGGACGTCTAGACATTCCCTAATCATCCTAGGGACAGCTAGCCGTCCCCTATGGCCCAGCCACTTTCCAATTGTTTTTCTTTTCTTTTCAAAAACACAAAAATAATAAAAAATAAAGGGGTGTGGGGGTTGCTGATTAGGGACGGTTGTATATTTCTATATTTCTCATTTTTGTCATTTTGTAGTTGAAACTTGCAGCACCCCAGGCATTTTGGCCCCATTCCTTTCTCCACATTTTATCATTGAATACCATTCCATTCAAAACTTCCTTCCTTTACTTTCCTATAAATGAAATAAATTGAACCTTAATAATACAGTTTATTTTGCTCGGGCAGGTTGGTCTGCCACCAGTTCGGGTGCGGTCTGGCCTGCGGTTGATGCGCCGGTCACGTGCCGATACGCTGCGGTCCGCCAGGGGAGTTACGGTGGGTTGTGCTGGTGCAGGATTGCCGTCTTGAGCCGCCGCAGTCATTGGCTATCAGTGTTCGTGGGATTCCCGTCTTTGAGTGCCTTCCTGAGGTGTGCACGCCAATAATTATTTTGCAGTCACCTTAAATGTGATTATTGCGGCCCACCATGATAGGAAGTTTCATCTCTTCTACAAACCTCTGTTACATCATTAGATTTGGAGCCTAAAATATAATATCCATGTCTGACAAAAACACCTTTGTTCACCAAGTTTCTGAGATGGGAATGGTAGGAAACAGTGGGACACATTTCAGTGATGACAGGGAACAGGAGGCCTTTTTTCCAGGGGTTAGCAATTGAAAAAATAGCAGAAATTTAAACATATAGAAAAATTCAAATATTCATATGATAAGGCATTCACCATATTCATGGTATAATCATCTATAATACATTAGAGCTGAATTGAGAATTCAAATGAATTGATATAAAATAAAAAAAAAATCAATGTCTAATCATTTGAGTTTTCATTACCTTTGTTGATCAAGTATCATACTACTTAAAGTAGAGATTTAGGACATTTACAATTCTCTATATTTTCTCTTATTTTTTGCCTTATAATACATATATATAGATTTCCATAATATATTAAATTATTAATATATATATATATATCTCTGCTGATACCCATCATTACTAGGCCTAAAAGAGTTTGCCGCGTCTTTTAGGAGTTCATTACCGAACCCGAAGTCGAACCCGAACCCGGTAGCAGATTAGTATTGCTTGTTAAGGTTCTATGATGTATATGATGATTGCCTTATCAATGCTCAATGCTATCATATGAATATTTGAAATTTTCTATATTTTTAAAATTTTCTCTATTTTCTTAATAGCTGTCCCTTGTCGTCCCCTAAAAATGGCCTACCTCCCGTCCTCGTCCCCAAAATGCATCCTCCCATCCCTTGCCGTCCCTGTCCTGGAAACTTGGGGTAACATAGGCAAAGTCCTCCTGAAATTGCATGATGAAATAAGAAAACATGCATGCCACTGGTAAACAGAAGTTAGGTTGTCTTTTGTTTTGCTGAGCTGGGCGTGGATGGGGATGAGTAGGATGGTTAGACTTGTGGTTAGGGTAGGAAACTAGTTTTGCTTTTAACTTTTAAGTCATAAATCGGATCAGCTGTTTCTGTGTGCATTTTCAACAGTTGCAGCTAAGACATGTATCGGGATCTGCTATGACAGATTATGGTGTGTGCAAAACTTATTGGTGGTCTATATGCTTCTGTTTTGGACAAACCAAAAACAAAATACAGCCACCCACTGGGGTGTTTCATAATGAAGGCCTGGTAAACTACAAAGCTTGTTATACTGTTATAGGTTTAATGTAGTAGATTCCAAATTAGGAAGAGACAGGAACCTAAGGCTGATGCTAGAATACCAAAGATTGCCAAAGTTTCTTTTTTGGCTTCTAGAAAAAGAAAGCATGCCCAAGTTCCTGCTTGGAGGTGCACAGCTGCTACCAAAATTATCACTCCCCAAATATTTTCTAAGTCTTCGTGTGTCTCTGGGTGACTCTTAATGTGTGTAAGCACTGCTAATTGATTTTTGTACTAAAAGGGCTGTTGATTGCACACCATTCGCTCTTAATGTTTGGAATGGAATCTGTGAAGATGTCCTTTCACACAAAGTTATATATTTTCTTCAAAATCAGGGAGGGATATTTGGTTTTACACTTAACATTTAAAATTGTCCTAAAAGTTTAGGTTCTCACATGGACTGTGCTGACTGTAAATAATATTTGGTAGATAGATTCCACAAATGACTGCACTAAGATATAGTAAGAATCTTTATGGGGAGACCCTAAGATCAATTTGTATGCATTGAAATCCTGATGCTTTTTTAATTTTTAAATCTTCATTTTTTTTTAAACCAATCTATTTTTGCTCGGTTGTCTAATAAGATGAATAGAGGTTATTGTATGTTGGCTTTTAAATTATTAAGGGTTGCACTTATTTTTTCATACGTTTTACATTGTAATTCAGGCAAATTTCAGGAGTTAAAATGAAGACAGAATACCGGGAATTCATCAATGCCAATAGGGGATGATGTAAGCTGGATATAATAGATGTATAATCTTTGAAATTTCTTGTAGACAAGTTAAGATCATTATTTTTTGGAATCTGTCAGAAGATGATACAAGATTTCAGATCCTAAAGGGAGAATTTTATCTTCAACATGTAACATGTCCCCAAGGTTACTATTGATGGTGATGCAAGAGTGAATTCAGAATCTGTGATTTTTTCTTTTTCAATATAAGGTGATTTTTCACCAGATTTCAGAATCATGATTGCTAAGATGAACCAATAAATTCTAAACGCGCTTTATAAAAAGTCAAGGTGAGTTATCAGTTAATATTAGATAATTTGGATAGGAGGTTCATGGTGCAAAATACTGCATAATAAACGTCATTAGTTACTCAGAGCTTTGATAACAAGCAAGGGTATGAATTTGCTAATATTGTGCTTTTGACAAAAGGGGGTATGGATGGTCAATAACACTCTTAGTGTAACCAGTCAAAACTTCTGGAAATAATTGTTACAGCAATGTCCTTCAAAATGTCTCCAGATTCACAAACCAGCAGGTTGAATGAATTTTCATTTTATTGTAAAAAATTGGGCAATTGACACTGATGAACCTTATAACCAGAAAATTACAGTCTTCAATTAAATACTACCATATATACATGGAAACCAAACATCATGAAATGGCTATTTTTAAAAATTAGGAACAGGTTTTGACCTCCTTTCTGAGTCTTGCTTTTGCAGAGTACAGTGCTTTCTGTCCTGTTGTGCTATTCTTTTCAAGTACTATCATGTGATTTAAGAATATTTGTTAACAGTGAATATTTCCAGTCCTAATCTATTCAGTTGCTTTCAGTTTTTACTATTTGTCAAAGATTTGATAGGTTACAAGCACTCATTGGTGTTTGCATCTCATGTATTTCTTCATGACATTTGCCACATATTAGTATAACCTTTCTTTTACTAAGCCAAAAAAATAAGTTATTACCAATGTGTGTACACACATTAATACATGTTAATTGTTTAGTCACTCCAATTTATTGTAAAATCATTTAAATTTTGTAGCATTTATTAAAAGTAAAGATGATGTCAATTTAAGGCTTTGCATTCCTAGCAGTTCTTATGTTTTTAGGACTCTTTTTTAGGGTTAATGAAACACATATTAATCATTGTATTTTTGAAACAAATAATGGATGAAAATTTCTACTCGATACTGTAATGGTACTAAGAGAAAAAAGTGCAGATTGTTCATCATTTTGTTTTGGTAATGAGGCAATACAGTTTTTATGAGCATAAAGATATATGGTCATAAATACTTTGTCTATCTTAAGACGTCATGTTCCCAGGTTATAAAAGCCATATGCCTAGATGGGTAATCGGGCAAGACATAATGCATGTCTTTAGTCAAAAGTTTCCAGATTTTAGCAGTGGGCCTTGTTAGGTGTCATGAGGTTGTTCTAACCTAATTGAGTTATAAATGGTCATTGGTATGGATCATTTTTGGCCAAAGCATTTGGGAAATTGGCCCCTTTGAAGTGGTACGACTTCCAAATTCTAAGTAATTGTTGACTGTGGCTATAACTTTGTATGTCTCTGCTTCATTTCAGGCATATATGTTGGATACTATTTCTTTATAACTATGAATCTGTTGCATTTCTTAGGTTCATATCCTAAAAAGTCTTGTTAGAGTTATGGTTTGGGCATCAATTTGGTGGATCAAAGGGAAAGGTCAAAGAGCAAGATTATAGTAGTGAAATAAAAACAAAAAAAACTCATTTTGTTATGTGCTCCTACTCTTTTCTTTTTGGCCTATTTTTTGTCTATTTATTTAGGTTTACTTTCCTTTTCCAATTTAAGGCCCGACTTTTGAAATCACTATTTTTGACCCATCTCCCAACGACTAGGCTAGGATAGTGGGCTTCATCATGGGCCTTTGGATGCACATGATGGATTGTGCATTGCCAGCACTAAAAAGCACTCTAGCAAGCAAATGAGACCTAACAACACTTGAGATTGCCATGGCAAGTAAAGGTTTTTCAAAAACCAAACTATTGCTTTGATAATGGAGCAACAATGCTTCCAAATTTGGTCAATTATCTTTCCACTCACTGGACAATGTTATCTTGGCAAGATGATTCTATAGGAGAAAGTATCACCCAATTTTCTCTTCCCACTGTGATTTACAAATGTAATGATCTTTTTGTTTTCTTTTTCCACATCATGTATAAATCAAGACCTCAGTTTTTGCCAAAGTTAGATATTTGTAAGCTCTATGGTACACATATCTTTAAATTCTCAAATGCAGCATTTTTGCACCACTCAGACCATTATTCCAAATGGTACTAGTAGCTTCTATGTACATATGAACATTTTAATCAAAATGGCACCAACAAATATGCAAACCTTAAGGGGTTCAACTTTTCCTAAAATTTAAGATATTCATTGAGGAATTAGTTGTGTATTATGAGATGGAAAGATAAAACATTCTTTAGTCAATTGACACATCTCAACCAAACATTGCCAATAGTTGAATGCATTGCGTTTGAAAAACAGTCTTTGGGTATGACATCAAGAAGACTCATGCATTAGACTTATTCAATGTGGATTTAAAGGTAAGTATCAAGTATGTTGTTTGTTTCAACGATCTTTTGGATGTGGACAAGGTTATTCACATTTACCTAGAACTAGTTTCTTGAAACATGGAACAAATATTCTACACTTTATTTAATAATAGAATTAACTCATATATAGCAAAGAGTCAACACAATCAAATCTAGCCCATGTGATTGATGTCATAGCAATTATAAGGGAAAAGAGACCAAATGCCTTTACTACAATTGTGATAATTGGAGCTAGGGGCATAAATGTAGAGAGGAGATAATAAGGAATAAAAGACTTACTCTATACATCATGATGCCACAATACAACACATGGACAAAGTGGCCATTTATTGTGATGTGGCAAGTTATGTAATGTCCCCAATTTTGAGTCAGCATTGCAATTAAATAATTAATTTAATGTTGTCGAAAAAGGCTAAATTAAAAGAGAACTTAAATTAATTATTTAAGTGAGCAAAAGTAACTTAAGTTAGAAAGTTAAATAAATAAATTAAGTTGTTTCTTAAAAGTGAATTCTCAAAAGAATTGAAATATAAAGTGGAAAAGGGAAAAAGAGGAGAATTCGAACAGTCACTAGGAGTTACAAGGAGGAGGTGAATAAAAGAATGGAGGAGCTCATTGTTAGAAGGTTGGATTTTGGAATTTGGAATAGGGTTTTGTTGGTGGACGTGGTTCACAACCTTTCTGAGGTGGGGTGACCTCTGGGAGAAGATCATCTTCAGTGTTGGAAGATACAACCAGGGTGGTGGTTGACAGTACTATTCCAGGGGCTGTGTTGGGAATAATTGGTAAATTTAATGAAGTTTGTGAAGCTTTATTTGAAGACATTTCATAATTTTAGTATTGAATGATTTGTTTTTAGTTATGTGTTGGAAGTTTGCGAAGAATTTGGATGGAGTTTGAATATTGATGAAGATTGAATTATTGATGTTAAATTTGTTGTGTCGTGTTAACCTGAGAAATCTGTGTATGTATTTTGAGGATTATTGTAAAATCTTCTACAGCTGTGAGAAAAAAATACCTTGGCTCGAGTAACCATTTCAAGGATTCACGCAGAGAAATAGGGAATGTCATTATAAATCTTGCATTATTATGTGTATTTCGTGATAGTGTTAAATCTATACTTTGCATAATCAATATTGTGTATGATGCGCCCAATCTCAACAGCTGACGTTTCTGAAAGGCACCAAATATTTTGATTTAGGCGTTAAGCTTTCTAGACCCGTGAA